>CM017762.1:31985034-32718784 GCA_008009225.1 Acer yangbiense
GTTCAGGGGCAAAAGTGTCTTTTCACATGCCCAATTCTTGATGTCTATAAATATATTGTTTCTCAATCTCTGAATAAGTTTCTGAGCAATTAGGAACCCTAATCATTCAAGAGAGATTTTTGAGAGAAAAAATCAAATCAAGAAACCATCTTTAAACACCAAATCAAATCCCTTTTGCATTCAAATTTCATATTTGATTTCTATGCCTTCATAGAATTGATCCATGCATGGTTTGAATCATCACCTCTTATTTGTATGTTCTTCACTAATTTCATATTACTTTAGTGTTTTTCATATTAATACATCTCTTTAATTACTTGTATGCTTTTGATTATATGCTAGATACAAGTTAGAGATTATTGTGATGAAAATTATTGAGTGTGTTTGTGATAAGCTAATTAGGTTTTTAATTAATCTTGATTAGCTAAGTATTTGACATGTCATTTAGCAATTGATATCTAGGGTTGATTAAATTGATATTCATAATCCTAGATAAGCATCTAAGGTTACCTAGCCTTGTTTGTTATTGAATTTCATATATATTCACATAGGTTGTTTCTTCTCTAGAGAAGTAAGTCTTGAGGCTAAAAGTGCTTAGGCCTCAAGCAAATGGAATAGGGTTGCTAATAAAGGCCGCTGGGTAGAAGTGAGGGGTTACAGACGGAAGTTAGACGAGGTCTACATAGGTTGTAACTCATTTCAAATTAGTGATTTTCGAGTTCCGAGTGTGGGCACTATACAGCCCGTGGTTTTCCCAGTGGTTTGGGTTTCCACGTATACATCAAGTGGTTATTAAATCCGCAATATATTACACTTGGTATGTATTTTTGACTAGTAGGGGCATTTTTCGTAAAATTACTTGCATGCGAAAATTGGGTAATAATAGTTAAAATCTATTCACCCCCCCCCCCCCCACCCCCCCCCCCACCTAGCTTATATTGACACTTTCGAGTTTTAATAACTTCAGTTGTATATTCTCTTCATAGAGAAAGTAAGTCGTGTTGTAGCTCCGGGATTAGGGCTTAGAACGCAGCAAATTGGACTAGGTTCACTCATACCGGGATTAGGTAGGTGTGGATTACTGCGGATTAGGTTAACGTTTGCACCCATTAGTGGATCGAGGTTCGAGTGGCCTTACTTACATAGCCCGGGGTTTTTACCGTGAGGTTCCACGTAAAACCAAGTGTTGTTTAATTTCGCACCATATTACAATTTTGCTAGGTCTATTATCTTGAATTTCTTGGGCATTTTTGTAATTTTGACTAACACGAAAAATTGGGGTAAAAAGCGTAAAATCTATTCACCCCCCCTCTAGATAGCTTTATACACACCGTGCTATTATTTGTTTCAGTTTTTGTGACTAACAAAGAAAAGAAAGTTTGTTTTGTCCATTCACAGGTTTGCAATTCAAAGAAAAAGGGAGACCACGCTCCTAGGTGATCCACGTTCGTGCTAGGATTGAAGATCTTGCGGATTACCATCGACGTAAGTCAATCGGATCACGCGACAAAAGGTATTCTACTTTTTGGTTATTGTATATGCATGTTTAATTAATTAAAGGGTTTAAGGTTCATAAAGGAAAAATTTTAAAAGTCACTAAATCTTATTTTTAGTCTCGCTTCCGCTGCGTGTACTACGGTATTTTTCCCTACATCCTGATGGATCATCTTGATTCCTTTGGCTACCTGCTCTGGTATATGACTAAGGCTTACCTTGGCGCTTGATTTATCCTGGAGAGGGGAATTCCCTGTCTGAGGCTTCAGGGGGTCCATGTAGGCCCTCCTAGTCTTGATAAAATAGAGTTTGGCAGGCGACTATGCCTTTTACACTTTCTAGCACCAGATCCTTCCTGGAGGGGGGTATTCCCCGACCAAGGCAGCAGGAATGCCATGTGGCTTTTCCTGGTCTTGAGGTGAAAAGGATGGTGAATACTTAATTAGGCGTACTTAGGAGAAGATCGTGGGAGAAAAACTGACTTTATTGAATTTCTCAAGGCAAATACAAAGCAAAAAACGGGGTAAACATATCAAAAGTGTACCCTCTGAGATACATTCTTCCTTAAAGAACTCTAAGGGAAAAATCTTTTGAGATGATCGGCATTCCAAGTGTGATCCACCGGGCAACCATCCATATCCTCTAACTTGTATGCTCCCCTACGTACCACTACCTTTATCAAGTATGGACCTTCCCAGTTGGGGGCCAATACCCAGTTTGACCTCTTCCGGGGTATTCTGGGTCACTTTCCTGAGGACTAAGTCCCCTTGTTTGAAGTTTTGAGTCTTCACCTTCTTATTAAAGCATCGAGCTACCTTGTGTTGGTAAGTAGCTACCCGCTCAGCTGCTCTATCTTGTTTCTCTTCAAAGAGGTCTAAATTGGCTCTCAACTTCATTTCGTTTTCTTCCAATTCAAAATGCTGGACCCTGAAAGATGTTAATCTATGTGTAGGGAAAAATACCGTAGTACACGCAGCGGAAGCGAGACTAAAAATAAGATTTAGTGACTTTTAAAAATTTTCCTTTATGAACCTTAAACCCTTTAATTAATTAAACATGCATATACAATAACCAAAAAGTAGAATACCTTTTGTCGCGTGATCCGATTGACTTACGTCGATGGTAATCCGCAAGATCTTCAATCCTAGCACGAACGTGGATCACCTAGGAGCGTGGTCTCCCTTTTTCTTTGAATTGCAAACCTGTGAATGGACAAAACAAACTTTCTTTTCTTTGTTAGTCACAAAAACAATCAAAAGAATGACTGAGATTATTCCGGTCACTTTGAGTTCTCAATCTAATGATCGAAACTCGCGTGAACCTAGATCGATATCGTATACACAAGCTTATTGATGATTAAGCAAATAGTATACTATCAAGAATAATCTAACACTCTATTTGTTTTAGTAGAAAAAAGCTTTCTATGAATGAGAAGAAGAAGAAAAATTGTCTCCAGAACAACTTGTGGTGGCCGAAATCTATAAGAGCACTTATATAGGTGGCCAATTTTTTTTCTTCTTTCATTAGGGTGGCCGAAAATCACAACCTAAAAGGGACTAGGGTTGCCGCAATTCTCAGCCAAAAGAGTTTGTATTGCACCCTATTCCTATTTAGTTTAAGACTTTAAACCCTAATTGAATTCATAAATCTTTTATTCCTTTATTGACTAAATATAAAGACTTCTTATTTGATTAAATAAATAAATTAATTATTTATTTCTTACAAATAAGTCTTTTACTTTTAGTATACTACCAACAATAGTATAACACTAGGAATCATATTTCCTAATCAGAAAAGATTTGTTTCTTAATTAAACAATAATTAATAAATTAATTAATTCTTATTTAATTAAAACAAATGAAACAAAATAATATATTAGGTTAAAACTTAACCTTGCCGCCCCACTTGAATAAATGGGCCAAATATTATTTTCTTATTTCATTTAATCCATTGGACTTTAAATAAAAAGCCCACATGTGAACCAGACCCATTCTTACTAAAAGAAACAAGCCCACATGTCTTTCATTAATATATAATATAATTGAGCAGCCCATTACTTAAATAATGTGCAAATATATTCTTAATATATTAAATGCAATTCTAGATGGACCCTTAAATTGGTCCGGTAGAATATATCAAGTGATCCATGCAAGTCCGTGTGGATTGGGATCTTGGCGGGCCATCTAAATTTAAGCTTCAATAGACATAACCTAATCACAATCAACAAATGATTCACTTAGGTCCGATCCATTAATTTTAACTCATTCCACTAAAGAGCTAAAATTGAACTCTTAAATAAAGATAGAAAAGGAAGATGCTCCTCATTCATACCCTAGACAATCATATAGGAGATAGTGTATCCTCGTGATTAATATCAGTAATCGCCAAGAGTTCATAGACCGCCTATAACTCTCCAAGTTACCATATTACTCATATGACCACGTTTTGAACTTGGATATTTTGACTTGTCCAGAAGCCATGTTTCAATAGACACTATCGAAAACTCAACGTTGAGATTTAATATCCAATTACCTCAAAACATCCATATGATGATATTATACTCTCATTTAATAAATGGAGCCACGATGTCCATATCTATAAATGAAGTCCTCTATCGATTAACAAATGAATATCACCAAACTATCGAGGATAGACTATGCGATATAATCGTACTCATTGATAACTCAAATGATATCACTTGCAACCATAAGTCCATCATTTATCTCAGGATTAAGATAGACTCTCCGATTGTCCTGATAATGAAAAGACTATTATCTATTGACGGTTCTAGATAAAGCTTTTCATTGTGATCCTGTTCAATGCACCCAGTGCACTAGATCCTTTTGCTCGAAGACACTCCGATGATTTAGACTCATCATATCATTTGATCCCACTCAAATGCTAGCAAAAGAATTCTACAACTTTAACAAGATAAAGGTGCCCAACCTTTAACTTAAGTTGTGAACATTATTCAAGACTAACTAAAGAATTGTGTCTACCACATACATATCCAGATGTACGAACAATTCTTCTTTTCTCATAGTCTTTAGACCTTATGATTATTTACTTTGACAATTATAATATTAAACTATAAATGCTATACGATTTGTTAAACCAGAAATCACTTTATTAATATGAAAAAGATTGTTAATTACAACATTACACTCTTGCTATTGAGCATAATCCTAACAATCTCCCACTTGCACTATAGCAAATGTGTCATATCTCTCAAGCCCATGTTCTCTAGATGCCCATCGAAACTCTTCTGAGGTAGAGCCTTTGTGAAGGGATCCGCTAGATTTCTGCTGACGCGATTTTGGTAATCGTCACGTCACCTCTTTGAACAATCTCCCTTAAAAGATGATACTTTCTTTCAATGTGTTTACCTCTCTTGTGACTTCTTGGTTCTTTCGAATTAGCCACTGCTCCACTGTTGTCACAGTAGATAGTGATCTGCTTATTCGCACTAGGAACCACTTCCAAGTCAATCAAGAATTGGCGGAGCCAAACAGCCTCTTTGGCAGCCTCGCATGCAGCAACATACTCAGCTTCCATGGTGGAATCAGCAATACAAGATTGCTTGATACTCCTCCATATAACTGCTCCTCCTCCAATAGTAAACACAGCCCCTGATGTGGATTTTCTGGAGTCAGAATCTGATTGGAAATCAGAATCTGTATACCCAACGGGAATCAAATCCCCTCCAGAGTATACAAGCATATTATCTCTCGTTCTCTTAAGATACTTGAAAATATGCTTGACTGCCGTCCAGTGATCAGGACCAGGTTTCGATTGAAACCTGCTAACTATGCCAACAGCAAAACAAATATCTGGTCTAGTACAGAGCATTGCATACATGAGACTTCCAACTGCCGAGGCATATGGAACTCTACTCATGAATTGCTCTTCATGCTCATTCTTAGGAACTTGTTCCTTAGAAAGCTTGATTCCATGTCTGAAAGGTAACATACCTTTCTTGGAATCCTGCATGGAAAACCTAGACAAGATCTTGTCTATGTATGAAGCTTGGGATAATGCAATCGTTCTATTCTTTCTATCCCTTATTACTTGGATACCTAGAATAAAACTTGCTTCTCCTAAGTCCTTCATATCAAATTGTTTTGCTAACCATTCTTTTACTGATGTCAATATACCTACATCGTTTCCAATGAGTAGTATCATCAACATAAAGAATCAGGAAAACCAACTTGTCGCCCTTAATCCTTTTGTATACACAAGGTTCGTCAGGATTCTGAATAAATCCAAAACCTTTGACAGCTTGATCAAACCTTATGTTCCAGGATCTGGATGCTTGCTTCAATCCATATATGGATTTCTGCAACTTGCATACCTTTTCCATTTGGCCCTTTTCAATGAATCCCTCTGGTTGCATCATGTAGATGCTTTCGTCAAGACTTCCATTAAGGAAAGCTGTCTTGACGTCCATTTGCCAAATCTCTAGATCTAAAGATGCTGCAATGGATAAGAGTATCCTAATGGATTTAAGCATGGCCACAGGAGAGAAGGTTTCCTCGTAATCGATACCTTCTTTCTGTGTATACCCTTTAGCTACCAATCTAGCTTTAAAGGTTTCCACCTTACCATCCATACCTCTTTTCCTCTTGTATACCCACTTGCACCCAATGGGTTTTATCCCTTTAGGCAAGTCTACAAGGGACCAGACTTTGTTATCGAACATAGATTCAATCTCAGATTGCATTGCCTTTTGCCAATGGCGACTATCAACATCCTCCATAGCTTCCTTGTACGTGTAGGGATCATCGTCGTCCGGGAGATTCTCCACTGATTCTCCCAGACCGATGTATCTTTCGGGTTGTGTTCTAACCCTCCCACTACGACGAGGAATGGTAGGTTGTTGATCTTGTGTTGGATCGGAACTTACAATTGGGTTAGGTTGTGTAACCTCTCGTGGAATTGTATCTCCTGACATCTCATTCAGGACAATTCTACTTCTAGGCACAAAATCATTCATATAGTCCTTTTCCAGAAATTTAGCATTTGTCGAAACAAATACTTTAAGATCTGAAGGACTATAGAAATAATATCCTTTAGTTTCTTTTGGATACCCTACAAATATACATGTTTCTGAACGGGACTCCATCTTTTCTGTCTTTCCTTTTAACACATGCGCAGGACAACCAAATATCCTTAAGTGTTGTAAACTAGGCTTGCGCCCAGTCCACAACTCATGCGGTGTTTTAGGAACAGACCTAGATGGTACATCGTTTAGAATGTATATAGCAGTTTGTAAAGCATATCCCCAAAAAGAAATAGGAAGTGTTGAATAACTCAACATAGACCTAACCATATCCAAAAGAGTTCTATTTCTCCTTTCTGCTACCCCATTCTGTTGAGGTGTACCTGGTGCAGAAAACTGAGAAACAATCCCATTATCAATAAGATATTGCTGAAACTCACCAGATAGATATTCTCCACCACGATCAGATCTCAAGATTTTTATGTGTTTCTCAAGCTGATTTTCCACTTCAGCTTTGAATGCTTTGAACATGTCAAAAGCATCCGACTTATGTCGCATGAGATACACATAACCAAATCTCGAGTAATCATCTGTGAAGGTGATGAAGTACTCATATCCACCTCTAGCTTGAATGCTCATAGGTCCACATACATCAGTGTGTATCAATCCTAAACATTCAGTGGCTCTTGCACCTTTGGCAGAAACGTCCTTTTGGTCATTTTACCTTCCAAACAAGATTCACAAGTTGGTAGATCATCAACCTTTAAGTCACTCAAAGGTCCGTCACATACCAATCTTTTAATCCTATTAAGGTTAATATGACCTAAGCGTAAGTGCCAAAGGTAGGTTTCATCTGTTGATAATTTACTCTTTTATGATTAGGTTCCGTTATTTCTGTGTCTAACGAGTGAGAGATATTTCTATGCAAAAAGTATAGACCGTTTTCCAATGTACCTTGGCAAATAATTTTGTCATTCTTACTAATAATAAAAACTTTATTAAAAGTAACCGAATATCCAAATTTATTTAAACAAGAAACTGAAATTAAATTCCTCTTGAATTGAGGTACATAATAAACGTCTATCAAATCTAAATGCCTTCTAGAATCCAAATAAACTCTAATATCTCCCACTGCACTTGCAGACACTAACGTTCCGTTGCCCAAGCGCAAATTGATTTCATTCTTACTCAGCTTTCTCCTTTCTTGGAACCCCTGCAAGGAATAACAAACATGATTAGTGGCTCCTGAGTCTATGATCCAAGAATCTGTAGAATCAGCCAAAAACATGTTTCAAGATAATTCACATTACCTTCTTCCTTCTTATTCTGGGACTTTGGGCAATTTCTCTTCCAATGTCCCTTTTCACCACAAAGGAAGCATTTCCCTTTGATCTTGGTTACTTTCTTGGTGTCCTTCTTGATAGGCCCAAGTTGCTTTTTCTTCTGTTGTTTCTTGACCTTTTGACGGGCCTTAACAGTAGCAACTTTACCAACCATATGAATCTCTTGACCTTTGCCTTTCACAAGGATCTTTTCAGCACTTTGAACATCTTGCATCAGGCCTTGTAAGGTGTATTCCTTTTTGTTCAAAGTGTAGTCCAATTTGAACTGATCAAAGGAATCTGACAATGAATTGACAACCATATCAATCTTTGTCTCACCATCTATCTCAGCGCCATGCAGTTCAGCAATGTTGAGATGTGCTATGACTTTCATCATGTGATCTTTCACAGCCTGTCCAGGTTTCATCCTAAGATTCATAAAAGCAGTCACTGCCTCTCTCTTAGTCGTCCTAGACTTCATAGCAAACATCTCCTCTAGAGACATCATAATATCAGCAGCGGACTCCATTCCTTCATGCTGCTGTTGCAACACGTCGGAGATAGTGGCCATAATGTAACATTTTGCCATATCATCTGAAGTCTTCCACTGCTCATACTCATCTCTATACATTATGCTTGATTCATTATTAGGAGCAGGTGGTTTAGGAGTAGTTAGAACAAACTTATGTTTTTCACTTTGCAGCAACAACCCAATTTTCCTTTTCCATGTGACATAATTATCTCCAGTTAAAGTGTTATCTTTCAGGATGTTCATAAGTGATGGGGTCATGATTTCTGAATAAAACAAAACATATATAAGTAAATAATCATGATAAAGCACTTTAAATATTTATCTTGAATTAAATAAATAATTCAATCATAAAAATTCAACGGTGATCCAACACCCATAAATGTTACGCCTCCTTTGGGAGTTCGCACCATTTACTAGTTAGACTAGGTCCCACCTAATTGTTAACATAACAACCAGCGTTTTCAATTTTAGCCTTGCAATTTTACTGACAAGAACTCTTGGGAGGATATCAATAAAATTACATTGAGTGTGTTACCAAGATATCGACCCTCAATTTTCTCTCACGAAAATCCCTCCTTGGGGAGTAGATCTCGTTTGAGTCCATTGTCTAGTCTATCCTTGTAAGGAAGTATGTTGCTAAATTCCATTCATGGACGCCCCTTTGGGGGATTACCATAAATAATAAAGCTCAACCAACCTTGGAGGCCATAGGTGTTACAAAAACACCTTCTCCCACTCAATTATTTAAGGCGTGTGATTAAATCCCATAGAATGATTTACCAAGTTATCTAGATGCCAATTTAGATACCTAAATCATTCAATGCATGTTCATACCAAAAGAGATATATGAGTGGCACTCCTATTCTATATGTCATGTTATCATACAATAACAAATATTGTAATATTTAAGCATAAATTAAATAGCAACAATTTTGGCCCATCCTAGAAAAACAAGTAAATTACAATTGTTTAGGAATACAAGATCTTCAAGGCCCATCAACCATACGCTCATCCTTCGGCCCAAACCCCATAGGCGTGCACAACCCACAACCCCACAAAGGGGCTGCTGTGCGCAGCCCATGAAGACTCCCAGGGCTGCCGTGCGCAGCCCACCAAGCTTGGGCTTGCCATGCGCAGCCCAATCCACTCCTAGGGTGCGCACGGTGCTCGTTCTCGGTTCCGGTTGCTTCGTTTTCCTTCGTGTCTTCGAATCTTCAATACTTGAACATATTACAGCAGTATAAAATAATAAATACTGCAGTACTAATTTTTTTTTTTTTTTATTCACTGCAGTACTTTTACACATAAAATACTGCACTAAAACTTAATAAAAAAAAACTGCTGCAGTAATAAAAAAAATACTGCACATATTAAAAAAAATAAAAATAAAACCTAGCAACTACCAAGAAGGAATTATGGCGATGATAGACCACCCTTCTTGTTACAATTCCATAACAAAAATACATTGAAAATCTAGGACCAAATCGAGCAAAAACAATCCACATAAACATATATAAATCCATACATCACATGTAATTATATATGCGAATACCTAGAGTGCCATCTCTTTCTAAACATGCATAATCACAATAAAAAGAAATAGATCCACGTATATATACGTTAATTAATTAAAAGGGTTCAACCTAGGCTCTGATACCAATTGTAGGGAAAAATACCGTAGTACACGCAGCGGAAGCGAGACTAAAAATAAGATTTAGTGACTTTTAAAATTTTTCCTTTATGAACCTTAAACCCTTTATTAATTAAACATGCATATACAATAACCAAAAAGTAGAATACCTTTTGTCGCGTGATCCGATTGACTTACGTCGATGGTAATCCGCAAGATCTTCAATCCTAGCACGAACGTGGATCACCTAGGAGCGTGGTCTCCCTTTTTCTTTGAATTGCAAACCTGTGAATGGACAAAAACAAACTTTCTTTTCTTTGTTAGTCACAAAAACAATCAAAAGAATGACTGAGATTATTCCGGTCACTTTTGAGTTCTCAATCTAATGATCGAAACTCGCGTGAACCTAGATCGATATCGTATACACAAGCTTATTGATGATTAAGCAAATAGTATACTATCAAAGAATAATCTAACACTCCTATTTGTTTTAGTAGAATAAAAGCTTTCTATGAATTGAGAAGAAGAAGAAAAATTGTCTCCAGAACCAACTTGTGGTGGCCGAAATCTATAAGAGCCCTTATATAGGTGGCCAAATTTCTTCTCTTCTTTCACTTAGGGTGGCCGAAAATCACAACCTAAAAGGGACTAGGGTTGCCGCAATTCTCAAGCCTAAAAGAGTTTGTATTGCACCCTATTTCCTATTTAGTTTAAGACTTTAAACCCTAATGAATTCATAAATCTTTTATTCCTTTATTTGACTAAATATAAAAGACTTCTTATTTGATTAAATAAATAAAATTAATTATTTATTTTCTTACCAAATAAGTCTTTTACTTTAGTATACTACCAACAATAGTATAACACTAGGAATCATATTTCCTAATCAGAAAAGATTTGTTTCTTAATTAAACAATTAATTAATAAATTAATTAATTCTTATTTAATTAAAACAAATGAAACAAATAATATATTAGGTTAAAACTTAACCTTGCCGCCCCACTTGAATAAATGGGCCAAATATTATTTTCTTATTTCATTTAATCCATTGGACTTTAAATAAAAAGCCCACATGTGAACCAGACCCATTCTTACTAAAAGAAACAAGCCCACATGTCTTTCATTAATATATAAATATAATTGAGCAGCCCATTACTTAAATAATGTGCAAATTATATTCTAATATATTAAATGCAATTCTAGATGGACCCTTAAATTGGTCCGGTAGAATATATCAAGTGATCCATGCAAGTCCGTGTGGATTGGGATCTTGGCGGGCCATCTAAATTTAAGCTTCAATAGACATAACCTAATCACAATCAACAAATGATTCACTTAGGTCCGATCCATTAATTTTAACTCATTCCACTAAAGAGCTAAAATTGAACTCTTAAATAAAGATAGAAAAGGAAGATGCTCCTCATTCATACCCTAGACAATCATATAGGAGATAGTGTATCCTCGTGATTAATATCAGTAATCGCCAAGAGTTCATAGACCGCCTATAACTCTCCAAGTTACCATATTTACTCATATGACCACGTTTTGAACTTGGATATTTTGACTTGTCCAGAAGCCATGTTTTCAATAGACACTATCGAAAACTCAACGTTGAGATTTAATATCCAATTACCTCAAAACATCCATATGATGATATTATACTCTCATTTAATTAAATGGAGCCACGATGTCCATATCTATAAATGAAGTCCTCTATCGATTAACAAATGAATATCACCAAACTATCGAGGATAGACTATGCGATATAATCGTACTCATTGATAACTCAAATGATATCACTTGCAACCATAAGTCCATCATTTATCTCAGGATTAAGATAGACTCTCCGATTGTCCTGATAATGAAAAGACTATTATCTATTGACGGTTCTAGATAAAGCTTTTCATTGTGATCCTGTTCAATGCACCCAGTGCACTAGATCCTTTTGCTCGAAGACACTCCGATGATTTAGACTCATCATATCTCATTTGATCCCACTCAAATGCTAGCAAAAGAATTCTACAACTTTAACAAGATAAAGGTGCCCAACCTTTAACTTAAGTTGTGAACATTATTCAAGACTAACTAAAGAATTGTGTCTACCACATACATATCCAGATGTACGAACAATTCTTCTTTTCTCATAGTCTTTAGACCTTATGATTATTTATTTTGACAATTATAATATTAAACTATAAATGCTATACGATTTGTTAAACCAGAAATCACTTTATTAATATGAAAAAGATGTTAATTACAACATTACACTCTTGCTATTGAGCATAATCCTAACAATCTCCCACTTGCACTATAGCAAATGGGTCATATCTCTCAAGCCCATGTTCTCTAGATGCCCATCGAACTCTCTGAGGTAGAGCCTTTGTGAAGGATCCGCTAGATTTTCTGCTGACGCGATTTTGGTAATCGTCACGTCACCTCTTTGAACAATCTCCCTTAAAAGATGATACTTCTTTCAATGTGTTTACCTCTCTTGTGACTTCTTGGTTCTTTCGAATTAGCCACTGCTCCACTGTTGTAACACAGTAGATAGTGATCTGCTTATTCGCACTAGGAACCACTTCAAGTCAATCAAGAATTGGCGGAGCCAAACACCTCTTTGGCAGCCTCGCATGCAGTAACATACTCAGCTTCCATGGTGGAATCAGCAAATACAAGATGCTTGATACTCCTCCATATAACTGCTCCTCCTCCAATAGTAAACACAGCCCCTGATGTGGATTTTCTGGAGTCAGAATCTGATTGGAAATCAGAATCTGTATACCCAACGGGAATCAAATCCCCTCCAGAGTATACAAGCATATTATCTCTCGTTCTCTTAAGATACTTGAAAATATGCTTGACTGCCGTCCAGTGATCAGGACCAGGTTTCGATTGAAACCTGCTAACTATGCCAACAGCAAAACAAATATCTGGTCTAGTACAGAGCATTGCATACATGAGACTTCCAACTGCCGAGGCATATGGAACTCTACTCATGAATTGCTCTTCATGCTCATTCTTAGGAACTTGTTCCTTAGAAAGCTTGATTCTATGTATGAAGATCTTGTCTAGGTAACATACATTCCAGTACACATAGATTTTGCTTCTACCCACCGCGTGATGTAGTCAATGGCTATTATAGCGTGCTTGGCCTAGCCTGGCCTGGCCTGGCCTGGCCGGGCACAGTAGGAAGTGGCCCGATTAGGTCCAGCCCCCAGATAGAAAATGGATAAGGTGTACTGATTGAAGTGATATTTTCAGGGGGTAGATAGTGAAGATCCACGGTTTTCTAGCATGGCTCACATGATTGTACAAATTCTTTGGCGTCCTGATGGATAGTGGGCCAGTAGTATCCCATTCTGAGAACTTGACATGCCAACCTCTCTCCTGAAATATGATTGCCGCAGTCCCCTGCATGTACCTCATCCAATGCCCATTTGGCATCATCCGGGTGCAAACATCGTAGCAGCGGGAGTGATTTTCCTTTGCGATAGAGGTGTCCCTTTATTAGGCAGTACTGAGTTGCAATCCTTTTGAGTTTACGCGCCTGATCCAAGCTCTCAGGGAGCGTACTGTTTTGCAGGTAGTTAGCTATGGGATCCATCCAACAAGGCAGGCGAGTGACCGAGCTCATTTCTAGCCTTGGGGCTGTGCTAGGCCGAGGTATCAGCTGAAGTGGTATCCCTTTAGGTAATGCTCGTCCTCTTGTTGCCGTTATCTTGGCTAGGACATCTGCCCAGTGATTTTTCTCTCGAGGGATCTGTTCCATCCTCATACCCTTGAACTTCGTAGCTGCTTCTTGGACTTTCCGGAGGTATGCTATCATGTTGTCACCTCTTGCTTGATATATGCCGGATACTTGGTTAATTACTAACTGGGAATCACTTCTTACTACGAGGTACTTAGCTCCTTGCTCTATAGCAACCTTAATTCCTGCCAACAGGGCTTCATATTCTGCCTCATTATTGGTGACTTTGAACTCAAACCTGAAATAGTGGCTGCATTCGATCCCTTCGGGATCAATCAGGATGATCCCGGCCCCGCAGCCGGCTTGATTTGAGGAACCGTTCGTATACAGGGTCCAAGACTTGCCATCCGTCGGCCATTCTAGAGATTTTGGATCTATGTTTGGAACTATAGGAGCACCCGGGTAAGAACTCATGCTGAATTCGGCTACGAAGTCGGCTATAGCTTACGCCTTGATTGTCGTCCTAACCTTGTATCTTATGTCATACTGGGTGAGCTCTAAGGCCCAAATAACTAACTGGCCAGATACATCCGACCGTTGAAGGAACTATCTCAAGGGCTGGTCCGTTACCACTACGACGGTGTGAGCTTGAAAATAAGGCCGAAGTTTTCTGGCTGCTGTTACCAATGCAAAGGCTAATTTCTCCAGGATAGTGTAATTCCTCTTAGACTTTGACAAAGCCCGACTTACATAGTAGATTGGTCTTTGGATTCCATCACTGCATTCCTTCACCAAAGCTCCACTTGTTGCGGTCTCTGATACCGCTAGATAAAGTTGTAGCTCTTCTCCTAGGATGGGCTTCACCAGTAGTGGTGGACTGGCTAGATATTCTTTCAAGGCCTGGAATGCCTGCTCACTCTCTTGATCCCACTTCATGTTTTTTCCTTGCTTGATGATTTTAAAAAAAGGCAAGCATTTATCTGTGGATCTCGATATGAAGCGGTTTAGCGCAGCTATCCATCTAGTCAGCCTTTGAGCTTGTTGGAGGGTATTAGGAGATTTCAGTTCTATGATGGCCTTGATCTTTTCGGGATTGGCTTCGATTCCTCTTTCATGCACCATGAAACCAAGGAACTTCCCCGCTGCTACCCCAAAGGCGTATTTAGCTGGATTTAGCCTCATCTGATTTTCCCTGATTTCTTGGAAAGTCTGGCGCAAATCTTTGGGATGTTGATGGTTCATTTGTGATTTGGTGATCATGGCGTCTATATACACCTCCATAGATTTCCCTATCAACGGCTTGAATAACTTGTTCACCAAGCGTTGGTATGTGGCTCCTACGTTCTTGAGGCCAAAAGGCATGACCTTGTAACAGTAGAGACCTTGTCCAGTGATGAAGTTGGTTTTGTCCTGATCGGCGGGATGCATCATGATCTGGTTGTATCCCGAGAAAGCATCCATGAAACTTAGGAGTTTGTTTCCTGCAGTAGAATCGATCAGCTGGTCAATTTTTGGAAGGGGAAAGCTGTCCTTCGGGCATGCTCGGTTGAGGTCAGTATAATCCACGCACATGCACCATTTTCCATTGGCTTTGGTTACCATGACCACATTGGCGATCCATTCGGGGTAGCGAGATTCTCTGTTGAATCTGGCTTTCAAAAGTTTATCCACCTCTTCCTATACCACCGTGTTCCGCTCTGTGTTGAAATGTCTCCGTTTCTGTTTGACTGGCTTAACGGTAGTGTCCACTGCCAGTCGGTGAACTGCTAGGTTGAGGGGGATGCCCGGCATTTCTTCGTGGTTCCAGGCAAAAATATCGTTGTATTCTTTAAGAAGTTCTACCAAACTTCTCCTGACCTCGCTATCCAGTGCACCTCCTATCTTCACTAACTTAGTTTGGTCGCCCTTTCTGATCTAGATTTCTTCTAACTTCTCTGTGGGGTGCCCCCCAGTCCATCCTCTTTCTCCCTCTTCGGTTTCCTCTGGGATCAAGTCTGGTATCTCCCTTTCTTCTAGGATATGATGGTCCGGCTCTGGAGCCCCGTGATTCAATTCCCGGGTGACACGGGTGTTACGCTTGGTTGAAGTGGTGGGGTTGGCAGATACTGCCTGACAGGCACGGGCCGTTTGCTGATCTCCCCTGACCTCTCCTACTTCGGTTCCAATAGGGAACTTTGGGACGTTATGATAAATGGATAGGACTCCTCTGATTCCTGACAAGAAAGGTCTTCATAGGATTGCATTGTAGGCGGATGGGGTATCTACTATGATGAACTCCATCATGATGTTCCGTTGAAAGGGGGCCTCTCCGATGATTACCGGCAAGGTGTGCGCTCCTACTGGCATCACGGAGTCTCCTGCAAAACCATGTAAGGGTGAACTGCAACTGTTGTAGCAGGGGTTCTTAAGGTTAAACTATTAGGATTATGCTCAATAGCAAGAGTGTAATATTGTTTTTGACAATCTTTTCATATTAATAAAGTGATTTCTGGTTTAACAAATCTTATAGCATTTATAGTTTAATATTATAATTGTCAAAGTAAATAATCATAAGGTCAAAAGACTATGAGAAAAGAAGAATTGTTCGTACATCTGGATATGTAAGAGGTAGACACAATTCTTTAGTTAGTCTTGAATAATGTTCACAACTTAAGTTAAAGGTTGGGCACATTTATCTTGTTAAAGTTGTAGAATTCTTTTGCTAGCATTTGAGTGGGATCAAATGAGTTATTATGAGTCTGAAATCATCGAAGGGTCTTCAAGTAAAAGAATCTAGTGCACTGGGTGCATTGAATAGGATCACAATGAAATACTTTATCTAGAACCATCAGTAGATAAAAGTTTTTTCATTATCAGGACAATCGGAGAGTCTATCTTAATCCTGAGATAAATGATGGACTTATGGTTGCAAGTGTTATCATTTGATTTATCAATGAGTACGATTATATAGCATAGTCTATCCTCGACAGTTTGGTGGTATTCATTTGTTAATCGATAGAGGACTTCATTTATAGATATGGACATCGTGGCTCTATTTATTAAATGAGAGTATAATATCATCATATGGATGTTTTGAGGTATTGGATATTGAATCTTAACGTTAAGTTTTCGATAGAGTCTATTGAAACATGGCTTCTGGACAAGTCAAAATATCCAAGTTCAAAATGTGGTCATATGAGTAAATATGGTAACTTGGAGAGCTATAGGCGGTCTATGAGCTCTTGGCGATTACTGATATTCTTCACAAAGATACACCATCTCCAATAATATTGTCTAGGGTACGAATGAGAAATATTTACTTATTCTATCTTTATTTAAAAGTTCAATTTTAGCTCTTTAGTGGAATGAGTTAAAATTAATAGATCGGACCTAAGTGAATCATTTGTTGATTGTGATTAGGTTATGTCTATTGAAGCTTAAATTTAGATAGCCCACCAAGATCCTCAATCCACACGGACTTGCATGGATCACTTGATATATTCTACCGGACCAATTTATGGGTCCATCTAGAATTGTATTTAATATATTAAGAATATAATTTGCACATTATTTATTTAATGGACTGATCAATTATATTAATATATTAATGAAAGGCATGTGGGCTTGTTTCTTTTAGTATGAATGGGCATAGTTCACATGTGGGCCTTTTATTAAGGTCCAATGGATTTAATAAAATAGAAAAACAATATATAGATATATTAATATATATGGCACATGGCCGAGATATATATATGATATTATATTGTTTTATTTTTATTATTTGATTAAATGGAAATTAATTAATTGATTAATTAATTATTTAATTAAATGTCAAAATCTTTTTCTGACTAGGAAATATGTTTCTTAGTAGTATACTATTGTGGTAGTATAATAAATATAAAAGACTTTATTTGGTAAGTAGATAAATGTGAGATTTATTTATCTAGTCAAATTAGGAAGTCTTTGATATAGTCACAAATACACTAAAGAGTTGGATTAGGGTTTGGAATTCTAAGGAAATCTACCTAGGGTTAGGATTTAAGTCAAAAGACACAAATCCTATATGGTAAAGGATTTCGGCCTCAATATATAGATATATATGAAATATATATGGCAATTAATTGCCGGAATATATATATATATATATTTAAAAAGCATACGGTAATAAATATATAATATATTGTGCACGGTCATATATATAATAGATGGTGCAGCAGAGATATAAACTATAAACAAGATATATATATATATATATATATATATATATATATATATTAGATTGAGCAACCTAATATATTTTTTTGGTTGGTGAAAAGAGAATGCGGCCATTATATATATATTCTTTGTATAGAATTCAAAAACCCTAATGTCTTGGACTTGAGAGTTTTTTCTTTTGCTAGAGAAAAATAGAATCCAACTCTTAGACTAGTGTGATTTTCGGCCAAGAGGAATAGAGAGAAAAAGTTTGTTCTTATTTCGATAGTGCACTAGTTACTTTTATATCAAAAGGTTTTGTGCACAATTTCGAATAAGGTTCACGCGAGTTTCAATCTAAAGATTGTGAATTCAAAAATGACCGGAACATTCTTTGTTGTCTCTTGGAACTTGTTGTGACTAACGAAAAAGAAAAAGTTTTGTTAATCCATCCTCAGGTACACAATTCAAATAGAAGGGAGACCACGCTATTAGGTGATTCACGTTCGTGATTGGACTGGAAGATCTTGCGGATTATCATCGACGCAATGTCAATCGGATCTCGCGACAAAGGTATGATATCTTTAGTATTATATGTTAATTAATTAGAGGGTTAAGGTTCAACTTATGGAAAAATTTTAAACTATACTTAACTCTATTTTAGTCTCGCTTCCGCTGCGTGCACGTATTTTTCCCTATATAAACTTCTCCAATGTTTCTTTGAATAGGATATCTATGTTGCCTCCGGTGTCTATCAGGATGCGGTGGACTTGGCAATTGGCAATCTGAGCTGTGATCACCATTGGATCGTCATGGGGTTGTACTGTGTTGTAGGCATCATCTTCAGCGAAAACAATCTGAGCCGAATGAGGGTATTCACGTGACCTTTTGGATACCCGGAACACATCCTGGCCAATGGCATGTTTCGGGATCTTCCTAGCATGGTTCTTTCTTGAATTGTTAGAAGTCCCGACAAGGGTTGGTCCTCCGCTAATGGTGTGACTAACCTGAACTTGCCGCATCAAATCCTTTTCCTCGATCTCCCTCTTGGATCTGATACTGACCCCTACATCGTGCTGCGAGCTTCTTCTTTCTACTATCGGCCTTGTCGCTGACTGGCTCCTTCTAGGCGGGATGTCAATAGCCGATTTCACTAACTGCTGTCTGAGATCTTCAGGATAATTCTGCATTGGTAAATGTGGTCCAAGTGTATCAAAACCCGGTGCCCGTGTATTTGGTCCAGCCCCTTCTGTAAGTTGGGGTGTCTTAAAGGGTATCCCTGTTAGGATTATGCTCAATAGCAAGAGTGTAATGTTGTAATTAACAATCTTTTTCATATTAATAAAGTGATTTCTGGTTTAACAAATCGTATAGCATTTATAGTTTAATATTATAATTGTCAAAGTAAATAATCATAAGGTCTAAAGACTATGAGAAAAGAAGAATTGTTCGTACATCTGGATATGTATGTGGTAGACACAATTCTTTAGTTAGTCTTGAATAATGTTCACAACTTAAGTTAAAGGTTGGGCACCTTTATCTTGTTAAAGTTGTAAAATTCTTTTGCTAGCATTTGAGTGGGATCAAATGAGATATGATGAGTCTAAAATCATCGGAGTGTCTTCGAGCAAAAGGATCTAGTGCACTGGGTGCATTGAACTGGATCACAATGAAAAGCTTTATCTAGAACCGTCAATAGATAATAGTCTTTTCATTATCAGGACAATCGGAGAGTCTATCTTAATCCTGAGATAAATAATGGACTTATGGTTGCAAATGATATCATTTGAGTTATCAATGAGTACGATTATAACACATAGTCTATCCTCGATAGTTTGGTGATATTCATTTGTTAATCGATAGACGACTTCATTTATAGATATAGACATCGTGGCTCCATTTATTAAATGAGAGTATAATATCATCATATGGATGTTTTGAGGTAATTGGATATTAAATCTCAACGTTGAGTTTTCGATAGTGTCTATTGAAAACATGGCTTCTGGACAAGTCAAAATATCCAAGTTCAAAACGTGGTCATATGAGTAAATATGGTAACTTGGAGAGTTATAGGCGGTCTATGAACTCTTGGCGATTACTGATATTAATCACGAGGATACACTATCTCCAACATGATTGTCTAGGGTATGAATGAGGAACATCTTCCTTTTCTATCTTTATTTAAGAGTTCAATTTTAGATCTTTAGTGGAATGAGTTAAAATTAATAGATCGGACCTAAGTGAATTATTTGTTGATTGTGATTAGGTTATGTCTATTGAAGCTTAAATTTAGATGGCCCGCCAAGATCCCTAATCCACAGGGACTATCATGGATCACTTGATATATTCTACCGGACCAATTTAAGGGTCCATCTAGAATTGCATTTAATATATTAAGAATATAATTTGCACATTATTTATGTAATGGGCTGCTCAATTATATTAATATATTAATGAAAGACATGTGGGCTTGTTTCTTTTAGTAAGAATGAGTCTGGTTCACATGTGGGCTTTTTATTTAAAGTCCAATGGATTAAATGAAATAAGAAAATAATATTTGGCCCAATTATTTTAAATGGGGCGGCAAGGTTAAATTTTTAACCTAAGATATTATTTTGTTTTCATTGTTTTAATTAAATAAGAATTAATTAATTAATTAATTAATTGTTTAATTAAGAAACAAATCTTTTCTGATTAGGAAATATGATTCCTAGTCTTATACTATAGTTGGTAGTATACTAAAAGTAAAAGACTTATTTGGTAAGAAAATAAATAATTAATTTTATTTATTTAATCAAATAAGAAGTCTTTTTATTTAGTCAAATAAAAGAATAAAAGTTTTATGAATTGAATTAGGGTTTGAAGTCTTAACTAGATGGGAATTAGGGTGCAACACAAACTCTTTTAAGCTTGTGTGTTGCGGCAACCCTAGTCCTTTTTGGGTAGAGAATTCGGCAACCCTAATAGGAAAGAAGAGAAGAAAATTTGGCCACCTATATAAGTGCTCTTATAGATTTCGGCCACAACAAGTGTTCTTGATACAAATTTCTTCTTCTTCTCAATTCATAAGATAGATTATTTTATTTCTACTAAAACATAAAAGAGTGTTAGATTATTCTTTGATGGTATACTATTTGCTTATTCATCAATAAGCTTGTGTGTACGACATCGATCTAGGTTCACGCGAGTTTCGATCATTAGATTGAGAGCTCAAAAGTGACCGGAATAATCTTAGTATTCTTTTGATTGTTTTTGTGACTAACAAAGAAAAGAAAAGTTTGTTTGTCCATTCACAGGTTTGCAATTCAAAGAAAAGGGAGACCACGCTCCTAGGTGATCCACGTTCGTGCTAGGATTGAAGATCTTGCGGATTACCATCGACGTAAGTCAATCGGATCACGCGACAAAAGGTATTATTCTTTTGTTAGATAATATATATGTTTAATTGATTAAAGGGTTTAAGGTTCATAAAAAGGAAAAATTTTAAAAGTTACTAAATCTATTTTTAGTCTCGCTTCCGCTGCGTGTACTACGGTATTTTTCCCTACAATCCCTTAAGCGATCATCCGAAGGCGGACGCTTTCCACATAGGCAGCGGCATGTTGCTATATGGCCTCCCTTGCCGCTTCTGGGACCACGGGGTCCTGTGGTGCTGATCCGGGATTTGGTGGTGGGACTGGTGTCGGAATCTGGCTTCTGGTTCCCTTTCTTTTCCCTTGATTTCCCTGGGTGGAAGCGAGAGAATGGGGCCCTGAATTTACGGGTTACCCCTGGGAGGATCGGAGCCTCATCTTCTATCTTCTTCTGGGTTAAATCTTTAAAGTTTGTTAATGGTGGGGGGTTTTTTCCCACAGACAGCGCCAAAGTGTTAACCTAAAATTGTCACCGGGGTGCAATTTCAAATTAACGATATATGAAGGGCCCGGATCTATATCAATCTAGGCTAGCGGGATGTGCAGTATTCCGATACCCCACTAGATCTTATGAATCTACTAAGAATAATGGGTGCAAGTAGTATGAGGGATAATTTCCTTATATGGTGAGAGTATGAAAGCATAAAACTGTTTATGTATTATATGGATAATGACTATAATAAGGTTTTACAACTCAATGCTTGAACTATTGAGATTACAGTAGGGGAGAAAGTAACACATCTTGGTGGACAATCGAGATGGAGCTTTTCGTGCCTGTCGATAAGTAGAAAACAAGTGAGGTCCTCCCTTTTCCTGTGAACATATGATCATTATATAGGCCCGCTTTCTTGCTGAATACTCCTACCTTTGGAGTCTAACGAATTCGTCGGGATATTGATCCTAAAAGATCAGGCGATTCCTTCTTTCTCGGTTCCAAATAAGTTGACCCCTATTCGAAATAGGATTCTTTATGGCGGGAATGAATGCAGCATTGTAACTTGAGTTTTTATCTTGAATGGTGACGTTTAATGTTTGCCTTTACATGTGGTCTGCTCTTCGGGGTGCTCGCCTTCTGCTTCAGCGGGGCCGGTATACTGGGATCCAGGTGTTTATCGTGCTATATGTATGTAACGAGTTTTGCTGGTCGGGGTACTCCGAGTACCCCGCGTCCCTCTCGCTCCTCTGAAAACGATGTTTGCAGATATCGGGGTGCCAAGTATCGAGGTACCAGGATACTCGGGTATCGGGGTACTCGAGGTAATTGGGTGCCACGATCTTGTGACGGTTGTGTCTCTAGAGCCCTTCTCTTTACGGCTTCCTAGTGCTTTCTTAGTTCCAGAGATTTTGGACTTAGTTGAGGTGGGTAGGAGCTTTTTATTCTAGCCCGTCAGCTGGCGGATGGGGTACCCGAAAATCTTTCCCGCTGTCACTTTGTATCCCGGCTTTCTTCTCAAGACCAGTGGAAAATTCTTTTTTGGTCCCCACCATTTTTGGCGGTTAACAATTTCAAACACTGCTAATTTCCACCAAAAATGCACAAAATAAGACCCTAGTTAAGCAAACGAAACACAAGCTCCCATTATCAAGTACAACAAAGAAACAAACAAATTAAGCACAAAAAGTTGCAAAAATCGACAAAAATAAAACGAACCCCCAGAGTTGACATACCATCATCTTCATCATCCTTCTCACTACTAAATCTCTCACTCTGCACTAAACATTTCTCAGCCTCCACTTTCAGCCTCTTATAAGATTGATCTTTTCTCACGACTTCATCCTATAAGACATATATTATTATAAAAATAAATAAATAAAGTTATTGTAAGGTTCATGATCTGTATTGGCTTGATTCCATTGCAAAACACTCTATATTTGTATTAGTTGTTGCTTAGGATATTCTTTGAAGAAAGGAAGCTTAAATGGTGAAGAGCAACGTCTAGTGCAAAAGTCGTCTTCAAGAGGTGAAAAGCGTCAAAGGTATATCTTGACTTCTATCCTCTTGCAAGACGTTAGAGCACACATGCACAATTCATACATGTGTGTCCCTGCATCGTGGTTCAAACATTTGGTATAACACATTCACACACTCCATAGTATGCTCATGCATTGATCTTGTATAGACAAACATTGTGGAATTGCATGCTTTGTGACTATCTCTTTGATATGGCATGCTTGTGTGAATATGTGTTTATTTGTTTGTATATTTTGTGTTTAGGACTTGAACATGTTCTTATTTAATGCCTTATTGAGTTCCGGTCGTTTCGGTTACTCATTCATAAGGTTTCGAGTCCAAACAATGTGACTATGCTACTTTTCATTCTCATTCGTTGAGTTGACTTCATCGTCATTTTCTGAGATGATTTCTCAACCATTTTTCAAAGTTATATAGTCATAGTCATGCGTGAGGGAGTCACAATTCGTAATCCAAAAATGGATTCAAAATCGGAGTTCGGATGCCCAAGATATGGCTAAAGAACCGGAGAGTGCATGAGAGTGGTGTGGGGGGCCGTGAGCCACCTTGCCCACGCCGTGAGGGAGGCCATGAGGCTCACGGCCAGAGGGGCTCTCTGCCCCCGTGAGCCTCACGCGCCCCCCACGGGAGGGTGACGTGGCTCATGTTGATTGGCCTCTGAAATTCCCTTAAGCAATATAGTGTAAAATATACCTAGGAGGGGGGGGTGTGAATAGGTATTTACTCAAATTCTTCCAATATTAAAAATGATGCGGAATATAACAAAGAAAATGCACACTTGATTAGATTTAGCAAATGAATTGATTTAACCAACACATGTGAAAATCAATATACAAGTAATGCAATCAATGTAAGATATGAAAGATAAAGAAAAGTAAAAACAAAAATGAACACAAGTGTTTTTACGTGGTAAAACCTCAAAGAGGAAATATCCACGGGTTGATACCACAACCACCGGCAAAGCAATCCACTATATGAAAAAGGACTTACACATTCAAGCTATCAACACATGATATCCGCTCAAGCTATCAACTCCTAATCTACCCTCGGGCTAGTGAATCACCAAGCCTACTTCCTATCCGGGATGTGTCCTACACCTCTAGAAAGCAACTTCCTATCCAAGACGCTCACGTCTCTAGGAAGATTTCTTGCTTGCCTATCCGGATCCTCCCGACCCTAGACAAGTCTTCCTTGCTTGATTATCCGAGTCCTCCCGACTCTAATCAAGACTTTCTTGCTCTATCCACAAAGCTTCACTCACTTTGCTAGAGACTTCAACCTAATGCAAGGCTATGATCTAAAGTGATGCAAGTGATGCAAACACAAACAAATTAAGCTAGATGATCAATCAAGCAAAATGTACATGTTCAATGACAATCTAGAATATGCTTCCAACACACAATCACAAGATTATCTAGAAATCAAGACATGTAAATCAATAAGAACAAAGGTATGAATATTCAATATATCACACTAAAAACCTAGTTCTTAGATCATGAAATAAAACCTAGAAAATAATATGAGACACATCATATATTCATTTTCTAGAATCAATTTCACACAAAATCAAGTTTAGCACATATATGTTCAAAACAAATCACAAAGCTAAACCTTAATTAACAAATGATCAAACACCCCTAGCATATGATCTAACATACTTCTCAACAAATTTCATCAATCAAATAGTAAGAATCAAGAGAAGATCAAAGATGAAATTGAAAAAGAAGAAGTTGAACAATCAACCTTGACCTCGTACTGGAAATCAGGCTGCTGAGAAAAATGACGAAGTCAGCTCCCTCTAAAAATGCTTGGGGTTTGTAGCTCTTCTCAAGACCAACAATTTTGGCTTTTGAATCAATTGATTTCGAGTTCGTATGAGAAAGTTATGATCAAAATAAGAAAATGAAAATTGAAGAAAATTGTGCAGAATTTCGTGAAAATCACTTCAAGTTCTTCAACAAGTGTGGAGGGAAGGAGATGAGTTTAAAAGGAGGAGAGAGAGAGATTTTTCGAGCAAATCAGAGCGTGCCACATCACCTCCCCGTGGGGGGGCGCGTGGGGCCCACGGGAGCAGAGGACTCCCTTGGCCGTGGGGCCCACGGCCTCCCTCACGGCCAGGCCTTGTGGCCTCACGCTCTTCTTTGGTTCTTCAGCCCGTATCTTGGGCATCCGAACTCCGATTTCGAATCCGTTTTCAGATTACGAACCGTGACTCCCTCATGCACGATGAAGACTACACAACTTTGAAAAATGGTTGAGAAATCATCTCAGAAAATGATGATGAAGTCAACTCAACGAATGAGAACGAAAGTAGCGTAGTTACATCGTTTGGACTCGAAACCTTATGAATGAGTAACCGAAACGACCGGAACTCAATAAGGCATCATAATAGAACATATTCAAGTCCAAATACAAAAATACAAAAACAAACAAACACAAATTCACACAAGCATGACATATCAAAGAGATAGTTACAACGCATGCAATTCTACAATGTTTATCAATACAAGATCAATGCATGAGCATACTATGAGATGTGTGAATGTGTTATACCAAATGTTTAAACCATGATGCAGGGACACACATGTATGAATTGTGTGTGTGTGCGCTAACGCCTTGCAAGAGGATAAAAGTCAAGATACACCTTTTACGCTTTTCACCTCTTGAAGACGACTTTTGCACTAGACGTTGCTCTCCACCTTTTAAGCTTCCTTTCTTCAAAGAATATCCTAAGCAACAACTAATACACATATAGAGTGTTTTGCAATGGAATCAAGCCAATACAAATCATGAACCTTACAATCTCCCCCTTTGGCTATTCCATGGCAAAACCTCAACCTCACCATACAATGTTTCATTCAAACAAACTCAAGTTGATAGCATACTCTCAATCTCACATTACAAAGAAATTCCTAGACTAAAAAGTCTTCAAGTCTTCAAGAATTCCTCTTTGATCTTCAAGGTACCTATGAGAGAAAAAGCAAATGATGCAGTAAAATCTGTGTTCAATTTACTAAGAAAGTTCGTTCATTGGGATCGGTGATTCTATAGGTCAAAGCCAATTAATCTAGTAAGGATTTACTCTAAATGCGAAAAGACTAAATTGCATAATGCTTTACTTTGGAAGTTTGTTGAAATATAATATTAACCTAAATTATGAGAATCTAAACTAAAAGACTAAAATCAAATTAAATCAAAGATCACACAAGGGATGAATATATGGAGAGAAGTACTAGGGAATCGATGCACCTTTCTTAGACACTCAATGCTCACCATCAGTCTTGTTAAACACTTCAATCTAGTTTACGGGCTTGTTTTCAAGATAATTCAATTAGGTTCAAAGATCCTTTCCAATACTCGCACACGGTCATGCAACGAATACAGAATAATGATCTAGGGTTCTTCCTATTACTCACACACAGTCATGTAATGAGCAATTGTCAAAACCCATATTTTACACAAAACTCTAAGCCAAATTAACATAGCACGGTCATGCATACATCAATTTTCTTATTTATTAAGCTTTTGATTCAGATTTAAATGGAACAGTCATCCACATCTAAACCCTAATCTCATAGATAAACTAAGCTGCAAAACTCAAATCACTTGCGGTCACAACATAATCAGAGAAAGTATAATAGAGCAATTAATTCAATAAACAAAACGAAACCCAATTGATTAACAAAAGATAGACTAATTGTTCACATAGAGTTATCCAAAATCGGTTACATCAATCCCCTAGTTAGAGGTTTAGTTACACATCAATGGAGAGAACAAAAACATAGAAGAGATGAAGAGAAAACCCATTATGGTGAGATGCTCTTGTCTTGAAATCCCCATCGTCTTCTTGTTTCCAGTTATCCTCCAATGATGGATGGAGTTGAATTAATTAAAGAATGAATGAATGAATGTGTTGTCTATTCTTTCCTGTCTGTTTTATCTCTCAAAGTCGGCACTTTTTATTTTTCTTCTTTTTTCTCTTTTTATTAGGTCTTCTGCAATTTTGAGAAAACGCGGAGACGGTCCACCGCTTAACGTGCCGCTGGGTGGGCACGTGCATGGGCAGCGGAAATTCCAACACACACACTGGTCTGGCTCGCTTGAGGGGTCGCTTGAGAGGCACATACCTACTGAGCGGCATGGGCCGCGGTAAATGAGGTTCCTCGACCGCCTAGTGTATCGCCGATGGTGCACTTGCATGATGAGCGGCCTGGGCCGCGGTAAATGGGAATTTTGGCCATTTCTTCATCTTTTGACTCCATCATCTCCAAAATAAGATCCGATCAACACTTCTATGGAAAGAGATCTGCAAAGACTTAACAAACATATCAACCCACCAAAAGGACCTAAGAAACAAGCATAAACATAGGCAAAATGGGCAAAATATAAGCATAGAATTAGACTGATCAAATACCCCCAAACCTATCTTTTGCTCGTCCTCGAGTGAAACCAAACATTCCTAAACTGAAAAGAAAACTAAATCCTAACAAAGCCACTTTCGCAGGGAACGCGATAGCATTGAGCACATGCTACAAGCCTTTAAACCTCTAGGTGTCCCTAGTGGGAGGAGTGTTGTCTCCTGAGGGTTCTCAGCTATGACTGTTAGGATTATGCTCAATAGCAAGAGTGTAATGTTGTAATTAACAATCTTTTTCATATTAATAAAGTGATTTCTGGTTTAACAAATCGTATAGCATTTATAGTTTAATATTATAATTGTCAAAGTAAATAATCATAAGGTCTAAAGACTATGAGAAAAGAAGAATTGTTCGTACATCTGGATATGTATGTGGTAGACACAATTCTTTAGTTAGTCTTGAATAATGTTCACAACTTAAGTTAAAGGTTGGGCACCTTTATCTTGTTAAAGTTGTAGAATTCTTTTGCTAGCATTTGAGTGGGATCAAATGAGATATGATGAGTCTAAAATCATCGGAGTGTCTTCGAGCAAAAGGATCTAGTGCACTGGGTGCATTGAACTGGATCACAATGAAAAGTTTTATCTAGAACCGTCAATAGATAATAGTCTTTTCATTATCAGGACAATCGGAGAGTCTATCTTAATCCTGAGATAAATGATGGACTTATGGTTGCAAATGATATCATTTAAGTTATCAATGAGTACGATTATAACGCATAGTCTATCCTCGATAGTTTGGTGATATTCATTTGTTAATCGATAGAGGACTTCATTTATAGATATGGACATCGTGGCTCCATTTATTAAATGGGAGTATAATATCATCATATGGATGTTTTGAGGTAATTGGATATTAAATCTCAACGTTGAGTTTTCGATAGTGTCTATTGAAAACATGGCTTCTGGACAAGTCAAAATATCCAAGTTCAAAACGTGGTCATATGAGTAAATATGGTAACTTGGAGAGTTATAGGCGGTCTATGAACTCTTGGCGATTACTGATATTAATCACGAGGATACACTATCTCCAACATGATTGTCTAGGGTATGAATGAGGAACATCTTCCTTTTCTATCTTTATTTAAGAGTTCAATTTTAGCTCTTTAGTGGAATGAGTTAAAATTAATGGATCGGACCTAAGTGAATCATTTGTTGATTGTGATTAGGTTATGTCTATTGAAGCTTAAATTTAGATGGCCCGCCAAGATCCCCAATCCACACGGACTATCATGGATCACTTGATATATTCTACCGGACCAATTTAAGGGTCCATCTAGAATTGCATTTAATATATTAAGAATATAATTTGCACATTATTTATGTAATGGGCTGCTCAATTATATTAATATATTAATGAAAGACATGTGGGCTTGTTTCTTTTAGTAAGAATGGGTCTGGTTCACATGTGGGCTTTTTATTTAAAGTCCAATGGATTAAATGAAATAAGAAAATAATATTTGGCCAATTATTTTATATGGGGCGGCAAGGTTAAATTTTTAACCTAAGATATTATTTTGTTTTCATTGTTTTAATTAAATAAGAATTAATTAATTTATTAATTAATTGTTTAATTAAGAAACAAATCTTTTCTGATTAGGAAATATGATTCCTAGTGTTATACTATTGTTGGTAGTATACTAAAAGTAAAAGACTTATTTGGTAAGAAAATAAATAATTAATTTTATTTATTTAATCAAATAAGGAGTCTTTTTATTTAGTCAAAATAAAAGAATAAAAGATCTATGAGTTGGATTAGGGTTTGGAGTCTTAAACGAAAATAGGAATTAGGGTGCAATACAAACTCTTTTGGGCTTGAGAATTGCGGCAACCCTAGTCCCTTTTAGGTTATGATTTTCGGCCACCCTAAGTGAAAGAAGAGAAGAAAATTTGGCCACCTATATAAGTGCTCTTATAGAATTCGGCCACCAAATGTGTTCTTGATACAAATTTCTTCTTCTTCTTAATTCATAGAGAGATTATTTTATTCTACTAAAAACAAAAAAGAGTGAATAGATTATTCTTTGATGGTACACTATTTGCTTGTTCATCAATAAGCTTGTGTGTACAACATCGATTTAGGTTCACGCGAGTTTCGATCATTAGATTGAGAACTCAAAAGTGACCGGAATAATCTTAGTCTTCTTTTGATTGTTTTTGTGACTAACAAAGAAAAGAAAAGTTTGTTTGTCCATTCTCAGGTTTGCAATTCAAAGAAAAGGGAGACCACGCTCCTAGGTGATCCACGTTCGTGCTAGGATTGAAGATCTTGCGGATTACCATCGACGTAAGTCAATCGGATCACGCGACAAAAGGTATTCTTCTTTTGTTAGATAATATATATGTTTAATTGATTAAAGGGTTTAAGGTTCATAAAAAGGAAAAATTTTAAAAGTTACTAAATCTATTTTTAGTCTCGCTTCCGCTGCGTGTACTACGGTATTTTTCCCTACAATTGGTATCAGAGCCTAGGTTGAACCCTCTTAATTAATTAACGTATATATACGTGGATCTATTTCTTTTTATTGTGATTATGCATGTTTAGAAAGAGATGGCACTCTAGGTATTCGCATATATAATTACATGTGATGTATGGATTTATATATGTTTTATGTGGATTGTTGTTGCTCGATTTTGGTCCTAGATTTTCAATGTAATTATTGTTTTGGAGTTGTAACAAGAAGGGTGGTCTATCATCGCCATAATTCCTTCTTGGTAGTTACTAGGTTTTATTTTATTTTTTTGATATGTGCAGTATTTTTTTTTATTATTACTGCAGCAGTTTTTTTTATTAAGTTTTAGTGCAGTATTTTATTTGTAAAAAGTACTGCAGTGAATAAAAAAAAAAAAAAAAATTAATACTGCAGTATTTTATTATTTATACTGCCGTAATGTATTCGGGTAATGAAGATTCGAAGACACGAAGAAAAACGAAGCAACCGGAACCGAGAACGAGCACCGTGCGCACCCTAGGAGTGGATTGGGCTGCGCATGGCAAGCCCAAGCTTGGTGGGCTGCGCACGGCAGCCTTGGGAGTCTTCATGGGCTGCGCACAGCAGCCCTTTTGTGGGGTTGTGGGTTGTGCACGCCCATGGGGTTTGGGCCGAAGGATGAGCGTATGGTTGATGGGCCGCTTGAAGATCTTGTATTCCTTAAAAATTGTAATTTACTTGTTTTTCTAGGATGGGCCAAAATTGTTGCTATTTAATTTATGCTTAAATATTACAATATTTGTTATTGTATGATAACATGACATATAGAATAGGAGTGCCACTCATATATCTCTTTTGGTATGAACATGCATTGAATGATTTAGGTATCTAAATTGGCATCTAGATAACTTGGTAAATCATTCTATGGGATTTAATCACACGCCTTAAATAATTGAGTGGGAGAAGGCGTTTTTGTAACACCTATGGCCTCCAAGGTTAGTTGAGCTTAATTATTTATTGGTAATCCCCCCAAGGGGCGTCCATGAATGGAATTTAGCAACATACTTCCTTACAAGGATAGACTAGACAATGGACTCAAACGAGATCTACTCCCCAAGGAGGGATTTTCGTGAGAGAAAATTGAGGGTCGATATCTTGGTAACACACTCAATGTAATTTTATTGATATCCTCCCAAGAGTTCTTGTCAGTAAAATTGCAAGGCTAAAATTTAAAACGCTGGTTGTTATGTTAACAATTAGGTGGGACCTAGTCTAACTAGTAAATGGTGCGAACTCCCAAAGGAGGCGTAACATTTATAGGTGTTGGATCACCGTTGAATTTTTATGATTGAGTTATTTATTTAATTCAAGATAAATATTTAAAAGTGCTTTATCATGATTATTTACTTATATATGTTTTGTTTTTATTCAGAAATCATGACCCCATCACTTATGAACATCCTGAAAGATAACACTTTAACTGGAGATAATTATGTCACATGGAAATGGAAAAGGAAAATTGGGTTGTTGCTGCAAAGTGAAAAACATAAGTTTGTTCTAACTACTCCTAAACCACCTGCTCCTAATAATGAATCTAGCATAATGTATAGAGATGAGTATGAGCAGTGGAAGACTTCAGATGATATGGCCAAATGTTATATTATGGCCACTATCTCCGACGTGTTGTAACAGCAGCATGAAGGAATGGAGTCCGCTGCTGATATAATGATGTCTCTAGAGGAGATGTTTGCTATGAAGTCCAGGACGACTAAGAGAGAGGCAGTGACTGCTTTTATGAATCTTAGGATGAAACCTGGACAGGCTGTGAAGGATCACATGATGAAAGTCATAGCACATCTCAACATTGCTGAACTGCATGGCACTGAGATAGATGGTGAGACAAAAATTGATATGGTTGTCAATTCATTGTCAGATTCCTTTCATCAGTTTAAATTGGACTACACTTTGAACAAAAAGGAATACACCTTACAAGGCCTGATGCAAGATGTTCAAAGTGCTGAAAAGATCCTTGTGAAAGGCAAGGGTCAAGAGATTCATATGATTGGTAAAGTTGCTACTGTTAAGGCCCGTCAAAAGGTCAAGAAACAATAGAAGAAAAAGCAACTTGGGCCTATCAAGAAGGACACCAAGAAAGTAACCAAGATCAAAGGGAAATGCTTCCTTTGTGGTGAAAAGGGACATTGGAAGAGAAATTGCCCAAAGTCCCAGAATAAGAAGGAAGAAGGTAATGTGAATTATCTTGAAACATGTTTTTTGGCTGATTCTACAGATTCTTGGATCATAGACTCAGGAGCCACTAATCATGTTTGTTATTCCTTGCAGGGGTTCCAAGAAAGGAGAAGGCTGAGTAAGAATGAAATCAATTTGCGCTTGGGCAACGGAACGTTAGTGTCTGCAAGTGCAGTGGGAGATATTAGAGTTTATTTGGATTCTAGAAGGCATTTAGATTTAATAGACGTTTATTATGTACCTCAATTCAAGAGGAATTTAATTTCAGTTTCTTGTTTAAATAAATTTGGATATTCAGTTACTTTTAATAAAGTTTTTATTATTAGTAAGAATGACAAAATTATTTGCCAAGGTTCATTGGAAAACGGTCTATACTTTTTGCATAGAAATATCTCTCACTCGTTAGACACAGAAATAACGGAACCTAATCATAAAAGAGTAAAATTATCAACTGATGAAACCTACCTTTGGCATTTACGCTTAGGTCATATTAACCTTAATAGGATTAAAAGATTGGTATGTGACGGACCTCTGAGTGACTTAAAGGTTGATGATCTACCAACTTGTGAATCTTGTTTGGAAGGTAAAATGACCAAAAGGATGTTCTCTGCCAAAGGTGCGAGAGCCACTGAATGTTTAGGATTGATACACACTGATGTATGTGGACCTATGAGCATTCAAGCTAGAGGTGGATATGAGTACTTCATCACCTTCACAGATGATTACTCGAGATTTGGTTATGTGTATCTCATGCGACATAAGTCGGATGCTTTTGACATGTTCAAAGCATTCAAAGCTGAAGTGGAAAATCAGCTTGAGAAACACATAAAAATCTTGAGATCTGATCGTGGTGGAGAATATCTATCTGGTGAGTTTCAGCAATATCTTATTGATAATGGGATAGTTTCTCAGTTTTCTGCACCAGGTACACCTCAACAGAATGGGGTAGCAGAAAGGAGAAATAGAACTCTTTTGGATATGGTTAGGTCTATGTTGAGTTATTCAACACTTCCTATTTCTTTTTAGGGATATGCCTTACAAACTGCTATATACATTCTAAACGATGTACCATCTAAGTCTGTTCCTAAAACACCGCATGAGTTGTGGACTGGGCGCAAGCCTAGTTTACAACACTTAAGGATATTTGGTTGTCCTGCGCATGTGTTAAAAGGAAAGACAGAAAAGATGGAGTCCCGTTCAGAAACATGTATATTTATAGGGTATCCAAAAGAAACTAAAGGATATTATTTTTATAGTCCTTCAGATCTTAAAGTATTTGTTTCGACAAATGCTAAATTTCTGGAAAAGGACTATATGAATGATTTTGTGCCTAGAAGTAGAATTGTCCTGAATGAGATGTCAGGAGATACAATTCCACGAGAGGTTACACAACCTAACCCAATTGTAAGTTCCGATCCAACACAAGATCAACAACCCACCATTCCTCGTCGTAGTGGGAGGGTTAGAACATAACCCGAAAGATACATCGGTCTGGGAGAATCAGTGGAGAATCTCCCGGACGACGATGATCCCTACACGTACAAGGAAGCTATGGAGGATGTTGATAGTCGCCATTGGCAAAAGGCAATGCAATCCGAGATTGAATCTATGTTCGATAACAAAGTCTGGTCCCTTGTAGACTTGCCTAAAGGGATAAAACCCATTGGGTGCAAGTGGGTATACAAGAGGAAAAGAGGTATGGATGGTAAGGTGGAAACCTTTAAAGCTAGATTGGTAGCTAAAGGGTATACACAGAAAGAAGGTATCGATTACGAGGAAACCTTCTCTCCTGTGGCCATGCTTAAATCCATTAGGATACTCTTATCCATTGCAGCATCTTTAGATCTATAGATTTGGCAAATGGACGTCAAGACAGCTTTCCTTAATGGAAGTCTTGACGAAAGCATCTACATGACGCAACCAGAGGGATTCATTGAAAAGGGCCAAATGGAAAAGGTATGCAAGTTGCAGAAATCCATATATGGATTGAAGCAAGCATCCAGATCCTGGAACATAAGGTTTGATCAAGCTGTCAATGGTTTTGGATTTATTCAGAATCCTGACGAACCTTGTGTATACAAAAGGATTAAAGGCGACAAGTTAGTTTTCCTAATTCTTTATGTTGATGATATACTACTCATTGGAAACGATGTAGGTGTATTGACATCAGTAAAAGAATGGTTAGCAAAACAATTTGATATGAAGGACTTAGGAGAAGCAAGTTTTATTCTAGGTATCCAAGTAATAAGGGATAGAAAGAATAGAACGATTGCATTATCCCAAGCTTCATACATAGACAAGATCTTGTCTAGGTTTTCCATGCAGGATTCCAAGAAAGGTATGTTACTTTTCAGACATGGAATCAAGCTTTCTAAGGAACAAGTTCCTAAGAATGAGCATGAAGATCAATTCATGAGTAGAGTTCCATATGCCTCGGCAGTTGGAAGTCTCATGTATGCAATGCTCTGTACTAGACCAGATATTTGTTTTGCTGTTGGCATAGTTAGCAGGTTTCAATCGAAACCTGGTCCTGATCACTGGACGGCAGTCAAGCATATTTTCAAGTATCTTAAGAGAACGAGAGATAATATGCTTGTATACTCTGGAGGGGATTTGATTCCCGTTGGGTATACAGATTCTGATTTCCAATCAGATTCTGACTCCAGAAAATCCACATCAGGGGCTGTGTTTACTATTGGAGGAGGAGCAGTTATATGGAGGAGTATCAAGTAATCTTGTATTGCTGATTCCACCATGGAAGCTGAGTATGTTGCTGCATGCGAGGCTGCCAAAGAGGCTGTTTGGCTCCGCCAATTCTTGATTGACTTGGAAGTGGTTCCTAGTGCGAATATGCAGATCACTATCTACTATGACAACAGTGGAGCAGTGGCTAATTCGAAAGAACCAAGAAGTCACAAGAGAGGTAAACACATTGAAAGAAAGTATCATCTTTTAAGGGAGATTGTTCAAAGAGGTGACGTGACGATTACCAAAATCGCGTCAGCAGAAAATCTAGCGGATCCCTTCACAAAGGCTCTACCTCAGAAGCGTTTCGATGGGCATCTAGAGAACATGGGCTTGAGAGATATGACACATTTGCTATAGTGCAAGTGGGAGATTGTTAGGATTATGCTCAATAGCAAAAGTGTAATGTTGTAATTAACAATCTTTTTCATATTAATAAAGTGATTTCTGGTTTAACAAATCGTATAGCATTTATAGTTTAATATTATAATTGTCAAAGTAAATAATCATAAGGTCTAAAGACTATAAGAAAAGAAGAATTGTTCGTACATCTGGATATGTATGTGGTAGACACAATTCTTTAGTTAGTCTTGAATAATGTTCACAACTTAAGTTAAAGGTTGGGCACCTTTATCTTGTTAAAGTTGTAGAATTCTTTTGCTAGCATTTGAGTGGGATCAAATGAGATATGATGAGTCTAAAATCATCGGAGTGTCTTCGAGCAAAAGGATCTAGTGCACTGGGTGCATTGAACTGGATCACAATGAAAAGTTTTATCTAGAACCGTCAATAGATAATAGTCTTTTCATTATCAGGACAATCGGAGAGTCTATCTTAATCCTGAGATAAATGATGGACTTATGGTTGCAAATGATATCATTTGAGTTATCAATGAGTACGATTATAACGCATAGTCTATCCTCGATAGTTTGGTGATATTCATTTGTTAATCGATAGAGGACTTCATTTATAGATATGGACATCGTGGCTCCATTTATTAAATGAGAGTATAATATCATCATATGGATGTTTTGAGGTAATTGGATATTAAATCTCAACGTTGAGTTTTCGATAGTGTCTATTGAAAACATGGCTTCTGGACAAGTCAAAATATCCAAGTTCAAAACGTGGTCATATGAGTAAATATGGTAACTTGGAGAGTTATAGGCGGTCTATGAACTCTTGGCGATTACTGATATTAATCACGAGGATACACTATCTCCAACATGATTGTCTAGGGTATGAATGAGGAACATCTTCCTTTTCTATCTTTATTTAAGAGTTCAATTTTAGCTCTTTAGTGGAATGAGTTAAAATTAATGGATCGGACCTAAGTGAATCATTTGTTGATTGTGATTAGGTTATGTCTATTGAAGCTTAAATTTAGATGGCCCGCCAAGATCCCCAATCCACACGGACTATCATGGATCACTTGATATATTCTACCGGACCAATTTAAGGGTCCATCTAGAATTGCATTTAATATATTAAGAATATAATTTGCACATTATTTATGTAATGGGCTGCACAATTATATTAATATATTAATGAAAGACATGTGGGCTTGTTTCTTTTAGTAAGAATGGTTCTGGTTCACATGTGGGCTTTTTATTTAAAGTCCAATGGATTAAATGAAATAAGAAAATAATATTTGGCCCAATTATTTTATATGGGGCGGCAAGGTTAAATTTTTAACCTAAGATATTATTTTGTTTTCATTGTTTTAATTAAATAAGAATTAATTAATTTATTAATTAATTGTTTAATTAAGAAACAAATCTTTTCTGATTAGGAAATATGATTCCTAGTGTTGTACTATTGTTGGTAGTATACTAAAAGTAAAAGACTTATTTGGTAAGAAAATAAATAATTAATTTTATTTATTTAATAAAATAAGGAGTCTTTTTATTTAGTCAAAATAAAAGAATAAAATATCTATGAGTTGGATTAGGGTTTGGAGTCATAAACTAAAATAGGAATTAGGGTGCAATACAAACTCTTTTGGGCTTGAGAATTGCGACAACCCTAGTCCCTTTTAGGTTATGATTTTCGGCCACCCTAAGTGAAAGAAGAGAAGAAAATTTGGCCACCTATATAAGTGCTCTTATAGAATTCGGCCACCAAATGTGTTCTTGATACAAATTTCTTCTTCTTCTTAATTCATAGAGAGATTATTTTATTCTACTAAAAACAAAAAAGAGTGAATAGATAATTCTTTGATGGTACACTATTTGCTTGTTCATCAATAAGCTTGTGTGTACAACATCGATTTAGGTTCACGCGAGTTTCGATCATTAGATTGAGAACTCAAAAGTGACCGGAATAATCTTAGTCTTCTTTTGATTGTTTTTGTGACTAACAAAGAAAAGAAAAGTTTGTTTGTCCATTCTCAGGTTTGCAATTCAAAGAAAAGGGAGACCACGCTCCTAGGTGATCCACGTTCGTGCTAGGATTGAAGATCTTGCGGATTACCATCGACGTAAGTCAATCGGATCACGCGACAAAAGGTATTCTTCTTTTGTTAGATAATATATATGTTTAATTGATTAAAGGGTTTAAGGTTCATAAAAAGGAAAAATTTTAAAAGTTACTAAATCTATTTTTAGTCTCGCTTTCGCTGCGTGTACTACGGTATTTTTCCCTACAATGACACCCACAAACATATCCCACAAAACCAATCATTCGAGATGCAATTGATTAATGCCCAGATTGAAACAATGCATGCCAAAGCCAATTGGTAAAGACTATCATTATGTCACAAATTTGAATGCACTGCTCAGTTTTAAGATGAAAAGCCCAAACTCAAGATATTCTAGCATCAAAAACACTTTCGCCGAATGCCATAGATGTAATTCGCCTCGACTCTAAGCCTCACCAAATATCGCTCATATTTCACACAAAACCTAGGCAAATACACTCATCAAGCATATGCGAAAGAAGTTATGCACAAGAAATTTCAAATTATAATCGCTTATGAATACATCATTGAAAGAACGCTTGATTTGTATGCAAAGATCTCATGAAAAGAATCGAACATTATGAGCAAGATAAACACACACTTCACTTCTACTTTCATAGCAAGGATAACCAGCAGATCAATTAGACTTTTCATTAGGTTGTAATAGGGCTATTGGGTAAAGGTTAGAAAGGAACGGGATGTAGGAGTTCAAAAACCTAGGATCATTCAGTGAGAGCCTTCAGTTACCTTTACGGCTTGGCGCAAGCTCTTAGGTCTTCATTGACTTCCTTTGTAAGTGGAATAATGCCACTTACCTTTCATTGGTGTCCCCTTAATTCACCATTTTCTTTTGCCCACTCCTTCGAGAGTAAATACAACACTTAAATCCTTTGACATGTTGTGTTTCTTAGATTCTTTTCTCTGGCACACGCAACTCACCATTCATTTTGGTGGCAAAAATTTCTTTTTCTTTTTGATTGATTTTTTTTTTTTTGATTAACACAAACCAGACAACCTTTCCTCTTTCATTTGGATTGAATGCAGCTCCTTCTATATTCGACTCATATCAATTTCGCACAACTTCTTATGCGAACTCTTCAACCTTCTTCACAATCTCAAAGCATGATCCCAAGTTAACAGGTATGGCTATAATATGGCTTACATGGGTTACAGTAAATGTGGTGAAGAAAGAAAAGGCAACTCAGTGTTTGGCTTCAAACATTGCTATGGAGCACACACACAAGGGTAGGAAATATTAAAGGTCTTTTAAGTAGTTCACGCACACATAGTCTAACATCACTTCCACTATTTCGACTTACTCAAGATCAAAGATAACATGTGAAATCTTTTATGATGAATGCTCTATAATGCTCAATGTTCAACCTATAGAGATCAAATCTAATGCTAAGAACCTACTGAGTGTTTAAAGAGTAGAAACAAAATAATCCCTCATATATGTCATTTATGCACGCACTTTGGCTTAGTGAACTCACAGGGTAGTCTCCACTATTAATCATGGCAATCCAACTATGCATCCTATCCACTATCACATCAAGAGCATGTCATAAATTTTGAAAAAAATGCAATGCAATACTCTAAGTGGCAAGATGCTAGTTTAAACCCAGTGATTTAAGCATATCATTTCAAAATCACATACCAAAACATCTCATCAAGGTTAATGCAGGAACGACAGACTCTAAAAATACTGAAAAACTTGACTCAAGACTCAAAACAACGACACACCCCCAAACCTAAACTCGACATTGTCCCCAATGTTGACAATCAAGAAAAGACAGGCACTGAAAGACAAAAGAAAAAAAACATAAGAAAATAAAAGTTCAAAAAGAAAATCCATAGCCTGCTAATCTCCTCTATCCTCATCTGACAGCTGCAAGATCTCGGTCCCCTGATCGGAGTCTATCTGGTTATCCTGCATCGGCTCCTCATCATCAAAGTGCAAGATCGGGGTCCGCTGGTCAAAGTTCTGCGGCTCGAGACCTGATCCACCAGCTGCAAAAGGATCCGGGTCTGGAATAGAGGTCTGAAACGGCGCTTCACTCCCACTAGCCACAGAAAACCGGCTAGTCATCATCCCGCGCAGCTCCTCTATGTTCGTCTCGATAGTGTCAAAACGAGCATCCATCCGTCCCTCTAACTGCCTGAAACGCAAATCCATGTGAGTCTGCATAGCCTGCAAAAGAGTGGTAAATGGATCATCTCCTGGCTGAGCTCCGCCTAGCTGAGCGGCATCTGGTGCCCCTAAAGGCTGGTCCTGTAAAAGTGCTGCTGCCTCAGCCTCTCGCGCCTCTCGCTCCTCCCGGTGACGTCTTCTCTCCCCATAATTTCCAATAGGAGGAAGGCCCCGAAGAACTAACTGCTGGTTCCAGTTTGTCAAGTTCATCATACTCGGGTCATGATTCTCTAACCCTGCACTCACATCAATGCCTGCCTGTCTGCAGAAAGCAGTGATCAAAAACGGAAATACCATGGACTGGTCATCGTGCACAGTAGCGTCATGAATGGCATTGAAAATCACCCATCCAATATTGATAGGGCCACCTGTCCTCAAACGAAGTAACACACGGGCCTGGTCATAAAAGATCTCTGAACGGTGCTGGGATGGCATCAGTGAGTATGTTAAGAACAGGTTCCAAAAGGCAACATCGGTATGTGTGTCGCGCTGGTATAGCTTCACTAATGTACCCCATTCCTCATGTCCATCCATCCTAAGGCCTGCAGCCACTCTCCCTCTGTAAGGGTCAAGATCTGTAATATATTCTATTCCTCGACCGTTACTGATAGCCACCTCTGGAGCGTCAAAGTACTGATTAACGGCCTCCAGAGTTATATGGACCTCAACACCCTGCATTAAAACTGGGCCCACAACTAAAAGCCTCTCTGGAACAGCACTAGCATAATATTCCGCCACAATCCCCCTGTTCGGCCTTGGTGGGTGTGCAACATAGCCACCCCATCTGCGGTCCGCAACCATCCCCGGCAGCGGCGCCAAAATTGATGCAGTAAAATCTGTGTTCAATTTACTAAGAAAGTTCGTTCACTGGGATCGGTGATTCTTTAGGTCAAAGCCAATTAATCTAGTAAGGATTTACTCTAAATGCGAAAAGACTAAATTGCATAATGCTTTACTTTGGAAGTTTGTTGAAATCTAATATTAACCTAAATTATGAGAATCTAAACTAAAAGACTAAAATCAAATTAAATCAAAGATCACACAAGGGATGAATATATGGAGAGAAGTACTAGGGAATCGATGCACCTTTCTTAAACACTCAATGCTCACCATCAGTCTTGTTAAACACTTCAATCTAGTTTACGGGCTTGTTTTCAAGATAATTCAATTAGGTTCAAAGATCATTTCCAATACTCGCACATGGTCATGCAACGAATACGGAATAATGATCTAGGGTTCTTCCTATTACTCACACACGGTCATGTAATGAGCAATTGTCAAAACCCATATTTTACACAAAACTCTAAGCCAAATTAACATAGCACGGTCATGCATACATCAATTTTCTTATTTATTAAGCTTTTGATTCAGATTTAAATGGAACGGTCATCCACATCTAAACCCTAATCTCATAGATAAACTAAGCTGCAAAACTCAAATCACTTGCGGTCACAACATAATCAGAGAAAGTAGAATAGAGCAATTAATTCAATAAACAAAACGAAACCCAATTGATTAACAAAAGATAGACTAATTGTTCACATAGAGTTATCCAAAATCGGTTACATCAATCCCCTAGTTAGAGGTTTAGTTACACATCAATGGAGAGAACAAAAACATAGAATAGATGAAGAGAAAACCCATTATTGTGAGATGCTCTTGTCTTGAAATCCCCGTCGTCTTCTTGTTTCCAGTTATCCTCCAATGATGGATGGAGTTGAATTAATTAAAGAATGAATGAATGAATGTGTTATCTATTCTTTCCTGTCTGTTCTATCTCTCAAAGTCGGCACTTTTTATTTTTCTTCTATTTTCTCTTTTTATTAGGTCTTCTGCAGTTTTGAGAAAACGCGGAGATGGTCCACCGCTTAACGTGCCGCTGAGTGGGCACGTGCATGGGCTCGCTTGAGGGGTTGCTTGAGAGGCACATACCTACTGAGTGGCATGGGCCGCGGTAAATGAGGTTCCTCAACCGCCTAGTGTACCGCCGATGGTGCACTTGCATGATGAGCAGCATGGGCCGTGGTAAATGGGAATTTTGGCCATTTCTTCATCTTTTGACTCCATCATCTCCAAAATAAGATCTGATCAACACTTCTATGGAAAGAGATCTGCAAAGACTTAACAAACACATCAACCCACCAAAAGGACCCAAGAAACAAGCATAAACATAGGCAAAATGGGCAAAATATAAGCATAGAATTAGACTGATCAGCAAACCAAACAAGAGATCTTCTCTAAAGAAGAATGGTGAGATATCATCACATAAACAAATAACAAGACTTCCCTTATCTCATACAAAAGCATTATTTCAAGTGTATGAATGTTTTCACATTAAAGCTCTTCCTAAGATCCTTAACATAATTAGGCAAGAATTCTTTTCTCCCCCTTAAGACAAGAATTCTCCCCCTTAAGACAAAGTCTCCATAAAAGCACAAAGAGGAATTTCTCACACATGGTGAGAGGTATACATTTTTCTCCCCTATATTAAACATGGATTCCCCCATATCAAACATGGTGAGGTATACAATTTCTCCCCCTTTTTGTCAAGGAATAGACAAAGGACATAAGAGATAAAGAATGAGATATTAAGCAAACAAATCGTATAGAAAGCTAAGTTGAATAAACTAAAGCTCCCCCTTAACATATGCTCCACATATTATCACCAAGTAGATTTGTTCACAAGGAACTCACACATTCACACATTCAAGCAATAAGAGAAAATATTTCATAACTTGTCAAAGTCCAAGAGAGAATCATAGATTTTCATTAATCTCTCAAAAATATTCTAACATTGCTAATGAATCAAGCACATAAGCAAGATTTGTGTGTGTGAATGCTTCTCAAATATATAGAAGGAGTAATTGTGATATCAACATGCAAACTCTATCCACACCTATCTATCTAAAGCCTTTCCAAAAATAGGTCAAATCGATATTCATCCGGTTCTTTTAAAATGAATAGATATCAACATATGAGCGTGTGTGTGCATGTGGCTCGTTTTCCCGTTTCTATTTGTCAACCCGAGCTTTTTCACAATTCTCAACTATACACCATAAGCCTTTTTGTTTTGTTTTAGGCTTGAATCAAATAATTTTTTTTTTAATGATTCATTTCAACGCTTCTTTGATTTTACTTACATAAACATATACACCTCATGGCGGCTTTCACTCATCACAATGGCGTAGCCCTTTCCTATATTGGGTGGCTGCACAACCAAGGTGTGTAGCCCTTTCCATGAGGGTGCTCGTTGATTACTATGTAGTGTCGAAGCAAAATGGATACATACCATAGGTCATCTATCATGTACTTAGCAATAAACTTCTAGATGCATCCATTATCTACACATTTTCAACCATATATACTCAAAACTAAAACATACAAGAGAAGCATTAGTGCACTTTTCAAAAAATAAATTTTCAATCTCAAGTGCATGATCTAGAAACAATAAGAGTTATTTATTTAAGATCATTACTTCTCAAGTGAGTAGCTCTCAAAGATATTGATATTCAAATAAAGTTTTGTTCATCAAGCCGCTCACAATCACACATAGACAATAATCAACACAAATCATGCCAATGGACATTCTAAAAGTTTTACACCTCTCTTTGTCTAAGGGCTTGGTGAACAAGTCCGCAAGTTGATTTTTAGTAGGCATATGCTCTAGAGAAACAATAGAACGTTCAACATGTTCTCTAATATGATGCCTAATATCTATGTGCAATGATATCATTCAAACATAGAGTTGAAAAGATGAAATAGAAAGCAAGCTTTTAGAGTAGAAAAATACCTTAGCAAGCTTTTTCACCAATGAAAGGTCTCCGCTCTTTTTATGAGCTTTCTTGGCTTGTTTGTCCTCATGACAACAAGTTGTTGGTGTGTTATCCCAAGAAAATAAAGACCAAACACTTTCAACTCAAACAAACACATAAAAATGACTTTCTCTAAAAGTCTTAACAAAAATTTTCACCAAATAGATTTCAAAATTCAACTTCTCTAAAGTTAATCAACAAATTTTGACTATCATCGTGAATATGAGAATATTAAGTTCATGAATTGATTAGAGACACCAAGTTTGAATACTAGACCTAGCACATTACAAATAGCTTAGTCATGCATCAAACTTAGAACTCTTATCAAACAAGAACAAAAACATTCTCATATGTGCTACTTGAAACAAATTATAGCACGGTGTGTATAAAACTATCTAGAGGGGGGTGAATAGATTTTAAGCTTTTTACCCAATTTTTCGTGTTAGTCAAAATTATGAAATTACCCCTAAATAGATAAAGTAATAAATCAAGTATAAAATGCGAAAATTAAATAACACTTTATTTTTACGTGGAAACCCTCACGGGAAAAACCACGGGCTAGTAAGTAAGTCACACTAGAACCTTGAATCCACTAAATGTGTAAAACGATTACAACCTAATCCCCGAAGTAATCACACACCTACCTAATCCCGGTATGAGTGAACCTAGTCCAATTTGCTTGCGATCTAAGCAACCTAATCCCGGATGCTACACACAAGACTTACTTTCTCTAAGAAGAGAATATAACCCTAAGTGAATATATGAATATCCAAATGCAACATAGAGCAAGGGAAACCCTATATGCTTATCTAAGATGATTAATATGCAATTAGAACAATCCTAGATATTAAAAACTAAATGACATGTTCAATCAAATAGTTTAGCTAATCAAGATTAAGCACACAACCTAATTAGCTATCACAATACAACTTCTCAAACATACATCACACTAATCTCAATCTTGTATCAAAAGATATATGAAAATCATACAAGTAATAAATTGAGATTGCTTGATAAGAAAAACACAAAATATGTAAGATATTAGTGAAAAGCTTACCAAGCAAAGTATAATGAAGAATCCATGCAAAGAGACATCTAGATGATCAAGGATGATGCTAGATGATGATTGATGATCATGAACAAGTGTTTGCGTAAACTAAAAATGAGTTCTTTGGAATTTTTCTTCTCTTTGAAAAATATCATAAGTATAGAATCTGAATATGAACTCTCTTGATTGACCTAAAGTCAAAGTGGCATATATATAGGGGGGCCAAATTAAGGTGTGGTCGTTTTGATAAGTTGGCCTCATATTTGCCTTGGGCGCTGTACGTAGAGCGCCTCTTGTACAGCGCTTGTACAGCGCGCTCTACGTACAGCGCCCCTACTCTGTTCTCACGGGAAAACAGAGTGGCGCTGTACGTAGAGCGCTTTGTACAGCGACCCAACAGCGACCGAATTAAATCGATCAGGTCTGAACAGCGCTCAATGGGCGCTGTTCGTACAACGCTTCTGTAGAGCGCTTTTGGGAGCGCCCAATGCAAAAATGCAATCCTAAGTCTAAGCATGACAAGGCAATTGGATATGCAAGATGCAATCAAACTAACATGCAAGAAGAGATGTTAATGAACATTAATGCACAAAAATAAGACACACAACATACAAGTATTAAACAAATGCATGAGTTGTGAGTGTGTGCAACTATCTCTTCAAGACAAGTAAGCACAAAGAAATATACCTTCGGTGCTTATCAATACGAGGTCTTCAAAAGGCTTCGAACACAAAAACCCGATACCTAGGCTACCCTTACAAAGAACCCCAACATGTGGTTTGTCCACGAAATGAGCCAATCAACAAATGGGAACCTTACAATCTCCCCCTTTGGCTATTTCGTGACAAAACCACCACTCACATTGATTCCTCACATTAAAATAGAAGCAACGGGATAACTATGATATTCTATAGTACAAAGAGATAAGAAAATAAAACATCAAGACTTCAATCTCTTGTAGAATAATCAAGCTCTGAAAAGAAATTTTCTAACATTTCCAATACAAGTAAAAAGTGAGATGAATCAAGTGAGAACAAAAACAAGCATTTGCATTTAAAAAAAAAAATTAGGCACAACATGATAAAATGTAGTGTATGCATGCTCCCCCTCAACGGGTACTCCCCCTCAATCCCCTCAATGAATGTTCTCCCCAATATGCAACTCCCCTTACCATATACTACTCCCCCTTTTTGTCATGATATAGGCAAAGGAGTAGTCCCCAACCGGGTCACTCATAGCAACAAGAGATAGTAGCATGCAAGATTTGCATAATTAATATAAGTCACTTTATGCACCTCAATTAATTGGAGAGAAACAAGGAGATTTATTTGTGAGAAAATGTGTGAATCAAACATGCTTTGCATACAAGACATGTAGCATTCAAGTCCAAAATACAATGGTATTTGGCAAAGCAAATGACAAAGGTTTCTAATAGGAATTCAAATCAATTTCACCAAAGTCATGAGTAAAGCAAGGATATAGAATATATTGATTTCAATTTAAGAGAAACTATATCCAACTTTATAAATGAAACATGGCATGAGCGACTTTGCACCATTTTTGATTTTTCCGGATAAGATATCTGTATGATAGTAGCCATGGTCAACGAATAAAGAAAGAGAGACATTTGGAATATAAATTCTTTTGAATGGATACAAGATCCTTTATTCATTTTGAGTCTCATAAGCTTTCACACAAGTTTTGCATTTTAAGAATATGCAATCATCAATTCATGCTTTTCATGTGAGCATGTTATATGAATTTCATGCTTTTTCATTTGACATTAGCATGTTATTAAAGAATCATCATGTCATGGAGATAATCATAGGTCATTCAAACCATACTTCCTATATACATCTCCTAGTTCAAAAATGCATGTTTGAATATAAATATGACATGGATTGTAAACAAGCAAGGTTCACACTTATTTAATTGAAAACATATATACATATGTGCAACCAAGCTTACTCAAACAATTAAAAGAAGAGGCATAAGTTATTTAGAATTTTTTGCAAGAAACAAGAATGCAAAATAGCTCTCTTTGCTTGAGTTCCCCATATGGGGTCAATCATAGAACATCACTCCACAAGACATATCCCAATAGATCTACTAAGAGTTTTTAATCGAGTAGCATCTAAGGGTTTAGTAAATAAGTCCGCAAGTTGATTATTAGTACCTACATGTTCAAGTACTATGCATTTATTTTCAACAAGCTCTCTAATGAAGTGATGGCGGATGTCAATATGCTTAGTTCTAGAATGTTGTACCGGATTCTTAGAAATATTAATAGCACTCATGTTATCACAAAAGAGAGTGAGAGTACCTTGGTTGAATCCGTAGTCTACTAGCATTTGCTTCATCCATAGGAGTTGAGTGCATCCACTCCCCGCGGCTATGTACTCGGCTTCCGCCGTGGACAAGGAAATTGAGTTTTACTTCTTGCAAAACCAAGACACCAAGTTGTTGCCTAGAAAGAAGCAACCGCCCGATGTGCTCTTCCTATCATCACAATTTCCTGCCCAATCCGCATTACTATATCCTACAAGACTAGGATTAGTGTCAAATGAGTACCAAATCCCAAAGTTGGAAGTCCCATTCACAAAGCGAATGACTCTCTTAACCGAAGAGAGATGGGACTCATTGGGATCGGATTGGTACCTAGCACAAACTCCTACACTAAATGATATATCAGGCCTACTTGCGGTCAAATAGAGCAAGCTCCCTATCATACCACGATATAAGGTTTGGTCCACACTTTTACCGCTAGCATCCTTGCTTAGCTTCAAAGTGGTGCTCATAGGAGTGTCACAATGTTTGGCTTTTTCAAGACCAAACTTCTTCAGTAGGTTTTTGGCATATTTGGCTTGGGTTATGAAAATCCCATCATCTAGTTGCCTTATTTGCAAACCTAGGAAGTAACTAAGCTCACCAATAAGACTCATCTCAAATTCATGAGACATAACATCAACAAATTGTTGGACCTTGGTGTTGTTGGTGGAGCCAAACACTATATCATCAACATATATTTGAGCTATGAAAAGCTCATCATTGTTTCTTTTGATGAATAGTGTCTTGTCAACACTACCACATGTGTAGTCATTGTCAACAAGAAATTGAGTGAGGCGCTCATACCAAGCCCTCGATGCTTGTTTCAACCCATATAGAGCCTTCTTGAGGCGATAGACATGGTTGGGGTGGTGAGCATCCACAAACCCCTTGGGTTGTTCAACAAACACTTCCTCTTGCAAGAAGCCATTGAGGAAGGCACTCTTGACATCCATTTGGTGCAATTTGAACTTGTGCACACAAGAAATGGACAAGAGAAGCCTAATAGACTCTAAACGGGCAACGGGAGCAAATGTCTCCTCAAAGTCGATACCCTCAATTTGAGAGTACCCTTGTGCTACAAGTCTAGCCTTGTTCCGCACTATGTTGCCATCCTCATCGAATTTGTTCCTAAATATCCATTTAGTGCCTATGACATTAGTAGTCTTAGGCCTAGGAACTAGAGTCCAAACCTCATTCCTTTCGAATTGGTTTAGCTCTTCTTGCATGGCAAGAACCCAAAACTCATCATTTAAGGCTTCTTCAACCTTTTTGGGTTCAATTTGAGAGGTGTACCATGTGTAGCTAATAAGATTAGCAAGTTGACATCTAGTCCTAACACCCTCATTAACCTTTCCAATGATATCTTCTTTATCATGGAGTTTCCTAACACATGAAGCGGGTTCTTTAGAGTCCAAGAGAGGAACTCTATCAATAGGTTATGTGTCATCATTGTTGACATTAGATGTCCCAACATTAGGAGACACCACAACATTCTCCAAAGGAGAAACATCACTCAAAATAACCTCCTCCTCATGATCATTTGACTTGAGCCTAGTATCATCAAATGCAACATTGGATGATTCCATAACACTTAGAGTCTTTAAATTGAAAACTCTATAGGCTCTACTATTCAAGGCATAGCCAATATAAATACCCTCATCACTCTTAGCATCGAATTTGCCAAGTTGATCACGGTCATTCAAAATGTAGCATTTGCTTCCAAAAGTGTGGAAGTAGCTAACATTTGGCCTCTTGCCTTTCCATAACTCATAGGAGGTGTTTCTAGTACCGGGCCTTAGGAAAACTCTATTTCCTATATAGCAAGCCGTATTGATGGCTTCGGCCCATAGGTTCCTAGAGACATTGTTGCTAAGCAACATCACACGGGCCATCTCTTGAAGGACCCTATTTTTCCTCTCAACAACTCCATTTTGTTGAGGTGTCCTAGGAGCCGAAAACTCATGGGAGATGCCTAAACCATTACAAAAGGTTTCAAAAGTAGCATTCTCAAATTCCCTCCCATGGTCACTTCTAATCCGTTTTATGTTTTTAATATTAGAGTTCATTTCATTTTGTATTTTATTACAAAGCATTTTAAACTTATCAAAAGTTTCGGATTTTTCTCTAAGAAAATATGTCCATGTGAACCTAGAGAAATCATCAACACAAACAAAAATGTATCTCTTTCCACCCAAACTTTCGGTTTGCATGGGACCCATGAGGTCCATGTGGAGAAGCTCAAGAGGCTCCTTGGTGGTGAGATACTTACCCTTTTTGTGCATGCTTTTAGTTTGCTTTCCTTGTTGGCAAGGTCCACAAACACCATTGGCTTTCTTCCCAAGCTTAGGGAGGCCACGCACACAATTGAACTTTCCAAGGGTCCGTAGATCCCTAAAGTTCATGTGGCAAAGTCTTTCATGCCACAACTCAATTTGCTCATCCATGGACACATGATTAGATACAATACTAGCTTCAAGACAATAACAATTGTCGCTAGATCTCATGCCCTTCAACAAGGTTTGTCCATCGGGTTTTAGGATAGAGCAATAATCTTTAGAAAACAAGACGGAATATCCTTCATCACTAAGAAGTGAAATGCTTATTAAATTGGCTTTCAAGCCATCAACAAATAAAGCATTGGATAAGGAGGGTAATCCGGGAACGGAAATGGTTCCTTTCCCTACAACATTTCTTTTGGATCCATCACCAAAAGTGACATTTCCACCTTTCTCCATAACAAGAGTCTCGAAGAAACTCTTGTTTCCCGTCATATGCCTCGAGCACCCACTATCCAAATAGCAAAAATTAGAAGAATTTGCCTTCAAGGCTATTTGTGCAACATGGCAAACATTTTCATTCTTTCTAATCCACTTAGCAACAATATTAGCTTTCTTAGTGGTCTTTGGTACATGTGCTCTACTATTCCTAGGATCATGCAAATCAATATTATCATTCCTAGGAACATGCATCTTGGCTCTATTCTTTCTCTTTTCAATCATGCTTCGTGTTCTACACATTTTTATATATTGAAAGCAATGTGGTCTAATATGACCATCAAATCCACAAAAGTGACATATATGAGTAAAATAAGGAATCATACCTTGTCCTTGTCTTTGTGGATGAATGGGTTCAATCCATCTTCATTGTTGAACCGGTCTAGGTTGCTTCATAGCTTGAGGTTGCATGATAGGTCTCTTTCCTTTGTGAGCCATTTGAAGAGGAATGTTGGCTTGAGGGACCCTAGGAGGTTGAGCATGAGGTTGCCTTCTTGGCCCCATCTTCACTTGTGCATTTGAACATTGTCCTACTTCTAACTTCTTCCTAGGAATTTGCACAAATGAAGTTTCTTCGTTCCTCAAGGACTTGACAAACACGGTCTTGTTAGAGGTTGAGATCTTCTTGCCATCTTCATACCCAAGACCCCTCTTGTCACATGGACTCTTTCCAACACCAAGCATATGGTCAAGCTTCTTGGTGCTAGAATCCATCCTAGCCAATGACCCTTTAACTTCTACAAGTTCCCTCTTCAAGCCTTCTTCACTTCTCTTGGATAAGTCTAACTCCTTAATTAACTTATCCTCTCTCCTCTTCAATCTTTCCCCTTGTTCACTTAAGTGGTCATTGTGAGCCGAAAGTTTAAGGTTCTCTTCTCTCAACCTTTCAATCTTTCTTGTGCTTTTAATTGCTAAATCATTGAACTCGGCATGGTATTTAGCAAGCACCTTTTGCTCCACAAATTTCTTTTATGGAATTAGAAGAGGAGTCACTTTCTACTTCACTAAAGTCAATTTCCTCTTGACTCATTTCCTCTCTCTCACTAGCACTTTTGCTCTTGTGAGATGAGGCAAAAGCTAGGAAGTTAGCCATGAGCTCTTCTTCACTTGAAGACTCATCTTCCTCATTGGAGCCATCACTACTCCCACTCCAAGTGGCGGCCATCACTTTGTCCTTCTTCTTTTCATTGTGATTAGCACATTCGGGGGCAAAGTGACCAATCCCACCACATTCAAAGCATCGGACCCCTTTCCTTTCGGTCCTCTCTTATCTAGGATCAAACTTCTTGAAGGAACCTTTTTTCTTCAAGTCTTGTCCTCTTGACCCAAATCCCTTCTTCTTCTTGAACCCCATAACCATATTAAACCTTTTCACGAATAAGGCAAGGTCTTCATCCGATTCATGCTTTGCCTAATTTGCATCCTTAGATGCTTTCAAAGCTATTCCTTTAGACTTCTTAGGAGGAGTAGTGGTGCTAGGAGCCTTCCTAGACTCATATGCAAGGAGACCTCCAATCACCTCACTTGGCTTCATATCCATGTAGCCACTATTTTCTTCTATGGCCGTCACCTTTGATTCAAACCTATCGGGGAGAGATCTCATAATTTTTTGCTTGACTCTCCTATCAGAATACGGGTCTCCGAGTTGATGGCTTTGATTTACAATGTCCATCAATTTGATTTCGAAGTCATTGAAGCATTCATCATCTCCCATCCTAAGTAGCTCAAATTGAGTTTGGAGGACTTGAAGCTTGGACTCCTTCACCACCTCGGTTCCCTCATGTGCAACTTGAAGGATGTCCCATGCCACTTTTGCAATCTGAGTGTTCTGAATAAGCTTGTACTGATTCTCATCCATTGCACATATGATGGCATGCATAGCCTTCCTATTCCACTTTGAAGCCTCAAACTCTTGCGCGTTCCATTGCGCCTTAGGCTTCAAAACTTCTTCTCCTCCACCACCGGGAGTCATCTTGGGTAGATCATATCCGTCTTCCTCCGCCATCCATGCACGGTCATGAATTTGGCATATGTAGGATTCCATCTTCCCTTTCCATTGGGAATAGTTCAAACCGGTAAGAAGTGGAGGCCTTGTGCTAGAAGCACCTTCGTGGCCACCACCATTTCCACCGTTTCCACTCATAGTGTTTATGAATGAATGAAATGAATGCAAATGTATGAATGATCAAAAATCACACAAAATGCAAAACACACCAAAATAAGCAAGGATCACCTATGTATGTGTAGGAACCCGCCCTGATACCAATTGAAACAAATTATAGCACGGTGTGTATAAAACTATCTAGAGGGGGGGTGAATAGATTTTAAGCTTTTTACCCAATTTTTCGTGTTAGTCAAAATTACGAAATTACCCCTAAATAGATAAAGCAATAAATCAAGTATAAAATGCGAAAATTAAATAACACTTTATTTTTACGTGGAAACCCTCATGGGAAAAACCACGGGCTAGTAAGTAAGCCACACTAGAACCTTGAATCCACTAAATGTGTAAAACGATTACAACCTAATCCCCGAAGTAATCACACACCTACCTAATCCCGGTATGAGTGAACCTAGTCCAATTTGCTTGCGATCTAAGTAACCTAATCCCGGATGCTACACACAAGACTTACTTTCTCTAAGAAGAGAATGTAACCCTAAGTGAATATATGAATATCCAAATGCAACATAGAGCACGGGAAACCCTATATGCTTATCTAAGATGATTAATATGTAATTAGAACAATCCTAGATATTAAAAACTAAATGACATGTTCAATCAAATAGTTTAGCTAATCAAGATTAAGCACACAACCTAATTAGCTATCACAATACAACTTCTCAAACATACATCACACTAATCTCAATCTTGTATCAAAAGATATATGAAAATCATACAAGTAATAAATTGAGATTGCTTGACAAGAAAAACACAAAATATGTAAGATATTAGTGAAAAGCTTACCAAGCAAAGTATGATGAAGAATCCATGCAAAGAGACATCTAGATGATCAAGGATGATGCTAGATGATGATTGATGAGCATGAACAAGTGTTTGCGTAAACTAAAAATGAGTTCTTTGGAATTTTTCTTCTCTTTGAAAAATATCCTAAGTATAGAATCTGAATATGAACTCTCTTGATTGACCTAAAGTCAAAGTGGCATATATATAGGGGGCCAAATTAAGGTGTGGTCGTTTTGATAAGTTGGCCTCATATTTGCCTTGGGCGCTGTACGTAGAGCGCCTCTTGTACAGCGCTTGTACAGCGCCCCTACTCTGTTCTCACGGGAAAACAGAGCGGCGCTGTACGTAGAGCGCTTCGTATAGCACTTTATACAGCGCCTGTACAGCGACCCAACAGCGACTGAATTAAATCGATCAGGTCTGAACAGCGCTCAATGGGCGCTGTTCGTACAGCGCTTCTGTATAGCGCTTTTGGGAGCGCCCAATGCAAAAATGCAATCCTAAGTCTAAGCATGACAAGGCAATTGGATATGCAAGATGCAATCAAACTAACATGCAAGAAGAGATGTTAATGAACATTAATGCACAAAAATAAGACACACAACATACAAGTATTAAACAAATGCATGAGTTGTGAGTGTGTGCAACTATCTCTTCAAAACAAGTAAGCACAAAGAAATATACCTTCGGTGCTTATCAATACGAGGTCTTCAAAGGGCTTCGAACATAAAAACCCGATACCTAGGCTACCCTTACAAAGAACCCCAACATGTGGTTTGTCCACGAAATGAGCCAATCAACAAATGGGAACCTTACACTACTCAATCACGTATGAGAGCACTCACCTTTGACCATATTGGTCTTAGGTGAACCAACACAAACAACATCATGATCATTACACATGGCAATATGAAATCTAGAAGATAAATCATCAACTATCTTCTTCATGAAAACATCACTCATATTAAAGTCAACATTTTTACCACGCACAAATATTTCATCAAGACTCTTCAAATGATCATGGTTAATACTCTTCTTAACCAATTTCTTCTCAACATATTTCTTAACATGATTATTATTAACATGCATGTCATTCTTTTCAATCCAAATTTTCTTGGTAGGTTTCTTCACATGAATATGATCAATATGCACATTTCTCAAAACATCAAAGCTATTGTCATGTTTAGAAACTTTCAAAGAAGATTTATCCATTTCACAAGTATGCACATTATTTTTCTTAACCCAAACTTTCCTTGTTGATTTCTTTTCATTAACATGTTCATCATGCATGGTCTATAATGCCCTAACATGTTTAGAAACAACCAAAGGAAGTCTTTTCATCTCACTAGCATGCATCTCATTCCCTAGTTCGCATTGTCTAATATACTTATAGCATTTAGGTTTGATATGCCCAACAACATTGCAAAAATGACAAACCGGGATAAACTTAGAGATGTTATGTTTAGCTCTAGACTTAAACTTATGCTTAGGAGAATGATTAGGTAACTTTTTCACATTTTTATCATGTTCCACATTTCCTAGTTTGCATTGCCTAGCATATTCATAACACTTAGGCCTAATGTGACCAACCACATTACAATAATGACAAACCGGAATGAATTTAGAAAAGTTACCTTTTGGGTATGCATGCTTTGGTTGAGAAGTCGGTTGAGAAGTTCTATAGCTCTTCTTGTCTTTGTCTTTGATGTTGGAAGGAATAGTAATTGAGTATTTCTTCTTCTTGGACTTTCTTGACTTGTTCTTGGTTGTAGGAGTCTTCTTAACTTCTTCTACATAACCCAAACCACTTTTATCTCCATGATGCTTTCCAAGTTTTATCACTTCATCAAGCTTAATGGCTCCAATTTTCATGCCATTAATAGACTCTTTGAGAGCTTTGACTTCATCTATAAGCTCACACTCCTTTATCTTCATGATAGACAAAGAGTTCTCTTTTTGCTTAATCTCTCCTTCCATGGCAAACAACTTCATTGTAAAGTCTTCTCTTAGATCATCTAGCTCTTGAGCACTTTCTTCCACCTTTGAAAATTAATTTTCAATGGTCTTTTCATACTCCTTGATGACTTCACTTTGCTTGCTCATCTTCTCCAAAGACATCTTATTTTCATTGACAAGAGCTTTAAAGATCACCACTAAATTGGCATTGATCAACTTCAACTTGTTGTTCTCTTCATTCTTTTGTTGAAGGATCTTGTCATTGAAGCTTAATCTTGATTTGAGGAGGCTTCGAACTCTTCTTGATTAGAGGAGATTTCACTATCTTCACTACTCGAAGAGTATTCACTTTCCTCATTACTTGAGGAGTCTTCACCACTATCCTCAAATCTTCCTTCATATATAGCCGGGTGAGCAATATAATTGCTAGTATATTCTCGTTCATTCGAGGACTCCTCTTCCTCTTCCTCTTCTTTATCACTCACACTCACATCACTCCAAGAAGCCGCCATTGCTAATCCTTTCTTAGACTCTCTCTTCTCATTAGCATGCTTGGTGGAGATAAATCCAATCCCTTTGCATTCATGGCATTGAATTAACTTCTTCATAGATTTATCCTTGCAATCTACCACTTCTTTTGGAGTAATCTTCTTCTTGACTTCATCTCTCTTAGAACATATGTTCTTAAGAAATTTCTTGAAAGTTCTCACCATACAAGCCACATCATCTTCACTCTCCTCATTGGTTACCTTGAGTGCTATTCCCTTACCTTCAATCTTCGGCTTGAACCCAAGCTCATAAGTTTGTAGAGACCCAAGAAGCTCATCAACCCTCATAAGATCGACATTCTTGCTTTCTTCAATTGCGGTCACCTTTGCATTAAATCTCTTAGGCAATGATCTCAAGATCTTCCAATTAATTCTCTCTTCTGGATATAGCTCTCCCAAAGTTTGACTTTGGTTGGTGATATTCAAAAGTCTAGTTTGGAAGTCTACTAACTTCTCATCCTCATTCATAACAAGACTTTCAAATTGAGAAGTAAGCATTTGAACTCTAGACCTTCGAACCGCTAACGTACCCTCATTGGTAGTTTACAAAGTATCCCATGCTTCCTTTGCCGATTCAAGGTTTTGGATGTAGATAAATTGAGTACAATCTACACCTCCAAAAATAGCATTCATCGCCCGATGATGCCATTTAGCATTATCAAAATCAATGGCCGTCCATTCGGCTCTAGGCTTCGCAATCATAGTGCCATCTTCAATCTTTTTGGTAGGCAACTCATAACCTTCCTCAACACTTATCCATGCTTTTTCATTAATGGATCTAATGTAAGCTCTCATCCTAATTTTCCAAAAGGAGCAGTTACCACTATTCAATAGAGGAGGTCTACCACTAGAAGCACCTTCCGGCATTGGATCACCCATAGCTACAAAAATGAACAAACACAACAAAATACAACAAAACAAAACACAAACACTATAATATGGATCTATCTAATTACTTCTAGACACCCGCTTTGATACCAATTGAAATTCCCTTAAGCAATATAGTGTAAAATATACCTAGATGGGGGGTGAATAGGTATTTACTCAAATTCTTCCAATATTAAAAATGATGCGGAATATAACAAAGAAAATGCGCACTTGATTAGATTTAGCAAATGAATTGATTTAACCAACACATGTGAAAATCAATATACAAGTAATGCAATCAATGTAAGATATGAAAGATAAAGAAAAGTAAAAACAAAAATGAACACAAGTGTTTTTACGTGGTAAAACCTCAAAGAGGAAATATCCACGGGTTGATACCACAACCACCGGCAAAGCAATCCACTATATGAAAAAGGACTTACACACTCAAGCTATCAACACATGATATCCGTTCAAGCTATCAACTCCTAATCTACCCTCGGGCTAGTGAATCACCAAGCCTACTTCCTATCCGAGATGTGTCCTACACCTCTAGAAAGCAACTTCCTATCCAAGACGCTCACGTCTCTAGGAAGATTTCTTGCTTGCCTATCCGGATCCTCCCGACCCTAGACAAGTCTTCCTTGCTTGATTATCCTAGTCCTCTCGACTCTAATCAAGACTTCCTTGCTCTATCCACAAAGCTTCACTCACTTTGCTAGAGACTTCAACCTAATGCAAGGCTATGATCTAAAGTGATGCAAGTGATGCAAACACAAACAAATTAAGCTAGATGATCAATCAAGCAAAATGTACATGTTCAATGACAATCTAGAATATGCTTCCAACACACAATCACAAGATTATCTAGAAATCAAGACATGTAAATCAATAAGAACAAAGGTATGAATATTCAATATATCACAATAAAAACCTAGTTCTTAGATCATGAAATAAAACCTAGAAAATAATATGAGACACATCATATATTCATTTTCTAGAATCAATTTCACACAAAATCAAGTTTAGCACATATATGTTCAAAACAAATCACAAAGCTAAATCTCAATTAACAAATGATCAAACACCCCTAGCATATGATCTAACATACTTCTCAACAAATTTCATCAATCAAATAGTAAGAATCAAGAGATGATCAAAGATGAAAATGAAAAAGAAGAAGTTGAACAATCAACCTTGACCTCGTACTGGAAATCAGGCTTCTGAGAAAAATGACGAAGTCAGCTCCCTCTGAAAATGCTTGGGGTTTGTATCTCTTCTCAAGACCAACAATTTTGGCTTTTGAATCGATTGATTTCGAGTTCGTATGAGAAAGTTATGATCAAAATAAGAAAATGAAAATTGAAGAAAATTGTGCAGAATTTCGTGAAAATCACTTCAAGTTCTTCAACAAGTGTGGAGGGAAGGAGATGAGTTTAAAAGGAGGAGAGAGAGAGATTTTTCGAGCAAATCAGAGCGTGCCATGTCACCTCCCCGTGGGGGGTCGCGTGGGGCCCACGGGAGCAGAGGGCTCCCTTGGCCATGGGGCCCACGGCCTCCCTCACGGCCAGGCCTTGTGGCCTCACGCGCTCCAGACCACTCTCACGCACTCCTTCGGTTCTTCAGCCCGTATCTTGGGCATCCGAACTCTGATTTCGAATCCGTTTTTGGATTACGAACCATGACTCCCTCATGCATGACAATGATCACAACTACACAACTTTGAAAAATGGTTGAGAAATCATCTCGGAAAACGACGATGAAGTCAACTCAACGAATGAGAACGAAAAGTAGCGTAGTTACATCGTTTGGACTCGAAACCTTGTGAATGAGTAACCGAAATGACCGGAACTCAATAAGGCATCATAATAGAACATATTCAAGTCCAAATACAAAAATATGGAAACAAACAAACACAAATTCACACAAGCATGCCATATCAAAGAGATAATCACAACGCATGCAATTCTACAATGTTTATCAATACAAGATCAATGCATGAGAATACTATGAGATGTGTGAATGTGTTATACCAAATGTTTGAACCATGATGCAGGGACACATATGTATGAATTATGTGTGTGTGCGCTAACGCCTTGCAAGAGGATAAAAGTCAAGATATACCTTTGACGCTTTTCACCTCTTGAAGACGACTTTTGCACTAGACGTTGCTCTCCACCTTTTAAGCTTCCTTTCTTCAAAGAATATCCTAAGCAACAACTAATACACATATAGAGTGTTTTGCAATGGAATCAAGCCAATACAAATCATGAACCTTACAGCCTCTGAAATCCTTCTCTCTCCTCCTTTCAAACTCCTCTCCTTCCCTCCACACTTGTTGAAGATCTTGAAGAACACTTTCAAAATTTCTGCAGAATTTCTTCAATTTTAGTTTTCTTATTTTGATCATATCTTTCTCATACGAACTCAAAATCAATCGATTCAAAAGCCAAAATTGTTGGTCTTGAGAAGAGCTACAAACCCCAAGCATTTCCAGAGGGAGCTGACTTCTTCATTGTTCCCAGCAGCTTGATCTTCAGTACGAGGTCTAGGTTGTTTGTTCAACTTCTTCTTTTTCAATTTCATCTTTGATCATCTCTTGATTCTTACTATTTGATTGATGAAATTTGTTGAGAAGTATGTTAGATCATATGCTAGGGGTGTTTGATCATTTGTCAATTAAGTTTTAGCTTTGTGATTTCTCTTGAACATATTTGTGCTAAACTTGATTCAACATGAAATTAATTCTAGAAAATGTATATATGATGTGCTTCATGTTATTTTCTAGGTTTTATTTCATGATCTAAGAACTAGGTTTTTAGTGTGATATATTGAATATTCATACCTTGTTCTTATTGATTTGAATGTCTTGATTTCTAGATAATCTTGTGATTGTGTGTTGAAATCATATTCTAGATTGTCATTGAACATATACATTTTGCTTGATTGATCATCTAGCTTAATTTGATTGTGTTTGCATCATTTGCATCACTTTAGATCATAGCCTTGCATTAGGTTGAAGTCTCTAGCAAAGTGAGTGAAGCTTTGTGGATAGAGCAAGGAAGTCTTGATTAGAGTCGGGAGGACTCGGATAATCAAGCAAGGGAGTCTTGTCTAGGGTCGGGAGGATCCGGATAGGCAAGCAAGAAATCTTCCTAGAGACGTGAGCGTCTTGGATAGGAAGTTTCTTTCTAGAGGTGTGGGATACATCTCGGATAGGAAGTAGGCTTGGTGATTCACTAGCCCAAGGGTAGATTAGGAGTTGATAGCTTGAGCGGATATCATGAGTTGATAGCTTGAGTGTGTAAGTCCTTTTTCACATAGTGGATTGCTTTGCCGGTGGTTGTGGTATCAACCTGTGGATGTTTCCTCTTTGAGGTTTTACCACGTAAAAATACTTGTGTTCATTTTTGTTTTTACTTTTCTTTAACTTCCATATCTTTCATTGATTGCATATCTTGTAAATTGATTAACTCTTGTATAAGTGAAATCAATTAATTTGTCAAATATAATCAAGTGTGCATTTCCTTTGATATATTCCGCATTATTTTTTAAATTGGAAGAATTTGGAGCCTATACCTATTCACCCCCCCCCCCCCCCCCCCCCCCCTCTAGGTATATTTCACTACTACTTAAGGGAAATTTCATTTGGTATCAAAGCGGGTGTCTAGACGCACTTAGATATGAAACAAATAATAGCACGGTGTGTATAAAGCTATCTAGAGGGGGGGTGAATAGATTTTACGCTTTTTACCCAATTTTTCGTGTTAGTCAAAATTACGAAAATGCCCTCAAGATAATATAACCAAGCAATTGTAATATGGTGCGGAAATTAAAACAACACTTGGTTTTTACGTGGAAACCCTCACGGGAAAAACCACGGGCTATGTAAGTAAGCCACACTCGAACCTCGAATCCACTAAATGTGCAAACGATTACAACCTAATCCCGGAAGTAATCACACACCTACCTAATCCCGGTATGAGTGAACCTAGTCCAATTTGCTTGCGTTCTAAGCAACCTAATCCCGGATGCTATACACAAGACTTACTTTCTCTTTGAAGAGAATACAACCCTAAGTGAATATATGTGAATATCCAAAATGCAACATAGAGCAAGGGAAACCCTATATGCTTATCTAAGATGATTAATATGCAATTAAGTATAATCCTAGATATCAAAACTAAATGACATGTCAATTAGTTTAGCTAATCAATATTAAGCACAAAACCTAATATGCAAGCACAATATAAAATCTCAAACATACATCATACTCATCTCAATATTGTATCTAAAGCATACAAAATAACAAACAAGTAATTAATTGAGATTGCTAGATAAGAGAAACACAAAACATGTAAGATATTAGTGAAAAGCTTACCAAGCAAAGTATGATGAAGATTCCATGCTAGATGACATCTAGATGATCTAAGATGATGCTAGATGATGATTGATGATCATGAAAAGTGTTTGAGAATCAAGAATGGAGTTCTTGGAATTTTTCTTCTCTTTGAAAAATATCCTAAGTATGAATTCTGAATATGAACTCTCTTAATTGACCTAAAGTCAAAGTGGCATATATATAGGGGGCCAAATCAAAGTGTGGTCGTTTAAGTAAGTTTCAAAGAAACGCGCCAATCGGCGGTTTCAATCGGCGGCCAGGCCGCCGTTAATGACCGCCGAATTGAGCTCGTGAAGAACAGAGCATAAACGGCGGTTCATTCGGCGGTTTCGTGACCGCCGATTCCAACCGCCGAAACAGAACAGAGAGATCAAAATCAACCAGGTATGAACGGCGGTTTCGAACGGCGGTTTCATGCCCGCCGTTTCAACCGCCGAATTAGACTGAGAGATAAATCAATCAGGTCTTGAATCGGCGGTTTCGAACGGCGGTCATGACCGCCGATCTTAACCGCAGAAATGCTTCAGACCAATCTGGACTGAAACGGCGGTTTAATTCGGCGGCCAGGCCGCCGATAATAACCGCCGATCACCTAGATAGGTGAAAACCAAGGAGAAGCCAAGGGCATTCTCCATAGGCGGTCCTCGCGCTAAACCAAGCACATTCTCGTGCATGCGCGGACGTTTCCGAAAGTTATCGGGAAACGAATTAACACAACAACAAGACACAATAACACACAACAAAATATAATAAATAAGTGCAAGTGTGAATTGTGACAAATGAAGAGAATGCACACATATGCAATGAATGTTTAGTGTGTGTGTGCTTCTAAATCTCTTCAAAGAAAGGTAAGCACATAGAAATTTACCTTCGGTGCTTATCAACACGAGGTCTTCAAAGGGCTTCGAACAAGAAGACCGATACTTAGGCTACCCTTACAAAGAACCCCCACAATGGTTTGATCACGAAATAAGCCAATTAAAAACAACGGGAATCCTTACAATCTCCCCCTTTGGCTATTTCGTGACAAAACCATCACTCACAATGATTCCTCACAAAAAATAGAAACTACGGGACTATAATGATATTCTACATTACAAAGAGATAAGCTAATGCAACTTGAAGTCTTCAATCCTCTTGTAGAATAATCAATCCCTGAAAAGAGTTTCTAACATTTCTAATACAAGAAAAGTGTGAGATTAATCATGTGAGAACAATACCAAGCATTTGCATTTTTAGAATTTAGGCACAACATTACCAAATGTATGCAATGTATGATAAATGCAATGCTCCCCCTCAACGGGTTACTCCCCCTCAATGTATGTTCTCCCCAAAGTGTACAATAGCTTCTATATTTTGCACCTCCCCTTACCATATCCTACTCCCCCTTTTTGTCATGATATAGGCAAAGGAGTAGTCCCCAACCGGTCACTCATAGCAACGAGAGATAGAAGCATGCAAGATATGCATATACATATAAGTCACTTTATGCACTTCAATTAATTTGAGAGAAACAAGGAGATTTATTTTGAGAAAATGTGTGAATCCAACATGCTTTGCATACAAGACATATAGCATTCAAGTCCAAAATACAATGGTATTTGGCAAAGCAAATGACAAAGGTTTCTAATAAGAATTCAAACCAATTTCACCAATGTCATGGGAAAAGCAAGGATATAGAGATTATTGATTTCAATTTAAGAGCAACTATATCCAACTTTATAAGCGAAACATGGCATGAGCGACTTTGCACCCTATTTGATTTTTCCGGATAAAATTATCCGTATGATAGTAACCATGTTCAACTAATAAAGAAAGAGAGACATTTGGAATGTAAATTCCTTTGAATGGATACAAGATCCTTTATTCATTTTGAGTCTCATAAGTTTTCACACAAGTTTTGCATTTTTAAGAATATGCAATCATCAATTCATGCTTTTCATGTGAGCATGTTATATGAATTTCATGCTTTTTCATTTGTCATTAGCATGTTATTAAAGAATCATCATGTCATGGAGATAATCATAGGTCATTCAAATCATACTTCCAATGTAAATCTCCTAGTCCAAAAATGCATGTTTGAACATAAATATGACATGGATTGTAGACAAGCAAGGTTCACACTTATGGAATTTTAAAACATATATACATATGTACAACCAAGCTTACTCAAGCAATTTAAAAGAAGAGGCATAAGATATTTCAAATTTTTTGCAAGATACAAGAATGCAAAATAGCTCTCTTTGCTTGAGTTCCCCATATGGGGTCAATCATAGAACATCACTCCACAAGACATACCCCAATAGATCTACTAAGAGTTTTTAAATCGAGTAGCATCTAAGGGTTTAGTAAATAGGTCCGCAAGTTGATCATTAGTACCTACATGTTCAAGTACTATGCATTTATTTTCAACAAGCTCTCTAATGAAGTGATGGCGGATGTCAATATGCTTAGTTCTAGAATGTTGCACCGGATTCTTGGAAATATTAATGGCACTCATGTTATCACAAAAGAGAGTGAGAGTACCTTGGTTGAATCCGTAATCCACTAGCATTTGCTTCATCCACATAAGTTGAGTGCATCCACTCCCCGCGGCTATGTACTCGGCTTCTGCCGTGGACAAGGAAATCGAGTTTTGCTTCTTGCAAAACCAAGACACCAAGTTGTTGCCTAGAAAGAAGCAACCGCCCGATGTGCTCTTCCTATCATCACAATTTCCTGCCCAATCCGCATCACTATATCCTACAAGACTAGGATTAGTGTCAAATGAGTACCAAATCCCATAGTTGGAAGTCCCATTCACAAAGCGAATGACTCTCTTAACCGAAGAGAGATGGGACTCCTTGGGATCGGATTGGTACCTAGCACAAACTCCTACACTAAATGATATATCGGGCCTACTTGCGGTCAAATAGAGCAAGCTCCCTATCATGCCACGATATAAGGTTTGGTCCACACTTTTACCGCTAGCATCCTTGCTTAGCTTCAAAGTGGTGCTCATAGGAGTGTCACAATGTTTGGCTTTTTCAAGACCAAACTTCTTCACAAGGTTTTTGGCATATTTGGCTTGGGTTATGAAGATCCCATTATCAAGTTGCCTAATTTGCAAACCTAGGAAGTAATTAAGCTCACCAACAAGACTCATCTCAAATTCATGAGACATAACATCAACAAATTGTTGGACCTTGGTGTTGTTGGTGGAGCCAAACACTATGTCATCGACATATATTTGAGCTATGAAAAGCTCATCATTGTCTCTCTTGATGAATAGTGTCTTGTCAACACTACCTCTTGTGTAGTTATTGTCAACAAGAAATTGAGTGAGGCGCTCATACCAAGCCCTCGGTGCTTGTTTCAACCCATATAGTGCCTTCTTGAGGCGATAGACATGGTTGGGGTGGTGAGCATCCACAAACCCCTTGGGTTGTTCAACAAACACTTCCTCTTGCAAGAAGCCATTGAGGAAGGCACTCTTGACATCCATTTGGTGCAATTTGAACTTGTGCACACAAGAAATGGACAAGAGAAGCCTAATAGACTCTAGACGGGCAACGGGAGCAAATGTCTCCTCAAAGTCGATACCCTCAATTTGAGAGTACCCTTGTGCTACAAGTCTAGCCTTGTTCCGCACTATGTTGCCATCCTCATCGGATTTGTTCCTAAATATCCATTTAGTGCCTATGACATTAGTGGTCTTAGGCCTAGGAACTAGAGTCCAAACCTCATTCCTTTCGAATTGGTTTAGCTCTTCTTGCATGGCAAGAACCCAAAATTCATCATGTAAGGCTTCTTCAACCTTTTTGGGTTCAATTTGAGAGGTGTAGCAAGTATAGCTAATAAGATTAGCAAGTTGATGTCTAGTCCTAACACCCTCATTTACATCTCCAATAACATCCTCTTTGTTATGGAGTCTTCTAACCCATGGAGCGGGTTCATTAGAGTCCAAGTTAGGAACTCTAGTAATGGGTTGTGTGACTTCATTAGATGTCCCAACATTGGGAGTCACCACAACCCTCTCCAAAGAAGTGTCATCCTCTAGAACATCCTCCTCCTCATGGTCATTAGACTTGAGCCTAGTATCATCAATGACCACATTTGATGATTCCATGACGGTTCGAGTCTTCAAGTTGAAAACTCTATAGGCTTTACTATTCAAGGCGTAGCCAATAAAGATACCCTCATCACTCTTAGCATCAAACTTGCCAAGTTGATCACGGTCATTTAAAATGTAGCATTTGCTTCCAAATGTGTGGAAGTAGCTAACATTTGGCTTCCTACCCTTCCATAGCTCATAGGAGGTGTTTCTAGAACCGGGCCTTAGGAACACACGATTTCCTATATAGCAAGCCGTATTGATGGCTTCGGCCCATAGGTTCCTAGGGACATTGTTGCTAAGCAACATCACTCGGGCCATCTCTTGGAGGACCCTATTTTTCCTCTCAACAACTCCATTTTGTTGAGGTGTCCTAGGAGCCGAAAACTCATGGGAGATGCCTAAGCTATCACAAAAGCTTTCAAAAGAGGCATTCTCAAACTCTCTCCCATGGTCACTTCTAATCCGTTTAATGCTTCTAATGTTAGATTTCATTTCATTTTGTAATTTAGTACAAAGCATTTTAAACTTATCAAAAGTTTCGGATTTTTCTCTAAGAAAGTATGTCCATGTAAATCTAGAGAAATCATCAACACATACAAAAATGTATCTCTTTCCACCCAAACTTTCGGTTTGCATGGGACCCATGAGGTCCATGTGGAGAAGCTCAAGAGGCTCCTTGGTGGTGAGATACTTACCCTTTTTGTGCATGCTTTTAGTTTGCTTTCCTTGTTGGCAAGGTCCACAAACACCATTGGCTTTCTTCCCAAGCTTAGGGAGGCCACGCACACACTCGAACTTTCCAAGGGTCCGTAGATCCCTAAAGTTCATGTGGCCAAGTCTTTCATGCCACAACTCAATTTGCTCATCCATGGACACATTGTTTGAGACTATTCTAGCTTCAAGACAATAGCAATTGTCGCTAGATCTCATACCTTTCAATAAGGTTTGTCCATCGGGCTTTAGGATTGAGCAATCATCTTTACAAAACAAGACGGAATATCCTTCATCACTTAGATGTGAAATGCTTATTAAATTGGCTTTCAAGCCATCAACAAATAAAGCATCGGATAAGGAGGGTAATCCGGGAACGGAAATGGTTCCTTTCCCTACAACTTTCTTTTTGGATCCATCACCAAAAGTGACATATCCACCTTCCTCCATAACAAGAGTCTCGAAGAAACTCTTGTTTCCCGTCATGTGCCTAGAGCACCCACTATCTAGATACCAAAAATTAGAAGAATTTGCCTTCAAGGCTATTTGAGCAACATGGCAAACAATGTCATTCTTTCTAATCCACCTAGAAACAATCTTAGCTTTCTTAGTGGTTTTTGGTATATGGGCTCTAGATGTCCTAGGATCATGCATAATAGTATTATCATTCCTAGGAACATGCATCATGGCTCTTTTCTTTTTCTTCTCTATCATGCTTCTAGTTTTGCACATTTTTATATATCGAAAGCAATGTGGTCTAATATGACCATCAAATCCACAAAAATGACATATAGGAGTGAAATAAGGAATCATACCTTGTCCTTGTCTTTGTGGATGAAAGGGTTCAATCCTTCTTCGTTGTTGAACCGGTCTTGGTTGCTTCCTAGCTTGAGGTTGCATGATAGGTCTCTTTCCTTTGTGAGCCATTTGAGGAGGAATGTTGGCTTGAGAGACCCTAGGGGGTTGAGCTTGAGGTTTCCTTCTTGGACCCATCTTCACTTGTGCATTAGAGCATTGTCCTACTTCTAATTTCTTTCTAGGAGCTTGCACAAATGAAGTTTCTTCTTTCTTCAAGCTCTTGACAAACACGGTCTTGTTAGAGGTAGAGATCTTCTTGTCATCTTCATACCCAAGACCCCTCTTGTCACATGGACTCTTTCCAACACCAAGCATATGGTCAAGCTTCTTGGTGCTAGAATCCATCCTAGTCATAGAATTTCTAACTTCTTCAAGCTCACTCTTTAGACTTTCTTCATTCCTCCTAGATAAAGCTAACTCCTCTCTTAGCTTATCTTCTATCTTCTTGAATTTTTCCACTTGTTCACCTAAGTGGTCATTATGAGATGCAAGCTCAAGATTTTCTTCTCTCAACATCTTGATCTTTCTTGTGCTCTTGATTGCTAAATCATTAAACTCGGCATGGCATTTAGCAAGCACCTTTTTCTCCACAAAACTACTTATGGAGTTAGATGAGGAATCACTTTCTTCTTCACTTGAGTCATTTTCCTCTTGACTCATTTCCTCTTTCTCACTACCACTTTTGCTCTTATGTGAGGAGGCAAAAGCTAGGAGGTTAGCCATGAGCTCTTCTTCACTTGAAGACTCATCTTCCTCATTGGAGTCATCACTACTCCCACTCCAAGTGGCGGCCATCACTTTGCTCTTCTTCTTATCATTGTGATTAGCACATTCGGGGGCAAAGTGACCAATCCCACCGCATTCAAAGCATCGGACCCCTTTCCTTTCGGTCCTCTCTTGTCTAGGCTCAAACTTCTTGAAGGAACTCTTTTTCTTCAAATCTTGTCCTCTTGACCCAAATCCCTTCTTCTTCTTGAACCCCATAACCTTGTTGAACCTTTTCACAAATAAGGCAAGGTCTTCATCCGATTCATGCTTTGCCTCCTTTGCATCCTTAGATGCTTTCAAAGCTATTCCTTTAGACTTCTTAGGAGGAGTAGTGGTGCTAGGAGCCTTCCTAGACTCATATGCAAGGAGACGCCCAATCACCTCACTTGGCTTCATATCCATGTAGCCACTATTTTCTTCTATGGCCGTCACCTTGGATTCAAACCTATCGGGGAGAGATCTCATAATTTTTTGCTTGACTCTCCTATCCGAATACGGGTCTCCGAGTTGATGGCTTTGATTTACAATATCCATCAATTTGATTTCGAAGTCATTGAAGCATTCATCCTCTCCCATCCTAAGTAGCTCAAACTGAGTTTGGAGGACTTGAAGCTTGGACTCCTTCACCACCTCGGTTCCCTCATGTGCAACTAGAAGGATGTCCCATGCCACTTTGGCAATCTGAGTATTCTGAATAAGCTTGTACTGATTCTCATCCATAGCACACATAATGGCATGCATAGCCTTCCTATTCCACTTAGAAGCCTCAAACTCTTGCGCGTTCCATTGCGCCTTAGGCTTCAAAACATCTTGTCCTCCACCATCGGGAGTCATCATAGGGAGATCATATCCGTCTTCCACCGCCATCCATGCACGGTCATGAATTTGGCATATGTAGGATTCCATCTTCCCTTTCCATTGGGAATAGTTCAATCCGGTAAGAAGTGGAGGCCTTGTGCTAGAAGCTCCTTCGTGGCCACCACCATTTCCACCGTTTCCACTCATAGTGTTTATGAATGAATGAAATGAATGCAAATGTATGAATGATCAAAAATCACACAAAATGCAAAACACACCAAAATAAGCAAGGATCACCTATGTATGTCTAGGAACCCGCTCTGATAACAATTGAAACAAATAATAGCACGGTGTGTATAAAGCTATCTAGAGGGGGGGTGAATAGATTTTACGCTTTTTACCCAATTTTTCGTGTTAGTCAAAATTACGAAAATGCCCTCAAGATAATATAACCAAGCAATTGTAATATGGTGCGGAAATTAAAACAACACTTGGTTTTTACGTGGAAACCCTCATGGGAAAAACCACGGGCTATGTAAGTAAGCCACACTCGAACCTCGAATCCACTAAATGTGCAAACGATTACAACCTAATCCCGGAAGTAATCACACACCTACCTAATCCCGGTATGAGTGAACCTAGTCCAATTTGCTTGCGTTCTAAGCAACCTAATCCCGGATGCTACACACAAGACTTACTTTCTCTTTGAAGAGAATACAACCCTAAGTGAATATATGTGAATATCCAAAATGCAACATAGAGCAAGGGAAACCCTATATGCTTATCTAAGATGATTAATATGCAATTAAGTATAATCCTAGATATCAAAACTAAATGACATGTCAATTAGTTTAGCTAATCAATATTAAGCACAAAACCTAATATGCAAGCACAATATAAAATCTCAAACATACATCATACTCATCTCAATATTGTATCTAAAGCATACAAAATAACAAACAAGTAATTAATTGAGATTGCTAGATAAGAGAAACACAAAACATGTAAGATATTAGTGAAAAGCTTACCAAGCAAAGTATGATGAAGATTCCATGCTAGATGACATCTAGATGATCTAAGATGATGCTAGATGATGAATGATGATCATGAAAAAGTGTTTGAGAATCAAGAATGGAGTTCTTGGAATTTTTCTTCTCTTTGAAAAATATCCTAAGTATGAATTCTGAATATGAACTCTCTTAATTGACCTAAAGTCAAAGTGGCATATATATAGGGGGCCAAATCAAAGTGTGGTCGTTTAAGTAAGTTTCAAAGAAACGCGCCAATCGGCGGTTTCAATCGGCGGCCAGGCCGCCGTTAATGACCGCCGAATTGAGCTCGTGAAGAACAGAGCATAAACGGCGGTTCATTCGGCGGTTTCGTGACCGCCGATTCCAACCGCCTAAACAGAACAGAGAGATCAAAATCAACCAGGTATGAACGGCGGTTTCGAACGGCGGTTTCATGCCCACGGTTTCAACCGCCGAATTAGACTGAGAGATAAATCAATCAGGTCGTGACCGCCGATCTTAACCGCAGAAATGCTTCAGACCAATCTGGACTGAAACGGCGGTTTAATTCGGCGGCCAGGCCGCCGATAATAACCGCCGATCACCTAGATAGGTGAAAACCAAGGAGAAGCCAAGGGCATTCTCCATAGGCGGTCCTCGCGCTAAACCAAGCACATTCTCGTGCATGCGCGGACGTTTCCGAAAGTTATCGGGAAACGAATTAACACAACAACAAGACACAATAACACACAACAAAATATAATAAATAAGTGCAAGTGTGAATTGTGACAAATGAAGAGAATGCACACATATGCAATGAATGTTTAGTGTGTGTGTGCTTCTAAATCTCTTCAAAGAAAGGTAAGCACATAGAAATTTACCTTCGGTGCTTATCAACACGAGGTCTTCAAAGGGCTTCGAACAAGAAGACCGATACTTAGGCTACCCTTACAAAGAACCCCCACAAATGGTTTGATCACGAAATAAGCCAATTAAAAACAACGGGAATCCTTACAAGATAGATCCTTTCTTTGTAGTGTTTTGTATTTTTGTTTGTGATAATCATGATTAAGGAAGTGTATTCCTATGTGGCTTCTTTTGTTGAACATATTGACTTAGATGAGAAAAAGATCAATGATCTTACTTTTAAAAATGAACGTTTATCCAAAGTCAATATGTCCCTCAACAAGAAGCTAGAAGATCATGATCTTGGCTCAAAGGAGTTTGAAACAAATTATAGGCGTGTTCTAAATATTATCTAGAGGGGGGGTGAATAGATTTTATCAAATATTACTCAATTTTCGCATGCAAGTCAATTTTACGAAAATGCCCCTAACTAGTCAAAATAATATATCAAGTGTAATATGTGCGGAATTTAAATAACACAAGATATATACGTGGAAACCCAACCACTGGGAAAAACCACGGGCTGTATAGTGCGCCACACTCGGAACTCGAAATCACTAATTGAAATGAAGTTTACAACCTATGTAGACCTCGTCTAACACTCTGGTCTGTAACCCCTCACTTCTACCTAGCGGGCCTTTATTAGCAACCCTATTCCAATTTGCTTGAGGCCTAAGCACTCTTAGCCTCAAGACTTACTTCTCAATGAAGAGAAACAACCTATGTGAATATATGTGAATATATATGAATATTCAAATAACAAACAAGGCTAGGTAACCTTAGATGCTTATCTAGGATGATGATATAATCAATTTAATCAACCCTAGATATCAATTGCTAAATGACATGTCAAATAGCTTAGCTAATCAAGATTAATTAAAAAACTAATTAGCTATCACAATCAACACTCAATCATTTTCATCACAAATAATCTCTAACTTGTATCTAGCATATAATCAAAAGCATACAAGTAATTAAAGAGATGTATTAATATGAAAAACACTAAAGTAATATGAAATTAGTGAAGAACATACCAAATAAGATGTGATGATTCAAAACCATGCATGGATCAATTCTATGAAGGCATAGAAGATCAAATATGAAATTTGATGCAAAAGGGATTTGATTTGAGTGTTTAAAGTTGAGTTCTTGATTTGAATTTTTCTTAAAAATCTCTCTTGAATGTTTAGGGTTCTAAGGTCTCAAAGAACTTAATCAGAGAATGAGAAAATAAGATATTTATAGACATCAAGAATTGGGCAAGTGAAAAGACAATTTTGCCCCTGAAACACATCGTTCGGCGGTTTCAATCGGCGGCCAGGCCGCCGATCACGACCGCCGAATTGAGCTCGTGAAGAACAGAGCATCAACGGCGGTTTCATTCGGCGGTTTCGTGACCGCCGATCCAACCGCCGAATTAGACCGAGAGATTAAAATCGATCAGGTATGAACGGCGGTTTCAAACGGCGGTCGTGACCGCCGATCTTGACCGCATAATTGCTTCAGACCAATCTGGACTGAAACGGCGGTTTCATTCGATGGCCAGGCCGCCAATCACCAACAATGGTGAAAACCAAGGAGAAGCCAAGGGCATTCTCCATAGGCGGTCTTCGCGCGAAACCAAGCACTCATTAGTGCAAGTGCGGACGTTTCCGAACAATGTCGGGAAACGAATTATAAAGCACATATACACACAACAAGATATATCAACCAAAGTGCTAGTGTGTAAAGTGACATGTGAAGAGTATGCACACAAATGCAAGTATGCTAAGTGTGTGTGTGCTTACTAAATCTCTTCAAAGAAAAATCAAGCACAAGAGATTATACATTTGGCGTGCTTGTATCTTGAGGTCATGGAAGGGCCTTTGATCTTCAACCTTAAACACTTAGACTACCCTTACATTTAAAACCCCAACATGTGGTTTGACCACGAAATAAGCCAATCAACAAAACGGGAATCCTTACAGAGTTCAATGAACTTAAAGACAAGATCCTAAGTCTAGAATTGAATCTAAAAGATAGCAATGATAGACTTGGCATCTTGAAGCAAGAAATTGAGCAAAGAGATTGTTCTCTTGTTAATGCTAAGAAACTTGAAAATGTGCTTAAATCTAAACTTAATGAGCATTTAAATCAAGAGAAAAAGTATAAACAATGGCTTGATAAATCACATAAAGATGTTATGTTTAGTGATAACATAGCGGAAAAATATGCCATTGAACTTAGGATGCTTCGTGATAAACTTGATGAGGCTAATAGGGTGATTAGCAAGATGTCATCTAGTTCTAACAAAGTTGAAACCCTCATTAAAAGTGGAAAGCATCCATGTGACAAGAGGTTTGGGTTATATCAATGAGAAGGAGACTCATTCATCTAACAAGTCTACTTTTGTCAAAGCAAGCATTGAATCAAATGTAGGTACACTTTCTCAAGGTAAAGCTATGAAAGCTACCGAAAGTGCCTCTTCATCAACAAGGATGTTCAATGGGAGAACACAACAATATAAACATCAAGGAGCATCAACCTCAAATGCAAGAGGTGGAGCATCAAGGGTTGCACATCAAAGAGGAAAATTTTTGAGAAGTCCAAAGGAGTTGGAAGCAAATGCAAATGGTAAATTTCTCAAATTTATTCCTATTTGTCATCATTGTAATATGATAGGACATATTCGACCTAAATGCTTTGAGTATATTCGGAAATGCAAACTTGATAATGCTTTTCATGATATGTCTTTGAATGGACCTAGGCAATCATCCATGTATGGATATAGAAATAGACCTAGGAAGACCTTGGAAAAGCATGTTGTTGAAAAAGTTATTGTTGACTTGCTTGCTAAATCTTGTGTTGTGCCTCACTCTACTATGCATAAGAAAGTTGATAATGCTTTGTTTCATATTTTGAAAATGTGACCAATGAGGTCAAGGTGCATGTTAAAAAGCCTAACATTGAGTCAAAGCATGTTAGTAGTAAGAGTGAGAGGCATGTTGTGAAAAATGTGTGGATTAGAAAAGACACATCTAAATGTAATGTTGCACAATATGCTGTTAGGATTATGCTCAATAGCAAGAGTGTAATGTTGTAATTAACAATCTTTTTCATATTAATAAAGTGATTTCTGGTTTAACAAATCGTATAGCATTTATAGTTTAATATTATAATTGTCAAAGTAAATAATCATAAGGTCTAAAGACTATGAGAAAAGAAGAATTGTTCGTACATCTGGATATGTATGTGGTAGACACAATTCTTTAGTTAGTCTTGAATAATGTTCACAACTTAAGTTAAAGGTTGGGCACCTTTATCTTGTTAAAGTTGTAGAATTCTTTTGCTAGTATTTGAGTGGGATCAAATGAGATATGATGAGTCTAAATCATCGGAGTGTCTTCGAGCAAAAGGATCTAGTGCACTGGGTGCATTGAACAGGATCACAATGAAAAGCTTTATCTAGAACCGTCAATAGATAATAGTCTTTTCATTATCAGGACAATCGGAGAGTCTATCTTAATCCTGAGATAAATGATGGACTTATGGTTGCAAGTGATATCATTTGAGTTATCAATGAGTACGATTATATCGCATAGTCTATCCTCGATAGTTTGGTGATATTCATTTGTTAATCGATAGAGGACTTCATTTATAGATATGGACATCGTGGCTCCATTTAATTAAATGAGAGTATAATATCATCATATGGATGTTTTGAGGTAATTGGATATTAAATCTCAACGTTGAGTTTTCGATAGTGTCTATTGAAAACATGGCTTCTGGACAAGTCAAAATATCCAAGTTCAAAACGTGGTCATATGAGTAAATATGGTAACTTGGAGAGTTATAGGCGGTCTATGAACTCTTGGCGATTACTGATATTAATCACGAGGATACACTATCTCCTATATGATTGTCTAGGGTATGAATGAGGAGCATCTTCCTTTTCTATCTTTATTTAAGAGTTCAATTTTAGCTCTTTAGTGGAATGAGTTAAAATTAATGGATCGGACCTAAGTGAATCATTTGTTGATTGTGATTAGGTTATGTCTATTGAAGCTTAAATTTAGATGGCCCGCCAAGATCCCAATCCACACGGACTTGCATGGATCACTTGATATATTCTACCGGACCAATTTAAGGGTCCATCTAGAATTGCATTTAATATATTAAGAATATAATTTGCACATTATTTAAGTAATGGGCTGCTCAATTATATTTATATATTAATGAAAGACATGTGGGCTTGTTTCTTTTAGTAAGAATGGGTCTGGTTCACATGTGGGCTTTTTATTTAAAGTCCAATGGATTAAATGAAATAAGAAAATAATATTTTGGCCCATTTATTCAAGTGGGGCGGCAAGGTTAAGTTTTAACCTAATATATTATTTTGTTTCATTTGTTTTAATTAAATAAGAATTAATTAATTTATTAATTAATTGTTTAATTAAGAAACAAATCTTTTCTGATTAGGAAATATGATTCCTAGTGTTATACTATTGTTAGTAGTATACTAAAAGTAAAAGACTTATTTGGTAAGAAAATAAATAATTAATTTTATTTATTTAATCAAATAAGAAGTCTTTTATATTTAGTCAAATAAAGGAATAAAAGATTTATGAATTCAATTAGGGTTTAAAGTCTTAAACTAAATAGGAAATAGGGTGCAATACAAACTCTTTCGGGCTTGAGAATTGCGGCAACCCTAGTCCCTTTTAGGTTGTGATTTTCGGCCACCCTAAGTAAAAGAAGAGAAGAAAATTTGGCCACCTATATAAGTACTCTTATAGATTTCGGCCACCACAAGTTGTTCAAGAGACAATTTTTCTTCTTCTTCTCAATTCATAGAAAGCTTTTATTCTACTAAAACAAAAAGGAGTGTTAGATTATTCTTTGATAGTATACTATTTGCTTAATCATCAATAAGCTTGTGTATATGATATCGATCTAGGTTCACGCGAGTTTCGATCATTAGATTGAGAACTCAAAAGTGACCGGAATAATCTCAGTCATTCTTTTGATTGTTTTTGTGACTAACAAAGAAAAGAAAGTTTGTTTTGTCCATTCACAGGTTTGCAATTCAAAGAAAAAGGGAGACCACGCTCCTCGGTGATCCACGTTCGTGCTAGGATTGAAGATCTTGCGGATTACCATCGACGTAAGTCAATCGGATCACGCGACAAAAGGTATTCTACTTTTTGGTTATTGTATATGCATGTTTAATTAATTAAAGGGTTTAAGGTTCATAAAGGAAAAATTTTAAAAGTCACTAAATCTTATTTTAGTCTCGCTTCCGCTGCGTGTACTACATTATTTTTCCCTACAATTGGTATCAGAGCCTAGGTTGAACCCTTTTAATTAATTAACGTATATATACGTGGATCTATTTCTTTTTATTGTGATTATGCATGTTTATAAAGAGATGACACTCTAGGTATTCGCATATATAATTACATGTGATGTATGGATTTATATATGTTTTATGTGGATTGTTTTTGCTCGATTTTGGTCTTAGATTTTCAATGTATTTTTGTTATGGAATTGTAACAAGAAGGGTGGTCTATCATCGCCATAATTCCTTCTTGGTAGTTGCTAGGTTTTATTTTATTTTTTTAATATGTGCAGTATTTTTTTTTATTATTACTGCAGCAGTTTTTTTTATTAAGTTTTAGTGCAGTATTTTATGTGTAAAAGTACTGCAGTGAATAAAAAAAAAAAAAAAATTAATACTGCAGTATTTATTATTTTATACTGCCGTAATATATTTAGGTCTTGAAGATTCGAAGACACGAAGGAAAATGAAGCAACCGGAACCGAGAACGAGCACCGTGCGCACCCTAGGAGTGGATTGGGCTGCGCATGGCAAGCCCAAGCTTGGTGGGCTGCGCACGGCAGCCCTGGGAGTCTTCATGGGCTGAGCACAGCAGCCCCTTTGTGGGGTTGTGGGTTGTGCACGCCCATGGGGTTTTGGGCCGAAGGATGAGCGTATGGTTGATGGGCCGCTTGAAGATCTTGTATTCCTAAACAATTGTAATTTACTTGTTTTTCTAGGATGGGCCAAAATTGTTGCTATTTAATTTATGCTTAAATATTACAATATTTGTTATTGTATGATAACATGACATATAGAATAGGAGTGCCACTCATATATCTCTTTTGGTATGAACATGCATTGAATGATTTAGGTATCTAAATTGGCATCTAGATAACTTGGTAAATCATTCTATGGGATTTAATCACACGCCTTAAATAATTGAGTGGGAGAAGGTGTTTTTGTAACACCTATGGCCTCCAAGGTTGGTTGAGCTTTATTATTTATGGTAATCCCCCCAAGGGGCGTCCATGAATGGAATTTAGCAACATACTTCCTTACAAGGATAGACTAGACAATGGACTCAAACGAGATCTACTCCCCAAGGAGGGATATTCGTGAGAGAAAACTGAGGGTCGATATCTTGGTAACACACTCAATGTAATTTTATTAATATCCTCCCAAGAGTTCTTGTCAGTAAAATTGCAAGGCTAAAATTGAAAACGCTGGTTGTTATGTTAACAATTAGGTGGGACCTAGTCTAACTAGTAAATGGTGCGAACTCCCAAAGGAGACGTAACATTTATGGGTGTTGGATCACCGTTGAATTTTTATGATTGAGTTATTTATTTAATTCAAGATAAATATTTAAAGTGCTTTATCATGATTATTTACTTATATATGTTTTGTTTTATTCAGAAATCATGACCCCATCACTTATGAACATCCTGAAAGATAACACTTTAACTGGAGATAATTATGTCACATGGAAAAGGAAAATTGGGTTGTTGCTGCAAAGTGAAAAACATAAGTTTGTTCTAACTACTCCTAAACCACCTGCTCCTAATAATGAATCAAGCATAATGTATAGAGATGAGTATGAGCAGTGGAAGACTTCAGATGATATGGCAAAATGTTACATTATGGCCACTATCTCCGACGTGTTGCAACAGCAGCATGAAGGAATGGAGTCCGCTGCTGATATTATGATGTCTCTAGAGGAGATGTTTGCTATGAAGTCTAGGACGACTAAGAGAGAGGCAGTGACTGCTTTTATGAATCTTAGGATGAAACCTGGACAGGCTGTGAAAGATCACATGATGAAAGTCATAGCACATCTCAACATTGCTGAACTGCATGGCGCTGAGATAGATGGTGAGACAAAGATTGATATGGTTGTCAATTCATTGTCAGATTCCTTTGATCAGTTCAAATTGGACTACACTTTGAACAAAAAGGAATACACCTTACAAGGCCTGATGCAAGATGTTCAAAGTGCTGAAAAGATCCTTGTGAAAGGCAAAGGTCAAGAGATTCATATGGTTGGTAAAGTTGCTACTGTTAAGGCCCGTCAAAAGGTCAAGAAACAACAGAAGAAAAAGCAACTTGGGCCTATCAAGAAGGACACCAAGAAAGTAACCAAGATCAAAGGGAAATGCTTCCTTTGTGGTGAAAAGGGACATTGGAAGAGAAATTGCCCAAAGTCCCAGAACAAGAAGGAAGAAGGTAATGTGAATTATCTTGAAACATGTTTTTTGGCTGATTCTACAGATTCTTGGATCATAGACTCAGGAGCCACTAATCATGTTTGTTATTCCTTGCAGGGGTTCCAAGAAAGGAGAAAGCTGAGTAAGAATGAAATCAATTTGCGCTTGGGCAACGGAACGTTAGTGTCTGCAAGTGCAGTGGGAGATATTAGAGTTTATTTGGATTCTAGAAGGCATTTAGATTTGATAGACGTTTATTATGTACCTCAATTCAAGAGGAATTTAATTTCAGTTTCTTGTTTAAATAAATTTGGATATTCGGTTACTTTTAATAAAGTTTTTATTATTAGTAAGAATGACAAAATTATTTGCCAAGGTACATTGGAAAACGGTCTATACTTTTTGCATAGAAATATCTCTCACTCGTTAGACACAGAAATAACGGAACCTAATCATAAAAGAGTAAAATTATCAACAGATGAAACCTACCTTTGGCACTTACGCTTAGGTCATATTAACCTTAATAGGATTAAAAGATTGGTATGTGACGGACCTTTGAGTGACTTAAAGGTTGATGATCTACCAACTTGTGAATCTTGTTTGGAAGGTAAAATGACCAAAAGGACGTTCTCTGCCAAAGGTGCAAGAGCCACTGAATGTTTAGGATTGATACACACTGATGTATGTGGACCTATGAGCATTCAAGCTAGAGGTGGATATGAGTACTTCATCACCTTCACAGATGATTACTCGAGATTTGGTTATGTGTATCTCATGCGACATAAGTCGGATGCTTTTGACATGTTCAAAGCATTCAAAGCTGAAGTGGAAAATCAGCTTGAGAAACACATAAAAATCTTGAGATCTGATCGTGGTGGAGAATATCTATCTGGTGAGTTTCAGCAATATCTTATTGATAATGGGATTGTTTCTCAGTTTTCTGCACCAGGTACACCTCAACAGAATGGGGTAGCAGAAAGGAGAAATAGAACTCTTTTGGATATGGTTAGGTCTATGTTGAGTTATTCAACACTTCCTATTTCTTTTTGGGGATATGCTTTACAAACTGCTATATACATTCTAAACGATGTACCATCTAGGTCTGTTCCTAAAACACCGCATGAGTTGTGGACTGGGCGCAAGCCTAGTTTACAACACTTAAGGATATTTGGTTGTCCTGCGCATGTGTTAAAAGGAAAGACAGAAAAGATGGAGTCCCGTTCAGAAACATGTATATTTGTAGGGTATCCAAAAGAAACTAAAGGATATTATTTCTATAGTCCTTCAGATCTTAAAGTATTTGTTTCGACAAATGCTAAATTTCTGGAAAAGGACTATATGAATGATTTTGTGCCCAGAAGTAGAATTGTCCTGAATGAGATGTCAGGAGATACAATTCCACGAGAGGTTACACAACCTAACCCAATTGTAAGTTCCGATCCAACACAAGATCAACAACCTACCATTCCTCGTCATAGTGGGAGGGTTAGAACACAACCCGAAAGATACATCAGTCTGGGAGAATCAGTGGAGAATCTCCCGGACGACGATGATCCCTACACGTACAAGGAAGCTATGGAGGATGTTGATAGTCGCCATTGGCAAAAGGCAATGCAATCTGAGATTGAATCTATGTTCAATAACAAAGTCTGGTCCCTTGTAGACTTGCCTAAAGGGATAAAACCCATTGGGTGCAAATGGGTATACAAGAGGAAAAGAGGTATGGATGGTAAGGTGGAAACCTTTAAAGCTAGATTGGTAGCTAAAGGGTATACACAGAAAGAAGGTATCGATTACGAGGAAACCTTCTCTCCTGTGGCCATGCTTAAATCCATTAGGATACTCTTATCCATTGCAGTATCTTTAGATCTAGAGATTTGGCAAATGGACGTCAAGACAGCTTTCCTTAATGGAAGTCTTGACGAAAGCATCTACATGATGCAACCAGAGGGATTCATTGAAAAGGGCCAAATGGAAAAGGTATGCAAGTTGCAGAAATCCATATATGGATTGAAGCAAGCATCCAGATCCTGGAACATAAGGTTTGATCAAGCTGTCAAAGGTTTTGGATTTATTCAGAATCCTGACGAACCTTGTGTATACAAAAGGATTAAGGGTGACAAGTTGGTTTTCCTGATTCTTTATGTTGATGATATACTACTCATTGGAAACGATGTAGGTGTATTGACATCAGTAAAAGAATGGTTAGCAAAACAATTTGATATGAAGGACTTAGGAGAAGCAAGTTTTATTCTAGGTATCCAAGTAATAAGGGATAGAAAGAATAGAATGATTGCATTATCCCAAGCTTCATACATAGACAAGATCTTGTCTAGGTTTTCCATGCAGGATTCCAAGAAAGGTATGTTACCTTTCAGACATGGAATCAAGCTTTCTAAGGAACAAGTTCCTAAGAATGAGCATGAAGAGCAATTCATGAGTAGAGTTCCATATGCCTCGGCAGTTGGAAGTCTCATGTATGCAATGCTCTGTACTAGACCAGATATTTGTTTTGCTGTTGGCATAGTTAGCAGGTTTCAATCGAAACCTGGTCCTGATCACTGGACGGTAGTCAAGCATATTTTCAAGTATCTTAAGAGAACGAGAGATAATATGCTTGTATACTCTGGAGGGGATTTGATTCCCGTTGGGTATACAGATTCTGATTTCCAATCAGATTCTGACTCCAGAAAATCCACATCAGGGGCTGTGTTTACTATTGGAGGAAGAGCAGTTATATGGAGGAGTATCAAGCAATCTTGTATTGCTGATTCCACCATGGAAGCTGAGTATGTTGCTGCATGCGAGGCTGCCAAAGAGGCTGTTTGGCTCCGCCAATTCTTGATTGACTTGGAAGTGGTTCCTAGTGCGAATAAGCATATCACTATCTACTGTGACAACAGTGGAGCAGTGGCTAATTCGAAAGAACCAAGAAGTCACAAGAGAGGTAAACACATTGAAAGAAAGTATCATCTTTTAAGGGAGATTGTTGAAAGAGGTGACGTGACGATTACCAAAATCGTGTCAGCAGAAAATCTAGCGGATCCCTTCACAAAGGCTCTACCTCAGAAGAGTTTCGATGCGCATCTAGAGAACATGGGCTTGAGAGATATGACACATTTGCTATAGTGCAAGTGGGAGATTGTTAGGATTATGCTCAATAGCAAGAGTGTAATGTTGTAATTAACAATCTTTTTCATATTAATAAAGTGATTTCTGGTTTAACAAATCGTATAGCATTTATAGTTTAATATTATAATTGTCAAAGTAAATAATCATAAGGTCTAAAGACTATGAGAAAAGAAGAATTGTTCGTACATCTGGATATGTATGTGGTAGACACAATTCTTTAGTTAGTCTTGAATAATGTTCACAACTTAAGTTAAAGGTTGGGCACCTTTATCTTGTTAAAGTTGTAGAATTCTTTTGCTAGCATTTGAGTGGGATCAAATGAGATATGATGAGTCTAAATCATCGGAGTGTCTTCGAGCAAAAGGATCTTGTGCACTGGGTGCATTGAACAGGATCACAATGAAAAGCTTTATCTAGAACCGTCAATAGATAATAGTCTTTTCATAATCAGGACAATCGGAGAGTCTATCTTAATCCTGAGATAAATGATGGACTTATGGTTGCAAGTGATATCATTTGAGTTATCAATGAGTACGATTATATCGCATAGTCTATCCTCGATAGTTTGGTGATATTCATTTGTTAATCGATAGAGGACTTCATTTATAGATATGGACATCGTGGCTCCATTTAATTAAATGAGAGTATAATATCATCATATGGATGTTTTGAGGTAATTGGATATTAAATCTCAACGTTGAGTTTTCGATAGTGACTATTGAAAACATGGCTTCTGGACAAGTCAAAATATCCAAGTTCAAAACGTGGTCATATGAGTAAATATGGTAACTTGGAGAGTTATAGGCGGTCTATGAACTCTTGGCGATTACTGATATTAATCACGAGGATACACTATCTCCTATATGATTGTCTAGGGTATGAATGAGGAGCATCTTCCTTTTCTATCTTTATTTAAGAGTTCAATTTTAGCTCTTTAGTGGAATGAGTTAAAATTAATGGATCGGACCTAAGTGAATCATTTGTTGATTGTGATTAGGTTATGTTTATTGAAGCTTAAATTTAGATGACCCGCCAAGATCCCAATCCACACGGACTTGCATGGATCACTTGATATATTCTACCGGACCAATTTATGGGTCCATTTAGAATTGCATTTAATATATTAAGAATATAATTTGCACATTATTTATTTAATGGGCTGCTCAATTATATTAATATATTAATGAAAGACATGTGGGCTTGTTTCTTTTAGTAAGAATGGGTCTGGTTCACATGTGGGCTTTTTATTTAAAGTCCAATGGATTAAATGAAATAAGAAAATAATATTTGGCCCAATTATTTTATATGGGGCGGCAAGGTTAAATTTTTAACCTAAGATATTATTTTGTTTTCATTGTTTTAATTAAATAAGAATTAATTAATTTATTAATTAATTGTTTAATTAAGAAACAAATCTTTTCTGATTAGGAAATATGATTCCTAGTGTTATACTATTGTTGGTAGTATACTAAAAGTAAAAGACTTATTTGGTAAGAAAATAAATAATTAATTTTATTTATTTAATCAAATAAGAAGTCTTTTATATTTAGTCAAATAAAGGAATAAAAGATTTATGAATTCAATTAGGGTTTAAAGTCTTAAACTAAATAGGAAATAGGGTGCAATACAAACTCTTTTGGGCTTGAGAATTGCGGCAACCCTAGTCCCTTTTAGGTTGTGATTTTCGGCCACCCTAAGTGAAAGAAGAGAAGAAAATTTGGCCACCTATATAAGTGCTCTTATAGATTTCGGCCACCACAAGTGGTTATGGATACAATTTTTCTTCTTCTTCTCAATTCATAGAAAGCTTTTATTCTACTAAAACAAATAGGAGTGTTAGATTATTCTTTGATAGTATACTATTTGCTTAATCATCAATAAGCTTGTGTATACGATATCGATCTAGGTTCACGCGAGTTTCGATCATTAGATTGAGAACTCAAAAGTGACCGGAATAATCTCAGTCATTCTTTTGATTGTTTTTGTGACTAACAAAGAAAAGAAAGTTTGTTTTGTCCATTCACAGGTTTGCAATTCAAAGAAAAAGGGAGACCACGCTCCTAGGTGATCCACGTTCGTGCTAGGATTGAAGATCTTGCGGATTACCATCGACGTAAGTCAATCGGATCACGTGACAAAAGGTATTCTACTTTTTGGTTATTGTATATGCATGTTTAATTAATTAAAGGGTTTAAGGTTCATAAAGGAAAAATTTTAAAAGTCACTAAATCTTATTTTTAGTCTCGCTTCCGCTGCGTGTACTACGGTATTTTTCCCTACAGATTGTGATTAGGTTATGTCTATTGAAGCTTAAATTTAGATGGCCCGCCAAGATCCCAATCCACACGGACTTGCATGGATCACTTGATATATTCTACCGGACCAATTTAAGGGTCCATCTAGAATTGCATTTAATACATTAAGAATATAATTTGCACATTATTTAAGTAATGGGCTGCTCAATTATATTTATATATTAATGAAAGACATGTGGGCTTGTTTCTTTTAGTAAGAATGGGTCTGGTTCACATGTGGGCTTTTTATTTAAAGTCCAATGGATTAAATGAAATAAGAAAATAATATTTGGCCCAATTATTTTATATGGGGCGGCAAGGTTAAATTTTTAACCTAAGATATTATTTTGTTTTCATTGTTTTAATTAAATAAGAATTAATTAATTTATTAATTAATTGTTTAATTAAGAAACAAATCTTTTCTGATTAGGAAATATGATTCCTAGTGTTATACTATTGTTGGTAGTATACTAAAAGTAAAAGACTTATTTGGTAAGAAAATAAATAATTAATTTTATTTATTTAATCAAATAAGAAGTCTTTTATATTTAGTCAAATAAAGGAATAAAAGATTTATGAATTCAATTAGGGTTTAAAGTCTTAAACTAAATAGGAAATAGGGTGCAATACAAACTCTTTTGGGCTTGAGAATTGCGGCAACCCTAGTCCCTTTTAGGTTGTGATTTTTGGCCACCCTAAGTGAAAGAAGAGAAGAAAATTTGGCCACCTATATAAGTGCTCTTATAGATTTCGGCCACCACAAGTGGTTATGGATACAATTTTTCTTCTTCTTCTCAATTCATAGAAAGCTTTTATTCTACTAAAACAAATAGGAGTGTTAGATTATTCTTTGATAGTATACTATTTGCTTAATCATCAATAAGCTTGTGTATACGATATCGATCTAGGTTCACGCGAGTTTCGATCATTAGATTGAGAACTCAAAAGTGACCGGAATAATCTCAGTCATTCTTTTGATAGTTTTTGTGACTAACAAAGAAAAGAAAGTTTGTTTTGTCCATTCACAGGTTTGCAATTCAAAGAAAAAGGGAGACCACGCTCCTAGGTGATCCATGTTCGTGCTAGGATTGAAGATCTTGCGGATTACCATCGACGTAAGTCAATCGGATCACGCGACAAAAGGTATTCTACTTTTTGGTTATTGTATATGCATGTTTAATTAATTAAAGGGTTTAAGGTTCATAAAGGAAAAATTTTAAAAGTCACTAAATCTTATTTTTAGTCTCGCTTCCGCTGCGTGTACTACGGTATTTTTCCCTACAGATTGTGATTAGGTTATGTCTATTGAAGCTTAAATTTAGATGGCCCGCCAAGATCCCAATCCACACGGACTTGCATGGATCACTTGATATATTCTACCGGACCAATTTAAGGGTCCATCTAGAATTGCATTTAATATATTAAGAATATAATTTGCACATTATTTAAGTAATGGGCTGCTCAATTATATTTATATATTAATGAAAGACATGTGGGCTTGTTTCTTTTAGTAAGAATGGGTCTGGTTCACATGTGGGCTTTTTATTTAAAGTCCAATGGATTAAATGAAATAAGAAAATAATATTTGGCCCAATTATTTTATATGGGGCGGCAAGGTTAAATTTTTAACCTAAGATATTATTTTGTTTTCATTGTTTTAATTAAATAAGAATTAATTAATTTATTAATTAATTGTTTAATTAAGAAACAAATCTTTTCTGATTAGGAAATATGATTCCTAGTGTTATACTATTGTTGGTAGTATACTAAAAGTAAAAGACTTATTTGGTAAGAAAATAAATAATTAATTTTATTTATTTAATCAAATAAGAAGTCTTTTATATTTAGTCAAATAAAGGAATAAAAGATTTATGAATTCAATTAGGGTTTAAAGTCTTAAACTAAATAGGAAATAGGGTGCAATACAAACTCTTTTGGGCTTGAGAATTGCGGCAACCCTAGTCCCTTTTAGGTTGTGATTTTCGGCCACCCTAAGTGAAAGAAGAGAAGAAAATTTGGCCACCTATATAAGTGCTCTTATAGATTTCGGCCACCACAAGTGGTTATGGATACAATTTTTCTTCTTCTTCTCTATTCATAGAACGCTTTTATTCTACTAAAACAAATAGGAGTGTTAGATTATTCTTTGATAGTATACTATTTGCTTAATCATCAATAAGCTTGTGTATACGATATCGATCTAGGTTCACGCGAGTTTCGATCATTAGATTGAGAACTCAAAAGTGACCGGAATAATCTCAGTCATTCTTTTGATTGTTTTTGTGACTAACAAAGAAAAGAAAATTTGTTTTGTCCATTCACAGGTTTGCAATTCAAAGAAAAAGGGAGACCACGCTCCTAGGTGATCCACGTTCATGCTAGGATTGAAGATCTTGCGGATTACCATCGACGTAAGTCAATCGGATCACGCGACAAAAGGTATTCTACTTTTTGGTTATTGTATATGCATGATTAATTAATTAAAGGGTTTAAGGTTCATAAAGGAAAAATTTTAAAAGTCACTAAATCTTATTTTAGTCTCGCTTCCGCTGCGTGTACTACATTATTTTTCCCTACATATGCTTTACGTGCCAACTCCTCCTATTCTTGGTACCTAGATAGCGGTTGCTATAGGAACATGACCCGGAACAAAGAGTTCTTTAAGAATCTTGTTTTAAAGGATGGAGATTGGGTTACTTTTGGTGATGGTACCAAAAAGCAAGTTCTTGGCAAGGGAACAATTTGTATCCCCGGATTGCCTAAACTTCACAATACTTTGTATGTTGATGGGTTACAAGCTAACTTGATAAGCATTACTCACTTGTGTGAAATTTTTAAAGAAGTTAGTTTTAACAAAGATGTATGCACTATAATTGATAAAAAGGACAATGTTGTCCTAAAAGTCAAAAGGTCTATAGATAATTGCTATTGTCTTGAGATAGATCCTCTAACATGCAATATGGCACATGAGTGCAATAAGCTTGATTTGTGGCATCAACGTTTGGGTCACATGAATTTTAAAGATTTGAAAAAGCTTAAAAAACATGGCATTGTTAGAGGTCTTCCTAATCTTGGTAAAAACCTTGAGGTGGTTTGTGAACCTTGCCAATTAGGTAAGCAAACCAAAGTGTCTCATAAGAAAAATTCTTACATAGCTACCAAGAGACCTTTAGAACTTGTGCATATGGACCTAATGGGGCCAATTCAAACCGAGAGCATCAATGGCAAAAAGTACATTTTTGTATGCGTTGATGACTTCTCTAGGTTTACTTGGGTTTATTTTCTTAGAAACAAGACCGAGGCTTTTGATTACTTTAAAAAGTTTTGTAATCAAGTTCAAAATGAAAAAGGTCTTGGTATCAAGAAAATATGTCGCATTAGGAGTGATCATGGGACGGAATTTGAAAATGCAAAATTTAGTGAGTTTTGTGATGGTTTAGGGATTTCTCATGAGTTCTCTGCACCTAGAACTCCTCAACAAAATGGTGTTGTTGAGAGGAAAAACCGTGTCTTGCAAGAGATGGCTAGGGTCATGCTCAATAGCAAGAAAGTCCCTAGAAACCTATGGGCCGAGGCGGTCAATACCGCTTGTTATGTGTCTAATCGTGTTTTTAAGAGGCCCGGCACAAAACAAACGTCCTATGAGCTATGAAAGGGCAAGAAGCCCAATGTGAGTTATTTCCACACTTTTGGGAGTAAATGTTATATTTTGAATGATAGAGATCACTTAGGAAAGTTTGATGCTAAAAGTGATGTTGGTCTCTTTATTGGGTATGCTATTAATAGTCGTGCATATAGAGTCTTTAACTTGACTAATAAGACTATCATGGAGTCTATCAATGTGAAGATAGATGATCTTAGCATGCTTAATTTATGTGATGAAAATGGTGTCAATGAACCTAAAGAAAACATGTTGAATGACACTAAAACACCTATTGATGTGGCTAGTAGTGTTTCTAGTCAAGATGATGAAAATGATAGTCATGTTGAAGTTGAAAGTCAAGGGTTGGAAAATGCTTTAAATGATAATCAACAAAATGACCAAGTTGTTGAACATTCTCACCCAAGACTTAGAAACTTACACTATCAAGAAGACATCATAGGTGATTTAAATGAAGGGGTTAGAACAAGAAATCAAATTGCTAACCAAATTTCTTATGCTTGCTACACTTCTCAAATTGAACCCAAAAATATTAATGAAGCAATAGTTGATGAATATTGGGTTGGGGCTATGCAAGATGAACTTAATCAATTTGAGAGGAATGAAGTGTGGTCCGTGGTTCCTAGACCTAAAAATATAAATGTAATTGGCACTAAATGGATTTATAGGAATAAGACAGATGAAAGTGGCAAGATTGTGAGGAATAAAGCTAGACTAGTGGCTCAAGGTTACACTCAAGTGGAAGGTGTAGACTTTGATGAGACGTTTGCCCCGGTTGCTCGTCTCGAGTCCATTAGACTTTTGTTGTCCATTGCATGCATTAAAAAGTTCAAACTATTTCAAATGGATGTCAAAAGTGCTTTCTTCAATGGATACCTTCAAGAAGAAGTGTATGTTGAACAACCTAAGGGTTTTGTAGACCCACACTCTCCTAATCATGTGTTTAAATTGAAAAAGGCTCTCTATGGCCTTAAACAAGCTCCAAGAGCTTGGTATGATAGGTTGACTCAATACCTTATTGACAACCAATATAAGAGAGGTGGCATTGATAGAACTTTGTTTATCAAACATCATGATCACGATATTTTTGTTGCACAAATATATGTTGATGACATTGTTTTTGGGTCTACTAATAAAACCAAGGTTGATGAATTTGTAAGTGTTATGTCAAATGAATTTGAAATGAGCATGGTGGGTGAATTGAATTATTTTCTAGGAATGCAAATAAAGCAAACTAGCATGGGCATAATGTTGAATCAATCTAAATATGCTAAAAATCTAGTTAAGAGATTTGGCCTAGAAAATGGAAAAGATTTTGAAACTCCCATGAGCACCACTTTAAAACTTGACAAAAATGAAAAAGGGAAAAGTGTTGACCAAAGCCTTTATAGAAGCATGATAGGTAGTCTACTTCACCTAACGGCTAGTAGACCCAACATTTGCTTTAGTGTAGGCTTGTATGCTAGATTCCAAGCAAATCCCAAGGAATCTCACTTGAAAGCCATCAAGAGGATCATTAGGTATGTCAAAGGGACTCATAGTCTTGGTCTATTTTATTCATTTGACACCAATGATATCCTAGTAGGCTATTGTGATGCCGATTGGGCGGGAAACATTGATGACCGTAAAAGCACATCGAGCGGTTGCTTTTATATTGGTAATAACTTGGTTTCTTGGTCAAGTAAGAAACAAAACTCGGTTTCCCTTTCCTCTTCCCAAGCCGAATACATTGCGGCCGGAAGTGCTTGCACACAATTACTTTGGATGAAACAAATCCTTAAGGATTATGAGATAGAACAAGGAAAAATGACACTTTATTGTGATAATTTAAGTGCCATTAATATCTCTAAAAATCCGGTTCAACACTCCCGTACAAAGCACATAGACATTAGGCATCATTTCATTAGAGACCTAATTGAACATTCTATTGTTACTCTAGAGCATATGCCTACTAAAAATCAACTTGCGGACTTGTTCACCAAGCCCTTGGACAAAGAGAGGTTTAAAACTCTTAGAATGTCCATTGGCATGATTTGTGTTGATTGATGTCTTTGTGTGATTGTGAGTGGCTTGATAAGCAAAACTTTAATTGAATATCATTATCTTTGAGAGCTACTCACTTGAGAAGTAGTGATCTTAAACAAATATCTCTTATTGTTTCTAGATCATGCACTTGAGCTTGAAAATCTTATTTTTGAAAAAGTGCACTAATGCTTCTCTTATATGTTTTTGGTTTTGAGTATATGTGGTTGAATATGTGTAGATAATGGATGCATCTAAAAGTTTATTGCTTAGTACATGATAGATGACCTATAGTATGTATCCATTTTGCTTCGGCACTACATAGTAATCAACGAGCACCCTCATGGAAAGGGCTACACACCTTGGTTGTGAAGCCACCCAATGTAGGAAAGGGCTACGCCATTGTGATGAGTGAAAGCCGCCATGAGGAGTATATGTTTTTTGTTAGTAAAATCAAAGAAGTGTTGAAATGAATCATAAAAAAAAAAAAAAAAAAAAAAATCTTTGATTCTAAACCTAAAAGAAATGAAAAATAAAAGGCTTATTGGTGTATAGTTAAGAATTGTGAAAAGCTCGGGTTGACAAATAGAAACGGGAAAACGAGCCACATGCACACACACGCTCATATGTTGATATCTATTCTTTTTAAAAGCAAAAATCCGGATGAATATCGGTTTGACCTATTTTTGGAAATGCTTTAGATGGATAGGTGTGGATAGAGTTTGCATGTTAATATCACAATTACTCCTACTATATATGTGAGAAGCATTCACACACACACATTTTGCTTATGTGCTTGATTCATTAGCAATGTGAGAATATATTTGAGAGATTAATGAAAATCTATGATTCTCTCTTGGACTTTGACAAGTTATGAAATATTTTCTCTTATTGCTTGATTGTGTGATTGTGTGATGTCCCTTGTGAACAAATCTACTTGGTGATAATATGTGGAGCATATGTTAATGGGGAGCTTTAGTTTATTCAACTTCGCTCTTTATACGATTTGTTTGCTTTGTATCTCGTTCTTTATCTCTTGTGTCCCTTGTCTATTCCTTGACAAAAAGGGGGAGAAAATGTATACCTCAACATGTTTGATATTGGGGAGATTTTGTATACTTCACACCTTGTGTGGAAAAATTTTCCAATTGTGTGAATCATATTCCTCTTTGTGCTTAAATGTGACTTTGTCTTAAGGGGGAGAATTCTTGTCTTAAGGGGGAGAAAGAATTCTTTCTTGCTAATGTTAAGGATGATTGGTCCTTGGGATTAGGAAATTAAGGGAATGCTTTAATATGAAAACATTTTATTCACTTGAGATAATGCATTTTTGTATGGGATAAGAGATGTCTTCTATTTTTGTTTTAGGTTGATAACTCACCATTCTTCTTTAGAGAAGATCTCTTGTTTTGGATTGCTATTTTCTCTCATAGGTACTTTGAAGACCAAAAGAGGAATTCTTGAAGACTTGAAGACTTTTAGTCTAGGAATTTCCTTGTAATGTGAGATTGAGAGTATGCTATCAACTTGAGTTTATTTGAGTGAATCATTGTATGGTGAGGTTGAGGTTTTGCCATGGAATAGCCAAAGGGGGAGATTGTAAGGTTTATGATTTGTATTGGCTTGATTCCATTGCAAAACACTCTATATTTGTATTAGTTGTTGCTTAGGATATTCTTTGAAGAAAGGAAGCTTAAATGGTGAAGAGCAACGTCTAGTGCAAAAGTCGTCTTCAAGAGGTGAAAAACGTCAAAGGTATATCTTGACCTCTATCCTCTTGCAAGGCGTTAGAGCACAAATGCACAATTCATACATGTGTGTCCCTTCATCGTGGTTCAAACATTTGGTATAACACATTCACACACTCCATAGTATGCTCATGCATTGATCTTGTATAGACAAACATTGTGGAATTGCATGCTTTGTGACTATCTCTTTGATATGGCATGCTTGTGTGAATATGTGTTTATTTGTTTGTGCATTTTGTGTTTAGGACTTGAACATGTTCTTATTTAATGCCTTATTGAGTTCCGGTCGTTTTGGTTACTCATTCATAAGGTTTCGAGTCCAAACAATGTGATTATGCTACTTTTCGTTCTCATTCATTGAGTTGACTTCATCGTCATTTTCTGAGATGATTTCTCAACCATTTTTCAAAGTTGTGTAGTCATAATCATGCGTGAGGGAGTCACGATTCGTAATCCAAAAACGGATTCAAAATCGGAGTTCGGATGCCCAAGATATGGCTGAAGAACCGGAGAGTGCACGAGAGTGGTGTGGGAGGCTGTGAGCCACCTTGCCCACGCCGTGAGGGAGGCCATGAGGCTCATGGCCAGAGGGGCTCTCTGCCCCCGTGAGCCTCATGCGCCCCCCATGGGAGGGTGATATGGCTCATGTTGATTGGCCTCTGAAATCCTTCTCTCTCCTCCTTTTAAACTCCTCTCCTTCCCTCCACACTTGTTGAAGATCTTGAAGAACACTTTCAAAAGTTTTGCAGAATTTCTTCAATTTTAGTTTTCTTATTTAGATCATAACTTTCTCATACGAACTCGAAATCAATTGATTCAAAAGCAAATATTGTTGGTCTTGAGAAGAGCTACAAACCCTAAGCATTTCCAGAGGGAGCTGACTTCGTCATTGTTCCCAGAAGCTTGATCTTCAGTACGAGGTCTAGGTTGTTTGTTCAACTTCTTCTTTTTCAATTTCATCTTTGATCATCTCTTGATTCTTACTATTTGATTGGTGAAATTTGTTGAGAAGTATGTTAGATCATATGCTAGGGGTGTTTGATCATTTGTCAATTAAGTTTTAGCTTTCTGATTTCTCTTGAACATATTTGTGCTAAACTTGATTCAACAAGAAATTGATTCTAGAAAATGTATATATGATGTGCTTCATGTTATTTTCTAGGTTTTATTTCATGATCTAAGAACAAGGTTTTTAGTGTGATATATTGAATATTCATACCTTGTTCTTATTGATTTGCATGTCTTGATTTCTAGATAATCTTGTGATTGTGTGTTGAAATCATATTCTAGATTGTCATTGAACATGTACATTTTGCTTGATTGATCATCTAGCTTAATTTGATTGTGTTTGCATCATTTGCATCACTTTAGATCATAGCCTTGCATTAGGTTGAAGTCTCTAGCAAAGTGAATGAAGCTTTGTGGATAGAGCAAGGAAGTCTTGATTAGAGTCGGGAGGACTCGGATAATCAAGCAAGGGAGTCCTGTCTAGGGTCGGGAGGATCCGGATAGGCAAGCAAGATATCTTCCTAGAGACGTGAGCGTCTTGGATAGGAAGTTGCTTTCTAGAGGTGTGGGATACATCTCGGATAGGAAGTAGGCTTGGTGATTCACTAGCCCGAGGGTAGATTAGGAGTTGATAGCTTGAGCGGATATCATGAGTTGATAGCTTGAGTGTGTAAGTCCTTTTTCACATAGTGAATTGCTTTGCCGGTGGTTATGGTATCAACCTGTGGATGTTTCCTCTTTGAGGTTTTACCACGTAAAAATACTTATGTTCATTTTTGTTTTTACTTTTCTTTATCTTCCATATCTTTCATTGATTGCATATCTTGTAAATTGATTAACTCTTGTATAAGTGAAATCAATTAATTTGTCAAATATAATCAAGTGTGCATTTTCTTTGATATATTCCACATTATTTTTTAAATTGGAAGAATTTGGAGCCTATACCTATTCACCCCCCCTCTAGATATATTTCACTACTACTTAAGGGAAATTTCAGTTATAATTTCATACAGAATTCCAATGCCAAACCAACTGATATGAAAATAAATTCACTATATAATTGTACACACTTCGAATTTCAAAGGCAAGGTGTTGGAAACTATTCTTACCCGAGCAGATTTTGTTGAAATCGTAAATGTATGTGGGGGTTTTCTGGTAAAGATTCGCGGAGGCTGGAGAGAGAAGCGTGGCTGTTGTTGGAGGATTTGGAGAAGAAAAATGGCGAGTTGAGGGGAGGTCAAAGAGGAGGAAGTCGTCGGAATTTCGCAAGAGGAGGTTAGGGATTTTCAATCTCACAATCTACAATGAGGCTGAGGAGGTCGATCGAGAGAAAAGCTAGAGATGGATCGAGAGAGCAGAGATATGTTAGGGTTTGCAATTAAGGGATTTTTGTTTTACAACGAGCACTGGAATATCAACAACGGGCCTTTATCTGCCCGTTGTTGTTATAAGATTATTCAAAACAGGCCTATAACTGCCTGTTGTCAATAAAACATATCCACAACGGGCATATAAGGGCCCTATGGTGGAAAATATTTTTAGTGATTATTGGCAACGGGCATTTAAAGGCTCGTTGTTGATATTACATATCAAAAACGGGCTCCTTGTGCCCATTGTAGATGTCTCGTTGTAAAAAGCCTAATTTCTTGTAGTGAAGTCTCGAAAATTGTAAATAAGTCTTGAAAATACAAAATAAGTCTCGTAAATACCCAAATAAGTCTCGAAAATATAAAATAAGTCTTGTAAATACCCAAATAAGTCTCAAAAATACTCAAATAAGTCTCGAAAAACACCAAAGTAAGTCTCGAAAATACAAAATAAGTCCCGGACTCATGGAATAAGTCTCGGACTCATTCAATAAGTCTCAGAATCATTGTAAATAAGTCTCGGAATCATGGTAATTAAGTCTCGGAAAACATGCAATAAGTCATGAAAATATGTCTTGGAATCATTTTAGTTAAGTCTCGGAAAAACAGCAGTAACTCTAAAAAAATAATGTCTTTGAACCATTACCAGTAAGTCTTAGAAACATAAATAATAAGTCTCAAACTTTGATTTTCAGTAGCCATGAGTTGGAGAAGTTGAAGAGAGAAGTTGTTATCAGAGAGAAGGGATTCGTTTTTAGAAAAGTTGAAGAAAGTAAGAGAAAAGCTAAATTTATAAAGTAAAAGTTAAAAACAATATAAAATGAGTAAAGTAAGGGCATTTTTGGAAGTAAGTTACTTTGGTTCTATTTAAACTTAACAAGAGCACTCACCCTTGACACATTTTGTCTTAGGTGGACCTACACAAACATTATCAAGATTCTCTTTGACAACAATGTTGAATTTAGAGTAAAGTTCTTGCACAACTTGATTAACAATAATGTAAGGATTCCCATATCTTGATTGGCTTATTTCGTGGACAAACCACATGTTGGGGTTGATTGTGTAAGGGTAGTTTAGGTGATGGAACTTCAAGCTCGAAGGCCTTTTCAAAACCTCAAGGGACAAGCATGCCAAAGGTATAATCTCTAGTGCTTAGTTTTTTCTTTGAAGAGATTTAGTTAGCACACACACACTTAGCATACTTGTATTTGTGTGCATACTCTTCACATGTCACTTTACACACTAGCACTTTGATTGATATCTTGTTGTGTGTATATGTGCTTAGTAATTCGTTTCCCGATAGTGTTCAGAAACGTCCGCGCATGCACTAGAATGTGCTTGGTTTTACGCGAAGACCGCCCACGGAGAATGCTCTTGGCTTCTCCTTTAGATTCACCATCAATGGTGAATCGGCGGTTTGATCGGTGGCCTGGCTGCCGAATTGAAACTGCCGTTTCAGTCCATAAAGGTCTGGAGTGATTCTACGGTTACGATCGGTGGCCACCGACCGCCGTTTGAAACCGCCGATTATACCTGATTGATTTATTTCTCGGATTTGATTCTGCGGTTAGTTCGGTGGTTTCGAAACTGCCGTTGTTCCCCTGTTCTTCTCGGGTTCAATTCGATGGTTGTAAACGGTGGCCTGGCCGCCGAATGAAACCGCCGATCGTGCGATTTCAGGGGCAAACTTGTCTTTTCACATGCTCTGTTTTTCATGCCTATAAATATCTCACTTTCTTTTGTTCTGACTATGACTCTTTGATTATCAAGAACCCTACATTTTAAAGAGAGATTTTGAGAGAAAAAGCAACCAAGTTTGCTCATTTAAACACTCAAATGCATTCCTTTGTGCATCAAAGTTCATCTTGCATTCATCCATGAATGGGTTTGCATCATCACAACATGTTTGGTAAGATTTTGATTAATTTCATCTTATTTTAGTATTTTGCTATCAAGCCATTCTCTTTTAATTTACTTGTATATTTTTGATCATATAATAAAAACAAGAATAGAGAATTAATTGTGATGAATTGATTAAGTGTTGTATTGTGATAGCTAATTAGGTTTTTGATTAATCTTGATTAGTTAAACTATTTGACATGTCATTTAGCTATTGATATATAGGGTTGATTTAATTGATTATATCATCATCCTAGATAAGCATCTAAGGTTCCCTAGCCTTGTTTGTTATTTGAATATTTATACATATTCACATAGGTTGCATAATCTCTTCATTGAGAATTAAGTCTTGAGGCTAAGATTGCTTAGGCCTCAAGCAATTGGACTAGAGCCACTTTTAAAGGCCCGAGTGGTAGAAGTGGGGGGTTATTGACCGGAGTGTTAGACGAGGTCTTGATCGCGCTCCAAATGTTCACATTTATCGCTCCCTATTCCTATCTTTTGTGTTCGTTTCCGAGCACTTTTGTGTATATAATATGTGTTTTAGCTATGTGTAGGTAAATATCCCTCAGAGTGGGTGTTTTAACCTAAATAAAAGAAAAAAGGGAAATTCATGGGCAAATATGTCATTGTGGAGAATCAGGGGTCAAAGTGAAATATTCTGGAAAGTATTGAATATTTTGTGAATAAGGAGAAGAGCAGGGGTGCATATTGTAATTGACCACGCAAAGCACAGATCAGCCTGCCATGTCACGCGCTAAACGGCGTTGTTTTGGGAGGGTCCGCGTCAGCCTGACGTCATGCTGACGTTAGGTCGTCTTCAAGCTTGTGACGGGTCACCTCGACCCGCGACGACCTGACCCGACCCGACCCGACCCGACCCGTGTTCGACCCGGCTCAGACCCGATAATAATCTGGCCATTTTCGGCCCATTTCGGATTGTTTTTTCTACCGTTCTCCGCCCAGATTGGTAGCCGGTCTACTTCCGGTCACGATGGACCCACTTTGAGCCTCCCATGCAAAGGTTCCACTCTCCACCAAATCCTCCAAACTCCATGGCCATGCAAGCTCACAAGCTTGGTTCAGCGGCTTCTTTCCGGCGTTCCAGAATATCCAAACTCACCGGAAGACGGCGGTTTCATGCAGCGGGAAGAAGCCAGCGGTCCAGAAGGTCAGAACTCACTGTCGACTCCAAATTCTCCACCGCGAGTTTTGACGGCGAGCACGAACACGCCATCCAGGGTGTCTGAACCCGCCTAGCTGGCCGACTCAAGAGGATTTTGAGATATTTTGGGATATTTTGATCCCCATTCTTTCCCTACACATCTCTAACATATATATACATCACTTTGCTTCTTTTCGGAGTGTGCACCACCCAACTTTGCTCCAAGAAATCCATTTTCTTGGATTGATCATCACAAAAGAGGGAGAGCAACTCCAAGCTTCCATGGGGGATTTTCCTCCATGGAAAGCCTTCCATGGAGAGTAGATATGCAGAGATAGGAGAGGCTTGTGTGTCAAAACCGAGCCAAAGGAGTTTCATAGAAAGAAAGAGCTATTGGAGGCTTGTCTTCAAAGGTTATTTCTTACTTTGCTCATCTTTGTGTTTTCTATTGATGTATAACCCATTTGGGATTATTTGTAACCTACACTAATGTCAATATATGTATGTATTGTTCATTTGCTTTGATTTGGTATTGATTCATTCCTTAGATGCATATTGATTAAGCTCTTTTTATGATATTCATATGTATGGATGATTATGTGTTGATATGTATGTATGGATGAGATTAGGAGTAGATTAACTAAATGATTAGGAGTAGTTGTAATCAAATATCTCATTTGTTTATGTATGTTGATGTATGATTTACTATGTATGTGTTTAGAATGATTAGAGTGATTAAGAGTTGAGATTGTGCTTGGATAACCATTCCTTGCATAATCTTGGCTATTAGCTCTTTGGAATGGAAATAGCTTAGGTGTGCATAATTATACCACTTTAGCTTTGGTTCATAAGTTCTTGTGCTTAATGGGTCTAAACCCTAAACACAATCACTTTTCCGACTTGGAGAGTGATGATATGATTTTAGGAATTTCGTAATCAAGAGAACGAACCCTTTACTGGATTAATTGGATTCATATGTAAACAATCGACATAAATTACATATTGTGTTTGGTGAACCGATTTCCCATATGTGTTATATATCTTGCTATTCTCCCAGCCACCTTGTTTTCGTAGTTAGGGTGTCTTGCCTTTAGGAGTAGATTAACTTAATTAGGAGCAAGGAATATAATATCGGTATCGGTATCCATATCGGGCTTCTAAATTTATGGATATATCGGGGATATTATCAATATCGGTGGATATTCGGTAAAAAATTAACAAAATGATGGATATTTACATCTAAAGTTTAGAATTTTTTGGTAAAACTTTAGGACAAGCTTAAACAAATAATTATATATCAAATGAATCAAATTTCAATGATAAATTAGCATAGTTATGAGTTTATTATAAATTATAACATATATAGAGTCTGTATATAATTTTTAAAATTGAGTATTTAATAGAATAATATTTTGTTTCACTTTTACAATATTATATACAATATAAAGAGATTAAATATTTAATAAGCAAAATTATCAATAAAATATATATAGTTCCATACTTCTAAGATTCTATCATAAATCATAATTCATACATAATACTACATTGCATGTCTAAAATTTAAAACCAAAATGAATTCCTTGTTGGTTCAAATACATAAGATACATTTCTATATTGATTCGAACAATAATTTTCCCAAGAAAACGTGCTAGCATAGTTTTCAAGGTAGTTATTAATATGCCACACGTATGTTGCTTGATCTCTTCCAACTGATTTATGAATTGGGTAGTTTGGATTTACCCAACTTGGTGGATATTATTGATCTGTATGTATAGGTATTGCATATGACATTTGTGGAGAAGGATAATCAAATATACTGCAACTACCATAACTACCATAATATGGTATATTAGAACCTGACCTTGTCTGCAAATCACTTAAAGAACTATTTTCGATGCCCATACTCATTGAGGAGAGAGACATATTCAAGGAATCTTCATCAATCTGACTTGTTCCTCCATGTTGTCTACCATGATTTTGATCAAAATTAGCATGAGCATCCCAATCTGTTGTACTAGCATTCCAACCTATTGCACCAACATTCCAACCTCCGGCACGAACATCCCAACTTGTTGCACCAGCATCCCAACCTCTTGCACTAGAATCCCAACCTCCTCTATCATCTCTATCATCTTTTCCTCCACTATTTCCATAAGAGGTATGTTGGTCATTGGAAGAGCTGTTAACAGTAACTCCACGATCTACACCAACTTCTTTTCTAATCACTTGTTCAACATTTATTCTCATGTCTCGAGCATAAGAAGCAATTTGTGAATCAGGATTTCCCTCTTCATCATTCAAATAGGCAGGTCTAACCCAGTCAAAAAAAGGATTCTCATTGTCGTCTCCTACTTTAACTGCTACTTGAAGTAGATCCATAAAATCAGTTTCATCTACTTTATCTTTTTCAGCTGCCATATCCCTAATTTTCAACTTTATATTATAATAACAATAAACAAGTTGTTCAAGCTTAGAATAGGCAAGACGGTTTCTTTGTTTTGTGTGGATTAAAGCAAATGTAGACCAATTTCTTTCGCATGCAGAAGATGATGCTATTTGTGACAATATGCGAACTGCTATTGCACGCAATGATGGAGCACAATCTCCATACATTACCCACCAATCAGTTGCAATTAAAATTATTAAGTATTATAAGTATGAATACCATTTCAATGATATTATTATTTATTTTTATTATATAGATTTTTGTAATAAAACTTATATACCTGGTTGCATTTTGCTTCTAGCTGCTATGGCTGCTCGTTCACTAAAATTTTTCTTTTCATTCTTAAAGTATATGAGCTATATTCATGACTCATAAGATCAGCATGTAAATAATATATATAAATATGAGTAAATGACACAATACTCTCATGCAAAGAAGTTATAATATTGGAATTATAAAATTGATTGTAAGTTGTAACTTTTTACCTCATTTCCAAAATTAGCAATCCCTGCAGCTTCAGGGTCTAATTGCGAATAGACAATATGTACGGCTTTCAAAAGATCTAAATTATCCCCAATATTATCTCTATATTGGTACTTTGGGTTCAAATAGTAAACTAGAAGAATAAAAAATATTAATTTTAGTATAAATAATTAAATACTATACTAAATATTAATTATAAATGATAAACAATCCGAAATAAAATTTGTTAATGCTTCTTTCAAAATAATTTTCAATGTAGATTATTTGAACAATAATTTAAGTGTTTAAGATTAATTTTTAATTTTTAATTTTTTTTGCAAAATATCCCTGGATTTCGGGATGAAATTCACAATATTTCGGGAATATCGGGATATTTCAGGAATATCGGGAGATTTTTATAGATATTTCGATATCGACCGGATATTTGCTAGATATTGGATATTACCCCTGTTTCGATATCGGTCCCTCCAAAATATGGATATATCGGTGGATATATCGGTGGATATGTCGATTTTACAAACCCTGATTAGGAGTAGATTAATTAGATAGCCAAGACACCCGGCTACATTTCTATCCTAGTTAGTTAGCTTACACCACACACACACACACACACACACACACACACACACGCGCGCGCATCCATTTACATGCTTTAATAAACTCTAGAACTAGATACAATTAACGAATCCATCTCCCTGTGGAACGAGACCTTTGCTTACATGCTATACTAGTCCTTCGACTCGTGCATTTGTGAGGTGATAAGAATAGAAATATCTTTTCTACTGGGTACAACGACGCCCGGTCAGAAAATGGCGCCGCACTACCCAAAGTGGAGCAAGCCTTCCGAAGGTTTCCCATAAGCAAGCCGAAGCAACGGCGGAAGACAACAAAGGTAGTCTTTCTAACTTTGCTCCTACATGCTATTTTTGCTATATTAGGGGTCACAAAAAGACCTAATGTTCTAAATACGTTGAATATTGCAAAAATAGAAGCATGCTTAGGAGGAGAGTGAGAAAAGTGAGGAAAGCTTGGGTCCGTAAGGACAAGCTAGACGAATCCAAGGAGTTTCCTTTTGTTGCAAGGAATGATACACCTAGTGATAAGGTGTGGGTAGTGAAAAACCACGATGAAAGTCATGTTCAATTGAAAATGCCTTCGAACTTCCATACATTGCATGATAAGTTTTCGAGTGAATTGCGTGTTTCATTACACGTATGAACATTTTAATGTATGCTTGCATGTGAATGCACTATAGCTTCTAGAGGAAGCTCATTTTTAGGTCTTTTATTATTAGGTTAGTTTTGTTTTTAGAGTCTTGAGTATTTTAATTATCCACTCACCATATTGCAAATGTGCTATGAGATGCATGAAAATAGATAGGTTTGGGGGTTATACTCCTTACTTATAAACTTGTATAGCATATGCTTGTAGTTTTGGTGTTTTTTTTGTGTTTGCATGGCATGGAATCAAGAAGAAGAAATGCATCTGCGGGATGAGTCCGCGGGAATGAGCCCGCCCAACAAAGCTGCCGGGGAATGGTTTTTGTTAAATGTATTTAGTTTTAGCAAATAATGTAGTTGTTATGTTTGTTTGTTTTATTTGTTTTTATTTTTGTATCAAGCAAATGCGTTTGATTTTGTTTGAGTATTGGTGATGTGCAGGATTCTTAGGTCCGGAATCAAGGAAGAGGGTCAAAACGAGAAAAACTACCTTCCGCGACCTCAGTCCGCGGGTCAAGTCCATGGGAATGAGCCCTCCCAACAAAGCCACCGGATTCTTTTGAACCTTTGGCGAGACACAACGACTGGACATAACCCGCCATCCAGACGGAAGGAACCCGCGGAGCTCACGGCGACTTCACATCTGCGGGACATAACCCGCCGTCCAGAAGATAAGAACCAGCACAATATGCTGGAGGAAGTCAGCGACTTCATGCTACGGGACATAACCCACCGTCCAAATGGAAAGAACTCACGGAGCTCGCGGAGTTCATGGCGACCTCATGCCACGGGAATAATCCCACCGGCCAGAAGACACGAAGCCGCTGCACCATCTGGAGGAATCACCCTGCGCCGAGCCCCAACAGTCGATGACTGCACAACCCATAGATCGCGACGCACGCTACAAGAGGTATCCTCTACACTTTGCTTTCACAAAAATAAGTCTCTCCAATCAACTCCTCCGTGTTGAGATTAGTGAGGATTGAATTGAGACTTAGTCTTGTGCTTCAATTCAAGTGGAATGCATGTGTTGAGTTTAATGCACTTGTGGGTGGTTGTCGTATGGTGGTAAGATTCCCACCAATGAGCTTTATAGATAAATGCATTGCTTGTCTATTCTTGTAATTTTTAATTTTTATTTTTGTTTAGATCTAAGAGTGCGATTGTATTATGCTTAGATCTTAGGATTTGTTTTGTTTTGTTGTTTTTAGTCTTTGTGATTTTTGTTGTTCTTATGTCCGAATCTGGCTAAGCATTGTCCAAATTATGTGCGGAAAAGGTTCCGTTGTGCTACATTGAGGATAATGTTAAGTTTAGGTTTGGGGGTGCGGACAACTTTCGTGATGTTGTCTTTATTTATTTTTTTAGGTTTTGTCGTTGATAATTTTCAAATATCTACAAAATTGAAAATTTTGGAATTGAAGTCCATTTGTTGAGATAATATCTTTGCTTTCCGGTAGAGACATGTCATGTATGCTTTTCGCTCTATGTTTTGACCAGCATTCATGCCATCTATAATTGTTGCATCACTTAAATTTGTCTGTACAGTGCCAATCTTTAGATGTTGAAGTGGATAGAACTCTTTGCTTGTTTAGCTTAAGAGAATAGTGGAGACTACCCTTGTGAGAATTTTGTGCTTTAACGTTCATTTTAGAGGGTATATTCGTTTCTACTCTTAAACACTTATCTTGTTCTTCATTGTATAGATTGATCTCTATAGGGTTTTGCATTGGATATTAAAGAACAATCATTTTATGATATCACATGTTGTGCTTTACTTTTGTGTGGGTTGCTCCTTGAGAAGTGATGCTAGGCAATGTGTGCTTAAACTACCAAATGGCTTAAACACTAATTCCTACCTATGTGTGTGTTCCAATAGCCCATTTGAAACCAAACACATAGCCTTTTCTTTCATCACCCGAACTTACAACCAAGCGTCTATAATGAAACCGTACCTAATTAGCTTGGACCAAATGGTGATAAGATGTTAGAGATTATTGGGGTGTGTTGTAATTACTACAAATTTTGGAGAGAAACCAATGAGTTTCTTGATTTTAAATTGTAAAGTGTAATTGCATGTACTAAGGCTTGAATAAGAAGTATTAAAGTTATATTTGTATAATCATTCAAAAGAAAAAAGAAAGAAAAAGAAAATTGAATATATACTCAAAGCGAGTATGAAAAAGAAAACAAAAGGGAAGCCTAGATGCATAATTGTAATAGATTGACTTGAGGATGTAGAGATTGCATTGTATATGGTCAACATTCCTATGATACAATCTATGGTTGGGATTATGATATTGAATTGTAGATGGTTAGCAATCCCATGATATGTTCTTAGGTATTTTGTTTTCCTTTTCCCATTCTTTCTTAGCCTACACCCATGGCCCCATTACAACCGGAAAAGACCTAGCGGATCTCTTGGTAATGCTTGCGTAATTGTAAGGTTGCATGTGCTTTATCTATGTTCTTAATATTTAATTCGTTCATGAGATCCTTTGCACTTATATGAGCGTTCTTTCTAATTGTATGAATATGCGAATATAATTTGATTCCATGTACCCAAACTCCAATTCGCATATGTTGATGAGTGTTATCGCCTAGGTTCTTAGAGAAAATATGAGAGTAATCTGGTGAGGATTAGAAGTCGAGGCGAAATCTAGCCCGAGCATTCGAGCTTTGTCGTTTTGTAAATCAAAAACATCTTTTGTATTGGCATACATGCATTGTGTGATGTATTGATTTAAACGGCATATTTTTAGTCTTTGTATAAGAGATTTTAGCATGCATATAGTTTTTGCCTGGCGTGTATGGATTGCATCTCAACCTTTTGCTTTGTAGAGTTGCGTTTGTGGGTATCGTATCTGGTAAACCCTCAGGAGACTTCACTCCTCCTACTAGGGGCACCTAGGGGTTTAAAAGGCTTGTGGCACGTGCTAAGTGCCATCGTTTCTCCCACGAAAGTGGACTAATTAGTTTCTATATTTATTGCTTTAGTGTTTAGTTTGTTAATTTATTTGTTATTTGTTTTTTATTTTGCTCGAGGACGAGCAAAACTTAGGTTTAGGGGTCTGATCGCGCTCCAAATGTTCATATTTAGCGCTCCCTATTCCTATCTTTTGTGTTCGTTTCCAATCACTTTTGTGTATATAATATGTGTTTTAGCTATGTGTAGGTAAATATCCCTCAGAGTGGGTGTTTTAACCTAAATGGAAGAAAACAGGGAAATTCATGGGCAAATATGTCATTGTGGAGAATCAGGGGTCAAAGTAAAATATTCGGGAAAGTATTGAATATTATGTGAATAAGGAGAAGAGCAGGGGTGCATATTGTAATTGACCACGCAAAGCACAGATCAGCCTACCATGTCACGCGCTAAACGGCATCGTTTTGGGAGGGTCCGCGTCAGCCTGACATCACGCTGACGTCAGGTTGTCTTTATGCTTGTGCCGGGTCACCTCGACCCGCGACGACCCGACCCGACCCGACCCGACCCGACCCATGTTCGACCCGGTTCAGACTCGACGATAATTTGGCCATTTTCGGCCCATTTCTGAAGGTTTTTTCAGCCATTCTCCGCCTAGATCGGTAGCCAGTCTCCTTTCGGTCACGATGGACTCACTTTGAGCCTCCAATGCAAAGGTTCCACTCTCCACCAAATCCTCCAAACTCTATGGCCATGCAAGCTCGCAAGCTTGGTTCAGCGGCTTCTTTCCCGCATTCCAGAACGTCCAAACTCACCGGAAGATGGTGGTTTCATGCAGCGGGAAAAAGCCTGCGGTCCAAAAGGTCAGAACTCGCCGCCGACTCCAAATTCTCCACCGCGAGTTTCGACGACGGGCACAAACTCGCCATCCAGGGTGTCTGAACCCACCTAGCTGGCCGACTCAAGAGGATTTTGAGATATTTTGGGATATTTTGATCCCCATTCTTTCCCTACACATTTCTAACATATATATACATCACTTTGCTTCTTTTTCGGAGTGTGCACCACCCAACTTTGCTCCAAGAAATCCATTTTCTTGGATTGATCATCACAAAAGAGAGAGAGCAACTCCAAGCATCCATGGGGGATTTTCCTCCATGGAGAGTAGATATGTAGAGATTGGAGAGGCTTGTGTGTCAAAACCAGGCCAAAGGAGTTTCATAGAAAGAAAGAGCTATTGGAGGCTTGTCTTCAAAGGTTATTTCTTACTTTGCTCATCTTTGTGTTTTCTATTGATGTATAACCCATTTAGGATTATTTGTAACTGTAAGTGCCTCACTTTTGATTGGCGTATTTCGTTGGCAAAATCACAATGGGGTTCTATTTGTAAGGGTAGCTTAGAATGGAAGAAAACCTCATTGTGTGATCAAGAGCTTCAAGGAAGGTAGCTCTCTTGACTTAACTCTATTTTGAAGAGATGTAGTTGAACACACTCACATTATTTGCATGCTTTGTTGATTGCATTTTTGTATTCCCAAAGCCTTGTCATGCATTAGGTCTAGGAGTACATTTGTTGCAAAGGGCGCTGTTCAAAGCGCTCTACAAGGCGCTGTTCGAACAGCGCCCCTTCAAACCTGTTGAGAATGGGTCATTTTTTTGCATCAGACCTGATGCATTTTTGTGTAGGCGCTGTACGGGCGCTGTACGAAAATGCTGTACGTACAGCGCCCTTCCTTGGCTGAGCAGATCAGAATTCCGGCGCTGTTCTGAACAGAGCCCATGTAGAAGACCTTTCATCTTCTTCTGAAGGCGCTGTTCAAGTCGCTCTACGTACAGCGCCCAAGGCATTTTCAGGCCATTTTTTCAAAACGATGTCACTTCACTTGGATCCCATTTATATATGTCTTGATAGTCTTAGCTCGTTTTCCAGAGCAAAAATTACACTTTTGAGAGCATGATTGAGTATCTTCAAGCCAAGGTATCAAGACTTCATCTTTAAGCTTCCAAATCACAAAACCCTTCATCTTGCATCTTTCATTCATTATCTAGCATAATTCTAGGTTGATTTCATTTAGGGTTTTTAGTTTTGCTCACATGACTTGTATCTAGAACATCATTCTCATATCTATATGTTCTTGCTTTACAAGATAGCTTCTTTATCACTTGAATTGATTCAAGATTGCATCTTTATGACTTGACTTAGTTTCAAGATTGTTTTATTGTGGTTTGTGAGTTGTTTTGTGATAGATTATGCATATAGGATTTTGGTTGCTTATTTAGTGTTGTTATATGCATGTCATCTAGTGATATGATATCTAGGAATGTCTAACATGTTCATCCATCCCTAGATAAGCTTGAATGTCTAACCTTGCATTTTTAAGCATCTTGAGTATTTCACATATTCACCTTAGGTTGTGCTATCTCTTCACCTTAGAGACAAGTCTTGTATTTACCTCTTAGGTAGTTTGCAAGCAAGGGACTAGAGTCACTATTAAAGGCCCGCGGGTAGCAAAGACGGATTAGTAATTTTAGGTGTGATGTGGTCAACCTAAATTGTAATCGTATTTGCAAATAGTGGATTTGAGGTTCTCGTGTGGCGCACATAACAGCCCGTGGTTTTTCCCCGTGTGGGTTTCCACGTAAATATTGTGTGTCCTTTAATTTCCGCACTTATATGCTTGTTTTGTATATTGACTAGATTGAGGCATTTTCGTAAATTTGACTAATCTCGAAAATTGGGTAAAAATGTTTAAAATCTATTCACCCCCCCTCTAGATTACTTTAGGACACATTTATATATATTTTCAATTGGTATCAGAGCGGGTTCCTTAACATAATTAGGAGATCCCTTGCTCTTGTTAGAGTCTCTTGCATTTGTTTGCATTGTTGTGTGTGCTTAGCTTGTTTGTGCGCATTCATTTCATTCAAACCCAAACACAATGAGTGGAAATGGAATGGGAGGTGAGGGTGCCTCTAGCACAAGACCCCCCTTGCTCACCGGGGTCAATTACGCCTCATGGAAGGGTAAAATGGAAGCTTATGTGAGTCAAATTCATGACCGGGCATGGATGGCGATTGAAGATGGATACACGCCACCTATGATGACTCCTACGGGAGGTGGAGAAGAAGTCCTCAAGCCGAAGGCACAATGGACTCCACAAGAGTTTGAGGCTTCAAAATGGAACAACAAAGCCATGCATGCAATCCTATGTGCCATGGATGACAACCAATACAAGCTCATTCAAACTACAAGGATAGCAAAGGAAGCTTGGGACATATTAGAAACGGCTCATGAAGGAACCGATGTGGTTAAGGATTCCAAGCTCCAAGTTCTCCAAACACAATTTGAGACCATAAGAATGGAGGATGATGAGTGCTTCAATGACTTCCAAGTGAAGCTCATGGATATAGTGAACCAAAGTCACCAACTTGGTGATCCCTACTCGGATAGAAGAATCAAGCAAAAGATCATAAGGTCACTTCCCGAGAGGTTTGAATCCAAAGTGACGGCATTGGAGGAAAATAGTGACTACTCAAGAATGAAGCCAAGTGAAGTCATTGGAAGGCTCTTGGCCTATGAATCTAGAAAGGTCCTACAACTACACCTCCAAAGAAACAAAAGAGTCTTGCCTTGAAGAGTGTTAAGGTTGAGAAGGATGAAGAAGACTCGGATGAAGAAATTGCTTTGATGGCAAAGAAGTTCAAGCAATTTATGAGATTTGAGAAGAGAGGGTTTGGCTCCAAAGGAAAGTTTGTAAAGAAGAAGGCTCCTTTCAAGAAAGCGGAGCAAGCTCAAGAGAAAGACCACAAGAAGGGTGTCCAATGCTATGAGTGTAGTGGGTTTGGACACATTGCTCCGAAGTGTGCTAATTTGAAGAAGAAGAAAGGAAGAGCCATGGCGGTTACTTGGAGTGATAGTGATGACCTAGAAGATGAAGACAAGTCTTCGGATGATGAGGAAGACCAAGTTGCCAACTTCATTGCTTTCTCATCCTCTCATAATAGCAATGAAGTCATGAGTGATAAAGAAGAAGTAGATGAAAATGACTCAAATGGTGGGAGTAACTCCTCAACGTCAAATTTTGAGTTTGATGAAGAGATGGACTATGATGACTTCATGAGATTCTTTGAGAACTCAAGATTGAAGAAGAAAAAGGAGATACAAAAGTTGAAAGGGGAGAAGCTTGAGTTGACATCCAAAGTGACTCATTTGAGTAAGGAAATGAGTAAGGCAAAAGAGATAGAAGAAGGGTTGAAGATGGAGTTAGTCTTGGTCAAGAAAAGTGAACAAAGCTTGAGGAAAGAGCTCATGGAAGCAAAAGAGTTGATTGCTAAGATGACTTCCGGAACCGAGAAGCTTGACAAGATGCTATCTTGTGGGAAGAGTCCTAATGACAAGAAGGGGTTAGGATATGTGGAAGAAATGGAAGCCACATCCTTGAAGAAGACAACTTTTGTCAAGAGCAAGGAGGTTGATAATGCTCAAACCCCTCAACAATCAACCAAGTGGGTTGAAGTTGGTGAATCCTCCAAGCAAGCACAAGCAAGGATTCCAACAAGAGCTCCACCACAAGCTAGAGCTCCACAACCAAGACTTCCACAACAAAGGATCCCACAAGCTCAACATGGGGTGTTTCATGCTCAACCTAGAAGACATGCCAACTTGGTTCAACCACAAAGGAGAGAGTTGCCTCAACATCCAATAGCAACTCAAAATAGAAGGAGGCCACAAATGTTTGCTCAAGGCTATGGTATGAATTCCTACTTTACTCCTACTTGCCATTTTTGTGGAATTGAAGGCCATATTAGGCCTAATTGCCTTAAGTATATTAAATTGTGTAGAAGAGAAAGTATGATTGAGAAAAATATGCTTAGAAGAGCCACAATGCATGCACCTAGGAATTTTAGAGCTAATGAACCAATGGCTCCTAGAAATGACCATGTTTCACCTAGGATAAGTATACATGATGACTATTATTGCTATGTGGCCCAAGTTGCCTTAAAAGCAAATGCCTCTAACACTTGGTACCTTGATAGTGGGTGTTCTAGGCACATGACCGGAAACAAGAGTTTCTTTGAAACTCTTGTGATGGAGGATGGTGGGTTTGTCACCTTTGGTGATGGATCTAAGAAAAAAGTCATAGGGAAAGGTAATATATCTATTCCCAGTTTACCCTCCTTGCCCAATGCTCTCTATGTTGATGGCTTGCAAGCCAATCTCATTAGTATATCACACTTAAGTGATGAAGGGCTTTCGGTTATGTTTGGAAAAGTTGATTGCTCTATTCTTAAGGAAAATGGGCAAGTTTTGTTGAAAGGCAAGAGATCAAGTGACAATTGTTATTGTCTTGAGTCTAATCTCATCTCTTGTAACTTGTCTACTAGTGAGCAAATTGAGGTGTGGCACCAAAGACTTGGCCATATGAACTATAGGGACTTGAAAGTCTTTGATAGGTTGAATGTTGTTAGGGGCCTTCCCAAGTTTGGGAAAAAGGTTGAGGGAGTTTGTGGACCTTGTCAACAAGGAAAGCAAACTAAGAGTGTGCACAAGAAAGGCAAATACCTCTCCACCAAAGAGCCATTGGAGCTCATCCATATGGACCTTATGGGTCCCATTCAAACCGAAAGTTTAGGTGGTAGAAGGTACATTCTTGTTGTTGTTGATGACTTCTCTAGGTTTACTTGGACTTACTTCCTTAGAGAAAAGTCCGAAGCCTTTGAGAAATTCAAAATGCTTTGTGTCAAAATTCAAAATGAGAAAACTTCTTACATTAAAAGCATTAAGAAAATTAGAAGTGATCATGGGAAAGAATTTGAAAATGCTAAGTTTGAAAATTTTTGCAATAGCTTAGGCATTTCCCATAAATTTTCGGCCCATAGGACTCCTCAACAAAATGGTGTTGTTGAGAGGAAGAATAGAGTCCTCCAAGAGATGGCCCATGTGATGTTGCTTAGCAACAAAGTCCCTAGAAATCTTTGGGCCGAAGCCATCAATACGGCTTGCTACATAGGGAATAGAGTTTTCCTTAGGCCCGGGACTAAACAAACATCCTATGAGTTATGGAAGGGTAGAAAACCCAATGTGAGCTACTTCCACATCTTTGGGAGTAAGTGCTATATACTAAATGACCGGGATCAACTTGGCAAGTTTGATGCCAAGAGTGATGAGGGTATTTTCATTGGGTATGCACTTAATAGCAAGGCCTATAGAGTTTTTAATCTAAAGACTCAAAGTGTTATGGAATCATCAAATGTTGTCTTTGATGATTGTAGGCCCAAACATGATGACCATGAGGAGGATGTTTGTGAGGTGAATGACTTTCCTTTGAAGGAAAGTGGTGAGACTTCTAGTGGTGTGAAGTCAAACCAAGATGAAGAGGATGATTTGCCTCTTAATAGAGTTCCCCCTTTGGACTCTAATGAACCCGCTCCTTGGGTTAGAAAGCTCCATGATAAGGATGATATCATTGGAGAAGTTAGAGAGGGTGTTAGGACTAGGCGTCAAATAGCTAATCAAATTAGCTACACTTGTTACACCTCTCAAATAGAACCCAAAAAGGTTGATGAAGCCTTGTTCTTGCCATGCAAGAAGAGCTAAACCAATTTGAGAGAAATGAGGTTTGGACTCTTGTTCCTAGACCCAAAAACACCAATGTCATAGGAACTAAATGGGTGTTTAGGAACAAATCCGATGTGGATGGCAACATTGTGCGAAACAAGGCAAGGCTTGTTGCACAAGGATACTCTTAAATTGAGGGTATTGACTTTGAGGAGACTTTTGCTCCCGTTGCCTGTCTTGAGTCCATAAGGCTTCTCTTATCCATTTCTTGTGTGTACAAGTTCAAGTTACACCAAATGGATGTCAAGAGTGCCTTCCTCAATGGCTTATTGCATGAGGAAGTGTTTGTTGAGCAACCCAAGGGGTTTGTGGATCCACACCACCCCTCTCATGTCTATCGCCTCAAGAAGGCTCTATATGGGTTGAAACAAGCACCGAGGGCTTGGTATGAGCGCCTCACTCTTTATCTTGTTGACAATGGCTACTCAAGAGGTAGTGTTGACAAGACTTTGTTCATCAAGTGCACTAAAGATGAGCTATTCATAGCTCAAATTTATGTTGATGACATTGTATTTGGTTCCACCAACCAATCCAAAGTTAGACAATTTGTTGATGTCATGTCTCATGAGTTTGAAATGAGCATGGTTGGTGAACTAAATTATTTCCTAGGCTTGCAAATCAAGCAAATGCATGATGGGATCTTCATATCCCAAGCTAAGTATGCTAAGAGCCTAGTGAAAAAGTTTGGCCTTGAGAATGCCAAACATTGTGACACACCCATGAGCACCACATTGAAACTTAGCAAAGATGCTAGTGGAAAGGATGTGGAACAAAGTCTATATCGTGGCATGATAGGTAGCTTGCTTTACTTGACCGCAAGTAGGCCCGATATTTGTTTTAGTGTGGGTGTTTGTGCTAGGTACCAAGCTAATCCCAAAGAATCTCACCTTGTGTCGGTGAAGAGGATCATTCGGTTTGTGAATGGTACCTCAAATAATGGGATATGGTACTCCTTTGACACTAATCCAAGTCTTGTTAGATTTAGTGATGCCGATTGGATGGGAAATTGTGATGATAGGAAGAGTACATCGGGCGGTTGCTTCTTCCTTGGGAACAATTTGGTCTCTTGGTTTTGCAAGAAGCAAAACTCAATTTCCCTATCCACGGCCGAGGCGGAATATATTGCCGCCGGTAGTGCTTGCACTCAATTGATGTGGATGAAACAAATGCTAGCCGATTATGGCTTGGAGCAAGGTACTCTTACTTTATTTTGTGATAATATGAGTGCCATTAACATCTCTAAGAATCCCGTACAACATTCTAGGACAAAGCACATTGACATTAGACACCATTTCATAAGAGACCTAGTTGAGAGCAAAACCATTGCATTGGAACATGTGGGAACAAATGACCAACTAGCGGATTTGTTTACAAAGCCCTTAGACACCATTAGATTTGGGAACCTTAGCAAGTCTATTGGGATTTGTCAATTGGGTTGATTTGGTGTGTCTTGACCCCATATGGGGAGCTCAAGCAAAGAGAGCAAAGTTGCATGATCATGCATTGTGCCACATTGATATATTTTATGCCTCTTAGTTAATTGCTTGAGATGATTGGTTGTACTTACTTATATGTTTTCTCTTAATAAGTGTGCTACATTGCCTTGCTTGCAATCCATGTCATATTTATGCTCAAACATGCATTTTTGGAATAGGAGATGTACTTTGGAAGTATTTTTTTGAATGACCTTTAATTGATCTCCATGTCATGATAATTCCTTTTAAATGTCATGCTTAAGTTGAAAAGTATGAGATGAAAATGTGAAATGTTTGATTGCAAATGTTAAATGCAAATATGTGTGCAAAAGCAATATTGAGACTTAAATCAAAAGGATCCTAATATCCAAAGTCTCTCTTTCTTTATTTGTAGAACAAGGCTACTATCATACGGGTATCTCACCCGGAAAAATCAAATAGGGTGCAAAGTCGCTCATGTCTTGTTTTGCCTATAAAGTTGTATATAGTTGTTTTTTTTTGAAATACTAAAATTCTATATCCTTGCTTTTTCCATGACAAAGGGTGAAATTGGTTTGAATTCTATTGGAAACCTTTGTTGTTTGCTTTGCCAAATATCATTGTTTTGGTCTTAGATGCAACATGTCTTGCATGCAAAGCATTATTGTCACACATTTTTCATAAAATAAAACTCCTTGAATCTCTCTTACTTGATTGAGGTGCATAAAATTGCCTATTTGATTGCATATGTGTTCGTGCTACAAGCTCTCCTTGCTAATGCTTACCCATTAGGGGAGACTCCCTTTGCCTATCTCATGAGAAAAAGGGGGATTTGAGAGTGATTAACCCATGATGGGAGATGATTGCATTTAGGGGGAGTTGCATTGCATTACATTGCTTGTTTGATTCCTTTTTTAAAAAGGCATTTCTTTTGTCATTAGCATCTCTCACACACTTGTTCTTGGAAGGTATTTTTTCTTGTTGATTGTGTGTAGGTTGGTTTTTTTTCTAAAAGCTTGGAATTGACTTGAAGATGTTCAAGACTTAGATTAGGAGCTTTATTGTAATGTAGAAAATTTTTGTTGACCAATCTTTTGTTTTGTGAGGTTGCTATGTGAGTGGTGATTTTGTCACGAAATAGCCAAAGGGGGAGATTGTAAGTGCCTCACTTTTGATTGGTGTATTTCGTTGGCAAAATCACAATGGGGTTCTATTTGTAAGGGTAGCTTAGAATGGAAGAAAACCTCATTGTGTGATCAAGAGCTTCAAGGAAGGTAGCTCTCTTGACTTAACTCTATTTTAAAGAGATGTAGTTGCACACACTCACATTATTTGCATGCTTTGTTGATTGCATTTTTGTATTCCCAAAGCTTTGTCATGCATTAGGATAGGAGTACATTTGTTGCAAAGGGCGCTGTTCAAAGCGCTCTACAAGGCGCTGTTCGAACAGCGCCCCTTCAGACCTGATGAGAATGGGTCATTTTTTTGCATCAGACCTGATGCATTTTTGTGTAGGCGCTGTACGAGCGCTGTACGAAAGCGTTGTACGTACAGCGCCCTTCCTTGGCTGAGCAGATCTGAATTCTGGCGCTGTCAGGCGCTGTTCAAAAGCGCTGTTCTGAACAGCGCCTATGTAGAAGACCTTTCATCTTCTTCTGAAGGCGCTGTTCAAGTCGCTCTACGTACAGCGACCTGTACAGCGCCCAAGGCATTTTCAGGCCATTTTTTCAAAACGATGTCACTTCACTTGGATCCCATTTATATATGTCTTGATAGTCTTGGCTCGTTTTCCAGAGCAAAAATTACACTTTTGAGAGCATGATTGAGTATCTTCAAGCCAAGGTATCAAGACTTCATCTTTAAGCTTCCAAATCACAAAACCCTTCATCTTGCATCTTTCATTCATTATCTAGCATAATTCTAGGTTGATTTCATTTAGGGTTTTTAGTTTTGCTCACATGACTTGTATCTAGAACATCATTCTCATATCTATATGTTCTTGCTTTACAAGATAGTTTCTTTATCACTTGAATTGATTCAAGATTGCATCTTTATGACTTGACTTAGTTTCAAGATTGTTTTATTGTGGTTTGTGAGTTGTTTTGTGATAGATTATGCATATAGGATTTTGGTTGCTTATTTAGTGTTGTTATATGCATGTCATCTAGTGATATGATATCTAGGAATGTCTAACATGTTCATCCATCCCTAGATAAGCTTGAATGTCTAACCTTGCATTTTTAAGCATCTTGAGTATTTCACATATTCACCTTAGGTTGTGCTATCTCTTCACCTTAGAGACAAGTCTTGTATTTACCTCTTAGGTAGTTTGCAAGCAAGGGACTAGAGTCACTATTAAAGGCCCGCGGGTAGCAAAGACGGATTAGTAATTTTAGGTGTGATGTGGTCAACCTAAATAGTAATCGTATTTGCAAATAGTGGATTCGAGGTTCTCGTGTGGCGCACATAACAGCCCGTGGTTTTTCCCCGTGTGGGTTTCCACGTAAATATTGTGTGTCCTTTAATTTCCGCACTTATATGCTTGTTTTGTATATTGACTAGATTGGGGCATTTTCGTAAATTTGACTAATCTCGAAAATTGGGTAAAAATGTTTAAAATCTATTCACCCCCCCTCTAAATTACTTTAGGACACGTTTATATATATTTTCAGTAACCTATACTAATGTCAATATATGTATGTATTGTTCATTTGCTTTGATTTGGTATTGATTCATTCCTTAGATGTATATTGATTAAGCTCTTTTTTATGATATTCATATGTATGGATGATTATGTGTTGATATGTATGTATGGATGAGATTAGGAGTAGATTAACTAAATGATTAGGAGTAGTTGTAATCAAATATCTCATTTGTTTATGTATGTTGATGTATGATTTACTATGTATGTGTTTAGAGTGATTAGAGTGATTAATAGTTGAGATTGTGCTTGGATAACCATTCCTTGCATAATCTTGGCTATTAGCTCTTTGGAATGGAAATAGCTTAGGTGTGCATAATTATGCCACTTTAGCTTTGGTTCATAAGTTCTTGTGCTTAATGGGTCTAAACCTTAGACACAATCACTTTTCCAACTTGGAGAGTGATGATATGATTTTGGGAATTCCCTAATCAAGAGAACGAACCCTTTATTGGATTAATTGGATTCACATGTAAACAATCGACATAAATTACATATTGTGTTTGGTGAACCGATTTCCCATATGTGTTATATATCTTGCTATTCTCCCAGCCACCTTGTTTTCGTAGTTAGGGTGTCTTGCCTTTAGGAGTAGATTAACTTAATTAGGAGTAGATTAATTAGATAGCCAAGACACCCGACTACATTTCTATCCTAGTTAGTTAGCTTACACCACACACAGACACACACACACGCACGCATCCATTTACATGCTTTAATAAACACTAGAACTAGATACAATTAACGAATCCATCTCCCTGTGGAACGAGACCCTAGCTTACATGCTATACTAGTCCTTTGACTCGTGCATTTGCAAGGTGATAAGAATAGAAATATCTTTTCTACCGGGTACAACAACGCCCGGTCAGGTCTACATAGGTTGTAAACTCCATTTCAATTAGTGGATTTCGAGGTTCGAGTGTGGCGCACTAAACAGCCCGTGGTTTTTCCTAGTGGTTAAGTTTCCACGTATACATCAAGTGTTATTTAAATTCCGCACTATATTACACTTGCTTGTATTTTTGACTAGTAGGGGCATTTTCGTAAAATTGACTTGCATGCGAAAATTGGGTAATAATAGTTGTTAACCACCTTTTTTGGCAAGGGTCCAAAGAAGAATTTTCCATCCATGTCAAAGTCATTTGATTGATGAAAGAATGAACCCAGGATCCTGAGGATCCCGCTACCACACTATCTCGGTACCCCTCTACCGATCCATGATACACAATATCTTGATGCCGCGCCACATTGGTATCCTAGTACCCAGTACCCCGCACTTGGTACCCCACACCCCGTACTTGGTACTCGGTACCCCGCACCTAGTACTCAGTACCCAGCACCTGGTACTTGGTGCCCCGCACTCGATACCCCGTATCATGTTTCCTGCCCAGACCGATCCTCCAAGCACCTCCCAACCACCTAACATATAAGGCGTCAACAAGGGAGGTCTTAATACACCATCTGTCAGATTACCAAGGAAGACAAGAACCATGCTACAAGAAGGATAGTATGCGCCAGCATTCAAATACGAGGAAGGTTGACCTTTCCGACCATTCACAACGCCATTAATGGAGATAGTCAACCCTATTAATGAAGATTCACAACGCCATTAATGAAGATAGTCAACTCTTTAATGGCCATTCACAATGCCCTTAATAGAGATAGTCAACGCCATTAATGGAGATAGTCAACCCTATTAATGGAGATAATCAACCGTATTAATGAAGATAGTCAACTCTTTAATGGCTATTCACAACGCCATTAATGAGAGATCAGTCAACTCTTTAATGGCCATTCACAACGCCATTAATGAGAGAATATTCAACTCAATCAATGACAAATCAGTGTTCCTATAATTGTGGATTGATTGACTAAATTGATGGAGTGGGCAACAAGAATTAGAACCTATATATATAACAAAGCTCTCTATTGAACGAGATCTTCTTCTCCTCCCAAAAAAAAGACATGCGGCTTCTTCCCCAACAAGGCTTACTTTTTCTTCTTCTTTTCTACTGATTAGAGAAAGGGCCTACGCCGACCTGTTATTGTAAGCTCTCTGGAGCACTTATATTGTATTATTCTCCTACTTTTGTAAGCTCCCCGGAGCACGCCTTATTGGTAAATATATAATGGATCTCTCTCCACCAGATACTACCTAGGGGTTTTTCAGCATATGATCATACGTGATGCTTTTTCCCCCTTGGCCAGTCCACCTTCTACCATATATCAGAATCCTTCTTATCTTACTTGAAAGTAATTAAATACTCGAGGTGTGTTTATCAATATAAAGCTAGAGGGGGGTGAATAGATTTTAACAAATATTACCCAATTTTCGCATGCAAGTCAATTTTACGAAAATACCCCTACTAGTCAAAAATACATACAAGTGTAATATAGTGCGGAATTTAAATAACACTTGATGTATACGTGGAAAACCCAACCACTGGGAGAAACCACGGGCTGTTTAGTGCGCCACACTCGGAACTCGAAATCACTAATTGAAATGAAGTTTACAACCTATGTAGACCTCGTCTAACACTCCGGTCTGTAACCCCTCACTTCTACCCAGCGGGCCTTTATTAGCAACCCTATTCCAATTTGCTTGAGGCCTAAGCACACTTAGCCCCAAGACTTCAATCTCTCAAAAGAGATGCACAACCCTATGTGAATATGTATGAATATTCAATTAATGCAATAAGAGCTAGGGTACTCTAAATGCTTATCTAGGATGATGATATATTCAATTTAAATCAACCCTAGATATCAATAGCTAAATGACATGTCAAATAGCATAGATAATCATAGATTATAAAAACCTAGATATCTATCAAAAACAACACTCAATCAATTCATCACAAATAATCTCTTTTATTGTATTTAGCATATGATCTAAAACATACAAGTAATTTAAAAGAGATGGCTTGGTATTTAAAATACTACAATAAGATGAAATTAATCAAAATCTTACCAAGCAAGTTGTGATGATGCAAACCCATACATGGATGCACTCTATATAGACATAGGAGATGCAATATGAAATTTGATGCAAAAGGGGTTTGATTTGAGTGGTTAAAGTTGAGTTCTTGATTTGATTTTCTCTCAAAATCTATCTTTGAAGATTAGGGTTCTTAAGAGTCAAAGAACTGATTCAGATAATGAGAAAGTGTGATATTTATAGACATCAACAACAGGGCAAGTGAAAAGACAATGTTGCCCCTGAAACGCACCGTTCGGCGGTTTCAATCGGCGGCCAGGCCGCCGATGACGACCGCCGAATTGAGCTCGTGAAGAACAGAGCATTAACGACGGTTTCATTCGGCGGTCTCGTGACCGCCGATCCAACCGCCGAATCAAACCCGAGGGATTAAAATCGATCAGGTATGAACGGCGGTTTCGAACGGCGGTCGTGACCGCCGATCTTGACCGCATAAGTGCTTCAGACCAATCTGGACTGAAACGGCGGTTTCATTCGGCGGCCAGGCCGCCGATCATAACCGCCGATCACCAACAATGGTGAAAACCAAGGAGAAGCCAAGGGCATTCTCCATAGGCGGTCTTCGCGCGAAACCAAGCACTAATTAGTGCAAGTGCCGACGTTTCTGAACAATGTCGGGAAACGAATTATAAGGCACATATACACACAACAAGATATATCAACCAATGTGCTAGTGTGTAAAGTGACATGTGAAGAGATGCACATAAAAATAAGCAAGTATGCAATCATAGCAAGAATGCTAAGTGAGTGTGTGCTACTAAATCTCTTCAAAGAAAAACAAGCACAAGAGATTATACCTTTGGCGTGCTTGTATCTTGAGGTCATGGAAGGGCCTTTGATCTTCAACACTAAACACTTAGACTACCCTTACATTCAAAACCCCAACATGTGGTTTGACTACGAAATAAGCCAATCAACAAAACGGGAATCCTTACATTACTACTTACACTCGCCATACCTAGTAGATTTGCAAGAATCAGTGGGATATCGGGCTATTAAGTATCCCGCTAACCCCGATCTATTCACCCCCCCCTCTAGATTAATCTATAGAACACACTGAGCATTTCTTTTAAATAATATCATTAATACTCTTCTTTTCAACATTATTAGCAACACTTGCATTGTCAAATTTTGCAAGGTTTCCATTCTTCACATTACGGACATTCTTAACATGCTTTGTGACATTATCATGCTTTCCATATTCAAAAGCTTTAGCATGCATAAAATGAGGTCCAATCTCTCTATTCCTAGATCCATTTTCTATGTTGCAATATTCAATGAATTTATAGCACTTGGGCTTGATATGGCCTATAGTATTGCAAAAATGACATATGGGAACAAAAGAATAGATTTTACCTCCCGGAATGGGAGAAGCACAAATAGGAGTATCAAGAGGTACCTTGTTCTTCAACTTGTTCTTTTTCTTAGAACGTCTCTTCTTAGGAGCTTTCTTTTCAACTATGACCTCGCTTGTAGGAAGTGATACTTCTATGAGCTTCTCCTCAACTACCGCGTCGCTTGAGCCTCCTAAAGACAAACTAGAGATGATCCTCTCCTTTTCAAGAACAATTCCCTCAACTTCTCTAAGCTTCTTAGCAAGAGCATTCTTTTCACCCAAGAGCCTCCGAGTAGTTGATACAAACTCATCCACTTGTATCTTGATCAAATCATCCTTCTCATGAATCTCTCTTAAAGCTATCTTCAAATTTTCTTCAAGACAATTCATCGTAGCCAAAAGATCAATGATAGTAGAATCTTCACTTAAGCATTCTTGATGATTTAGATCATCCTCCTTGACCAACAAATCTACACAAACATCCTCTAGGATAGAGTGAGAGGCCATGAATGCAACAAAGTTGCTCACAAGTTCTTCATCACTAGAAGACTTATCACTTGAACTCTCCTCATGACTAGAGCCATCATCTTCACTCCATGTGGCCGCCATGGCTTTTCCCTTCTTGTCCTTCTTAGAATCACCACTTGGACAATCCGATGCAAAATGTCCAAACTTTCTGCACTTAAAGCATTGGACCTTTCTATTGCTCTTAACATGACCACTCCTCTCATGAGGTGAAGTAAAGGATTTCTTGACGTCCTTGTCCCTTGAGTACTTGCCACTTGGCTTGGCATCTTTCCTCATAAACTTCCTCAACTTCCTAGCCAATAAAGCCATCTCCTCATCATCATCGCTACTACTAGCTTCCTTGACAACCTTAAGAGCTAAACCCTTGTTCTTAGCCTTCGGTTTCATGCACGCCTTAAAGGTTTGAAGAGATCCTAGCAACTCATCTAAGCTCATGACGTCAACATCTTTGCTCTCTTCAATGGCGGTAACCTTGGCTTTGAACCTCTTTGGAAGTGATCTAAGAATCTTCCAATTTAGCCTCTCACCGGAGATAGGAGTACTAAGAACTTAGCATTGGTTGGCGATGTCTAGTAGCTTGTCTTGGAAGTCAACAAACTTGTCTTCCTCACCCATTTGCAGAACCTCAAATTGGGAAGTGAGCAATTGAAGACAAGACTTCTTTACCGCTTTAGTCCCCTCATTGGTAACTTGGAGAGCTTCCCATACCTTCTTTGCGGTTTCTAGGTTTTGAATGTAGGAAAATTGCCTACTATCAACACCTCCGAAAATAGCATTCACTGCCCGATGATGCCATTTTGCTAACTCGAACTCATTTGTAGACCACTCACTCCTAGGCTTGGAAACGGTCACTCCATTCTCACTCTTGTTGGGAGCAAGGTAACCTTCTTCCACGGTCATCCAAGCTCTCTCATCAATAGAGCGAATGTAAGCCTTTATCCTCAATTTCCAAAAACCATAGTTGTGATCCTTGAGAAAAGGAGGCCTAGAATTCGAAGCCCTTTTGGTCATCACGTCAACTTGGAAAACCATACTACAAAAACCTAAGCTATTCACTCGTAAGTATAAACCGAATCACGTCGAGTGCCGTCCGACGACCCGCTTTGATACCAATTGAAAGTATACAAAGGGAGTTAAATAGCTTAAAGCATACCTAGAGGGGGGTGAATAGGTTTTTACACCTTTTTCAATCCCTTGAACAAATTTTCGTTTGTCCCTCAAGGTAGCTTTACATACAACACATAAACCACAAATTCATACATAGACAAGATAAGCATATGATCATATAAGCATAGTTTATGAATATCAATGGTTGTATGAGGTATAAGAACACATAAACGGAACATCAAAGAATACTTGTATTTCAATATTTGTTCAATGTATTACAAGTATAATCAAATAATACTATACACAAGAAATACAATATACAAAAGAATTATATTTACAAGTAAGATCAAATGACTAAGATCACAAATCACACTTTACAAAATCTTGTTACAAAATACATCACAAGTGGATATTATGCAACAAGGTAACAACATACACATATACAAATATAAGAGAAAGAGATAGGAAGAATTAACACAAGATATTTTTTAACGTGGTAAAACCTCCAAGGAGGAAACATCCACGGGTTGAACTACAACCATTGGGTACTTATATATATTAGAAAGTAAATTAAAAATTCCACAAAGTGACCAATCTTTAGCTCACCCAACCTAGTGGAGTCTATGTTTACCCAACCCTATTGAAGAGTACGAAATCCCTCAATGATACGGAGCCACCATTTATTGGACAATCAAATCATTGCACAATCATTGAGGGTACCTGCTCTTGTTCTAGGCGGGGTCGGCGTATTGGGATTTTCGTATTTAACACGTGACCGTTTATTCACTATGTGCCTACCACTAACTTTTAGTGAATCGGGCTACTCAAGTACCCTGCCTTCTTCTCGATTTTTTCTCAAATTTCTGCTTGAACGTATCAGGGTATCGGGGTATCGGGGTACCGGGATACCGGGATGCTTGGAGGCAGACAGGTACTAGGATTTTATAGCAATGGAGCTACCTGCTCTTGTTTTCGGGGTTTGCTGGTACTTCTTGGGTCCTGGAAGTCTTAGACCTAATCGTGGTGGTTAGAAGTCCGTACCCTGAACTTTTTGTAGAAAGGCGGGGTATCAGGATACCTCTTCCCTGGTAGTTTTTTACCACTACTTAATTTCCTAGGCCGATGGAAAATTCTTCTTTGATCCCTGCCATTTTTGGCGGTTAACAAAAGGATTTTTAAGTGGCTAAAACATGGTTTTCAAATTATCACATAAATATTACATTTTGTTGAGTACACAAACGACCTCATCACTTGCATGAAGCTTGTCAATGTTTGCTCGGCCTTTTGGAAACCTTGCATCATTCCTCTCATTTCCTTATCCATGTTACGCCGAGGTTGATAGGTACTAGATTGAGCATTATTGTTGTTGTTGTACCATTGGTTTCCTCCCCATTGGTTTTCTCCTTATGGGTATCCACCTTGTTGATATCCACCTTGAGTGTTTCCTTGATGATATTCGCCTTGTTGATTTCCATCTTGAATGTTCCCTCCTTGTTGGTTCCTAGGTTATGGATTCAATGTGTTGTTGTTGTTGGACCAAAAGAGGTTAGGATGGTTTCTCCATCCCGGGTTGTAAGCATTTGAGTAGGGGTTGTTCCCTTACCCTTGGAAACCCATAGCTTGGACCTCATCTTGCTCTTGCCCTTACCCTTGATTCATGTCATTAAATCCTTCACTATCACTGAGTTGATCACTAGAGCTTGCCTCTTATCTTCCTAGCATTTCCACCCCGGCCTTGGGAATTCCATGCTCTCAATGGCTCTCAATGTAAGATGTCAAGGATTCCATCTTCTTATTCATCCTAGAGATCTCGATAGCGGTTTCCGTGTTAGCATTCATATCGAACCTTCCACCTCGAACATTATTTGCATTCCTTTGTTGAGAGTTTTGTGCTAGCATCTCATAGATCTCATATATCTCGGTTGTGGTCTTTGTGTCAAAAGAGCCTCCGTAAGCATTATCCACCAACACTTGAGAGAAACGTGTGAGGCCACCTTGGAAGCAACAAACCTTGTATTCTTTCATAAACATGTGATGAGGGCATTGGGTCAAAAGGAGTTGATACCTCTCCCATGACTCATGAAATAGTTCCCCTTCACTCTTATTAAAGTCCGCTATCTTCACCTTAAGCTCCTTCGCCTTCCTAACGAGGAAAAATCTATTGAAGAACACACCATAAATTTTGCCCCAACTTGTCAAAAATCCTGGCCTAAGTCCCATCAACCACTTTAGGCAATATTGGAAACATCTCATGTGAAGTTGCTCCCTAAAGAGTTGCATGATCGGAAATATCTCAATGATCGCGCTATACTCCTTCATGAATTACAAGCAATCCTCGTTCAACTTCCCATAGAAGGAAGGTAGAAGGTTGATGTGCATACTCCTAAGCGCATACCTCCTTGCAACCGGATCCAAGACAATTGGTGAAGGTTGATTCCCAATTATAGGCAATGAGTACTCCCTCATGGTCATCCTTTGGCCATGGTTAGTAGGAGTCTCTTGAGTCACTTCTTCCCTGGAAGGAGCTTCATCCTCCCTCATTGGTGCTTGTTCCTCCATATTCAGAGTTTGCCTTCGAACTTCTTCAAATTCCCTAACAATTCTTCCAACACGGCTAGATTCTTCTAGTGGTGGGTGTAATGCTCTTCCTAAGGATCTCATACCGTACATGCACCTAAACTCCTGAAAATGGAATAGATAAAGAAAACACAAGAAAAGGGAAAAAAGAACTACGAAAATCTACAAACAATTTATATTAACAATAATTATGTAAAAGTAAAAGTTAGTAAACTATCTAATGAGATCGTAAACTATAAAGAAAAGTCAATCAATTTAACAATCATTACCAATTCCCCGGTAGCGGCGCCATTTTTTGATGAGGTCGTTTTGCACTCTTCAAAACAATGTTTATGTGATCATTTGAAAACTATGTTTTAACCACTAACGAATCCTCTTAAGATGTAAATTATTAGCAAATGGTAAGCAAAGATTCGTTCCACAGGGAATCAGAGTAATATGTTAGATTGATTGACTAATCTATAATGTAATAAAATAAATCATTATAAATGGATAGTTGTGTGGTTTGATAAACCATCAAAAATGCAAGTAAAGTAAAGTGACAAAATGTGATAGGACAAATAGAATGCTCAACAATCTTGATAAGAGTAATGGATGTAAACAATTAAGATAAATGCTAGGGAATTTATGGAGTTACAAGTGAGTATGGGCAATGCTTTTCAAGCCACTTTAATGTACCAATCTCTTATATGTTAACCATTTGTATTCTTAAATGTGTTTAGGTCATCACTATGAACCCTAAACATCTTCCCACCAAAATGTCTAACCGATTAAGGAAAGGGGGTCAAGGTGGGATTGGTTGGTTACAAATCAATGTTTAGATTATTGTGGTTGATATATCCTCCAATAATCTATCATATTCACTATGTTCCTAATCAATGAAGGGTGTTAATCCAAGATTGATTTCATAACAATTTTTCCCACACAAGAGTATGATCTACTAGTGATATACAATGCAAATCATATAATGAATAGGATCTAGATATCAAGTGAATATAACACATATAGAGATTCAATTACAAATAGCTTAAGCAAATACCCATATCCAAATATTCCTCACATCTATCCCCTAGATTAGGGGTTTAGTTACACATGGTTACAATCAAATAGAAAGAAAGTAATAGATAAGGAAATCACCCTTAGGTCTCCTTCTTTAGTGCTTGCTCCTTCCTTTCCTTAGATGCTCCTAGTGTAAAGAGTGGTAGAAGAGGATGTGTCTAGATAAGTGTGTGTCTAATTGTGAGTGACAAAGGTATTAGGATGTAGAGAATGGGAAGAGAGGAATGGTTGGGTGAAGTAATCGAGATTTAGTGTTGAGTTTTTGGGTGGAAAAGGTAGTTCAAGATTAGAGATGGAGGAAGTTGAATGTGGAAAAAATGGAAGAGAATGCTAGGTTTTAAACTCAGTAATTTCATGCTTGAAAATATATTTGGATCCCAATTCAACTTGGAAGAGAAGAATATATATAGTGGCTCTCAGACTTGTACTGATAACTGCCAGAAATGTTGATGTGGCAGGATGTCGCAGTACGTTGTCGCTGTAACGACATCACCGTGGCAAACGGTTACAGATTCTTCGATTCGATTGTCGTGGCAATTTTGATCTTTTTGGCGGTGACCACCGTAGTGACACTAGAAGGGTGACAAGGAGATTTGAGAAAAGAGGGTGGTCGCCCGTTTGGTCTCATGGCGACACTTCACAGTGACACCACACCTGATGGATTTCCTTGATTTAATCCTCTCTATCGCGGTGTGGTCAAAGGGCGACATCTCACCGCGGTGCCACACCTGATTGATTTTTAAGATTTAATTATCTCTGTCGCCACCGCGACAATACCGCGGCAACACTCTTCTTGCAATTTGCCTTCTATCGCCATGTGCCAAAAGCGACACCTTCAAAGGGCGACAACGCCCTGTTTCACCACTTTGTGCACATTTTGCACCTAACTCATCTTTTTCTTCACAAATGCCCTTGTGGCATAAATAAACCTGAAACACTCGATTAACGACATTAAACATGGGGAAATGCCCGAGAATCAAGCATAAAGAGACGGGAATGAGGGCCAAAATCATATAAATTTTGGTTCGATCACTGCCCCGAGAACCATTACCAACACTTTCACTTTATGTGAATTTGTTCATACTTTTCTCCATCTAACGCAATGTAAATAAATATAAAATTAACAAATGTTATGAATAATAATACTTGTAGTTTAAAATTTAAAGACAGATTGGTTGTATCAAAATCCTATTTAAAACTTTTTAATCTGGTTGAAATGATACGATAACCATGCTAATCTAGTTCAGACATAGTTTAGCATTGATATTGTCACAACCAATATAGTTTTATTTGATATTGTCATAGCCAATCTAGTTAAATATTTGTAACAATTATTTGATAAAGCATACTTGTTACTGCTATCATTGCATGCCCAAATATATACTACAATAGACTGGGTCTTTTACGGCGCACATAAAAAGCACGTCGTAAATGTTATCATTCACGACGTGCACACAATGCACGTCGTAATTGTGATGCATAATTTCTCAAAGACAGCGTGCATTTGAAGAACGCCGTAAAAAAGAGATTATTTACGGCGCGCATATGAGGAACGTCGTAAAAAAGAGATTATTTACAACGTGCATTTGAGGAATGCCGTAAAAAAGAGATTATTTACGGTGCGCATATGAGGAACGCCGTAAAAAAGAGATTATTTATGGCACGCATATGAGGAACGTCGTAAAAGAAAAAGATTATTTACGGCGCGCATTTGAGGAACGCCGTAAAAAAGAGATTATTTACGGCGTACATTTGAGGAACGCCGTAAAAAAGAGATTATTTACGATGTGTATTTGAAGAACACCGTAAAATAGGATTATTTACGGCGCACATATAAGGAACGCCATAAAAAAGAGATTATTTACGACGTGCATTTAAAGAACGCTGTAAAAAAGGATTATTTATGAATCGAAAACCGAAACCGCTGGTTCCAAATCGAAAATCAAAAATCGAAAATTGAAACTGCTGGTTCTGAATTGAGAACTGAAACTAGGGTCATGTCTAATTTCTAGTACGATTAACGATTGACCCTTTGATCTGACAATATATGATTTTAACATGAAACAAATAATAGCACGGTGTGTATAAAGCTATCTAGAGGGGGGGTGAATAGATTTTACGCTTTTTACCCAATTTTTCGTGTTAGTCAAAATTACGAAAATACCCTCAAGATAATATAAACAAGCAAGTGTAATATGGTGCGGAAATTAAAACAACACTTGGTTTTTACGTGGAAACCCTCACGGGAAAAACCACGGGCTATGTAAGTAAGCCACACTCGAACCTCGAATCCACTAAATGTGCAAACGATTACAACCTAATCCCGGAAGTAATCACACACCTACCTAATCCCGGTATGAGTGAACCTAGTCCAATTTGCTTGCGTTCTAAGCAACCTAATCCCGGATACTACACACAAGACTTACTTTCTCTATGAAGAGAATACAACCCTAAGTGAATATATGTGAATATCCAAAATGCAACATAGAGCAAGGGAACCCTATATGCTTATCTAGGATGATTAATATGCAATTAAGAACAATCCTAGATATCAAAACTAAATGACATGTCAATTAGTTTAGCTAATCAATATTAAGTACAAAACCTAATATGCAAGCACAATATAAAATCTCAAACATACATCATACTCATCTCAATATTGTATCTAAAGCATACAACATAACAAACAAGTAATTAATTGAGATTGCTAGATAAGAGAAACACAAAACATGTAAGATATTAGTGAAAAGCTTACCAAGCAAAGTATGATGAAGATTCCATGCTAGAAGACATCTAGATGATCTAAGATGAAGCTAGATGATGATTGATGTTCATGAAAAAGTGTTTGAGAATCAAAATGGAGTTCTTGGAATTTTTCTTCTCTTTGAAAAATATCCTAAGTATGAATTCTGAATATGAACTCTCTTAATTGACCTAAAGTCAAAGTGGCATATATATAGGGGGCCAAATCAAAGTGAGGTCGTTTAAGTAAGTTTCAAAGAAACGCGCCAATCGGCGGTTTCATTCGGCAGCCAGGCCGCCGTTCATGACCGCCGAATTGAGCTCGTGAAGAACAGAGCATAAACGGCGGTTCATTCGGCGGTTTCGTGACCGCCGATTCCAACCGCCGAATCAAAACAGAGAGATCAAAATCAATCAGGTATGAACGGCGGTTTCGAACGGCGGTTCCGTGACCACCGATCCAACCGCCGAATTAGACTGAGAGATAAATCAATCAGGTCTTGAAACGGCGGTTTCAAACGACCGTCGTGACCGCCGATCTTAACTACAGAAATGCTTCAGACCAATCTGGACTGAAACGGCGGTTTCATTCGGCGGCCAGGCCGCCAATAATAACCGCCGATCACCTAGATAGGTGAAAACCAAGGAGAAGCCAAGGGCATTCTCCATAGGCGGTCCTCGCGCTAAACCAAGCACATTCTCGTGCATGCGCGGACGTTTCCGAAAGTTATCGGGAAACGAATTACACAACAACATGACACAATTACACACAACAAAACATAATAAATAAGTGCAAGTGTGAAATGTGACAAATGAAGAGAATGCACACATATGCAATGAATGTTAAGTGTGTGTGTGCAACTAATCTCTTCAAAGAAAAGTAAGCACATAGAAATTTACCTTCGGTGCTTATCAACACGAGGTCTTCAAAGGGCTTCGAACAATAAGACCGATACTTAGGCTACCCTTACAAAGAACCCCCACATATGGTTTGATCACGAAATAAGCCAATTAAAAACAACGGGAATCCTTACAATCTCCCCCTTTGGCTATTTCGTGACAAAACCATCACTCACAATGATTCCTCACAAAAAAAATAGAAACTACGGGACTATAATGATATTCTACATTACAAAGAGATAAGCTAATGCAACTTGAAGTCTTCAATCCTCTTGTAGAATAATCAATCCCTGAAAAGAGTTTCTAACATTTCTAATACAAGAAAAGTGTGAGATTAATCATGTGAGAACAATACCAAGCATTTGCATTTTTAGAATTTAGGCACAACATTACCAAATGTATGCAATGTATGATAAATGCAATGCTCCCCCTCAACGGGTTACTCCCCCTCAATGTATGTTCTCCCCAAATTGTACAATAACTTCTATATTTTGCACCTCCCCTTACCATATCCTACTCCCCATTTTTGTCATGATATAGGCAAAGGAGTAGTCCCCAACCGGGTCACTCATAGCAACGAGAGATAGAAGCATGCAAGATTTGCATATACATATAAGTCACTTTATGCACTTCAATTAATTTGAGAGAAACAAGGAGATTTATGTTGAGAAAATGTGTGAATCCAACATGCTTTGCATACAAGACATATAGCATTCAAGTCCAAAATACAATGGTATTTGGCAAAGCAAATGACAAAGGTTTCTAATAAGAATTCAAACCAATTTCACCAATGTCATGGGAAAAGCAAGGATATAGAGATTATTGATTCAATTTAAGAGCAACTATATCCAACTTTATAAGCGAAACATGGCATGAGCTACTTTGCACCCTATTTGATTTTTCCGGATAAAATTATCCGTATGATAGTAACCATGTTCAACTAATAAAGAAAGAGAGACATTTGGAATGTAAATTCCTTTGAATGGATACAAGATCCTTTATTCATTTTGAGTCTCATAAGTTTTCACACAAGTTTTGCATTTTAAGAATATGCAATCATCAATTCATGCTTTTCATGAGAGCAAGTTTTATGAATTTCAAGCATTTTCATTTGACATTAGCATGTTATTAAAGAATCATCATGTCATGGAGATAACTATAGGTCATTCACATCATACTTCCTATGTAAATCTCCTAGTCCAAAAATGCATGTTTGAACATAAATATGACATGGATTGTAGACAAGCAAGGTTCACACTTATTGAATTGAAAACATATATACATATGTGCTACCAAGCTTACTCAAGCAATTAAAAGAAGAGGCATAAGATATTTCAAATTTTTTGCAAGATACAAGAATGCAAAATAGCTCTCTTTGCTTGAGTTCCCCATATGGGGTCAATCATAGAACATCACTCCACAAGACATACCCCAATAGATCTACTAAGAGTTTTAAATCGAGTAGCATCTAAGGGTTTAGTAAATAGATCCGCAAGTTGATCATTAGTACCTACATGTTCAAGTACTATGCATTTATTTTCAACAAGCTCTCTAATGAAGTGATGGCGGATGTCAATATGCTTAGTTCTAGAATGTTGCACCGGATTCTTGGAAATATTAATGGCACTCATGTTATCACAAAAGAGAGTGAGAGTACCTTGGTTGAATCCGTAATCCACTAGCATTTGCTTCATCCACATAAGTTGAGTGCATCCACTCCCCGTGGCTATGTACTCGGCTTCCGCCGTGGACAAGGAAATCGAGTTTTGCTTCTTGCAAAACCAAGACACCAAGTTGTTGCCTAGAAAGAAGCAACCGCCCGATGTGCTCTTCCTATCATCACAATTTCCTGCCCAATCCGCATCACTATATCCTACAAGACTAGGATTAGTGTCAAATGAGTACCAAATCCCATAGTTGGAAGTCCCATTCACAAAGCGAATGACTCTCTTAACCGAAGAGAGATGGGACTCCTTGGGATCGGATTGGTACCTAGCACAAACTCCTACACTAAATGATATATCGGGCCTACTTGCGGTCAAATAGAGCAAGCTCCCTATCATGCCACGATATAAGGTTTGGTCCACACTTTTACCGCTAGCATCCTTGCTTAGCTTCAAAGTGGTGCTCATAGGAGTGTCACAATGTTTGGCTTTTTCAAGACCAAACTTCTTCACAAGGTTTTTGGCATATTTGGCTTGGGTTATGAAGATCCCATTATCAAGTTGCCTAATTTGCAAACCTAGGAAGTAATTAAGCTCACCAACAAGACTCATCTCAAATTCATGAGACATAACATCAACAAATTGTTGAACCTTGGTGTTGTTGGTGGAGCCAAACACTATGTCATCGACATATATTTGAGGTATGAAAAGCTCATCATTGTCTCTCTTGATGAATAGTGTCTTGTCAACACTACCTCTTGTGTAGTTATTGTCAACAAGAAATTGAGTGAGGCGCTCATACCAAGCCCTTGGTGCTTGTTTCAACCCATATAGTGCCTTCTTGAGGCGATAGACATGGTTGGGGTGGTGAGCATCCACAAACCCCTTGGGTTGTTCAACAAACACTTCCTCTTGCAAGAAGCCATTGAGGAAGGCACTCTTGACATCCATTTGGTGCAATTTGAACTTGTGCACACAAGAAATGGACAAGAGAAGCCTAATAGACTCTAAACGGGCAACGGGAGCAAATGTCTCCTCAAAGTCGATACCCTCAATTTGAGAGTACCCTTGTGCTACAAGTCTAGCCTTGTTCCGCACTATATTGCCATCCTCATCGGATTTGTTCCTAAATATCCATTTAGTGCCTATGACATTAGTGGTCTTAGGCCTAGGAACTAGAGTCCAAACCTCATTCCTTTCGAATTGGTTTAGCTCTTCTTGCATGGCAAGAACCCAAAATTCATCATGTAAGGCTTCTTCAACCTTTTTGGGTTCAATTTGAGAGGTGTAGCAAGTATAGCTAATAAGATTAGCAAGTTGACGTCTAGTCCTAACACCCTCATTTACCTCTCCAATGATATCTTCTTTATCATGGAGTTTCCTAACCCATGGAGCGGGTTCTTTAGAGTCCAAGAGAGGAACTCTAGCAATAGGTTGTGTGTCATCATTGTTGACATTAGATGTCTCAACATTAGGAGGCACCACAACCTTCTCCAAAGGAGAACCATCACTAAAAATAACCTCCTCCTCATGATTATTAGACTTGAGCCTAGTATCATCAAATACGACATTGGATGATTCCATAACACTTAGAGTCTTTAAATTGAAAACTCTATAGGCTCTACTATTCAAGGCATAACCAATAAAGATACCCTCATCACTCTTAGCATCGAATTTGCCAAGTTGATCACGGTCATTCAAAATGTAGCATTTGCTTCCAAAAGTGTGGAAGTAGCTAACATTTGGCCTCTTGCCTTTCCATAACTCATAGGAGGTATTTCTAGTACCGGGCCTTAGGAAAACACGATTCCCTATATAGCAAGCCGTATTGACGGCTTCGGCCCATAGGTTCCTAGGGACATTGTTGCTAAGCAACATCACACGGGCCATCTCTTGAAGGACCCTATTTTTCCTCTCAACAACTCTATTTTGTTGAGGTGTCCTAGGAGCCGAAAACTCATGGGAGATACCTAAACCATTACAAAAGGTTTTAAAGGTAGCATTCTCAAATTCCCTCCCATGGTCACTTCTAATCCGTTTTATGCTTTTAATATTAGAGTTCATTTCATTTTGAAGTTTATTACAAAGCATTTTAAACTTATCAAAAGTTTCGGATTTTTCTCTAAGAAAATATGTCCATGTGAACCTAGAGAAATCATCAACACATACAAAAATGTATCTCTTTCCACCCAAACTTTCGGTTTGCATGGGACCTATGAGGTCTATGTGGAGAAGCTCAAGAGGCTCCTTGGTGGTGAGATACTTACCCTTTTTGTGCATGCTTTTAGTTTGCTTTCCTTGTTGGCAAGGTCCACAAACACCATTTGCTTTCTTCCCAAGCTTAGGGAGGCCACGCACACACTCGAACTTTCCAAGGGTCCGTAGATCCCTAAAGTTCATGTGGCCAAGTCTTTCATGCCACAACTCAATTTGCTCATCCATGGACACATTGTTTGAGACTATTCTAGCTTCAAGACAATAGTAATTGTCGCTAGATCTCATACTTTTCAATAAGGTTTGTCCATCGGGCTTTAGGATCGAGCAATCATCTTTACAAAACAAGACGGAATATCCTTCATCACTTAGATGTGAAATGCTTATTAAATTGGCTTTCAAGCCATCAACAAATAAAGCATCGGATAAGGAGGGTAATCCGGGAACGAAAATGGTTCCTTTCCCTACTACTTTCTTTTTGGATCCATCACCAAAAGTGACATATCCACCTTCCTCCATAACAAGAGTCTCGAAGAAACTCTTGTTTCCCGTCATGTGCCTAGAGCACCCACTATCTAGATACCAAAAATTAGAAGAATTTGCCTTCAAGGCTATTTGAGCAACATGGCAAACAATATCATTCTTTCTAATCCACCTAGAAACAATCTTAGCTTTCTTAGTGGTCTTTGGTATATGGGCTCTAGATGTCCTAGGATCATGCATAATAATATTATCATTCCTAGGAACATGCATCATGGCTCTTTTCTTTGTCTTCTCTATCATGCTTCTAGTTTTGCACATTTTTATATATCGAAAGCAATGTGGTCTAATATAACCATCAAATCCACAAAAATGACATATAGGAGTGAAATAAGGAATCATACCTTGTCCTTGTCTTTGTGGATGAAAGGGTTCAATCCTATTTCGTTGTTGAACCGGTCTTGGTTGCTTCCTAGCTTGAGGTTGCATGATAGGTCTCTTTCCTTTGTGAGCCATTTGAGGAGGAATGTTGGCTTGAGGGACCCTACGGGGTTGAGCTTGAGGTTGCCTTCTTGGCCCCATCTTCACTTGTACATTAGATCATTGTCCTACTTCTAATTTCTTTCTAGGAGCTTGCACAAATGAAGTTTCTTCTCTCTTCAAGCTCTTGACAAACACGGTCTTGTTAGAGGTAGAGATCTTCTTGTCATCTTCATACCCAAGACCCCTCTTGTCACATGGACTCTTTCCAACACCAAGCATATGGTTAAGCTTCTTGGTGCTAGAATCCATCCTAGTCATAGAATTTCTAACTTCTTCAAGCTCACTCTTTAGACTTTCTTCATTCCTCCTAGATAAAGCTAACTCCTCTCTTAGCTTATCTTCTATCTTCTTGAATTTTTCAACTTGTTCACCTAAGAGGTCATTATGAGATGCAAGCTTAAGATTTTCTTCTCTCAACATCTTGATCTTTCTTGTGCTCTTGATTGCTAAATCATTAAACTCGGCATGGCATTTAGCAAGCACCTTTTTCTCCATAAAACTACTTATGGAGTTAGACGAGGAATCACTTTCTTCTTCACTTGAGTCATTTTCCTCTTGACTCATTTCCTCTTTCTCACTACCACTTTTGCTCTTATGTGAGGAGGCAAAAGCTAGGAGGTTAGCCATGAGCTCTTCTTCACTTGAAGACTCATCTTCCTCATTGGAGTCATCACTTACTCCCACTCCAAGTGGCGGCCATCACTTTGCTCTTCTTCTTTTCATTGTGATTAGCACATTCGGGGGCAAAGTGACCAACCCCACCACATTCAAAGCATCGGACCCCTTTCCTTTCGGTCCTCTCTTGTCTAGGCTCAAACTTCTTGAAGGAACTCTTTTTCTTCAAATCTTGTCCTCTTGACCCAAATCCCTTCTTCTTCTTGAACCCCATAACCTTGTTGAACCTTTTCACAAATAAGGCAAGGTCTTCATCCGATTCATGCTTTGCCTCCTTTGCATCCTTAGATGCTTTCAAAGCTATTCCTTTAGACTTCTTAGGAGGAGTAGTGGTGCTAGGAGCCTTCCTAGACTTATATGCAAGGAGACGCCCAATCACCTCACTTGGCTTCATATCCATGTAGCCATTATTTTCTTCTATGGCCGTCACCTTGGATTCAAACCTATCGGGGAGAGATCTCATAATTTTTTGCTTGACTCTCCTATCCGAATACGGGTCTCCGAGTTGATGGCTTTGATTTACAATGTCCATCAATTTGATTTCGAAGTCATTGAAGCATTCATCATCTCCCATCCTTAGTAGCTCAAACTGAGTTTGGAGGACTTGAAGCTTGGACTCCTTCACCACCTCGGTTCCCTCATGTGCAACTAGAAGGATGTCCCATGCCACTTTGGCAATCTGAGTATTCTGAATAAGCTTGTACTGATTCTCATCCATAGCACACATAATGGCATGCATAGCCTTCCTATTCCACTTAGAAGCCTCAAACTCTTGCGCGTTCCATTGCGCCTTAGGCTTCAAAACATCTTGTCCTCCACCCTCGGGAGTCATCATAGGGAGATTATATCCGTCTTCCACCGCCATCCAAGCACGGTCATGAATTTGGCATATGTAGGATTCCATCTTCCCTTTCCATTGGGAATAGTTCAATCCGGTAAGAAGTGGAGGCCTTGTGCTAGAAGCTCCTTCGTGGCCACCACCATTTCCACCGTTTCCACTCATAGTGTTTATGAATGAATGAAATGAATGCAAATGTATGAATGATCAAAAATCACACAAAATGCAAAACACACCAAAATAAGCAAGGATCACCTATGTATGTCTAGGAACCCGCTCTGATACCAATTGAAACAAATAATAGCACGGTGTGTATAAAGCTATCTAGAGGGGGGGTGAATAGATTTTACGCTTTTTACCCAATTTTTCGTGTTAGTCAAAATTACGAAAATACCCTCAAGATAATATAAACAAGCAAGTGTAATATGGTGCGGAAATTAAAACAACACTTGGTTTTTACGTGGCCACCCTCACGGGAAAAACCACGGGCTATGTAAGTAAGCCACACTCGAACCTCGAATCCACTAAATGTGCAAACGATTACAACCTAATCCAGGAAGTAATCACACACCTACCTAATCCCGGTATGAGTGAACCTAGTCTAATTTGCTTGCGTTCTAAGCAACCTAATCCCGGATGCTACACACAAGACTTACTTTCTCTATGAAGAGAATACAACCCTAAGTGAATATATGTGAATATCCAAAATGCAACATAGAGCAAGGGAACCTTATATGCTTATCTAGGATGATTAATATGCAATTAAGAACAATCCTAGATATCAAAACTAAATGACATGTCAATTAGTTTAGCTAATCAATATTAAGTACAAAACCTAATATGCAAGCACAATATAAAATCTCAAACATACATCATACTCATCTCAATATTGTATCTAAAGCATACAACATAACAAACAAGTAATTAATTGAGATTGCTAGATAAGAGAAACACAAAACATGTAAGATATTAGTGAAAAGCTTACCAAGCAAAGTATGATGAAGATTCCATGCTAGAAGACATCTAGATGATCTAAGATGACGCTAGATGATGATTGATGATCATGAAAAAGTGTTTGAGAATCAAAATGGAGTTCTTGGAATTTTTCTTCTCTTTGAAAAATATCCTAAGTATGAATTCTGAATATGAACTCTCTTAATTGACCTAAAGTCAAAGTGGCATATATATAGGGGGCCAAATCAAAGTGAGGTCGTTTAAGTAAGTTTCAAAGAAACGCGCCAATCGGCGGTTTCATTCGGCAGCCAGGCCACCGTTCATGACCGCCGAATTGAGCTCGTGAAGAACAGAGCATAAACGGCGGTTCATTCGGCGGTTTCGTGACCGCCGATTCCAACCGTCGAATCAAAACAGAGAGATCAAAATCAATCAGGTATGAACGGCGGTTTCGAACGGCGGTTCCGTGACTGCAGATCCAACCGCCGAATTAGACTGAGAGATAAATCAATCAGGTCTTGAAACGGCGGTTTCGAACGGCGGTCGTGACCGCCGATCTTAACTGTAGAAATGCTTCAGACCAATCTGGACTGAAACGGCGGTTTCATTCGGCGGCCAGGCCGCCGATAATAACCGCCGATCACCTAGATAGGTGAAAACTAAGGAGAAGCCAAGGGCATTCTCCATAGGCGGTCCTCGCGCTAAACCAAGCACATTCTCGTGCATGCGCGGACGTTTCCGAAAGTTATCGGGAAACGAATTACACAACAACATGACACAATTACACACAACAAAACATAATAAATAAGTGCAAGTGTGAAATGTGACAAATGAAGAGAATGCACACATATGCAATGAATGTTAAGTGTGTGTGTGTGCAACTAATCTCTTCAAAGAAAAGTAAGCACATAGAAATTTACCTTCGGTGCTTATCAACACGAGGTCTTCAAAGGGCTTCGAACAATAAGACCGATACTTAGGCTACCCTTACAAAGAACCCCCACATATGGTTTGATCACGAAATAAGCCAATTAAAAACAACGGGAATCCTTACATAACAAAATAGTTTAATTAAATGTTATAATAAATGTTTTTTAGTATCAATTTGTTTATCATATAAAAATAAAATTTAAATTAGTGGAATCGATCTACAAATAAAATTTTGATTGAAAAATAATCAATAAAAATTTAATAACAAGTAGAGGTTATATATAAAAATGATGCTTTTAGTAGCACAATCAAAGAAGCAGCAAGGTGGATAAGGCTTGGCTTGGTTCACTCATGAGTGTTGGATTCAACACTCCATGAGAACACCATTTAATTGTGTGTGGGTCGTGGGTCGTGCATGGCAGGTGGGCGTGGCTGGGTGGCTGCAGGGTCGTAAATACAATTGTTTTTTAAAACATATTTACGGCGTGTTTAGTACGCCGTAAAAAAGAGATCATTCATGACATCATCTAATACGGCTTGCAGATGAACACCGTAAATAGTCATTTATGGCGTTCTTTGCGCGCCATAAAAGACCTAATATGTTGTAGTGATATATGATACTGCTACACTATACGTCTGTCTCATAATACATAGTTTTACATCTTAGAACATCACCGTAATTAGTGTTTTTTTTTTAATGGGAAAACGGAAAACTTTATTAACACACCAAAAGAGAACAAATGAACAACATCACAAAACAAAAGCCACAAAAAAGGAAAAATTAGATATGTTAAATACATTGCTAGCATGACCAGTTCTGTTTCAAATTATTCTTATTTCTTTCAAGTTCTTGGTATATCCCTGCCCCACCAACTTAAGGTATTGAAAAGTCCAGACAATACAGTCAAGCCATAAGATCAGATACATAAGACCATGATACATTCAACTATATGCTAAGGGCTTCAAGCCTTGCAGCGCTAATTATTGAAATCTTATTAATTCCCAAAAATCTTGTCATCTCATTTAGAACCTCAAAGTTAGCATTACCAAAATGAAACATCAAAATTCCAAATCAATGCATAAACATGAGTATCAATCATAAGCATATAGCCCTAGAAGGGATATTCTAGGGATATGGGATTGCTCTTCAAATAAAGTAATCAAACCTCCAACTAGATGCTAACCAACTATATTTATTGATGTGTCAACTTTTTATAATGCAACAAGTTTTCATCGGTGTCGGTAACTAAAAGTGATACGAAAATTGGATTAGAATTTCAAAAAGAATTACCACTTTTATGTACGTAGTGTGTCTTGGTTCTAAAATCGACACCATTGAATCAGAAAAATTAAAAAGAGCCAAAACCCATTTAAATTTTCTGAAGTGTTTTTCAGATTTAGAATAGAAAATGCACAAACTTGAATGAAATATAGGGGCTTATGCATGCAACTGCTTGATGTGCAAAAAGTCATTAACTACTGATTAATTAGTTTTATAGAGTACATACTAGGATTAACGAAACGACAACAGTGATCAATCAATAAGGCAAAAAAAATATTAATACATCAAGTATGTTTTGGCTACAAAGCTAGATGGTAACTTTATAAACTGCAAAACTCAAATAAGGATGAGAATGATGTGCTACTTCATCTTTCATTCATCAATTCCATTGTATATCACTAAAACAATGAGAAAAGAGAAAAAGGGTGAAGCCGTAACACAAAAAAAAAAAAAAAAAAAAAAAAAAAAAAAACTTTTTTGGTTGAGTTTTAAGTGTAGCACTAGTTTAATAAGACCAATAGTGTAAGTTGCACATGTGTGTTAGCTTTAAGATTAGTGTTTTGTTGTTAAGAAGCTTAGCTTGTTTGCTTTGTATCTCTACAACCTAACATGAACTTAGCTATCTCACATTTCTTGTTATGATAGTCGAAATCCGTTGATTAACTTTTGAGAAGTTGTTTTATGAAATCTATATGGTTACAATCATGTTAAGACTTTTAGAGAAAGTCATTTTCGTTTGTTTGAGTTGAAATGCATAGTCTTTAGTCTCTTGGATTCGACACACCTATAACTTGTAGTCATGAGGACTTACAAGCCAAGAGGACTCATAAAAAGGGTGAAGGCCTTGCATTTGATGAAATTAGCTTGCGAAGGTATCTCTAATATCACATTGCTTGCTTATCTATTATTTCATCTCTCAACTCGAAGCATGTCATACTTGAGAACTAATATAGTGTTTATATGGTCCTTGTTGACATTTGCTAGTCTAAGGTCTTTTGGTGATAATTGTTCATATTTATCTTAATCATGATGTGTGTTTTTGTTTGTATGATTGTTAAGTGGCAAGTTTTGAAAAATATGCTTCATATTCTTTGAAAGCTACTCTCTTGAGAAGTAGAGATCTTAAGTAAGTCTCTTTACTTGCTTTTTGATCATGTACTTTTAAGCCATAAAACTTGGTTTCTAAAATGCACTTTGCTTCTCTTATATGTTTGGTTAAGTGTGTTGAGTTTGATTAATGTAAATATGGATACAACTTGAAATCCTAAGGACTATTACGTTTAAAAATGACCAATGGTCGGTATCCATTTGCTTCGGCAACATAGAACTCAATGGGCACCCTCATGGAAAGGGCTACACACCTTGGTTGTGAAGCCGCCCAATGTAGGAAAGGGCTACGCCATTGTGATGAGTGAAAGCCGCCAAGAGGTGTATATGTTTATGTTTGTAAAAAGTCAAAGAAATGTTGAAATGAATCATTAAAAAAATATATATATATATATATATAAAATCTTTGATTCAAGCCTAAAACAAAACAAAAAGGCTTATGGAGTATAGTTGAAAAATCAAATTAGCTCGGGTTGTCAAATAGAAATGGATTGACGAGCCACATGCACACACTTCGCTCAAATATTGAGATCTATTCTTTTTAAAAGCAAAATTTCGGATGATGATCGGTTTGACCTTTCTACGGAAAGACTTGAGATGAATAGATGTTGAAAATGTTTGCATGTTTGAATTTCAAAATACTTCCTTTTATATACTTGAAGCAAAATCTTCACACACTCACTTTTGCTTATTTGGTATATTGATACTTTAGCAATTTTAGAAGATATATGAGAGTGATTGAAAATCTTAGTGTAACTCTCATTGATTTATGAAGCTTATTTGAAAAATCTATTGAAATTGCTTGTGATGTGAATGTGTGGCGACACATGTGAACAATTGTCTATCTAGATGCTAGATGGGGCATTTATCAAGGGGGAGCATTATATGCTATGTTTTGTTCTCTTGTATGATTTGTTCTCATGATTCTTCAAAATTGTTGTTTGTTGGCATTATTCTTATTTTTGATAAATCTTGAAGATGCTATGATAAATTCTTACATGCATGATGATTTGTTCAAAAATAATGTTTTTGTCTTTGTATATGTTTATTGGTCACTAACTTGTTTCCATGTTTCCACTCATTTTGTTTTTAGTTTTTGTGTGTTACAAGGTCATGGGAAAGGCTAAGAAAGTTGGTGTTTCTAATCCTTTGAATCCTATTGACAAGTCAAAATCTACTTCTTTGTCCAAGGTTCCCAAAGCTAGCAAGATGAAAAGTTTGGGAATCTTTGGAAGTAAAAAGATTATTCAAGAAAGAGGTATTGACTTGAACTCTTATATTAACTCTTATGTTCATAAGGTGATTATGGAAAGAAAATGGAATACTTGGATTGACATGATAGGAATTGTTAATCAGACAATGGTTAGGGAATTTTATCATGTATATCAATTAAGTACCACCGTTGAGGATGCGGTTATGAACATGAGAGGAGTTGTCTTTAGAGTTTGTGCTTGGAAGTTGAATGAATTTCTAGGTTTGCCCGAAGATATTGAGTTGGATTTCCTTGATGTTGATGTCTTGGAAAACCTTGATTTAATGGGTAAAACTCTTTGTGATGATGTCAATTTTATGTGGGGAAAACGTGCCTTTATTAGGCAAAGCGAGTTGACCAAAGTTAGTGTTTTTTGGCATTTATTTGTTTGTTCTAATCTTGTTGTCTCTACTAATGCTTCCGAACTTAATAGAGGAAAGATCAAGATTGTTTATGCTTTGGTGACTAACAAGCCCATTAATCTTGGTGAGGTGCTTATTGAACATATTGAGATAGCAGCACGTGCATCTCGATTGGATAAGAAATTACCATTTCCAGGCTTTATCTCTCATTTTTGTTTAGCCAAAGGTTTGAAGCAAGAAGACTATGATGTGTTATTTCCTCCCTTAGAGAATTTAAGTGAGAAACGTGTGACTATCATGTCATACAAGGATAAGGGAAAGCTTAGTGATACATTTAGGCTCTTTGGAGAATCACTTGATTCAAGAGATGTTTCTAGTGCTCCTAGTCTTCCTACTTGGGCTATTCATTTGAAGAATGAGGTGAAAGAGTCACGAAAGATGATTGAGGCTTCGCAAAGGAAAATTGAAGAACTTAATGCTAAAGTGGTACAACAAGATGAAAAGATCAAGCTTTTGGAAAGCAAGGCATCCACTTCAAAGCAATATATGAGATCATCAAGTTGCACAATTTTCCTTGGTGATAAAAGTGGCTAGAAATGACTTTAAGGTATATTTTCTTACTCTTTCCCTTTGGCTTCATATCATGTCAAAAAGGGGGAGAAATATGGGAGATATATATCTAGCTTACTTAGTCTCATATTATATTTCTTTTGTTTTTTAGTGTATTTGGTATCAAGTTTGAACTCTATGGCTTGTAATATTTTTTGTTGATTCTTGGCTAGTATACTTTGTTGGATGCATGTATTTAGGGGGAGCATACATGATCTATTTTGAACTTTAAATGTGTTATTTTCTTGCCAATGAATATATATTGCCATATGTGCTGTCTCTTGGATATTCTTATGCTTTCAAGTTTATTTTAGGTAATATCAAGAGAAGACCAAGATGAAGTTCAAGACTTGTTTTTAATTTGTGTCTATATGTGTAACTCATTACATTGTGACCAAATTTTCTTTGTAATTGTTTTAGTATATGTTTAGGGGTTTTGACATGGAATTTGCCAAAGGGGGAGATTGTTAGGTCATTGGTTTGTCTTGGCATGTATTCCATATCAAAACATGTTTCTCTTGTAATGTTTAGTGGTCTTAGAATTGAAGATTCAAGATGTCAAAGAAAGACATGGCCACAATTCATGCAAGATGCCGGCTTCAAGGAGAAATGTGCTTCATCGGTCTACAAAGGTATATAAGACCTCATTTCTCTTACAAGGCTAGGCACACACACACATAGCATTCTTGTGTGTTCCTTCATGGTTGAATATCATTTATATATCACTTTCACACACTTGGTAATGTATGCTCATGCATTAGCTTTAATTTCATAATCATTGGAATTTGTATGTTCTAGGACTATGTCTAGGAAATGCATATGTGTGTGATTCTGTGGTTATATGTTTCCGTATTTTTGTATTTGGACTTGAACATGTTCTATTATGATTCCTTATTGAGTTCCGGTCATTTCGGTTATTCATTCACTTAGTTTTGAGTCCAAACGATGCGCGGGAGAGCTAGCGAGGCCAAGCTAGGCCACCCCGTGTGGAGGCCGTGGGGCCCACGGCCAGACCAGCTCTCTGGTCCCGTGTGGCCCATGCGCCCCACATGGACCCAAGCTGATGTGGCTCATTTTGATTGGCCAAAATTTCTCTTCTCTCTCCTTCCTTTTAAATTCCCAAATTCCCTCCCATTCATTTCGAAGAAGAAAAAGTGTGAAAATCCCGTCAGAATTTCTCTCCAATTTTTCTCAACTTCAAATCATCATAACTTTCTCATACGAACTCGAAATTGAGTGATTCAAGTTGGACATTGTTCATAATCGAGTCCTCTACCGTTTCCAAGTGATTTGGAAGCTTTTTGGTCGACGTTTCTGGTGGTTGTACACTGAAAACCGAACCAGCTCGTGAATCTAAGGTAGTGTTCATATCTTCGGGATTTCTTCTTTTATAACCTTCAATTACCTTGGGGTTTCTTTCTTCTATATGTATGTGTATTTTTTATGAATGCTATAGAGAAAGATAGCTTCATAATCAATCTTAATCAAAAGTCTATTTAGAGACACATGTGAACTAGTTTCTTTGAATCTAGGTTTTTCACATGATTGTGAGTTGTATTGTGATTAGGTTGATATCTTAGGTTGTTAGTGACTTGATTGAATCAATTTTGTGATAAATGACCTTGAGATGTGTTTTGATCCTTTGATTGATGAAATCTAGGATTATTGTTTTTGTATGTGTTTTAAGAGCTATCTAGGATTTAATTGATTTATCTTTTAATCCTTGCTCTAAATCTTTGGCTAGAATATTGATTGATTTGATTTCATGATTCTAGCATTTTATTGTATGTTTATAGCATCTTGAACTTGTACTTCATGAATATGTATTTTTCGAGTGTTATATGTGATGAATAGAACTATGAGCTTATGTGTTAGATGATTTTCACTTGCTCTAGGTTTAATTCATGTTTTTAGCATCTAGATTACTTTACTTGTGTTTTCACATGTTTAGGTCTAGTTGTACTATGGAATGTATTGATCACATGTTCTATGTTGTATTGATTGTTTGCATCATTTGCATTCACATGATCACACTAAGAAGTCCTTGTAAAAGGCATGAAGTCTTGGTTAGAGTCGGGATGACTCGGATAGCCAAGCAAGAAGACTTGTCTAGAGTCGGGATGACTCGGATAGGCAAGCAAGAAATCATGGCTAGAGTCGGGAAGACTCGGATAGTCATGCATGGGAGGCTCCCTAGAGGCATGTGTGCCTTGGATAGGGAGTTGGCTTATATGTTGGTAGGCCTAGGTGTATGGATAGACATAGACTCTAAAAGAGCGGGGTACATGGGATGTATATGCACTCTTGAGGAATTTCTAATCTTCCATCGATGTTGGTTTTGTATATTGTCCAATATATGGTGGCTCCGCATCATTGAGGGATTTCGTACTCTCCAATAGGGTTGGGTAAACATAGACTCCACTAGGTTGGGTGAGCTAAAGATTGGTCACTTTGTGGAATTTCTAATTTACTTTCTAATATATATAAGTACCCAATGGTTTTAGTTCAACCCATGGATGTTTCCTCCTTGAAGGTTTTACCACGTTAAAAAATCTCTTGTGTTAATTCTTCCTATCTCTTTCTCTTATATTTGTATATGTGTATTTTATTACATTGTTGCATAATATTCACTTGTGATTTATTTTGTAGCAAGATTTTGTAAAGTGTGATTTGTGATCTTAGTCATTTGATCTTACTTGTAAATATAATTCTTTTGTATATTGTATTTCTTGTGCATAGTATTATTTGATTATACTTGTAATACATTGAACAAATATTGAAATACAAGTATTCTTTGATGTTCCGTTTATGTGCTCTTATACCTCATACAACCATTGATATTCATAGACTATGCTTATATGATCATATGCTTATCTTGTCTATGTATGAATTTGTGGTTTATGTGTTGTATGTAAAGCTACCTTGAGGGACAAACGAAAGTTTGTTCAAGGGATTGAAAAAGGCGTGAAAACCTATTCACCCCCCCTCTAGGTATGCTTTAAGTTATTTAACTCCGTTTGTATACTTTCACCTACAAAACGAGGAAAGACAGTAAGTATCTCAAAATAAACTTATACTCAACAAGCTAAAGGGTCAAGATGTAGGGAAAAATACCGTAGTACACGCAGCGGAAGCGAGACTAAAAATAGATTTAGTAACTTTTTAAAATTTTTCCTTTTTATGAACCTTAAACCCTTTAATCAATTAAACATATATATTATCTAACAAAAGAATAATACCTTTTGTCGCATGATCCGATTGACTTACGTCGATGGTAATCCGCAAGATCTTCAATCCTAGCACGAACGTGGATCACCTAGGAGCGTGGTCTCCCTTTTCTTTGAATTGCAAACCTGTGAATGGACAAACAAACTTTTCTTTTCTTTGTTAGTCACAAAAACAATCAAAAGAATACTAAGATTATTCCGGTCACTTTTGAGTTCTCAATCTAATGATCGAAACTCGCGTGAACCTAGATCGATGTCGTACACACAAGCTTATTGATGAATAAGCAAATAGTATACCATCAAAGAATAATCTAACACTCTTTTTTTTGTTTTAGTAGAAATAAAATAATCTATCTTATGAATTGAGAAGAAGAAGAAATTTGTATCAAGAACACTTGTTGTGGCCGAATTCTATAAGAGCACTTATATAGGTGGCCAAATTTTCTTCTCTTTTTTCACTTAGGGTTGCCGAAAATCATAACCTAAAAGGGACTAGGGTTGCCGCAATTCTCAAGCCCAAAAGAGTTTGTATTGCACCCTAATTCCTGTTTTAGTTTAAGACTTCAAACCCTAATCCAACTCATAGATCTTTTATTCTTTTATTTTGACTAAATAAAAAGACTCCTTATTTGATTAAATAAATAAAATTAATTATTTATTTTCTTACCAAATAAGTCTTTTACTTTTAGTATACTACCAACAATAGTATAACACTAGGAATCATATTTCCTAATCAGAAAAGATTTGTTTCTTAATTAAACAATTAATTAATAAATTAATTAATTCTTATTTAATTAAAACAATGAAAACAAAATAATATCTTAGGTTAAAAATTTAACCTTGCCGCCCCATATAAAATAATTGGGCCAAATATTATTTTCTTATTTCATTTAATCCATTGGACTTTAAATAAAAAACCCACATGTGAACCAGACCCATTCTTACTAAAAGAAACAAGCTCACATGTCTTTCATTAATATATTAATATAATTGAGCAGCCCATTACATAAATAATGTGCAAATTATATTCTTAATATATTAAATGCAATTCTAGATGGACCCTTAAATTGGTCCGGTAGAATATATCAAGTGATCCATGCAAGTCCGTGTGGATTGGGGATCTTGGCGGGCCATCTAAATTTAAGCTTCAATAGACATAACCCAATCACAATCAACAAATGATTCACTTAGGTCCGATCCATTAATTTTAACTCATTCCACTAAAGAGCTAAAACTGAACTCTTAAATAAAGATAGAAAAGGAAGATGTTCCTCATTCATACCCTAGACAATCATGTTGGAGATAGTGTATCCTCGTGATTAATATCAGTAATCGCCAAGAGTTTATAGACCGCCTACAACTCTCCAAGTTACCATATTTACTCATATGACCACGTTTTGAACTTGGATATTTTGACTTGTCCAGAAGCCATGTTTTCAATAGACACTATCGAAAACTCAACGTTGAGATTTAATATCCAATTACCTCAAAACATCCATATGATGATATTATACTCTCATTTAATAAATGGAGCCACGATGTCCATATCTATAAATGAAATCCTCTATCGATTAACAAATGAATATCACCAAACTATCGAGGATAGACTATGCGATATAATCGTACTCATTGATAACTCAAATTATATCACTTGCAACCATAAGTCCATGATTTATCTCAGGATTAAGATAGACTCTCCGATTGTCCTGATAATGAAAAGACTATTATCTATTGACGGTTATAGATAAAGTATTTCATTGTGATCCAGTTCAATACACCCAGTGCACTAGATCCTTTCGCTCGAAGACACTCCGATGATTTTAGACTCATCATATCTCATTTGAGCCCACTCAAATGCTAGCAAAAGAATTCTACAACTTTAACAAGATAAAGGTGCCCAACCTTTAACTTAAGTTGTGAACATTATTCAAGACTAACTAAAGAATTGTGTCTACCATATACATATCCAGATGTACGAACAATTCTTCTTTTCTCATAGTCTTTAGACCTTATGATTATTTACTTTGACACTTATAATATTAAACTATAAATGCTATACGATTTGTTAAACTAGAAATCACTTTATTAATATGAAAAAGATTGTTAATTACAACATTACACTCTTGCTATTGAGCATAATCCTAACACAAGACTCATACCTCGGCAAACAGAGAAGCCCCTTTTGTAGCCAAGATGTCAGCAGGCAGGGAAGACATTGATTGCAGGCCCCCACCAGGGCAAGCAGCGAGCCAGTGATGAACTTGGAGATGATTTCCTCCTGGTTATAGTCTCGTGACCCCGATCCATAAGGAAGATCGGTAGAGGGGGTGGCCTTAGCAGCAGCAACCTTCTCCATTTCCTCCCTAGCTGGAAGCTTGACTGGAACAGTGTGGGGAAGGGGAGGGGGAGGGGGAGGGTGAAACAAATTATAGCACAGTGTGTATAAAACTATCTAGAGGGGGGTGAATAGATTTTAAGCTTTTTACCCAATTTTTCGTGTTAGTCAAAATTACGAAATTACCCCTAAATCAATAAAGCAATAAATCAAGTATAATATGCGGAAATTAAATAACACTTGATTTTTACGTGGAAACCCTCACGGGAAAAACCACGGGCTAGTAAGTAAGACACACTCGAACCTCGAATCCACTAAATGTGTAAAACGATTACAACCTAATCTCGGAAGTAATCACACACCTACCTAATCCCGGTATGAGTGAACCTAGTCTAATTTGCTTGCGATCTAAGCAACCTAATCCCGGATGCTACACACAAGACTTACTTTCTCTATGAAGAGAATACAACCCTAAGTGAATATATGAATATCCAAATGCAACATAGAGCAAGGGAAACCCTATATGCTTATCTAAGATGATTAATATGCAATTAGAACAATCCTAGATATCAAAACTAAATGACATGTCAAATAGTTTAGCTAATCAAGATTAAGCACAAAACTTAATTAGCTATCACACAAAAAAACTTCTCAAACATACATCATACTAATCTCAAACTTGTATTCAAAGTATATAAAATAACATACAAGTAATTAATTGAGATTGCTAGCTAAGAGAAACACAAAATATGTAAGATATTAGTGAAAAGCTTACCAAGCAAAGTATGATGAAGAATCCATGCAAGATGACATCTAGAAGATCAAGGATGATGCTAGATGATGATTGATGATCATGAAAAAGTGTTTGAGTAATAAAAAATGAGTTCTTGGAATTTTTCTTCTCTTTGAAAAATATCCTAAGTATGAATTCTGAATATGAATTCTCTTGATTGACCTAAAGACAAAATGGCATATATATATATAGGGGGCCAAATCAAAGTGTGGTCGTTTAAGTAAGTTTCAAAGAAACGCGTCGATCGGCGGTTTCAATCGGCGGCCAGGCCGCCGATCATGACCGCCGAATTGAGCTTGTGAAGAACAGAGCATAAACGGCGGTTCATTCGGCGGTTTCGTGACCGCCGATCCCAACCGCCGAATCAAAACAGAGAGATTAAAATCAATCAGGTATGAATGGCGGTTTCGTGACCGCCGATTCAACCGCCGAATTAGACTGAGAGATAAATCAATCAGGTCTTGAAACGGCGGTTTCGAACGGCGGTCGTGACCGCCGATCTTAACCGCAGAAATGCTTCAGACCAATCTGGACTGAAACGGCGGTTTCAGTCGGCGGCCAGGCCGCCGATCACCTAGAAAGGTGAAAACCAAGGAGAAGCCAAGGGCATTCTCCATAGGCGGTCCTCGCGCTAAACCAAGCACAATCTAGTGCATGCGCGGACGTTTCCGAAAGTTATCGGGAAACGAATTACACGACAACAGGACACAATTACACACAACAAAATATAATAAATAAGTGCAAGTGTGAAATGTGACAAGTGAAGAGAATGCACACATATGCAATGAATGTTAAGTGTGTGTGTGTGCAACTAATCTCTTCAAAGAAAAGTAAGCACATAGAAATTTACCTTCGGTGCTTATCAACACGAGGTCTTCAAAGGGCTTCGAACAATAAGACCGATACTTAGGCTACCCTTACAAAGAACCCCAACATGTGGTTTGTCCACGAAATGAGCCAATCAACAAATGGGAACCTTACAATCTCCCCCTTTGGCTATTTCGTGACAAAACCACCACTCACATTGATTCCTCACAAAGAAATAGAAACTACGGGACAACTATGATATTCTACAACACAAAGAGATAAGAAAATAAAACTTCAAGTCTTCAATCTCTTGTAGAATAATCACGCCCTGTAAATAAGATTTCTATGTTTTCCAATACAAGTGAAATGTGAGATTAATCAAGTGATATCAAAATAAGCATTTGCATTTTTAGAATTTAGGCACAACATTACAAAATATATGCAATGTATGATAAATGCAATGCTCCCCCTCAAAGGGTTACTCCCCCTCAATGTGTTATCTCCCCAATGTGCACAATTGCAACACCAATTTGCATCTCCCCTTACCATATTCTACTCCCCCTTTTTGTCATGATATAGGCAAAGGAGTAGTCCCCAACCGGGTCACTCATAGTAACGAGAGATAGTAGCATGCAAGATTTGCATAATTAATATAAGTCACTTTATGCATCTCAATTAATCGGAGAGAAACAAGGAGATTTATTTGAGAGAAAATGTGTGAATCAAACATGCTTTGCATACAAGACATGTGGCATTCAAGTCCAAAATACAATGGTATTTGGCAAAGCAAATGACAAAGGTTTCTAATAGGAATTCAAACCAATTTCACCAAAGTCATGAGTAAAGCAAGGATATAGAATACATTGATTTCAATATAAGAGCAACTATATCCAACTTTATAAGCGAAACATGGCATGAGCAACTTTGCACCCTTTTTGATTTTTCCGGATAAGATATCTGTATGATAGTAGCCATGTTCAACCAATAAAGAAAGAGAGACATTTGGAATATAAATTCCTTTGAACGGATACAAGATCCTTTATTCATTTTGAGTCTCATTAGCTTTCACACAAGTTTTTGCATTTTAAGAGTATGCAATCATCAATTCATGCTTTTCATGTGAGCATGTTATATGAATTTCATGCTTTTTCATTTGACATTAGCATGTTATTAAAGAATCATCATGTCATGGAGATAATCATAGGTCATTCAAATCATACTTCCTATATACATCTCCTAGTCCAAAAATGCATGTTTGAACATAAATATGACATGGATTGTAAACAAGCAAGGTTCACACTTATTGAAATGAAAACATATATACATATGTGCAACCAAGCTTACTCAAGCAATTAAAAGAAGAGGCATAAGATATTTCAAATTTTTTGCAAGTGACAAGAATGCAAACTAGCTCTCTTTGCTTGAGTTCCCCATATGGGGTCAATCATAGAACATCACTCCACAAGACATATCCCAATAGATCTACTAAGAGTTTTAAATCGAGTAGCATCTAAGGGTTTAGTAAATAGGTCCGCAAGTTGATCATTAGTACCTACATGTTCAAGTACTATGCATTTATTTTCAACAAGCTCTCTAACGAAGTGATGGCGGATGTCAATATGCTTAGTTCTAGAATGTTGCACCGGATTCTTAGAAATATTAATGGCACTCATGTTATCACAAAAGAGAGTGAGAGTACCTTGGTTGAATCCGTAATCTACTAGCATTTGCTTCATCCATATAAGTTGAGTGCATCCACTCCCCGCGGCTATGTACTCGGCTTCCGCCGTGGACAAGGAAATCAAGTTTTGCTTCTTGCAAAACCAAGACACCAAGTTGTTGCCTAGAAAGAAGCAACCGCCCGATGTGCTCTTCCTATCATCACAATTTCCTGCCCAATCCGCATCACTATATCCTACAAGACTAGGATTAGTGTCAAATGAGTACCAAATCCCATAGTTGGAAGTCCCATTCACAAAGCGAATGACTCTCTTAACCGAAGAGAGATAGGACTCCTTGGGATCGGATTGGTACCTAGCACAAACTCCTACACTAAATGATATATCGGGCCTACTTGCGGTCAAATAGAGCAAGCTCCCTATCATGCCACGATATAAGGTTTGGTCCACACTTTTCATAGGAGTGTCACAATGTTTGGCTTTGTCAAGACCAAACTTCTTCACAAGGTTTTTGGCATATTTGGCTTGGGTTATGAAAATCCCATTATCTAGTTGCCTAATTTGCAAACCTAGGAAGTAATTAAGCTCACCAACAAGACTCATCTCAAATTCATGAGACATAACATCAACAAATTGTTGGACCTTGGTGTTGTTGGTGGAGCCAAACACTATGTCATCGACATATATTTGAGGTATGAAAAGCTCATCATTGTCTCTCTTGATGAATAATGTCTTGTCAACACTACCTCTTGTGTAGTTATTGTCAACAAGAAATTGAGTGAGGCGCTCATACCAAGCCCTCGGTGCTTGTTTCAACCCATATAGTGCCTTCTTGAGGCGATAGATATGGTTGGGGTGGTGAGCATCCACAAACCCCTTGGGTTGTTCAACAAACACTTCCTCTTGCAAGAAGCCATTGAGGAAGGCACTCTTGACATCCATTTGGTGCAATTTGAACTTGTGCACACAAGAAATGGACAAGAGAAGCCTAATAGACTCTAAACGGGCAACGGGAGCAAATGTCTCCTCAAAGTCGATACCCTCAATTTGAGAGTACCCTTGTGCTACAAGTCTAGCCTTGTTCCGCACTATATTGCCATCCTCATCGGATTTGTTCCTAAATATCCATTTAGTGCCTATGACATTAGTGGTCTTAGGCCTAGGAACTAGAGTCCAAACCTCATTCCTTTCGAATTGGTTTAGCTCTTCTTGTATGACAAGAACCCAAAATTCATCATTTAAGGCTTCTTCAACCTTTTTGGGTTCAATTTGAGTGGTGTAGCATGTGTAGCTAATAAGATTAGCAAGTTGACGTCTAGTCCTAACACCCTTATTAACATCTCCAATAACATCCTCTTTGTTATGGAGTCTTCTAACCCATGGAGCGGGTTCATTAGAGTCCAAGAGAGGGACTCTAGTAGTGGGTTGTGTGACTTCATCATTTTCATTAGATGTCCCAACATTTGGAGTCACCACAACCTTCTCCAAAGGAGAAACATCACTAAAAACAACCTCCTCCTCATGATCATTAGACTTGAGCCTAGTGTCATCAAATACGACATTGGATGATTCCACAACACTTAGAGTCTTTAAATTAAAAACTCTACAGGCTCTACTATTCAAGGCATAACCAATAAAAATACCCTCATCACTCTTAGCATCGAATTTGCCAAGTTGATCACGGTCATTCAAAATGTAGCATTTGCTTCCAAAAGTGTGGAAGTAGCTAACATTTGGCCTCTTGCCTTTCCATAACTCATAGGAGGTGTTTCTAGTACCGGGCCTTAGGAAAACTCTATTTCCTATATAGCAAACCGTATTGATGGCTTCGGCCCATAGGTTCCTAGGGACATTGTTGCTAAGCAACATCACACGGGCCATCTCTTGAAGGACCCTATTTTTCCTCTCAACAACTCCATTTTGTTGAGGTGTCCTAGGAGCCGAAAACTCATGGTAGATGCCTAAACCATTACAAAAGGTTTCAAAAGTAGCATTCTCAAATTCCCTCCCATGGTCACTTCTAATCCGTTTTATGCTTTTAATATTAGAGTTCATTTCATTTTGTATTTTATTACAAAGCATTTTAAACTTATCAAAAGTTTCGGATTTTTCTCTAAGAAAATATGTCCATGTGAACCTAGAGAAATCATCAACACATACAAAAATGCATCTCTTTCCACCCAAACTTTCGGTTTGCATAGGACCCATGAGGTCCATGTGGAGAAGCTCAAGAGGCTCCTTGGTGGTGAGAAACTTACCCTTTTTGTGCATGCTTTTAGTTTGCTTTCCTTGTTGGCAAGGTCCACAAACACCATTGGCTTTCTTCCCAAGCTTAGGGAGGCCACGCACACAATTGAACTTTCCAAGGGTCCGTAGATCCCTAAAGTTCATGTGGCCAAGTCTTTCATGCCACAACCCAATTTGCGCATCCATGGACACATGATTAGATACAATACTAGCTTCAAGACAATAACAATTGTCGCTAGATCTCATGCCCTTCAACAAGGTTTGTCCATCGGGTTTTAGGATAGAGCAATAATCTTTAGAAAACAAGACGGAATATCCTTCATCACTAAGATGTGAAATGCTTATTAAATTGGCTTTCAAGCCATCAACAAATAAAGCATTGGATAAGGAGGGTAATCCGGGAACGGAAATGGTTCCTTTCCCTACAACATTTCTTTTGGATCCATCACCAAAAGTGACATTTCCACCTTCCTCCATAACAAAAGTCTCGAAGAAACTCTTGTTTCCCGTCATGTGCCTAGAGCACCCACTATCCAAATACCAAAAATTAGAAGAATTTGCCTTCAAGGCTATTTGTGCAACATGGCAAACATTTTCATTCTTTCTAATCCACTTAGCAACAATTTTAGCTTTCTTAGTGGTCTTTGGTACATGGGTTCTAGATGTCCTAGGATCATGCAAAATAAAATTATCATTCCTAGGAACATGCATCTTGGCTCTATTCTTTCTCTTTTCAATCATGCTTCGTGTTCTACACATTTTAATATATTAAAAGCAATTTGGTCTAATATGACCATCACAACCACAAAAGTGACAAATAGGGATGATAAAAGGAATCATACCTTGTCTTTGTGCACGTATGGGAGCTCGTCCATGTCTTTGTGGATAAGTGGGTTCAATCCATCTTCGTTGTTGAACCGGTCTAGGTTGCTTCCAAGCTTGAGGTTGCATGATTGGTCTCTTTCCTTTGTGAGCCAATTGTTGAGGAATGTTGGCTTGAGGGACCCTAGGGGGTTGAGCTTGAGGTTGCCTTCTTGGCCCCATCTTCACTTGTGCATTAGAGCATTGTCCTACTTCTAATTTCTTCCTAGGAGCTTGCACAAATGAAGTTTCTTCTTTCTTCAAGCTCTTGACAAACACGGTCTTGTTAGAGGTAGAGATCTTCTTGTCATCTTCATACCCAAGACCCCTCTTGTCACATGGACTCTTTCCAACACCAAGCATATGGTCAAGCTTCTTGGTGCTAGAATCTGTCCTAGCCAAGGACCCTTTAACTTCTACAAGTTCCCTCTTCAAGCCTTCTTCACTTCTCTTGGATAAGTCTAATTCCTCAATTAACTTATCCTCTCTCCTCTTCAACCTTTCCACTTGTTCACTTAAGTGGTCATTGTGAGCCGAAAGTTCAAGGTTCTCTTCTCTCAACCTCTCAATCTTTCTTGTGCTTTTAATTGCTAAATCATTGAACTCGGCATGGTATTTAGCAAGCACCTTTTGCTCCACAAATTTCTTTATGGAAATAGAAGATGAGTCACTTTCTACTTCACTTGAGTCATTTTCCTCTTGACTCATTTCCTCTTTCTCACTACCACTTTGGCTCTTATGTGAGGAGGCAAAAGCTAGGAGATTAGCCATGAGCTCTTCTTCACTTGAAGACTCATCTTCCTCATTGGAGTCATCACTACTCCCACTCCAAGTGGCGGCCATCACTTTGCTCTTCTTCTTTTCATTGTGATTAGCACATTCGGGGGCAAAGTGACCAATCCCACCACACATCAGACCCCTTTCCTTTCGGTCCTCTCTTGTCTAGGCTCAAACTTCTTGAAGGAACCTTTTTTCTTCAAGTCTTGTCCTCTTGACCCAAATCCCTTCTTCTTCTTGAACCCCAAAACCTTATTAAACATTTTCACGAATAAGGCAAGGTCTTCATCCGAGTCATGCTTTGCCTCATTTGCATCCTTAGATGCCTTCAAAGCTATTCCTTTAGACTTCTTAGGAGGAGTAGTGGTGCTAGGAGCCTTCCTAGACTCATATGCAAGGAGACGTCCAATCACCTCACTTGGCTTCATATCCATGTAGCCACTATTTTCTTCTATGGCCGTCACCTTTGATTCAAACCTATCGGGGAGAGATCTCATAATTTTTTGCTTGACTCTCCTATCCGAATACGGGTCTCCGAGTTGATGGCTTTGATTTACAATGTCCATCAATTTGATTTCGAAGTCATTGAAGCATTCATCCTCTCCCATCCTAAGTAGCTCAAATTGAGTTTGGAGGACTTGAAGCTTAGACTCCTTCACCACCTCGGTTCCCTCATGTGCAACTTGAAGGATGTCCCATGCCACTTTTGCAATCTGAGTATTCTGAATAAGCTTGTATTGATTCTCATCCATTGCACACATGATGGCATGCATAGCCTTCCTATTCCACTTGGAAGCCTCAAACTCTTGCGCATTCCATTGCGCCTTAGGCTTCAAAACTTCTTCTCCTCCACCACCGGGAGTCATCATAGGTAGATCATATCCGTCTTCCACCGCCATCCATGCACGGTCATGAATTTGGCATATGTAGGATTCCATCTTCCCTTTCCATTGGGAATAATTCAAACCGGTAAGAAGTGGAGGCCTTGTGCTAGAAGCACCTTCGTGGCCACCACCATTTCCACCGTTTCCACTCATAGTGTTTATGAATGAATGAAATGAATGCAAATGTATGAATGATCAAAAATCACACAAAATGCAAAACACACCAAAATAAGCAAGGATCACCTATGTATGTCTAGGAACCCGCTCTGATACCAATTGAAACAAATTATAGCACGGTGTGTATAAAACTATCTAGAAGGGGGGTGAATAGATTTTAAGCTTTTTACCCAATTTTTCGTGTTAGTCAAAATTACGAAATTACCCCTAAATCAATAAAGCAATAAATCAAGTATAATATGCGGAAATTAAATAACACTTGATTTTTACGTGGAAACCCTCACGGGAAAAACCACGGGCTAGTAAGTAAGACACACTCGAACCTCGAATCCACTAAATGTGTAAAACGATTACAACCTAATCTCGGAAGTAATCACACACCTACCTAATCCCAGTATGAGTGAACCTAGTCTAATTTGCTTGCGATCTAAGCAACCTAATCCCGGATGCTACACACAAGACTTACTTTCTCTATGAAGAGAATACAACCCTAAGTGAATATATGAATATCCAAATGCAACATAGAGCAAGGGAAACCCTATATGCTTATCTAAGACGATTAATATGCAATTAGAACAATCCTAGATATCAAAACTAAATGACATGTCAAATAGTTTAGCTAATCAAGATTAAGCACAAAACTTACTTAGCTATCACAAAAAAAAACTTCTCAAACATACATCATACTAATCTCAAACTTGTATTCAAAGTATATAAAATAACATACAAGTAATTAATTGAGATTGCTAGCTAAGAGAAACACAAAATATGTAAGATATTAGTGAAAAGCTTACCAAGCAAAGTATGATGAAGAATCCATGCAAGATGACATCTAGAAGATCAAGGATGATGCTAGATGATGATTGATGAATGATGATCATGAAAAAGTGTTTGAGTAATAAAAAATGAGTTCTTGGAATTTTTCTTCTCTTTGAAAAATATCCTAAGTATGAATTCTGAATATGAACTCTCTTGATTGACCTAAAGACAAAATGGCATATATATAGGGGGCCAAATCAAAGTGTGGTCGTTTAAGTAAGTTTCAAAGAAACGCGCCGATCGGCGGTTTCAATCGGCGGCCAGGCCACCGATCATGACCGCCGAATTGAGCTTGTGAAGAACAGAGCATAAACGGCGGTTCATTCGGCGGTTTCGTGACCGCCGATCCCAACCGCCGAATCAAAACAGAGAGATTAAAATCAATCAGGTATGAACGGCGGTTTCGTGATCGCCAATTCAACCGCCGAATTAGACTGAGAGATAAATCAATCAGGTCTTGAAACGGCGGTTTCGAACGGCGGTCGTGACCGTCGATCTTAACCGCAGAAATGCTTCAGACCAATCTGGACTGAAACGGCGGTTTCAGTCGGCGGCCAGGCCGCCGATCACCTAGAAAGGTGAAAACCAAGGAGAAGCCAAGGGCATTCTCCATAGGCGGTCCTTGCGCTAAACCAAGCACAATCTAGTGCATGCGCGGATGTTTCCGAAAGTTATCAGGAAACGAATTACACGACAACAGGACACAATTACACACAACAAAATATAATAAATAAGTACAAGTGTGAAATGTGACAAGTGAAGAGAATGCACACATATGCAATGAATGTTAAGTGAGTGTGTGCAACTAATCTCTTCAAAGAAAAGTAAGCACATAGAAATTTACCTTCGGTGCTTATCAACACGAGGTCTTCAAAGGGCTTCGAACAATAAGACCGATACTTAGGCTACCCTTACAAAGAACCCCAACATGTGGTTTGTCCACGAAATAAGCCAATCAACAAATGGGAACCTTACAGAGGGGGAGGAGGAAGAGGAACCATTATTGCAAGTTGGGCAGTGGCAACACTAGAAACTTGTTTTAGAGCGGAAAGTGGAGAAACTTTAGCTTGGGCAGCCCGTGCCAACATCTTGCTCAAGGATGGACGGGCTGTGATTTTTGCTGGAAAAGAAGTAGGAAAATGTGAGGCCAACCCCGTAATTGCAATAGAAGGGGTTGATGCAAGTGGCTGAGATCCGGAGGCAGCGCCGACACCAGGAGGAGAAGAAACAGGAGAATTGGCCGAAAGGGGATCCGGATATATCGGTCCTAAGGAAGAAGAAGAAGGAGAAAATGAGAGTAGAGGAGTAGCAAAAACTATCAGAAGAAGAATTAGTATAAAAAATAAATTAAAAATAAAAATAAAAAATAAAAAAAACAATAAGCAAAACCTACCCAAATGCGCAATGGATATCCTCAGATACCGCTCCAACCGAGCACCCTCAAAGGAATCGCAGGTGGGATACTTCGAATTGGTATAGTTCCTATCCTGGATCTTCTTAAGAATCCCCTTGGATTCTACAGAAAGTACACTCGTGCTCCACTTATCTTTCAGAGAGAACTGGGTAGGAACCGAGTACTCAACCCCATCTAGTTATACTGAATGGCCCCAATCACCCTCAACCACGACCCATTCATCTTTCCAGGAGGGGTTGTACTTCACGTTCGCCCCAAGAACGATGAAATGCATCTTGTTCTTGGGCCTCAGGTAGAATTGACCCCGAGGGACCATACTCGTTACTTGATAGATGTAGCGGATCTCATCGAAGTCAGGCTCCCTATCAACACCTTTTTTCTCACATTGCTCCTTCCAAACACCAAGAACCCCGTTAAGTTCTTCCAGAATCCGGGTGAAATTTGTAGCCGGGCTAGCTCTAAAGCAATGAGCAACCTATGAAGAAAGGGATGAAGAGGAAGCCGAACCCCGCATTCAAAGGCGGCTACATGAATTAACAGGTAGCCTGGAGGGGGAGTATATACTTCATACCCCCGATGAGGGAGAGAGAGACTGATAGCATTCAGGATCCTATAAACCTTCCTAAGTCGAGCTAAAGTATCAACTATGCAGACCGAATCCGGAATGATCCGGCCATCATCAAAAGAGAGCAGGGGCCCAACAAGAACTCTGGCAGAATCAACAGCCGGGATGTCATCCTTCTCCTCCTCCTTCTCCTTGTCATCGACATCGGCACCCTTCTCTTCATCCCCTATCTGGACCGGGTTATCGGGTCTACTGTGGAAACCCGACTCTATTCGGGGATTCCTACCGGAACGATGATGTTGAGACGGGATACCATCGCCAGTGACATCGCCTTCTCCCCGACCACGTTTCTTTCCCCTGATTGATAGGGAACTCCCCTCCTAGTCCGCCCGCTACACGTTCAAAAGTTAATCAAGGCTACTAGGAGGATTGGCGGAGGTTGAACGAGAATTTGAGGAAACAAGTCGAGGAGGCAAAGAGGATAAAGGAGTGTCCTGAGTAGAGTCAGGGAGTTTCGAGGGGGATACCATTGTTGTCGAAAAAAGAAAGGGAAGAGACCCAAAAAAGGAGAAAGTTTTAGTTCTTTATTTCTGAAAGACAATTGAATGTGAGCAAGTGAGGGAAGAAGTGATGCATTTATAGATAGGAGTTGGACGGTTACCGAAACATAGAAGGAAACATGGAGTATAGGTTGGAGACGTGTACGAGACGGTTTCGAGAAAGCCACACCAAAAACGGCCCGTTTAAATCCGCAAAGCAACCACTGTTTGACACGTGGATTGCCATTAAATACCACCGTATGCAAGGAGGATCTCCTTCCTAGTAATGGAAACCAGCCAGACGAGACTAGATAGGCAGACAAGATAGAAAATCCTTCAAGCGGACTAGAAATCCTAACTCTAACCTCAGCAAGATACCGGTGTTCAAGTCAGGGGTGGTAGGGATCAAAGAAGAATTTTCCATCGGCCTGGGAAATTAAGTCGGGGTAAAAAACTACCAGGGAAGAGGTATCCTGATACCCCACCTTTCTACAAAAAGGTTAGGGTACGGGCTTCTAACCACCACGATCAGGTTTAAGACTTATAAGACCTAGGAAGTACCAGCAAACCCCGAAAACAAGATCAAGCAGCTCCACTGCTACAAGATCTTAGTACCTGTCTACCTCCAGGTACCCCGATACCTCGATACCCCAATACGTTCAAGCAGAAATTCGAGAAAAAAATGAGAAGAAGGCAGGGTACTTGAGTAGCCCAATTCACTAAAAGCTAGTGGTAGGCACTTGGTGAATAAACAGTCACGTGTTAAATACAAAAGTCCCAGTACGCCGACCCCACCTAGAACAAGAGTAAGTACCCCGAACAGCAAACCAAGTAGAAGGACAAGCACTAAACGCCATCGTTTGAGACAGAACAATACATTCATTCCTGCCACACAAAATCCTATTTGAAATGGGAGTCAACTCCCACTTAATCTGTCGAAAAAGGAATCACTTGATTCCAGGGATCAAATCCCCCGATGAATTCATAGAGTTCAAGGAAAGACCCGTGAATTGCTAAAACCCTATACCGAAGTTCTAGGAGTGCATGGCAAGAAATGGACCTATATATTCATCGTATGATTGCAGAACAGAAAAGAAAGGAGGACCTTACTTAATACTTTTCCACTTATCGACATGCACGAGAGCTCTATCACCACCGCCCATTAAGTTTATTTTTTTTCTCATAACCATAGCTATGATAAATCTTGATTGTAACTCCACCATGTATTCATCATCAATAACAATGAGCTATATGTACGATCCACTATTTATATGTAATTTTCTTGTTACTGTCATTCTCCATTCTCATTGAATTTCTAGGAAGCTATAGGTATCGAACTACCTGATAACCCTCCGATCGAGATCTATCAGGATCCCGGTCCCCTTGAATTGTTAATTGAGAAAATCACCTCAGTGACAATTTTCGGTTAATACCTTTTGTTAACCCAAAATTGTCATCGGGGTGCAATTTAGAATTAATGGTATGTGATGGACCCGGATCAAATTAGACCTGGGCTAGCGGGATACAATATACCCTGGTATCCCACTGGGTATCGTGAATCCGATATTACGATGAATACAAGTAATGGGATGGACGAGTTTCTTATATGGTGGATATATGAAAGCTGAAAAGCAGTTTATACGTATATATATATATGGATCTGAAATACGATTCGTTACAACCAGGTATTTGAACTATCAGGATTGCAATATAGAAAAGAAATCAGGCCTGAAGGAGAACGATGAAGATGGAGCTTTTTGTGTCTGTCGATAAGTAGAAAAAGTAAATTAGGGTTTTCGATCCCCATTCCTGTCAACATATCATTCGTATATATAGGCCTGCTTTCTTGAGTCACTCCTAGAACCTTGGTCTAGGGTTTCAGTGATACACGGGTTTTCCTGTGAAGTCTCTCCGAATTCATTGGGAAAGTCATCCCAAAAGATCAGGTCATTCCTTTTTCTTTCGGCTCCTAATCAGTTGACCCCTATATAAAATAGGATACTAAAATGAGGGAATGGATGCAGCGTTGTAGTTTTCATCTTTAAACAGTGACGTTTAGTATCCGCTTTAATATGTAGTTTGTTCTTCGGGGTGCCTGCCTCCTGCTTCAGCGGGGTCAATCTATCGAGATCCTGTTATATGTCTTGCCATGTGCTTGTCACATGTTTCGCTGGTCGGGGTGTCCCAAGTACCCTGCGTCACTCACGCTCCTTTAAAAGCAATGTTCACGGATATCGGGGTTTCAAGCAGCTGGGTACCAGGATATTCTGGTATCGGAGTACTCGAGGTAGCTGGATACCAGGATCTTGTGATGGTTGTGTCTTTCAGGCCCTCTCCCTTTATCTTTTGGCTTCCTAGACCTTTTCCTGATCTCGGGGATTTTAAACCGGGGTGGGTTGAGGCTCCCTTCCTTAGCCCATCAACTAGCAGGTGGGACGTCCGGACATCTTTCCGTTTCTACTTTGGATTCCGACTTTCTTCTTAAGGCTTGTGAAAAATTCTTTTTTGATCCCTGCCATTTTTTGCGGTTAACCGAAGTCCCCCCTGACTTAAACACCGGTATCTTGCTGGGGTTGGAGTCAAGATTCCCGGGTCCGTTTGAAGGATTTTTCGCCTTGTCTGGCCGTCTTCGTAATCAAAGGGGGGAAATCCTCCTTTGAAAAGGTGGTATTTAATAATAACCCACATGTCTGATAACGATTGCTTCATAAATTTAAATTGGCCGTTTTCTGCGTGGATTTTTTTGGAGCTGTCCTCGAGCACGTCTCCAGCCATTAATCTCTGTTTCCTTTTAGGTTTCGGTAACTGCTCTTCCTCTGCCCATAAACTATTCTCTCTCCCCCTCTTCCGTTGTTATGTTTCTCTTGCCTTTCAGAAATCAAGAACCGAAATCTTCTCTTTCTTTTGAATCTTTCCTTTTCAACAATGGAATCTCCCTCTAAGCTTCCTATCTCTACTTAGAATGTTCCTTCACCTTCCATGCCTGCTCCCTCAGGTTCTCCTTCTGTCTCTTCATATTTTTCTGGTAGCCAGAAGGAGGATTCAGCAGCGAGTTCACAGTCGATCAAAGGAAAGAAGCGTAATCATGGTGATGGAGATGTTACTGGAGGTGGTATCACGTCCCAGCTGTAGGGAAAAATCGTAGTACACGCAGCGGAAGCGAGACTAAAAATAGATTTAGTAACTTTTAAAATTTTTTCTTTTTATGAACCTTAAACCCTTTAATCAATTAAACATATATATTATCTAACAAAAGAAGAATACCTTTTGTCGCGTGATCCGATTGACTTACGTCGATGGTAATCCGCAAGATCTTCAATCCTAGCATGAACGTGGATCACCTAGGAGCGTGGTCTCCCTTTTTCTTTGAATTGCAAACCTGAGAATGGATAAACAAACTTTTCTTTTTCTTTGTTAGTCACAAAAACAATCAAAAGAAGACTAAGATTATTCCGGTCACTTTTGAGTATTCAATCTTATGATCGAAACTCGCGTGAACCTCAATCGATGTTGTACACACAAGTTTATTGATGAACAAGCAATTAGTGTACCATCAAAGAATAATCTATTCACTCTTTTATGTTTTAGTAGAATAAAAACCTTTCTATGAATTGAGAAGAAGAAGAAAATTGTATCAATGAACAACCATGTGGCCGAATTCTATAAGTGAGAATATATAGGTGGCCGAAATTTGCTTCATCTTTTCTTTTAGGGTTGCCGAAAATCCTTCTCTAAAAGGGACTAGGGTTGCCGCAAATCACAAGCCAAAAAGGGTTTGTGTTGCACCCTAATTTCCATCTAGTTTAAGACTTCAAACCCTAATCCAACTCATAAATATTTTATTCTATTATTTGACTAAATAAAAAGACTTCTTATTTGATTAAATAAATAAAATTAATTATTTATTTTCTTATCAAACAAGTCTTTCAATTTTAGTATACTACTTCCAATAGTATAACTCTAGGAATCATATTTCCTAATCAGAAAAGATTTGTTTCTTAATTAAACAATTAATTAATAAATTAATTAATTCTTATTTAATTAAACAATGAAACAAAATAATATATAAGGTTAATTTATTCACCTTTGCCGCCCCACTTAAAATAAATGGGCCATATATTATTTTCTTATTTCATTTAATCCATTGGACTTTAAATAAAAAGCCCACATGTGAACCGGACCCATTCTTACTAAAAGAAACAAGCCCACATGTCTTTCATTAATATATTAATACAATTGTGCAGCCCATTAAATAAATAATGTGCAAATTATATTCTTAATATATTAAATGCAATTCTAAATGGACCCATAAATTGGTCCGGTAGAATATATCAAGTGATCCAAGCAAGTCCGTGTGGATTGGGGATCTTGGCGGGCTATCTAAATTTAAGCTTCAATAGACATAACCTAATCACAATCAACAAATGATTCACTTAGGTCCGATCCATTAATTTTAACTCATTCCACTAAAAAGCTAAAATTGAACTCTTAAATAAAGATAGAAAAGGAAGATGTTCCTCATTCATACCCTAGACAATCAAGTTGGAGATAGTGTATCCTCGTGATTAATATCAGTAATCGCCAAGAGTTCATAGACCGCCTATAACTCTCCAAGTTACCATATTTACTCATATGACCATGTTTTGAACTTGGATATTTTGACTTGTCCAGAAGCCATGTTTTCAATAGACACTATCGAAAACTCAACGTTGATATTTAATATCCAATTACCTCAAAACATCCATATGATGATATTATACTCTCATTCAATAAATGGAGCCACGATGTCCATATCTATAAATGAAGTCCTCTATCGATTAACAAATGAATATCACCAAACTATCGAGGATAGACTATGCGATATAATCGTACTCATTGATAACTCAAATGATATCACTTGCAACCATAAGTCCATCATTTATCTCAGGATTAAGATAGACTCTCCGATTGTCCTGATAATGAAAAGACTTTTATCTACTGACGGTTATAGATAAAGTATTTCATTGTGATCCAGTTCAATGCACCCAGTGCACTAGATTCTTTTGCTCGAAGACACTCCGATGATTTTAGACTCATCATATCTCATTTGATCCCACTCAAATGCTAGCAAAAGAATTCTACAACTTTAACAAGATAAAGGTGTCCAACCTTTAACTTAAGTTGTGAACAATATTCAAGACTAACTAAAGAATTGTGTCTACCACATACATATCCAGATGTACGAACAATTCTTCTTTTCTCATAGTCTTTAGACCTTATGATTATTTACTTTGACAATTATAATATTAAACTATAAATGCTATAAGATTTGTTAAACCAGAAATCACTTTATTAATATGAAAAAGATTGTTAATTACAACATTACACTCTTGCTATTGAGCATAATCCTAACACCAGCGTCGCTGCTCTACGAGGAATCCCCGAATAGGGTTGGGTTTTCATAATGAACCTGAGAATCCGGTCCAAATAACGGATGAAGATGAGGCTGCTGGCATTGATGACAAAAGAAAAGATGAGGTAGGCGACCTTCTTTCTGTGGATTCTTTAGGAATTCTTGTTGGGCCCCTCCCTTCTTTTGGTGAAGACCGCGTAATCCCGGATTCGGTCTGTACTGCTGATACTTTAGCCCGGCTCAAGAGGGTTTACAGGATCCCGGATGCTATCCGTCTTTCCCTTCCTCACTAGGGGTACGATGTGTACTCTCCCCCCATAGGTTGCCTGCTACTCCACGTGGCCGCCTTTAAGTGCGGCGTTCGGCTTCCTCTTCACCCCTCCATTAGCAGGTTGCTTGTTGCTTTAGGACTGGCCCCGCTACAAATTTCGCCAGGATTCTAGAAGAACTTGACAGGGTTCCTGGTACTTTGGAGGGAGCAGTGTGAAAAAGACGATGTCGAGAAGGAACCTAGCTTCGATGATTTTCGCTACATTTTTCAAATAACGAGCATGGCTCCTTGGGGTCAATTCTACCTGAGACCCAAGAATAAGTTGCAATTCACTGTTCCTGGGGCGAATGTGAAATTCATCCCGCCCTGGAAGGACGAGTGGGTTGTAGTCGAAGTCGATTGGGGTTAGTCGGTGTATCTGAATGGGGTCAAACACTTGGTTCCTATTCGCTTTTCTCCACAAGATAAGTGGAACACGGCTGAGCTTTCTGTAGAATCCAGCCAGATCCCTACGAAGATTCAAAGTAGGAACTATGTCAACCCACAATATCCTACATGCGATCCCTTTGAAGGTGCCCGGCTGGAGCGGTATCTACGAATATCTCTTGCGCAACCAGGTACGCCTTGCCCCTTTCTCTTCCTCCCTTCTTTCTCTCTTTCTTCTTACTAATGGTTCCTCTGACAGTTTCGGCTATTCCCCTTCCCTCTTCGTTTCTATCAGGAATGATACGTCCGGATTCCCCTCCTCCCAATTCTCCTAATCCTTCTTCAGTCGGTGCTGGAGTTGCCTCGATATCCCTGCCACTTGCGTCTAGTCGTCCTCCTGCCCTTGAGGGGTCGGCTCTAGTTTCACCTTCTTCTCTTCCGGCCAAGACCGCAGCGTGCCCATCTTTAAGCGAGATGTTGGCGCGAGCTGCCAAGACTAAAGTTTCACTGCTCTCTGCTTCGAAGAAAATGTCCCACTGGCCGTTGTCCCTCCTGCAACAATGGTCGCTCCTCTTCCCCCTTCCTTTAATGCTTCAGCCCAACTTCCTACTAGAACGGAGAAAAGAAAGGGGGACGCTGCTCCAGTTATGACTTCCGCCGATCTCCCTTTCGGGTCGGGGTCACGAAACCATGATCAGGAGGAGATCATTTCTAAGTTCGTTATTACTTGTTCCAATGGGGGCTTGCAGTCCATGTCCTCTCTCCTGATTGATATCTTGGCGTCAAAGGGAGCGTCATTTCTTGCCGAGGTATGCATTGGGTCCCTTCAGCTTGTTGTATGTAGATTCCCCTTCTCTGTTTCGTATCTTCTTTATTTCTTTTTGTAGGGTTTTAAATTTGTCCTAGCCATGGGGCAGCAAGCAATCATCCTGAAAGAAGTCAATCTGGCTCTCCAGGTAAAACTAGAGGAGGCTAGGAACGATCTGGCCCGGGCTGAGGAGAGCGTTTCTTCCTTAGCTCAGGAAACCTCCGATTCTGATGCTGGCAGGGAGGCGGCCTTGATGGACCTGAAACGGGTGACTCATGCTTATGACGTGGAAGTTGCCAGATCAAATCACCATCGTAATGACAAGGAGACCGTTAAAGCGGAGATGATTGTCCTTTTAGACAACCACAGGGCCCTACAGGTTTCTATGAACGCCTTGGAGTCTAAGGTGGATTCCTATTTCGGGGATGGGTACTTTACTGCTTCATACGAGGTCGCCAAAGCATTTCCTCCTCCCTTTGACTTACGAAACACTCTTAACTGGGATCGTGATGTGATCATGGCTCGAGCTGCCTAATTCGAAGACCTGGACCAGGGAGGTCCTTCCTATGCAGCCATTGCTCCCGAATTTATGGAGAAAAGTACCCGAAGTCCCCCGGCTTCTCCAACTGACTTGTTACGAGATTTCGTGCCCCCGATTAATGAGATGGGTCTCCCCCCTGGAATAGTTGTAGCCGGTGTCGAAGAAATTCATGATGCCACTGGTGATGAAGGGGCTGACGAAAAAGGTGGGTCTGGATGAAGACCAACGGCGGAGAAAAACTTAGTTTTCTTTATTGTTTTCCCCAGCTACATTGATAGTTTTTTTTTTTTTTGCAGCCCGAACATGGGAACTGGGCATCCCCATTGATTAATAAAAATTCTTTTCCAATATTCGGTGATGTCGTTCTTGGATGATGGTTCCTTGGTTTGTTGAGCTTTCCTGACGAGTATTTTTGTGTAAGTAGAGGGCCCGTCTTAATCTGAAGTCCTTAATCTGGGTGACTTCAATCAGTCTAACGGGATGGGATGTTTTTGCTTGATGCTTTATTAGTAAATCCTGGTAGGTAACCGAGGTTGCCCCAGTATCAGGTCTCTCTTACTGAGATACGGTGATGTAATGAAACGTAGAGTCATGCATCCTGATGGATCGTCTTGATTCCTCTGGCTACCCGTTTGGGTAGTCTACTAAGGTTTACCTTGGCGTTTGATTAATCCTGGTGGCGTTTGGTTAATCCTGGAGGGGGGAATTCCCCATCCGAGGCTTCAGGAGGTCCATATAGACTCTCCTGGTCTTGGTTAAACAAAAATATGGCAGACGACTACGCCTCTTATGCTCTCAAGCACCAGATTCTTCTTGGAGGGGGGGTATTCCCCGACCAAGGCAGCAGGAATGCCATGGGGCTCTTCCTGGTCTTGAGGCAAAAAGGATGGCGAAAAACTTCATTTAGGCGTACTTCGGAGAAAACCGTGGAATGAAAAACTGACTTTGTTGATTCTCAAAGTAAGTACAAAGCAAAAAGGAAATCGGGGTATGCGTATCAGAAGTGTACCCTCCATGACATATTTCTTTCTTTAAGAACTCCTAAGGGTAAAACCTTTTGAGATGATCGGCATTCCAAGTATGATCCACCGGGTAACCATCCATATCTTCTAACTTGTATGCCCCCCCTGCGTACCACTACTTTTATCAAGTATGGACCTTCCCAATTAGGGCCAAAAACCCCATCTGACCTCTTCCGGGTATTCTGGGTCACTTTCCTGAGGACTAAGTCCCCTTCTTTGAAATTTTGAGTCTTTACCCTCCTATTAAAACATCGTGTAAGGATTCTCATATATTGATTGGCTTATTTCGTGGACAAACCACATGTTGGGGTTGATAATGTAAAGGTAGTTTAGGTGTTTGAACTTTATGCTCGAAGGCCCTTTCAAGACCCCAAGGGACAAGCACGCCAAAAGTATAATTTCTTGTGCTTGATTTTTCTTTGAAGAGATTTAGTTAGCACACACTCACTTAGTATACTTGTTCATGTGTGCATTCTCTTCTCATGTCACTTTACACACTAGCACTTTGTTTTATATCTTGTTGTGTGTATATGTGCTTAGTAATTCGTTTCCCGATAGTGTTCGGAAACATCCGCGCTCACACATATGTGTGCTTGGTTTTACGCGAAGACCGCCCACGGAGAATGCCCTTGGCTTCTCCTTGGTTTTCACCATTGTTGGTGATCGGCGGTTATGATCGGTGGCCTAGCTGCCGAATGAAACAGCCGTTTCAGTCCAGATTGGTCTGAAGCAATTATGCGGTCACGATCAGCGGTCACGACCATCGTTCGAAACCGCCGTTCATACCTGATCGATTTTAATCCCTCGGGTTTGATTCGGCGGTTGGATCGGCGGTCACGAAACCGCCGAATGAAACCGCCGTTGATGCTCTGTTCTTCACGGGCTCAATTCGGCGGTCGTGATCGGCGGCCTGGCCGCCGATTGAAACCGCCGAACGGTGCGTTTCAGGGGCAAAAGTGTCTTTTCACATGCCCAATTCTTGATGTCTATAAATATCTTACTTTCTCATTCTCTGATCAAGTTCTTTGAGTTATTAGAACCCTAAACTTCAAAGAGAGATTTTTGAGAAAAAAACAAATCAAGAACTCACCTTTAAACACTCAAATCAAATCCCTTTTGCATCAAATTTCATATTTGATCTTCTATGCCTTCATAGAATTGATCCATGCATGGTTTTGAATCATCACATCTTATTTGGTATGTTCTTCACTAATTTCATATTACTTTAGTGTTTTTCATATTAATACATCTCTTTAATTACTTGTATGCTTTTGATTATATGCTAGATACAAGTTAGAGATTATTTGTGATGAAAATGATTGAGTGTTGATTGTGATAGCTAATTAGGTTTTTAATTAATCTTGATTAGCTAAGCTATTTGACATGTCATCTAGCCATTTATATCTAGGATTGTTTTAATTGCAAAATCATTATCCTAGATAAGCATATAGAGTAACCTAGCTCTAATTTGCATTTTGAATATTCATACATATTCACTTAGGTTGTTTCTCTTCATTGAGAAGTAAGTCTTGGGGCTAAGAGTGCTTAGGCCTCAAGCAAATTGGAATAGGGTTGCTAATAAAGGCCCGCTGGGTAGAAGTGAGGGGTTACAGACCGGAGTGTTAGACGAGGTCTACATAGGTTGTAAACTTCATTTCAATTAGTGATTTCGAGTTCCGAGTGTGGCGCACTATACAGCCCGTGGTTTTTCCCAGTGGTTGGGTTTCCACGTATACATCAAGTGTTATTTAAATTCCGCACTATATTACACTTGCTTGTATTTTTGACTAGTAGGGGCATTTTCGTAATATTGACTTGCATGCGAAAATTGGGTAATAATAGTTAAAATCTATTCACCCCCCCCCCCCCCCCCCCCCCCTCTAGATAATATTTAGAACACACCGAGCATTTATTGTATTCTTTTCACATCGGGCTATCTTGTGCTGGTAGGCCGTTACCCACTCGGCCACCCTATCTTGCTTCTCTTCAAGGAGGTCTAAACTGGCTCTTAACTTCATCTCGTTTTCTTCCAACTCAAAGTACTGGACCCTAAAAGACGTTAACCGGTGTTCGATGGGCGAGACGGTCTCCGTTCCAAAAGCCAGATAGTAAGGAGTTTCCCCAGTCGCGGTCCTTTTCATAGTCCGATACGCCCAAAGGACATTCGGAAGCTCTTCAACCCATCCTCCCTTCTTCTGTTGGAGCTTTTTTTTTAGGAGCTTCTTGATAGTCTTGTTAGTGGCCTCGAGCAATCCATTAGACTGAGGATGAGCTACTGAGGCTAGGCATAAATCTATACCCCTTTCTTCGCAGAAAAACCTGAAGTTAGCATTGTCAAATTGTTTACCAAGATCGGTGAATATAGCCATCGGGGTACCGAATCTACAAACGATATATTCCTTGACGAAGCTCGTGGTGTTAGCTTCAGTTATCTGGACCAAGGACTTTGCTTCCACCTATCGAGTGAAGTAGTCTATGGCTACTACCGCGTGTTTAGCGTGGCCGGGTGCGGTAGGAAATGGTCCGATTAGATCCAACCCCCAAATAGCAAATGGATAAGGAGTGCTGATCGAAGTGAGTTTTTCTGGGGGCAAATGGTGTAGATTCTCAGTTTTCTGGCAAGGCTCGCAGGATTGTGCAAAGTTTTTTACGTCCTGATGGATAGTGGGCCAGTAGTATCCCATTCTGAGAACTCGATACGCCAACCTCTCTCCTGCAACATGATTGCAGCAATCTCCTGAATGTACTTCGTCCAATGCCCATTTGGCGTCATCCGGGTGCAAACATCATAGCAAAGGGAGTGATTTTCCTTTACGATAGAGGTGTCCCTCAATCAGACAGTACCGGGATGCAATCCTCTTGAGTTTGCGTGCTTGGTCCGGGCTCTCAGGGAGCGCACCGCCTTGCAGGTAATCGGCAATGGGATCCATCCAACAAGCCAGACGAGTGACGGGGTTAATTTCTAGTCCCGGGGTCGTGCTAGGTCGTGGTATCAACTGGAGTGGTATCCATTTAGGTAATGCCCTTCCTCCTATTGCCACTATCTTGGCTAGGACATCTGCTCGGTGATTTTTCTCTCGAGGGATTTGTTCCAACCTCAAGCCCCTAAACTTCGTAGCTGTTTCTTGGACTTTCCGGAGGTACGCTATCATGTTGTCACCTCTTGCTTGATACGTGCCAGATACCTAGTTGATTACCAGCTGGGAGTCGCTCCTTACTACGAGATACTCAACTCCTTGCTCTGTTGCAACCTTCATTCCTGCCAACAGGGCTTCATACTCTGCCTCATTATTGGTGACATTCGAACCTAAAATAGTGGCTGCATTCGATCCCTTCGGGATCAATCAGGACGATCCCAGCCCCACATCCGGCTTATTTTGAAGAGCCGTCCGTATACAGGGTCCAAATCTCACTGTCCGCCGGCCATTCTGGAGGTTCTGGATCCATATCTAGAACTACAGAAGGATCCGAGTGAGGAATTATGCTGAATTCTGCGATAAAGTCGGCCAGGGCTTGCGCCTTGATGGTTGTCCTTGCCTTGTATCTTATGTCATACTGGGTGAGCTCCAGAGCCCAAAGAACCAACCGGCCTGATACATCCGGCCTTTGAAGGAATTGTCTCAAGGGTTGATCTGTTACCACTGCAACGATGTGAGCTTGAAAATAAGGCCGAAGTTTTCTGGCTGCGGTGACCAATGCAAAGGCCAACTTCTCCAGGATAGTATAGTTTTTCTCAGATTTTGACAAAGCCCGACTCACATAGTAGATTGGTCTTTGGATTCCATGATTGCACTCCTTTACCAAAGCTCCGCTGGTTGCGGTCTCTGACACCAATAGATAAAGTTGTAGTTCTTCCCTTGGGGTAGGCTTAACCAATAGAGGTGGACTGGCTAGATACTCTTTCAGGGCCCGGAACGCTTGTTCACTCTCGTGATCCCACTTCATGTTTTTTCCCTGCTTGATGATTTTGAAGAAAGGTAGGCATTTATCTGTGGACCTCGATATGAAGCGGTTCAATGCCACTACCCGTCCAGTCAGCCCCTGAGCTTGTTGGAGAGTATTTGGAGTCCCCAGCTCGATGATGGCCTTGATCTTTTTGGGATTGGCTTCGATCCCTCTCTCATGCACCATGAAGCCAAGGAACTTTCCCGCTGCTACCCCAAAGGCGTATTTAGCTGGATTTAACCTCATCTGATTTTCTCTGATTATTTGGAAAGTCTGTTGTAAATCTTTGGGGTGTTGATGGGTTACTTGAGATTTGGTGATCATGTCGTCTATATACACCTCCATAGACTTCCCTATCAACGGCTTGAATAATTTGTTTACCAAGCGTTGATACGTGGCTCCTGCATTCTTGAGGCCAAAAGGCATGACTTTGTAACAATAAAGACCTTGCCCTGTGATGAAGCTGGTCTTATCCTGATCGGCAGGGTGCATCATGATCTGGTTGTATCCCGAGAAGGCATCCATGAAACTTAAGAGTTTGTTCCCCGCGGTAGAATCGATCAACTGGTCGATTCTAGGAAGGGGAAAACTATCCTTCGGGCATGCCCTATTGAGATCAGTATAATCCACGCACATGCGCCACTTTACATTGGCCTTGGTTACCATGACCACATTGGCGATCTATTCGGGGTAGCGGGATTCTCTGATGAATTTAGCTTTCAAAAGCTTGTCCACCTCTTCCTGTACCGAGGTGTTCCATTCCGTTCCGTGTTGAAATGTCTTCGTTTCTGTTTGACTGGCTTGACTGTGGCATCCACTGCCAGTCGGTGAACCGCTAGGTTAAGAGGGATTCCTGGCATTTCGTCGTGGTTCCAAGCAAAGATGTCGTTGTATTCTTCAAGAAGTTCCACCAATCTTCTTCTGACCTCGCTATCCAGTGCACCTCCTATTTTCACTAACTTAGCTGAGTCACCTTTTCTAATCTGGATTTCTTCTAATTTTTCCGTGGGGTGTCCTCCAGTCCATCCTTTTCCCTCTTCTTCAGTTTCCTCTGGGACCAAATCTGGTATCTCCCTTTCTTCTAGGATGTGGAGGTCTGGCTCCGAAGCCCTGCGACTTAGCTCTTGGACGATACGGGTGTATCGCTTGGTTGAAGTGGTGGGGTTGGTAAATGCTGCATGGTAGGTGCGGGCTATTTGCTGATCCCCCCTGACTTCCCCTACTTTAGCTCCGACTGGGAACTTCAGAATGTTATGATAAATGGATAGGACACCTTTGATTCTTGACAAGAAAGGTCTTCCGAGGATCGCGTTGTAGGCGGACGGAATGTCCACTAAAATGAATTCCGTCACGATGTTCTGCTGAAGGGGGGCCTCTCCAATAATTACTGGCAAGGTGTGCGCTCCTACTGGCATCACGGAGTCTCCTGCAAAACCATATAAGGGTGTCCTGCAACTGTTGTAACATGGGTTCTTGAGGTTAAACTTCTCAAACGTTTCTTTAAATAGGACATCTATAATGCTTCCGGTGTCAATCAGGATGCGGCGGACCCGATAGTTGGCAATCTGGGCTGTGATCACCATTGGATCGTCACAGGGTTATGGTGCAATGTAGGTATCATCTTCAGCAAACACGATCTGAGCAGAATGGGGGAATCACGCAATCTTTTTGACACCCGGAACACATCCCGGCCAGCTGCATGCTTCGGGATCTTCCATGTATGGTTTTTTCTTGAATTGTTGGAAGCTCCTGCAAAGGTTGGTCCTCCGCTAATGGTATGGCTAGCCTGAACTTGTTGCACCACGGTCTTTGCTGTCAGCCTCGTCGCTGACTGGATCCTTCTAGGCGGGATATTGGTAGCTGGCTTCACCAATCGACGTCTGAGATCTTCAGCATGACTCTGCACTGATAATGACGGTCCGAGTCCGTTAAAAACCGGTACCTGGGTACTTGATCCTGCTCCTTGGGTCAATCCGGGTGCTTCAGAAGGGATCCCTTGGGTGATCATCCGAAGACGGACGCTCTCCACATAGGCTGGAGCATGTTGCTTTATGGGCTCCCGAGTCGCTTCCGGGATCGCGGGGTCCTGTAGTGCTGATCTGGGATTAGGCGGCAGGATCTGGCTTCTGGTTCCTTTCCTTTTCCCTTGATTTCGGATGGAAGCGAGGGAATGGGGCCCCGAGTTGGTGGGTTGCCCTTGGAAGGATTGGTGCCTCATCTTCTGTCTTCATTTGAGTTGAACTTGTAAGTTGGTTAATGGGGTTCGATTCCCATAGACGGCGCCAAAGTGTTAACCCAAAATTGTCACCGGGGTGCAATTTAGAATTAACGGTATGTGATGGACCCGGATCAAATTAGACCTGGGCTAGCGGGATACTCTATAACCTGGTATCCCTCTGGGTATCGTGAATCCGATATTACGATGAATACAAGTAATGGGATGGACGAGTTTCTTATATGGTGGATATATGAAAGCTGAAAAGTAGTTTATATGTATATATATATGGATCTGAAATACGATTCGTTACAACCCGGTATTTGAACTATCAGGATTGCAATATAGAAAAGAAATCAGGCCTAAAGGAGAACGATGGAGATGGAGCTTTTCGTGTCTGTCGATAAGTAGAAAAAGTAAATTAGGGTTTTCGATCCCCCTTCCTGTCAACATATCATTCGTATATATAGGCCCGCTTTCTTGATCCACTCCTAGAACCTCGGTCTAGGGTTTCAGTGATACACAGGTTTCCCTGTAAAGTCTCTCCGAATTCATTGGGAAAGTCATCCCAAAAGATCAGGTCATTCCTTTTTCTTTCGGCTCCTAATCAGTTGACCCTTATTTAAAATAGGATACTAAAAGGAGGGAATGGATGCAGCATTGTAGTTTTCATCTTTAAACGGTGACGTTTAGTATCCGCTTTAATATATAGTCTGTTCTTCGTAGTGCCTGCCTCCTGCTTCAGCGGGGTCAATCTATCGAGATCCTGTTATATGTCTTGCCACGTGCTTGTCACATGTTTCGCTAGTCGGGGTGTCCCAGGTACCCTACGTCACTCACGCTCCTTTAAAAGTGATGTTCGCGAATATCGGGGTTTCAAGCAACGGGGTACTAGGATATTCGGGTATCGGGGTACTCGAGGTAGCTGGGTACCAGGATCTCGTGATGGTTGTGTCTTTCAGGCCCTCTCCCTTTATCCTTTGGCTTCCTAGACCTTTTCCTGGTCTCGGGGATTTTAGACCGGGGTGGGTTGAGGCTCCCTTCCTTAGCCCATCAGCTAGCAGGTGGGACGTCCGGACATCTTTCCGCTTCTACTTTGGATTCTGACTTTCTTCTCAAGGCTTGTGAAAAATTCTTTTTTGATCCCTGCCATTTTTGGCAGTTAACACCTTTAAATTGTAAATTCTTAGCAAGTGGTAAGCAAAGATTCGTTCTACAAGGAGATGGAGTAATATGTTAGATTGATTGACTAATCTTAAGTGCAATAAAATAAATAATTGTGTTAACCGCCAAAAATGGCGGGGACCAAAAAAGAATTTTCCACTGGTCATGAGAAGAAAGCCGGGATGCAAAGTGACAGCGGGAAAGATGTTCGGGTACCCCATCCGCCAGCTGACGGGCTAGAATAAAAAGCTCCTACCCACCTCGACTAAGTCCAAAATCTCTAGAACCAAGAAAGCACTAGGAAGCCGTAAAGAGAAGGGCTCTAGAGACACAATCGTCACAAGATCGTGGCACCCAATTACCCCGAATACCCTGATACCCGAGTATCCTGGTACCCCGATATCTGCAAACATCGTTTTAAGAGGAGCGAGAGGGACGCGGGGTACCCGGAGTACCCCGACCAACAAAACTTGTGACATACACATAGCAAGATAAACACCTGGATCTCAGTATACCAGCCCCGCTGAAGCAGGAGGCGAGCACCCCGAAGAGCAGACCACATGTAAAGGCAAACATTAAACATCACCGTTCAAGGTAAAAACTCAATTTACAACGCGGCATTCATTCCCGCCATAAAGAATCCTATTTCGAATAGGGGTTAACTTTTTTGGAACCGAGAAATAAGGAATCGCTTGATCTTTCAGGATCAATATCCCAACAAATTCGTTAGACTCCAAAGGAAGGCCTGTGCATCACTGAAACCCTAGACCGAAGTTCTAGGAGTATTCAGCAAGAAAGTGGGCCTATATAATGATCATATGTTCACAGGAAAAAGACACGACCTCACTTTTTTTTCTACTTTTCGACAGGCACGAAAAGCTCCATCTCGATTGTCCACAAGATGATTTTACTTTCTCCCCTACTGTAATCTCAATAGTTCAAGCATTGAGTTGTAAAATCTTATTACAGTCGTTATCCATATAATACATAAACAGTTTTATACTTTCATACTCTCACTATATCAGGAAATTATCCCTCCTACTACTTGCACCCATTATTCTTAGTAGATTCATAAGATATAGCGGGGTATCGAGATACTGCCCATCCCGCTAGCCTAGATCTATTCAGATCCGGGCCCTTCATATATCGTTAATTTGAAATGGCACCCCGGTGACAATTTTAGGTTAACACTTTGGCGCCGTCTGTGGGAAAAAAAACACCACCATTAACAAACTTTAAAGATTCAACCCAGAAGAAGATAGAAAATGAGGCTCCAATCCTCCCAAGGGTAACCTGTAAATTCAAGGCCCCATTCCCTCGCTTCCACACAGGGAAATCAAGGGAAAAGGAAAGGAACCAGAAGCCAAATCCCGGCACCAATCCCACCACCAAATCCCAGATCAGCACCACAGGACCCCGTGGTCCCAGAAGCGGCAAAGGAGGCCATAGAGCAACAGGCCGCTGCCTACGTAGAAAGCGTCCGCCTTCGGATGATCATCCAAAGGATACCCTTTGAGACACCCCGACTTACAGAAGAGGCTGGACCAAATACCCGGGCACCGGGTTTTGATACACTCGGACCACCTTTACCAGTGCAGAATTATCCTGAAGATCTCAAACAGCAGTTGGTGAAATCGGCTATTGACATCTAGCCTAGAAGGAGCCAGTCAGCGACAAGGCCGATAGCAGAAAAAAAAAGCTCGCAGCACGATGCAGGGGTCAGTATCAGATCCAAGAGGGAGAGTGAGGAAAAGGATTTGATGCGGCAAGTTCAGGTTAGTCACACCATTAGCGGAGGACCAACCCTTACCGGGACTTTTAACAATTCAAGAAAGAACCATGCTAGGAAGATCCCAAAACACGCCATTGGCCGGGATGTGTTCCGGGTATCCAAAAGGTCATGTGAATACCCTCATTCGGCTCAGATTGTTTTCGTTGAAGATGATGCCTACAACACAGTACAGCCCCATGACGATCCAATGGTGATCACAGCTCAGATTGCCAATTGCCAAGTCCACCGCGCCCGTGCCTGTCAGACAGTATTTGCCAACCCCACCACTTCAACCAAGTGTAACACCTGTGTCACCCGGAAGTTGAATCACGGGGCTCCAGAGCCGAACCATCATATCCTAGAAGAAAGGGAGATACCAGACTTGATCCCAGAGGAAACCGAAGAGGGAGAAAGAGGATGGACTGGGGGGCACCCCACGGAGAAGTTAGAAGAAATCCAGATCAGAAAGGGTGACCCAACTAAGTTAGTGAAGATAGGAGGTACACTAGATAGCGAGGTCATGAGAAGTTTGGTAGAACTTCTTGAAGAATACAATGACATTTTTGCCTGGAACCACGACGAAATACGGGGCATCCCCCTCAACCTAGCAATTCACCGACTGGCAGTGGACGCTACCGTCAAGCCAGTCAAATAGAAACGGAGACATTTCAACATGGAGCGGAACACGGCGGTACAAGAAGAGGTGGATAAACTTTTGAAAGCCAGATTCATCAGAGAATCCCGCTACCCCGAATGGATCGCCAATGTGGTCATGGTAACCAAAGCTAATGGAAAGTGGCGCATGTGCGTGGATTATACCGACCTCAACCGAGCATGCCCGAAGGACAGCTTTCCCCTTCCAAAAATTGACCAGCTGATCGATTCCACTGCAGGAAACAAACCCCTAAGTTTCATGGATGCTTTCTCAGGATACAACCAGATCATGATGCATCCCGCCGATCAGGACAAAACCAGCTTCATCACTGGACAAGGTCTCTACTGTTACAAGGTCATGCCTTTTGGCTTCAAGAACGCAGGAGCCACATACCAACACTTGGTGAAAAAGTTATTCAAGCCGTTGATAGGGAAATCTATGGAGGTGTATATAGACGACATGATCACCAAATCACAAATTACCCATCAACATCCCGAAGATTTGCGCCAAACTTTCCAAGTAATCATGGAAAATCAGATAAGGCTAAATCCAGCTAAATGCGCCTTTGGGGTAGCAGCGGGGAAGTTCCTTGGTTTCATGGTGCATGAAAGAGGAATCGAAGCCAATCCCGAAAAGATCAAGGCCATCATAGAACTGAAATCTCCTAATACCCTCCAACAAGCTCAAGGGCTGACTGGACGGATAGCCGCGTTAAACCGCTTCATATCGAGATCCACGGATAGTAAGGAAAAAACATGAAGTGGGATCAAGAGAGTGAGCAGGCATTCCAGGCCTTGAAAGAATATCTAGCCAGTCCACCACTACTGGTGAAGCCCATCCCAGGAGAAGAGCTACAACTTTATCTAGCGGTATCAGAGACCGCAACAAGTGGAGCTTTGGTGAAGGAATGCGGTGATGGAATCCAAAGACCAATCTACTATGTAAGTCGGGCTTTGTCAAAGTCTGAGAGGAATTACACTATCCTGGAGAAATTAGCCTTTGCATTGGTAACAGCAGCCAGAAAACTTCGACCTTATTTTCAAGCTCACACCGTCGCAGTGGTAACGAACCAGCCCTTGAGACAGTTCCTTCAATGGCCAAATGTATTAGGCCGGTTAGTTCTTTGGGCCTTAGAGCTCACCCAGTATGACATAAGATACAAGGCTAGGACGACAATCAAGGCGTAAGCTCTAGCCGACTTCGTAGCCGAATTCAGCATGATTTCCTACCCGGGTGCTCCTATTGTTCCAAACATAGATCCGGAATCTCCAAAATGGCCGGCGGATGGCAAGACCTGGACCCTGTATACGGATGATTCCTCAAATCAAGTCGGTTGTGGGGCCGGGATCATCCTGATTGATCCCAAAGGGATCGAATGTAGCCACTGTTTCAGGTTTGAGTTCAAAGTCACCAATAATGAGGTAGAATATGAAGCCTTATTGGCAGGAATGAAGGTTGCTACAGAGCAAGGAGCTGAGTACCTCGTAGTAAGAAGTGACTCCCAGTTAGTAATCAACCAAGTATCCGGCACATATCAAGCAAGAGGTGACAACATGATAGCATACCTCCAGAAAGTCCAAGAAGCAGCTACGAAGTTCAAGGGTATGAGGATGGAACAGATCCCTCGAGAGAAAAATCACCGGGCAGATGTCCTAGCCAAGATAACGGCAACAGGAGGACGAGCATTACCTAAAGGGATACCACTTCAGCTGATACCTCGGCCTAGCACAGCCCCAAGGCTAGAAGTGAGCCCGGTCACTCGCCTGCCTTGTTGGATGGATCCCATAGCTGACTACCTGTAAAACGGTACGCTCCCTGAGAGCCTGGAACAGGCGCGTAAACTCAAAAAGATTGCAACCCGGTATTGCCTGATAGAGGGACACCTCTATCGCAAAGGAAAATCACTCCCGTTGCTACGATGTTTACACCCGGATGATGCCAAATGGGCATTGGACGAGGTACATGCAGGGGACTACGGCAATCACGTTTCAAGAGAGAGGTTGGCGTTTCAAGTTCTCAGAATGGGATACTACTGGCCCACTATCCATCAAAACGCCAAAGAATTTGTACAATCCTATGAGCCATGCCAGAAAACCACGGATCTTCACCATCTACCCCCTGAAAAACTCACTTCGATCAGTACCCCTTATCCATTCGCTACCTGGGGGCTGGACCTAATCGGGCCACTTCCTACTGCGCCCGACCAGGCCAAGCACGCTATAATAGCCATTGACTACTTCACACGGTGGGTAGAAGCAAAATCCTTGGTCCATATAACTGAAGCCAATACCACGAGCTTCGTCAAGGAATATATCGTTTGCAGATTCGGTACCCCGATGGCTATAATCACCGATCTTGGTAAGCAGTTTGACAATGCCAACTTCAAATTTTTCTGTGAAGAAAAGGGTATCGACCTGCGCTTGGCCTCAGTGGCTCACCCTTAGTCTAACGGATTAGTGGAGGCCACTAACAAGACTATCAAGAAGCTCTAACAGAAGAAAGGGGGATGGGTTGATGAGCTTCCAAGCGTCCTTTGGGCGTATCGGACTACCAAAAGGACTACCACGGGGGAAACTCCTTATTCTCTGGCTTTTGGAACAGAGGTCATCTCGCCCATCGAACATAGATTAAAATCTTTCAAGGTCCAGCATTTAGAATTGGAAAAAAACGAAATAAAGTTGAGAGCCAGTTTAGACCTCCTTGAAGAGAAACAAGATAGAGCGGCTGAGCGGGTAGCTGCTTACCAACACAAGGTAGCCTGATGCTTTAATAAGAAGGTGAAGACTCGAAACTTCAAAGAAGGGGACTTAGTCCTCAGGAAAGTGACCCAGAATACCCGGAAGAGGTCATACGGGGTATTGGCCCCCAACTGGGAAGGTCCATACTTGATAAAGGTAGTGGTACGCAAGGGAGCATACAAGTTAAAGGCTATGGATGGTTGCCCGGTGGATCACACTTGGAATGCCGATCATCTCAAAAGATTTTTCCCTTAGAGTTCTTTAAGGAAGAATGTATCTCGGAGGGTACACTTCTAATATGTGTACCCCGTTTTTTGCTTTGTATTTGCCTTGAGAAATTCAATAAAGTCAGTTTTTCTCCTACGATCTTCTCCTAAGTACGCCTAATGAAGTCTTCGTCATCCTTTTCACCTCAAGACCAGGAAAAGCCACATGGCATTCCTACTGCCTTGGTCAGGGAATACCCCCCCTCCAGGAAGGATCTGGTGTTAGAAAGCATAAAAGGCGTAGTCGCCTGCCAGACTCTATTTTACCAAGACCAGGAGGGCCTACATGGACCCCCTGAAGCCTCGGACAGGGAATTCCCCTCTCTAGGATAAATCAAGCGCCAAGGTAAGCCTTAGCCGTCTACCAGAGCAGGTAGCCAAAGGAATCAAGATGATCCATCAGGATACATGACACTACACTCCGTTACATCGCCATATCTTAGCAAGAAAGACCTGATATTAGGGCAACCTTGGTTGCCAACCAAGACTGACTAATAGAGCCCCAAGCCAGACTTCCCATCCCGATGGACTGTTTGAAGTCACGAACCCAGATCAAGAACTTCAGGCCAAGATAAGTTCTCTACTTGTATAAAATTACTCGTCTGAAAAGCACAACGAACGAAGGATGAGGGGACCATCATCCAAGAACGATATTGTTCAGTATAGTTATGGGTTTTCGTATCTTCAGTCAAACAGTAGGGTGTTTAAGAAAGTAAAGCAGAAAAAGAAGGAAAGGAATTTCAATTAATCAGTCGGGGTGCCCAATTCCCATGTCCGGGCTACAAAAAAAAAAGATGTAGCTGGGAAACAACAAGAAAATCAAGATTCCTCCTCCGCCGTTTTTCTGTGCTCAAACTCACCTTCTTCATCAGCCCCTTCGTCACCTATAGCATCATGAACTTCTCTGGCTCCGGCCATAACTATTCCAGTAGGAGGATCCATCTCTTTAGTCGGAGGCGTGAAATCTCGTACCAAGTCATTCAGAGAAACCAGGGGACTCCGGGTACCCTTCTCAACAAATTTAGGATCTTCAAATTGGGGAGCTCGAGCCATAATCAGGTCACGATCCCAGTTAATAGTGGTCTGCAAATCTAAAGGGGGAGGAAATGCCTTGGCAACCTCATATGAGGCGGTAAAATACCCGTCCCCAAAGGAAGAATCCACCATAGATTCCAAGGCACTCATAGAAGCCCGCAGGGTCTTGTGGTCATCTAGAAGGACGGCCATCTCCGCCTTAACGGTCTTTCTGCCATTCCGACGGTGAGTTGATCTGACAACCTCCATGTCATAAACATGAGTCACCCGTTTCAGTTCCATCAAGGCAGCCTTCCTGCCAGCATCAGACTCAGAGGCTTCCTGAACTAAGGAAGAAACGCTCTCCTCGGCCCGGGCTAGATCATTCCTAGCTTCCTCTAGTTTAGCCTGTAGAGCCAGGTTGGCCTCCTTCAGGGCAATCACCTGCTACCCCATGGCCAGGGTAAACTTGAAACCCTGCAGAAAGAAACAAAGAAGATATGAAAACAGGAAATAAAAATTTACATACGATGAGCTGAAGGAACCAAACGCATACTTCGGCAAGAAGAGATACCTCATTTGATGCTAAGATATCAGTCAGGAGAGAGGACATGGACTGCAAACCTCCACTAGAGCAAGCAGCAATGAATTTAGAAACGACTTCCTCCTGATCATAATTTCGTGACCCTGACCCAGAGGGAAGATTGTGGGAAGAGATATCCCGAGCAGTATCCGCTTTCTTTCTCTCCATTCTAACAGGAAGCTGGGCTGAAGCGGTGAAGGGAGGAGGAGGAGGAGGAGGAGCAACCATTATTGCAGGCGGGACAACGGTCGCATTGGGAGATTTTTTCGAAGTAGGAAGTGGAGAAACTTTGGTCTTAGCAGCCCGCGTCAGCATCTCACTTAAAGAGGGGTGCGCTGCGATTTTTGTAAGAAGGGAAGCAAGAGAATATGGAGTTGACCCCGCAATTGCAGGAGGAGGAGTCGACGCAAGTGGTTGAGATATGGAGGCAGTCCCGACACCGACAGAAGAAGGGATAGGAGAACTGGTAGGAGGGAACTCCGGACGTATCAATCCTGATAGGAAAAAAGAAGGAATGGGAGTAGCAGAAACTGTCAGAGGAACCATTAGTAAAAAAAGAAAAAAAAAAAAAAAGGAAAGAAGAGGGGCAAGGCATACCTGGCTGCGCGAGGGATATCCACAAATACCGCTCCAGCTGGGCACCTTCGAAGGGATCACAAGTGGGATATTGCAGATTGGTATAGTTCCTATCTTGAATCTTTGAAAGAATCCAACTGGATTTTACAGAAAGCTCACCCAGGTTCCACTTATCTTGTGGAGAAAAGCGGATAGGAACCGAGTGTTTAACCCCATCCAGATACACCGACTGGCCCCAATCACCATAAACTACGACCCACCCACTCGTCCTTCCAGGACGGTTGGAATTTTACATTCACCCCAGGAACAACGAATTGCAGCTTATTTTTGGGCCTCAAGTAGAATTGACCCCGAGGGACCATACACGTTATTTGAAAAATATAACGAAAGTCATCAAAGCTAGGTTCCTTCTTGACACCGTCTTTTTCACACTGCTCCCTCTAGAGCACCAGGAACCCGGTCAGGTTCTTCCAGAATCCGGGCAAAAGTTGTAGCGGGGCCAATCCTAAAGTGACAAGCAGCCTGCTAATAGAGGGGTGAAGAGGAAGCCGGACTCCACACTCCAAGGTGGCCACATGAATTAGCAGGCAACCAGCAGAGGGAGTGTACACATCATACAGGGAGGGAAAGACGAATAGCATCCGGGATCCTATAAACTCTCATGAGCTGGGCTAAAGTGTCAGCTGTGCAAACCGAGTCCAGAATTATACGGCCTTCACCGAAAGGGAAGAGGGACCCAACAAGAGCTCTCAAAGAGTCCCCAGGAAGAATGTCGCCTACTCCCTCCCCCTTTTCGTCATTGACATCAGCACCCTCACCTTCGTCCCCTATCTGGACTGGATTATTAGGTTCATTGTGAAAACCAAACCCAATCCAATTCGGGGGTTCCTCACAGAGCGACGACGCTGGGACAAGATACCATCTCTAGTGACGTCGCTATCACCCCGATTACGTTTCTTTCCCTTGATTGACTGAGAACTCGCCGCCGAATCCGCCTTCTGGCTACCAGGAGGATACGAGGAGATAGAGCGAGAACCTGAGGAGACAGGCAAGGAAGACGGAGGAGCATCCTGAATAGAGGCAATAAGTTTTAAGGGAGATGCCATTGTAAAAAAGAAAAGATTCGAAAGAATGAGAAGATTTCAGTTCTTGATTTTTGAAGGACAAGTGAAGCATAGCAAAAAAGAGGGGGAAAGAGGTTTATTTATAGGCAGAAGAGGGGTGGTTATCGAAACATAGAAGGAAACAGGGATTAGCGCAAGTAAAAACTCCAAAAAAGCCTCTACGGAAACGGCCAATTTGAATTTATGAAGCAGTAACCATCTGACACGTGGATTGTCACTAATTACCACCGTTTTGAAAGAATATGTCCCCCTTCGCTATGAAAACAAGCTGGCAAGACGGAAAATCCTTCGAACGGACTAGAGAATCCTGACTCTAACCCCAGCAAGATACCGGTGTTCAAGTTAGGGGGGACTTCTGTTAACCGCCAAAAATGGCGGGGACCAAAAAAGAATTTTCCACTGGTCCTGAGAAGAAAGCCGGGATGCAAAGTGACATCAGGAAAGATGTTCGGGTACCCCATCCGCCAGCTGACATGCTAGAATAAAAAGCTCCTACCCACCTCGACTAAGTCCAAAATCTCTGGAACCAAGAAAGCACTAGGAAGTCGTAAAGAGAAGGGCTCTAGAGACACAACTGTCACAAGATTGTGGCACCCAATTACCCCGAGTACCCCGATACCCCGAGTATCCTGGTACCCCGATACTTGGCACCCCGATATCTATAAACATCGTTTTAAGAGGAGCGAGAGGGACGCGGGGTACCCGGAGTACCCCGACCAGCAAAACTCGTGACATACACATAGCAAGATAAACACCTAGATCCCAGTATACCGGCCCCGCTGAAGCAGGAAGCGAGCACCCGGAAGAGCAGACCACATGTTAAGGCAAACATTAAACGTCACCGTTCAAGATAAAAACTCAAGTTATAACGTGGCATTCATTCCCGCCATAAAGAATCCTATTTCGAATAGGGGTCAACTTATTTGGAACCGAGAAAGAAGGAATTGCCTGATCTTTCGGGATCAATATCCCGACGAATTCGTTATACTCCAAAGGAAGGCCCATGCATCACTGAAACCCTAGACCGAAGTTCTAGGAGTATTCAGCAAGAAAGCGGGACTATATAATGATCATATGTTCACAGGTGTAAGGATTCCCATTATTGATTGGCTTATTTCGTGGTCAAACCACATGTTGGGGTTTGGTTGTAAGGGTAGTCTAGGTGTTTGTTGAAGATCAAGACCCTTTCCAAGACCTCAAGAGGACAAGCACCAAAGGTATATATCTAGTGCTTACATTGGCTTGAAGAGATATAGTTGCACACACACACACAACATGCATAACTCTTATTCTTGTATGGTGTGTTTATATTTTGTGTGCATTGTGCTTTATTGATTTATTCAATATCTCTTCTTGCATGTTGAATTGATTGCATCTTGTTATATGATAATGCCATGACATGTTAGGCATTAGGATGCATTCAATACCCACACTTGCACTTCATGTATGTTAGCTTTTAGTGTGGAGTAATTCGTTTCCCTAAGGATGTTCGGAAACGTCCGCGCGTGCACGGTAATGTGCTTTGATTTGCGCGATGATCGCCGGTGGAGATGCCTTTGGCTTCTCCTTGGTTTCACCATTTTTGGTGAATCGGCGGTTACGTTCGGCGGCCTTGCCGCCGTTAGAAACCGCCGAATGAGACCTGATTGAAATATATCTCTCGGGTCCAAAACGGCGGTTGGGATCGGCGGTTTCCAAACCGCCGAATGAAGTCGCCGAAGTTCCCCTGTTCCACACGGGAGCCATTCGGCGGTTCATTTCGGCGGCCTGGCCGCCGAATGAAACCGCCGATCGGTGCGTTTCAAGGGCAAAATTGTATTTTCACCTGCCCTGTTTTTGGTCTCTATAAATACATCCTTATCTCTGGTTCAGAACACAAGTCTTTGATTATAAGAACCCTAGAGAGATATTTAGAGAGACTTGAGAGAGAAAGCTTAAAGATCATATCTTTATCTCTCTAAACCCATCCCCACATGCATAAATCTTCATCTAAGCATCATCTAGGATCATCTAGCATATGCTAATGCATGGGACTTCTTCAACACACATGGTATGATTTGTTGAACACTTTTATCTTACATAATTAGTGTTTCTACTTATCAATTTTATCTCATATTTTACTTATATGTGTTTAGATTAATTTCTACATATAAGATTGAGATTATGTGTTGATTGGGTTTTTATTTGTTAGCTAGGCTTTAATGTTCATATGCCATCTAGCTAATTGATCTCATTTATTGATTGAGATTATTTTTCATAGCTTATTTGATTAGGTCATTATTGCCTAAAAGCTATGCCATGAACATTCTTGTGTGATGTATTGATAACTAGGTTGATAGATTGTTTTTTAATCAACTAGTTAATCCTTTGAATGTTTGTGGGTTTTATATGATAGCTTTGTATCTAGGATTGGTGATCCTTTACTTAGCTAATGTTATATGCCATGTCATATAGCTATATGTGATATCTAGGATTGATTATATTGTCATCTTATAATCCTAGGTAAGCATTTAGAGTACCCTAGCTCTTATTGCATTAATTGAATATTCATACATATTCACATAGGGTTGTGCATCTCTTTTGAGAGATTGAAGTCTTGGGGCTAAGTGTGCTTAGGCCTCAAGCAAATTAGACTAGAGCCGCTATAAAAGGCCCGCGTGGTAGATTAGAGGGTGCTCACGCCAAGAGTAGTGTATCAGGGGATATCACTGGGGATTGAACCAAGAGTGGCGATTGGTAGTGTCCATAGCCTGAGGTTATCTAGGGTGAGGGTCCGAGAATCACTTGAGGGTGTAACCGTCTTTTCATATAGTGGATTTCGAGGTCCGAGTGTGGCGCACTTAACAGCCCGTGGTTTTTCCCAGTGGTTGGGTTTTCCACGTATACATCAAGTGTCTTTTACTATTTCCGCATCTTATTACACTTGTATGTTTTGTTGACTTGCTAGGGGTATTTTCGTAAAATTGACATGCATGCGAAAATTGGGTAATAATTAGATAAAATCTATTCACCCCCCCTCTAGCTTTATATTGATGAACACACCTCGAGTTATTTTATGAACTTTCAACAGGAAAAAGACACGACCTCACTTTTTTTTCTACTTATCGACAGGCACGAAAAGCTCCATCTCGATTGTCCACCAAGATGATTTTACTTTCTCCCCTACTGTAATCTCAATAGTTCAAGCATTGAGTTGTAAAATCTTATTACAGTCGTTATCCATATAATACATAAACAGTTTTATGCTTTCATACTCTTACCATATCAGGAAATTATCCCTCATACTACTTGCACCCATTATTCTTAGTAGATTCATAAGATATAACGGGGTATCGGGATACTGCCCATCCCGCTAGCCTAGATCTATTCAGATCCGGGCCCTTCATATATCGTTAATTTGAAATGGCACCCCGGTGACAATTTTAGGTTAACAAATTGTAAATGGATAGTTGTGTGGTTTCATAAACCACCAAATTTGCAAATAAAATAAACATACAAAAATGATAGGACAAATAGAAGACTCAACAATCTTGGTAAGAGAGATGATGAAAACAATTAAGATGGACACTAGGGAATAGATGGAGTTGCAAGTGGGTATGGCCATATGGGTAATGCTTTTAAAGCCTCTTTAATGATCAATCTTTTATATGTTAACCATTTGTTTTCTAGGATGTGCTTAGGTCGTCACTATGAACCATAAGCATCTTCCCACCAAAATGACTAACCGATTAAGGAAAGGGGGTCAAGGTGGGATTAGTTAGTTACAAATTAAGGTTTAGATTATAATGCAAATCATATAGTGAATATGATCTAAGTATAAAGTGAAATAGAACACATATATAGATTCAAATACAATAGCTTAAACAAATACCCACAACCACATAATCCTCACATCTATCCCCTAGATTAGGGGTTTAATTATACATAGTTACAATCAAATGAAAAGAAGTAATAGATAAGGAAATCACCATTGGACCTCCTTCTTTTGTGCTTGCTTCTTCTTCTCATTGGATGCTCCTAGTGCAAAGAGTGGTGGAAGAGGATGTTTCTAGATAAGTGGGTGTCTAACGGTAAGTGACAAAGGTGTTGAAATGTAGAGAATGGAAGGAGAGAAATGGTTGGGTGAAGTAATCAAGATTTGGTGTTGAGGTTTTGGATGGAAAAGGTAATACAAGATTAGAGAATGGAGGAGGTTGAAAGAGTGGTATGGAAGAGAAAACTAGATCTAAATCTCTGTAATTTCGTGCTCAAAATAATGCTTGGATTCTATTTCAAGTTGGAAGGGACGAATATATATAGTGGCTCTCAGACTTGTACTGATAACTGCTTGAAAAGCTAATGTGGCAATGTGTCACCCTTGCTGTTGCCATGGCGATATTGTGGCAGCAGGCAGTTATGCATTCTGAGATTCAAGTGTCGCCACCATTCTCATCTTTTTCGCTGTGGTGAAAACAGTGACAATGAAGGCTATGAGAGTTGTCGCCATTTGGTCTTCAAGGCGACACAAAAGGGTGACACGCTACCTGATTGATTTCTTAGAAATAAACACTCTGTCGCCATGGCGACACTCGTGATGATGCTTTGCTTCTTCTATGACGCCATTTATACTCGAAGCGACATCTCATGGCGACAATATACTTGATTTACACCTCTCTGTCGCTATAGCGACAATGGCTTCATCAAAAGGGTGACAATGCCCTATTTCACCACCTTATGCACCTTTTTGCACCAAACTCCTCTTCTTTTTCACAAATGCCCTTAAGGCCTAAATAAACCTGAAACACTCGATTTAACGACATTAAATATGAGGAAATGCTCGAGAATCAAGCATAAAGAGATGGAAATGAGGGCTAAAATCATACCAATTTTGGCTCGATCAAATACCCCCAAACCTATCTTTTGCTAGTCCTCGAGTAAAACAATCACAAGACAACCCAAAGACATGCATCAAGACATTTCAAAGATTTTTAATAAAGCTCTAACTCATCTGAGCAAGGTTTTACTAATCATGATCAATATGCGAAACCAAAATGAAGAAATTAAATCAATGATGCACTAGTGAGGACTTATACATGTAAGAGAATGTTAAGTAAAGATTAAGAGCATGCCACTTTAGATATGATTGTACGTAATGTGACTTTACATTCAAAATGCCAAAGCTTCAAAGCAAAGGAGCCATTCAGTTTAGAATATAATTCGCCTCGATAGCTAATCCTCACCGAATTCTCTCTTTTCTTCTCTAAGATTCCTAGGTTTCGCTCAAAATATATATGCAATATGAATTCATGTCTTGGATATCTAATTGATTGCACATGATGATATTTAAAACGTAATTTCTAAAAAGTAAGTCTCATGAATGGAATTGCAAGCCATGAATTAGAAAGAACATGCATCAACCAGATTTCACAAATTGGACACTCCTAAAGATCATGAAGGTCTTTCTTTTGGTTGTAACGGGGCCTTAGGTGATGGTGAATCAAAGAATGGGACAATGGATAACAAGGAACCCAATGATTACACTAAGGCATATATTCTAATTATGAGTTCCAATTGCTTCACACATATTGTTCACACTTTAGGCGTTCAGGCTTACAATTTCAATTCACTTGTGCATTCTACTCTAATTTTTTATTTGAATAGCTCATTTCACTTCCCATTTTCTCTCTAGGCTAATTGTGCCTAATTCTTGGTTCTCTTTTCCTTGATTTTCTTTTCTTTACTTTGCCACTCTTTTTCTTTTCACTTTCTTTTTCTTTGCTTTTCTCTTTCTTTTCAAGCTTTCATGCTTTGCAGAACTTTTTGCACACATTTACATGCCTAGGTACACGCCTATACATTTCAAGTATAAGATCTTACATTGATTCCCTAAGCCTTAGTAAATTATTTTGTCAAGGTAAGTCTATCATGTATGCTATATGGTTCATGTAGATGCGGTTCATGAATGAAAAGCTTAAGACGTGTTTGGCTTCAAAGAGGCTTGGGAGCACACACATAAGTTTGTATGGAAGTGTTTTAGGCCAAGTAGTGGTTTACACATGCATAGCATAAACTCATTTCTAAAGGCTTGTCCACAAAGCAAAATAAAACATCCACAAGTAGTCCATAATATTCTATGGCAAGCAACATTTCAGTGCAAATGAGACCAATATATGCTTGAATAAGTGTTTGAGAGTGAGTGTTTAAAGAGTGAAATTTTGACAACTCGAAATACGCTTTTAAGGCCGTGTTTGTGATCCTCATGGGAATCTCTACTATTAATTCCTAGCCTTCACGCAAATTTGATAATTCACTCAACATTATGAGAAAAAGATTAACGCATTTTGTTCAATAACACCCTAAATGGCATGACGTTAATTTAAACCAAACAATGGCAAAGATGCACAATTCCTCACTACTTCATGTAATGCATAATCTCAACAAGCAAAGTATGCTCAAATATGGCATTATCACAAGAATTTGAAAAATTTGGCTCACATTTTACACGATGTTTAGAATGGATAAAATGTCTTCTTTAGATTATGCAATGATTTGGAAACTAAATATGGATTAAGGGGTTCAAGGAGGATGAATGCTATTGAGATTTTAGGGATTTGTTTTACATATTTTGGGACATGGTGTTGGAAACCGATTAGTACAAGAATGGTCCTAACATTCTGGTGAGACAGTAAGTAGGTATTTTGGTCAAGTATTGGATATTGTGTGTCGTGTGGCTATGGATATAATAAAACTACAAGATTCTGACTTTAGAGACATCCCTGAAGAAATATTGACAGATTCTAGATATATGCCTCACTTTAAGGTAATTTATAATGTATCTAATTTTATTTTTAAAAACAAATATTAATTTATAGTTGCATTGCTCATTTGCTTTTTTATTTTTAGGATTGTATTGGTGCCATAGACGGTACACACATCCCTGTTTCAATATCCCCTAAAGATCAAATATCATACATTGGTAAGAAAGGGATACCAACTCAAAAGGTAATGGCAGTGTGTGATTTTAATATGCAATTTATATTTGCAGTCGCAGGTTGGGAAGGCACCGCTCATCATGATTCTAGAATATTCCAAAAATCTATACGTGATCCTGCTTTGAATTTCCCTAAACCTCCAAAAGGTGTAATATTTCATAACTTTTTTTTTTCTTATTATCTTTTTCAAATAAATTATTATTATTATTATATTAGCATAACTAAAACTTTTTTATTCAACAGGAAAATATTATTTAGTAGACGCGGGTTATCCATAAATGAGTGGGTGTTTAGGACCATATAAATGTTAAAGATATCTGACGCGCCCCGAAACGGTCTATAATTAAGTATCCCCGGCGGCGCCAACAACTCGGTCGGCGCACGCAGGACACATGATAGTTCTCTAAACTATCGTAAAATAAATGGGGCATGTTTGTTTTTCTGCAAGCGCACGGATCGTTACGATCGCATAGCGGCAAGTACGGTTTGTTCCACAGGGAGATGGATTCGTTAATTGTATCTAGTTCTAGTGTTTATTAAAGCATGTAAAAAGGAAAGCGGTGTGGTGTGTGCAGAAATGTAAACTAATTAACTAAGGTAGAAATGTAGCCGGGTGTCCTGGCTATCTAATTAATCTACTCCTAATTAAGTTAATCTACTCCTAAAGCCAAGACACCCTAACTACGAAAATAAAGGTGGCTTGGAGATAAGCAAGATATATAACACATATGGGACATCGGTTTACCAAACACAATATGCAAATTATGTGGATTGTTTATAATGTAAATCCAATTAATTCAGTAAAGGGTTCGTTCTCTTGATTAAGGAAATTACCCTGAAATCTTGATTAGGGAATTCCCGAAATCATGTACTCACTTTCCAATCGGAAAAGTGATTGTGTCTAGGGTTTAGACCCATTAAGCACAAGAACTATGAACCAAAGCTAAAGTGGCATGATTATGCACACCTAAGCTATTTCCATTCCATATAGCTAATAGCTGAATTTATACCCGGAATGGAAATCCGAGTCAACTCTTAATCACTCTAATCACCCTAAACACATACATAGTAAATCATACATCAACATACATAAACAAATGAGATATTTGATTACAACTACTCCTAATCATTTAGTTAATCTACTCCTAATCTCATCCATACATACATATCAACACATAATCATCCATACATATGATTATCATAAAAAGAGCTTAATCACTATACATCTAGGAATGAATCAATACCAAATCAAAGCAAATGAACAAACATACATATATTAGCATAAGTGTTGGTTTACAATACTCCCAAATGGGTTATACATCAATAGAAATACAAGAGATAAGTAAATGAAGAAATAACCCTTGAAGACAAGCCTCCAATAGGTCTCCCTTGCTATGAAACTCCCTTGGCTCGGTTTTGACACCCAAGCCTCTCCAATCTCTGCATCTCTACTCTCTATGGAAGGCTTTCCATGGAGGAGAATCCCCCATGGAAGGCTTGGAGTTGCTCTCTCTCTTTTGTGATGATCAATCCAAGAAAAGTGTTTCTTGGAGCAAAGTTGGGTGGTGCACACTAAAAGAGAGGAAAATAGTGATGTATATATAGTGGGAAGTGTATAGGGCAAGAATGGGGATCAAAATATCCCAAAATATCTGAAAATCTTCTTGAGTCGACCAGTTGGGCGAGCTCATTCACTCTGCCTCGCGGGCTTGTTCCCGCCGCCGGAAGTCGCCTTGGAAAAAATGACGTTTCCCGCGAGCTTGAACCTTCTGGACGGCTGGCTTCTTCCCGCTGCATAAAACCACCGTCTCCCGGTGAGTTTGGACGTTCTGGAACGCGGGAAAGAAGCCGCTGAACCAAGCTTGCGAGCTTGCATGGCCATGGAGTTTGGAGGATTTGGTGGAGAGTGGAACCTTTGCATGGGAGGCTCAAAGTGGGTCCACCGTGACCGGGAGATGACCGGCTACCGATCTGGGCGGAGAACGGCCGGAAAAACCATCGAAAAATGGCCGGAATAGGTCGGGTTGAAGTCTGGTCATGACCGGGTCGAACACGGGTCAGGTCTCTCGGCAGCAGCTTGAAGACGACGTGACGTCATCCAGACGTCACGCTGACGCACGCCCATGCCAAAACGATGCCGTTTCTCTGCTGACGTGGCACTGGTGCTGTGCCTTGCACGGATAATTACAATATGCACCCCTGATCTTCTCCATATTCACAGATTATTCAGTATTTTCCCGAATATTGCACTTTGACCCCTGATTCTCCACAATGACATATTTGCCCCTGAATTCCCCTATTTTCTTCCATTTAGGTTTGAACACCCACTCTGAGGGATATTTACCTACACATAGCTAAAACACATATTATATACACAAAAGTGCTCGGAAACGAACACAAAAGCTAGGAATAGGGAGTGCTAAATGTGAACATTTGGAGCGCGATCAATATCACCTTCCAGATTTCAAGATAGGCAACCAACAGGTCCTCAAGAAGTGTTCAATCAAGCACACTCTTCTCTTCAAAGCGTTATCGAACGCACTTTTGGGGTATGGAAGAAAAAGTGGAAAATTTTAAAGACCATGCCTAGTTTTTCATTTAACAAGCAAGTGAAAATAGTCATTGTAACCATGGCACTACATAACTACATAAAGAGACATGCTCAACGTGATCGTTATTTTGAGGAGAGCAAGAATTATCAAGATGAGGGGACATATGAGGAAATGGACACCTACGAAGAAAGTTATGAGACCAATGGTCCTAGAGCCCAAGAAATTGAAATATTAAGAAATCAAATAACTTCTAGTTTAATAGGAGATTGATGTTTATCATTTTTAATTGGGTTTTCAACAAAAATGCCTTATTTTATGGGCTTAATAGCAAATCTACCTGAAACAAAAACTCGGTGTGTACAATATTATCTAGAGGGGGGTGAATAGATTTTAACTAGTTTTACCCAATTTTCGTGTATAGTCAAGATTATGAAAATACCCCTAATAGTCAATATAATATAGCAAGTGTAATATGGTGTGGGAATTAAATAACACTTGATATATACGTGGAAACCCAACCACTGGGAAAAACCACGGGCTGTTTAGTGTGCCACACTTGAACCTCGAAATCCACTAATTTAAATGGAGTTTACAACCTATGTAGACCTCGTCTAACACTCCGGTCAATAACCCCCCACTTCTACCACGCGGGCCTTTAAAAGTGGCTCTAGTCCAATTGCTTGAGGCCTAAGAAATCTTAGCCCCAAGTCTTAATTCTCAATGAAGAGATAATGCTACCTATGTGAATATGTAAAATACTCAAAATGCAACAAGAGTTAGGTAAACCCTATATGCTTATCTAGGATTATGATATATCAATTAAAGCAATCCTAGATATCAATAACTAGATGACATGTCAAATAGCTTAGCTAATCAAGATTAAGTAAAACCTAGATAGCTATCACAATACAACACTCAATCAATTATATCACAAATAATCTCTAACTTGTATTTAGCATATGATCTAAAAACATACGAGTAATTAAAGAGATGTCTTAATATGAAAAACACTTAAAATAGATGAAATTAGTGAAGAACATACCAAGTAAGATGTGATGATTCAAAACCATGCATGGATGCATTCTATATAGACATAGAAGATGCAATATGAAATTTGATGCAAAAAAGATTTGATTTGAGTGTTTAAAGGTGAGTTCTTGATTGGATTTTTTCTCAAAAATCTTTCTTTAAAATTTAGGGTTCTAATGAGTAAAAGAACTAATTCAGAGAATGAGAAAGTGTGATATTTATAGACATCAAGAACAGGGCATGTGAAAAGACAATTTTGCCCCTGAAATGCACCGATCGGCGATTTCGTTCGGCGGCCTGGCCGCTGATCACAACCACCGAATTGAGCCTGATAAGAACAGAGCATCAACGGCGGTTTCATTCGGCGGTTTTGAAACCGTCGATTCAACCGCAGAATCAAACCCGAGAGATAAAATCAATCAGGTATGAACGGCGGTTTCGAACGGCGGTCGTGGCCGCCGATCGTAACCGCAGAATTGCTCCAGACACTTCTGGATGCAAACGGCGGTTTCATTCGGCAGTCGGGACCGCCGATCTAATTGCCGAATCACCATTGAAGATAAATCCTAAAGAGAAGCCAAGGCATTCTCCATCGGCGATCATCGCGCTGAACCAAGCACACTTTCGTGCATGCGCGGACGTTTCCGAACAATATCAGGAAACGAATTACCAGACCCATAAACACACAACAAGATATAACAATCAAAGTGCTAGTGTGTAATGTGACATATGAAGAGAATGCACGCAATTGTAAGAATGCAAAGTGTGTGTGGGCTTCTAAATCTCTTCAAAGAAAGTAAGCACTTAGAATTTTACCTTCGGTACTTATCAAGATGAGGTCTTGAAAGGGCATGAACTGAAATACCAACACCTAAGCTACCCTTACAATAAACCCCAATTGTGGTTTGTCCACGAAATGAGCTAATCAACAAATGGGAATCCTTACACTACCCTTAAATGGAATTAAATTGCAAAACTACCATATTATTCCCAAAATGCCCTCACTCATTACTCACCATATTAATTATCTTTATTTATTACTTTTACCAACCAACTTATCAAACAAATAAACTAAACACTATCTAATAATTTTCCTACACTACAACACTTTGTTTGCCACACATTTGTTTTTCAATTTTAGGTTTTAAGAACATTGGAGAAGATTATTTAAACTAATTTGAAGGTATGCATTACATTTTAAAATTATTTTTTCAACTTCATTAGCCTTATTTTGAGAGTTTTGAAATATCCACGATTTTTTTTTCTTTTCATTTTTTATAGTTTTCAACCCCTATCCCAAGGCTTTTTTTCAAGGCCTGGAATTTTTTTCAAGCTTTGTGGTGGATTCGGGAAGGGGTTGGTTTCGGGATGGGTGGGCAAGAGGATTTGGATTATTAGGGCAATGAGTGAAATTTTGTTTTTTAATTTTTTTTACTAAAGGGGTAACAAGGTCATTTCATGGCATTTTTGCAATTGAATTTGATTTTAGGGTAGATTTGCCATTAAGCCCCTAAAATAGAGCATTTTTGCTAAAAACCTTTTTAAATTTTTACTCATCATGTATTTGTAATACAATACTTTGTTATGTTTTCATTTTAGTTTTTATATATTGAGTTTGAAAAATTAAAAACCTTGTAAAAAAAATTAAAAGGGAATATATGAAGAAAGAAAAAATAAATTAAAAAACTGGAAAAAAAAAAGCTGAAAATAAAAATAAAGAAAAAGGAAAAAATAAAGCTGGAAAAGAGAGGATGAAAAAAAGGAAAACAAAAAAAAGCTGGAATTTTTTTTTATAAAAAATGGCACACAAAAAACAAAAGTAGGAAAAGAAATACTGGAATAATATATCACATTTTAATAATCATGTCCATTTTAATTATTTTTCATAATCAATTAAAGTTTACTAAATACTTTTTCCTTACTTTTTCTTAAGTTAATTATTTATAAAGTTAGTTTATCAAACATCTATTAACTTATCTTTAAAACTAATTATTTCTCAAGTTAAACTAAAAGCGAATTATTTCTTAGAAATCCCAAACATAGCCTAAAATTGCTTTAAAAACTATACAATGTATACCTGAATATGATTGATAAAGTTATTTGATATGGGCCGAAAAAGCTTGATTTTTTTAAGAACTTGGAACCAACCGAGCCCAAAAGAAAACAAAAGGTTCAGTTGCCTTATAAAAGGATAAGAAAAATCCTAACTTTGTATGACTTTACTCTCTCAAGACTCAAGAGTCAGGTTTTAAATTTTAATGGACAAAACACAAGAATACGAGGAAAGAAGAGAAGAATCAGAATCAGAATCATCAGAAGAAGAAGAGACAGAACCCGAGAAATGGAGAAAACACTACTCATCAAAGCAGAGAATCTTGTTGGTCGGAGAAGGAGACTTCTCTTTCTCACTTAGTTTAGCAAGGGCTTTTGGGTCTGCCCACAACATGGTTGCCTCTTCTATTGACACTCAAGGTACCTACTTTACTCTTTTTTTTTTTTTCTTTTTTTTTCAACAAGTAAGTGTTGTTTTATTGATTTGATTTGGTGGGTTGAATTCAGAGAACATATCAAGCAAGTACAGTAATGGATTGAGGAACGTGATAGAGCTAGAGGAGAGAGGATGCAAGGTGTTGTACGGTGTTGATGCTAAAGAGATGAGCCAACATTTTTTCCTCAAGACTCAGAAGTTTGATCGCATTATCTACAACTTCCCTCATGTTGGTTTCCCCTTCCGTGAGAATAGTTACTGCCAGATCCAGTTATGTCTTGTTTTATCTACACGTGTGTTAATATGTATGTTAGCCCAGCAGTGATCTGATTTGTTGTGTGTTACTACTTATGTGATATAATAGGTTGAACAAGGGATTGGTAAAGGGGTTCTTGAAGAATGCTAAAGTTATGTTGAAGGATGATACAGGGGAGATTCATGTGTCTCACAAGGAAGGTGACCCCTATGACAAATGGGAATTGGTCAACAAGGCCGAGAAAATTGGCTTAATTATCCATCAAGTTGTCCCCTTCTGCAAGCAAGACTACCCTGGTTATCATAACAAAAGAGCCCAAGGTAATAATTCTGATGCCCCCTTTCCACTTGGAGATTGCAGCACTTATAAGTTCAGGAAGCTTGCTCACAATGGCCACTAGTTTATGTACACAAAAGATCATGTTTGATACATTAAGTAAAGGCTGTGTACTTTGTAGACATGACATTAATCTCTTCTTGCCTATTCTTCTTCTTTATGATTATGCTTTCCGCTTTTTTCTTTCCTTCTTTTCCCATTAAATGTGGTAATAGCTTTGGATGAACAACAAGTTCAGTGAATCATTGTCAATCCCTTGTGTAGTTATGTGACTGCGTTAAGAAGATCATAGTATATATTAGAATGGTAAGGCTAAGGCTGACTTGGATGGTCATTGTGATTGATCATAGTGTTGCTATTTTCATCCGTGAGAGGGCAATGGCACATTGTTCTAGTGTGAGTTTTACAAATCTTGAAAAATACAAAGCCTCACCTCAAGGTACAAAAGAGTGAGCTTGCAAAATTGAGTTGTTCTATTCAGATTTCAGCATGCAAACATAATCTCCAGAGTTACAGAGGTGCTAATGATTGCACCTTTTTAATTCAATTTGAAAGAAAAAGAAAATGTACTAGTAGGTATGAGTATGGCACTCGAATCTCCTATTTCACTGGAAACAAGTTGTTCTTCTCTGCCGTGTTGTTGGTCTCTTGGGGCTGTTGTCAGCTGCTACTGGCTTTGGAGCTGAAGCTACTAGGATTAAGGTAAATTTTATTATAAAATGGGATTTGTTTGAGATCGGCCTTCTTTGATTTTCTACATGAACATCATTGAATACGACTTTCTACATAATTCCATATGTACCTGTGAGATCGACTCACTTTAAATTAAGTATTTTCAATCCTGTATTTTACATATCCATAGGATTGAGTTATTGGATTTCCAAGGAGAACAAGTCTTAACCAGATTTCTAGGCACCTAATTAGTAGCTTTAATCCTCCTCTTCTTTCTTTTTGCAAAGATCCTTTAATAAAACTTGTATTAGACACCCAAATGGCCCTGGTGCTTTCATTTCCTTGCATCTAAACATCTCCTGAAGGCTGAAGATAACCACCACAAGCTTGAGAGATGTGGGTCCATCCCATATTCCCATTCCGAGGTTTCTTTATATTGGAACCTGGAACAAGAACAGTAATTCGCTTCATTCGATGAGGTTCCTAGACTTTTGCAGCTTAATTTTCTTTTTTACAAATATCCTGGCCCTGAAGATTTAAAATACATGAATCATGTCAAATTCATAGCTGCAAATGCTCAGAGAGTTATGGAGGGAGAGATCTAGAAAGACCAACTTGGAGATACAAGTTCCATCATATCTTGTCTGCAAGTGGTGACAACATTTGTGAGATCTAAATTACTGTCAATAATTCAACATTAGAGTCTTTCCTCTGAGTTTCTCTGAACTCTTAAGAGTGAAAATGGGTGTGTAGTTTTAGTTTTCTAGTTTTGCCGGTGTCTTCCAAGATGAGTTCTGAGGAGATTTAGAAGATGTGTGCGAATATGACGCTCACAAAGAGAGATGGCCTTGTTTAGCGTTTGCAAGAGGGGTTGAAGGCTGCTGGCGTACAAAGGCAGGCATTGAGTCTTGTTGGGAATGTCCTGACTAACAGGATGGTGAACTGAGATGCTTTTATAGGGCTAATTGCAAGGATTTGGCAGGTGAAAGGGGGAGTTGAGATTGAGTTTGTCTCGGCCAATGTCTTCACCTTCCATTTTACAAGTGCTGAGGATTGAGCACATGTCTTGGCAGGTGGGCCGTGGACGTTCAATGGAGCATTGATTGTGTTGGTAGAACTGTCAGGGAAGGGTGAGATTAGGAATATGAATTTCACTATTTCAGAATTTTTGGTGCAGATTCATCGGGTACCTTTGTTGTGTATGACAAAAGAGATAGGGCATTTTCTCGAAGGGATGGTGGGAATAGTTACAGAGGTGGATGTGGGTGATTCAAGGGAATTTTTATGGGAGTTCTTACTTGTTATATTGAGGGTGGATGTTTCGAAACCTCTCCGACGCTGCTTGAGAATCGATGTATTGGGGGATGGTGAGGAAACCGTTATGGTGCTAAGGTATGAGCGGCTTTCGAACCACTGTTTTTGCAGTGGAATGTCAAGCCATACTACTCGTAAGTGTACGAATGGCTCGGTAACTATTGGTGCAGATGAATGTCGTTTGGGGCTTGGCTACGGGCATCGGTTCCAGAATGGTGGCGGTATCGGAGGGGTGGTAATTTTTCCGGAGCGCATCACAGACATGATGGGAGGGATGCAATTAGAACGGAGACTCCAAATGGCAGGAAACAGTCATTAAGTGTAGACTTGTAGTTAATGAGGGAAACAGTATGGGAAAAAGTAGTGCTGGTAATAATGGAGGAGATTGTGGGCGTGATTGAATCAATGATTTAAAGAGGGAGTTATTGAGCAGCGGTATTATTTTTAAAGGACCAGGATCCTCTCCTCACCTCACCTCATGCTCACCTTTTCCTCACCTTTTAAAAACATATGATTGGTTGTTAATAAAGTATCAATCACATCTTAACCATTCATTAATTGCAATGCTTATGTGTCATAAGATTAAGTGAGGTGAGGATGAGATGAGGCGAGGAGAGGATCCTTGTCCATTTTTAAAAGGAGATGTCCAAGCTAGCTATGGCCCTCTGATTGCGGAGGTGGTGGCTGTTCTTCATGGCATTGATATGGCTGTGGAGTTGGGGCTGCTGCATATGTTGTTGAAACGGATGCTTTGGGTGTTGTGAAATTGGTGAATACAGGTTGCGCAACCTCCTCCGATATAGGTTTGGTGATTATGGATGTTCTTGCTCGACTAAAAACTATTGATGGTTCCTCGATTGTGTTTGCACCTAGAACAACGAATTTTGTCGTTCATAACCATTTCAAAAATGGCTTTGGATCTTGTTCAGGACTGTTCTTAGTTTGAGGAGTACCCTCCGTATGTGGAAAGGCACATTTCGGATGAATATCCGTTGTAATGGTTCTTCCCTTTGAACAAAGTTCAATCTTCAAAAAAAAAAAAAAAGTTAGACAATCAACTTAAGAAAAAAAAAATGTGGTGTGGTTGGTCACCACACCCCTAGTGAGGCGAATGGTTCGGGCACTGCCCAACCCCACTGGAAGTACCTCGTGGCCAGGCTTCACTGACCTCCCGGGCGAAGCAGAGATTAGTCCCACTCGTTAACGATCGGTTGCCGATCGGAGTGAGGAATACCTCGTGGTCTAACCAAAAAAAAAAAAAAAAAAACAAGTTTTATTATGGAAAGTATAATATGATAGTACCGTACCAGTACATTTTGCCAATCATATTCCAAGAACTGTTGGCCTTGATCTTTCAAAACAGTATACAGTTTTCCTGTAATAACAAGCTAGCATATCCAAGAAGACGAGATGTTGAGATTCAATGGAAGCAAATTAATTTAGGGCAAATTGCACTGAACCCCTTAAGGTTTGGGCAAGTTACATTTAGCTGGAAAAGTTTTGTTATTATACACTAACACCCCCATGACTTAAATTTGACTTTAAAAATGCCTAAAATGCCCCTAGTTATATTATTTTATACTCCTTTTTTTTTTTTGTACCTTTTAACCAAAAACTTTATAAACTTTAATAAAATAATAAACTTTATTTATTTGATTTTTTTAAATTATTTATTTATTTGATTTTTTAAAACTATTTATTTATTTATTTATTTTAAAATTAATTAATTATTTATTTATTTATGTATTTTAAACTATTTATTATTATTATTTTTTTGTAAACTATTAATTTATTTAATGAATCATATCTTTTATTTAATTTATTTTATTTTATTAAAGTTTATAAAGTTTTTGGTTAAAAGGTAAAAAAAATAAAAATAAAATATAAAATAATATAACTAGGGGCATTTTAGGTATATTCAAAGTCAAATTTAAGTCTTGGGGGTGTTAGTGTATAATAACAAAACATTTCCAGCTAAGTATAACTTGTCCATACCTCAAAGTGTTCAGTGTAATTTGCCCTTAATTCTAAACAATTAAGGTGCGTTTACTAATCGAGAATAAAAATAAAAAAGAATCAACTTTTATTGAAAAGGGAATCAGGAAATTGAACTTCAATCCCTCGGTGTCCGGGGGAATTAAGTTCTTTTTACAACATGAACTTAATTCCTTATTTGTGTGTGCGGTTAATATAACTTGATTCCCAATAGTTTTTAGTAAATACTCTAATCACAAATTATGAATTAAGTTTTCTTTCCCTCATTGGAATTTGTGATTAGTAAATGTGCCCTCAGAATTTTTTTTTTTTTTTTTTTTTTTTTTTTAATTCGGGATCATATATTTTTTTGAAAGCTTTTACAGAATCTTTTAACTTGTCTTTTGACACCAATCAAACGAGTTTACAAGGAATGAGCAAGTCTGTAAATTTTTTTTTTTTTTCATATGATTATAGTAGAGATGATTTCAAGATTTCAACTTTAATGAAGTGATCTCTTAAAAAATGAGCTGCTTGAAATCTATGTCTTTTGATGCAAGCCAGATGCTGGTTATTCTATTAGAACTTAAAAACTCAACATGGGGATGGTTAAAAATTAAAGGGTTATTAGCACATTTACCCCTAAATTATACGTTCATTGCTATTTACTCCCCTATACTTTTTTTTTAGGCAGTAAACCCCCGGAACTCCCATAAATTGGCAATCATCGACGAAATGGAGACGGAACCCTTATTCTGTCTTCTGATATAGACACGTGCACCTCACATGTGAAACCACTAAGGGCAATTTAGTCATTTGAAGGGTATCTTTTGGGGGGTATGTTGCAAAATGGAAACTTTGTATTTAATTAAATTAAAAATCAAAAATTAAAATACACAAATCAATTTTTTCCAAAGAAATAAAAATTGATAATAAATAAATAAATAAAATTTTAAAAATTAAAACGAATATTTTTCCAGATTTCTTCATACAATATAAACCCCATGACCTTCAGATTCGATTCAAGCCAATCCCAAATCAATAATTGAAAACACAAAAACACCATCAGATTGAATTCAAACCAACCCCAAATTTAGATTAATCACTATCCATCATCAATCATTTAAAATATATATATATATATTTAAAAACTGTAGATTTTGTAGAGACCATATCAATCACTTATCAAAAAAAAATATAAAAACAAAATCGTGGATCTCTCTTTCTCTCTCTCTTCTATTCTCTAACCCCCACCACCACCCATCCCCGTCGATATCTCTCTCTTCTGCTCCAACAGACGGTGGAGAACACGTGGGGGAGCGATCTGCTCTGTTGGGCGATCTGCACCGTCGCACAGATGAGCAATCTGCTTCGTCTTTGCTCCGAAGCTCGCCCGCGAGCTACATATCACCGGAGATCAACACTGGTGGTGGTCGTTGTTGGATGATAATGAATCTATCTCAACCGAAGCCATCTCTCTCTTTAAACCCTTGGGTTTCATTTGGATTTTTCAATTTTCATTTTTATTTTGGAATGAAGGATTTTTTCTGTTGATTTTCGGTTTTGATTTGGTTTTTTTGTATGATTTTTTTTTTCTGGGTTTTGGTATTTGTGATTGATCATGAAGTTGAGATGATTTTTTTTTTTGGTTTTGGGTTTTGGTATGATTTTTTTTCTGGGTTTTCATTTTCATGATTTTTTCTGTTGATTTTCGGTTTTGATGTGGTTTTTTGGTATGATTTTTTTCTAGGTTTCATTTGGTGATTCATGATATTGATGAACTGGTGGGTCTGATGAGATTGCAGAAGATTGGAAGGTTGGAAGGTTGATTAGGGCCTGGTGTAGATCCACTGGTAAATGATTTTTTCTGTTGATTTTCGGTTTTAATGTGGTTTTTTGGAATGATTTTTTTCTGGGTTTCATTTGATGATTCATGATATTGATGAACTGGTGGGTCTGATGAGATTGCAGAAGATTGGAAGGTTGGAAGGTTGATTAGGGTCTGGTGTAGTTAAAATTTTTTATTTATTATCAATTTTTATTTCTTTGGAAAAAATTGATTTGTGTATTTTAATTTTTTATTTTTAATTTAATTAAATACAAAGTTTCCATTTTGCAACATACCCCCCAAAAGATACCCTTCAAATGACTAAATTGCCCTTAGTGGTTTGACATGTGAGGTGCACGTATCTATGTCAGAAGACGGAATAAGGGTTCCATCCCCATTCCGTCGATGATTGCTAATTTATGGGAGTTCCGGGGGTTTACTGCCTTAAAAAAAAAAAGTACAGGGGGGGTAAATAGCAACGAACGTATAATTCAGGGGGTAAATGTGCTAATAACCCAAAATTAAAATATCTGATGTCTATCTACAGTTCCATTGGACAGATTAATGAAATGAACTCATTACTTAATTATTTCATGGACTAATTGCACAAACCTCCCCTGAGTTTAGATCTAATTATAGTTAGATGGACATTTTACTCAAAATTACACAAACCTCCCCTACTATAAGTTGACTTCTGTTAAACTTAATCATTAACTAAACTTTTAGGGTTAAATGACTTGAATGCCCCCATTTGTATTATTTTATTACCTAAAATAAATAATTAAACAAATATTATACAATATATATAATAAAAATTTAAAATTTTAATAAAATGATGAGGATAATGTTGTTATTTTTTTTTCGATATTTATCATCCATTTTTCATAAAAATCCTTCATGGACCTTTTCTTTTCTTTTTTTTTTCTTTTTTTTTTTTTTTTTTTTTTGAGTGAAAAAAAAAATAGCTCAATTGTAAATGATTTTTTTTCTTTTGTTTAAATTGGGTATTGAACCTAGAAAAAAATAAAATAAAAGCTCGGATGATGATGGTTTTCTCTTTAGTTGAAAATGGGTGGTGATAGATATCGACCAAAAAAAAAAAAAGTTCGCTATTTTTTTTTTCTCATCAGAACAATGGGTGATAAATATCGAAAAAAATAACAATTTTATACTCATCTTTTTTTAAAAAAATTTAAATTTTTATTTCACATTAAATAATATTTGTTTAATTATTTATTTTAAGTAATAAAATAATACAAATGGAGGCATTCAAGTCATTTAACCTTAAAAGTTTGATCAATGGTCAAGTTTAACGGAAGTCAACTTATGATAGGGGAGGTTTGTGTAATTTCAAGCAAAATGTCTATCCAGCTATAATTAGACCTAAACACCGGAGAGGTTGGTGTTTAGAGGTTTGTGCAATTAGTCCTTATTTCATACACATATACTAAACATCCAACATTTACAAAGTACACTACCTTAGAGAATTTCATCCCAATCCACAAAACTTTGCAGCCTCTACTAACCATCCATTCTTGACTGAAACCACAATAACTTGTTGGCAAATGAGCAGCATCATGGCCTTCCATCATCATCTGATCATATTTTCCTTTAACTGCCTATCAATTTTCATCTACCGACAACCAGGCGGTTTCATTTGCTATCATCCATAGCCTGGTCACTCAATCATTCAGTTGGTGAAAGAGTGAAATCCATTGCAAGTTCATCACTCTCAGGCATATCTCTAACCTCATTAAGAAGCCTTGTGAGTTCTTTTGTTAGTTCTCTGCGAATATAATCAGAGCGCTCCTTCGAAATTGATGATTCTGCAAACAGAGTTTTAGTAAGGGATTGAAATTCTTGAAACCATTCGTCGTGGTTTTGTTGAGGAGCTTGATCATAGAAACAAACAAAAGAGCTTTCTTGTCGCCATCGAGTTAGAAAATATCTTTCAGGAAGTTGAAAGTAGTTCTTTAAGATGAACACACGAAGAGCATGTCTGCAAAGTATTCCCGAAGACTCAAATTCCTTACAGGAACAATGAATCTGTTCATCTTCTGGTATCCATATAACAAGACGTTCCCCATCCATCTTCTTGAAGTGGCGTACAAGATATGATCCATTGGCCATTTCAGATGCGGCGTATTGCATAGCTAGCACCAATTCATGTTGAAAAGCATTGAAGGCAAAAGGTGTAAGAATTTTGCGGGAATGTTCTTCAATGGGTATGAATGTCTTGATATGCGTATATGGCATCTGTTGACGTGGCTGATTTTGTAAATTATTGGAGATACCAACCTACAAGAATTCAAAGCAAAACTATAGAACAATCAACACATTAAAAGTCAGGACAATAAAAGTAACTAATATACCTGCTCAAAAAAGCTTCTTAAGCATGTTTGTGCACTGAAGAGTCCTTTCAAGAAAGCATCTACGGACTTTGAATAGGAAGTTGTAGCCATTCGAGCAAGAAAGTAGCCTCTTGTGTAGGATACTGCCCAAGACATCCGGTGAGAATAGAGTAAAGCAATGTGCTTATCTGAACCAAGCCCAAACATGGGAACCATTTGACTCCAACGAAGTTCAAAATCCTCTGCACTCTCCGCATGATATAATGCATCAAACTCGGATTTGAATTCTGAAAACTGAGATCCCAGTGGAAGTGAGAACCAACTTGATAGCTTGGAGAGAATATTGCATATAGACATCACATGTTTAGTGCTTGGTAATTCACTTTGTATAGCATCCCTGAGCCCCGGGTCAAGATCGGTTAGAATTGTCTGTGGGCATCTTCCTTTCATAAAGCGAGCAAAGGTCTGCATCCGAAAGACAGATAGAATTCATAATATGAAAGAAGTACGTAGAGTTTTTAAACTCGATAAAAGGGTTATTAGCAGTAAACCTGCAAAGCCCAAACAAAGGAACCGACTGTTTCATCCTGCAACAGAGCACAACCAAATAAAATTATTCTGCCATTGTTGTCAATCCCAAGCCATGCTCCAAAAATCATACCGTAAGTGATTGACCGATAAGAAGTGTCAAAATAAACGACATCACTGAACATGCTGTAAGCATTAACAGAATCAGAATAGGACCAAGCAATGTTCTCAACTTTATTGTTTTCATCCATGGTAAAATCATAAACAAACTCTTCATCTGCCTCTTTTGTAGCCTTGCAGATGTCTAGAAGTTCCATTGTGTCATTCTCTCTTTTCTCGGTAAGTAAAGCATCATTTTCTTGAACAATTTTTTTGCGGTTTTGAACAAAATTCCTGACATCTCTCTCTAGAAAAGGCAACTGCCCACCTTGAATCCCCTTTTCCAACTCCAGCACCTTCACTATACGATGTATCGGGAACCCAGCTTTTGAAAGCAGTAAAATTCTCTCTTGATCAGCCTCGTGAATCTTCCTATATGCAGGCAAGAGCCTCACTTGGTCATCTTCCAAAAGTTCATGATTATGAACATTACTAAATTGAACAACAAACCATTGAGTAACATCTTGAACTACTTCCTTCGACAAGTGCATCTTTGCGTCACATCCACACCGCACGGACTTCCTATCCCTGTGGTGTTCTCCGCTAAGCTTCTTCCTCATGGGAGCAAATCCCGAACGATAACAAACAAAATCTCGTTTATAAATACCCAACTGGGGGCTCAATCTAGACCTCTCTTTCCTAATTGAGAACCCATTTTTCCTCGCAAAATTGCTATAATACTCAAATGCTTCATCATCACTCTTGAACACCATTCCTACATACGGGGCAACCATCGTTTCAGACAAAGAATTGGTCTCACTTTTAACCAATTGAGATGCCATTGATGTCTCTTCAGCATCCCCTTCATAGGAAACATAACATTTCCAGTCCCCACAAGGACATTGTTGCCTTCTCATCCATATGTTTTTCGATGATATAGTTGTCATTAATAAACTTAATTGATACCCCACTAAGATCTCTGGGCTACCCACAGGCTTGAAGCATAAACCCTCTAAAAAAAATCACAGGAGACATCAAAATGAATTATTCTTAACAAAACAAGACAAAACAACCAAGTACGAGCATACCCATTTGAGCTAACAATCTTACAATTATATCATGCAAATGGTACCAAAATTCATGATCTTTAAGCATTTAAATTTCAATTACAATAAAACTAAACAAACAAATGAAACAATTAAAACAGGTGGTCAACTGCTTGTAAATTGAAGTTGTATAAGCTAGAGATTACATGAGATAACCTGCAGAGAAGAAAAAAACAACGTACCAGAGAAACACACAGAGAGAGAGCAACATAGAGTTGGTGCTTGAACCCTTGACCGTCCTTTCTTCTTCAGCTCCGATTATTTTCTTTTATTATTATTATTATTTTATGTTTCTCTGTGTATTATGGATTGGGCTTGTTTTTTTATGTTGGGTTCAAATGAGATGCTTGTAAAGTTGGATCTGCTGCTTGAGGCCCATATTTGATTATTTCTCCATGTCAATCAATGAACAATGATTATAACAAATTTTTGATCAAACACTCTTTTGCCTCACAAAGAATCCAAAACACATTACAACTTTTATTCATTGATTTGAACCCCAGTTTTTTCTTTTCTTTTTCTTTTCTTTTACAGCAACCAGCATCCTCAGGTATGAGCAAAACAATATAGTAATCGTTTTGTTGCCAACATGTAATATTTCAATTATTATTGTTAATTATATATATATATATATATATATATATATATATATATATATATATATATATACACACACACATAGATGATATATGTATATATAGTTTTGAAAGTATCGTTGATTATATTTTGACATCAACATGCATGTTTGAATTATGTTGTTTTGATTTATGATTTTTTATTTTTTTTATAGGGAGATGAAAAGATCATTATACATGTATGCAATGTCTGTAAGTTTCTTTCTTGAGTGACAAGGTTGTAGGTACATATAGAGAAAAAAAATTAGTGTATATAAAAAATAAATAAAAAAATTAGATGCAATTTCAATCAAGAACAGTGAGATCATTTTTTTTTTTTTTTTTGGTTTAATGTACATTCATAGGCTGTGCTGGTGTGTTTGATAATGGAAGAAAGGATTAATTACCTCCTAAAAATCACCTCAACTCAAATGATTAGTAGTATAAACGACTCGATTACAAACAAGAACAAATATATTCTAGTTTGTATGAGAATTCCCATTCCAGGATTTTTAGTTTGGGTAAACTTTTTAGCAAAAACATCAATTCTTGAATAATTTCAATTGTGCAGGCGATTTTGTTCTGATGGCTCATGATGATGATCCTAGACAGTCTTTACTTGAAGATAAGTCATGTCCATTGCCGAATTTCAATGAGAAAAGTGTCCTCCAGAGGAGAAGATTTTTGCGTTGCCGCAGTTCTCCTGTATCAGAGAATCTCTGCCCTGAGCAGAATGACATTCAATCTCTTCAACATTTTGGATCCGCATTCGCTCAACAAGAAATAGGGATGAAGCAATTGTTTATCTTCTTAGTGGCCTATCTAGGTGTAGGCACCCTTTGTTTCTTCCTCATCAGGAATCAGATTAAGGGTGTGAAAACAAATGGGATTCTTGATGCTATTTACTTCTGTGTTGTGACAATGACCACCGTTGGATATGGGGACCTTGTGCCCCACACCACATTGGCAAAGGTACTTGCCTGTATTTATGTCTTCACCGGCATGGCTCTTGGTGGGCATATTCTTGGTAAGGCAGCAGATTACCTGGTTGACAAGCAGCAAATTCTAATGGTTAAGGCAATACACCTGCACGAAAAAGTCAATCCGGCTGAGATTCTTAAGGAGGTTGAAACCCACAAAGTCAAGTACAAATTTCTCATGGCCACAGTCATTCTTCTACTGCTTATGATTGCAGGAACTGTCTTTCTATCTAATGTTGAAAATCTGAAATTCATTGATGCCTTCTATTGTGTTTGTTCCACCGTTACTACTCTAGGCTATGGAGACAAGAGTTTCTCAACTACAGCAGGCCGCGTTTTTGCTGTCTTTTGGATACTGAGTAGCACCATATGCTTAGCTCAGTTTTTTATTTATCTAACTGAACTATACACTGAAAAGAGGCAACGATCATTAATAAAATGGGTTCTTGCACGACAACTGACATTCTCGGATGTTGAGGCTGCAGATCTTGATCATGACAAAGCGGTCAGGTATACGTTGCTTACCTGCTTTTATACACACATTAAGTTCTCTTTCCATGCTCTCAATGTATTGTGTTGGTTTCTTTTATTGCAGTGCAGCAGAATTCATTATATATAAGCTAAAGGAAATGGGGAAGATCAGCAAGGAAGATATTTCACCCTTGATGGAAAGGTTTCAAAAACTGGACGTTGATCAGTCAGGAGCTTTGACAGCCACAGACATAATGTTGTCTCAAGCATCTTAAGCACAGAAGCTAATCAAAAACATCTTGATGGTAAAGTCAATTGTGAAACCCTTTGAAGCAATCAAACTAGTAATTTATCTAACATGTTGAGAATGGTTACACATTATTCACACTTGCTAGGCATACACATGCATATGCCTAAAATTCCAAACTTTTTGAAGAAGATTAATTTCATAATAACTATATGATAACTTTCACAAGCAGTCATTTGGGTTTGGAAAGGGAGCGATACAGTTCTAACTGAATGATCGTTTTTCTTTTTCTTTTCTTTTCTTTTTTGCAACTAGCTGTTTAATTACTTTCAAGAAATGTGATATGATGCTAACTCTAAGCCAATTAGTCATGATAAGCGCCTTTTTTTCTCGAGCTTCTTTTTATGTGGAGACAACTGATGCAAATTGTCCCAACCGTAATGGGACAAGAATCTGCTGCCTTAAATCAGATATGACACTTGTGACAAGTCTATACTTTAAGGAGGTTGGGAAAAGAAAATGGAATCAGATTTTGGATATATTTCTTCTGAAAGTTTGAAATGAGAAATTGGAGGATATGTAGTCGATTTACAATCATCGTTGTCTATTTGTCTCTTCTTTAAAGTTGTAACTCTAAGATTCTAGACCCTGTTTGAAAATAGTTCATGCTTTACATCAGAGGCCCTGAGGTTTCACCATTCGGGTGACATTTATTCGGAGATTCTAATGTATTTATGATAGGATTTTATTGGATTTCTAAAGCCAGAATTGTTTGGCGAGCCTAATGATGCCATATTTGTAAGGAGATCAATGGTTTTACATTCTATGCTATTAGATCATTTGTAGCTTCTCATAACAAGAAAACCATGAAACAAAAACTATAGAGAACCTTGCTGCATCCACATTTAAGTATTCTTGAGTTTTACATTTTGATTTCCACATTCAAATCTTTTGAGTTTTGACATTTCAAAAGGTAAGTGAAAGAAAGAGGTACACCTTTTCCTGTATGCAGTGAAATAGTTACGCGGGAGAATGAAACACTTTGTTGATTCTACGTTTCTGAGAACCTCTTTTATTTAATTCGGAGAGTCTTGAACATGTTCAGGTTGCCCTGCGACATAGTCTAGCAATCCTTCGCCGGTCTTTTCACCATGTGCTTCGATTCCCAGCCGCGAAACCCCACCAAAGGTGATTATCAACACCAAGAACACTGCTGTTGACGCGAAAAGAGGCCAAAAATAGGCCAGAATGGTGAGCATCCGAGGGGCTGCATATGACAGCAAGCCAAGAATTAGAGAGCCAATGATTACTACACTGAAATGATATCTATACTGCATAAACTTTGGTGAAATATCCATGGCTGGTCTTTTAAGTTAGAGAATCACAACTCAAGAGAGAAAGGTAAGTTTAGCTATATAGCTCTCTCTAACTTTAGAGGGAGTTTTATGGTGGGATGATGTTGGTTTCAATGGCTGCTCAAACTTTGCCTTTGTCATTTTTCAATTACTTCAAAAGTTTCTTAAGGTGAGATTCTTCTTGTTTGATAAACAATCCACCACTAATCTTGTCCATCTCTCTCTAATTACTGAAACACCCTCCTCACCTTAGGAAGAACATGCCAAATATGCCAACATAGCATTCATTTAGAAGACAGTCACTGTTTCACTGCATTTTCTATAACAATACTGGACCAAGTTGTTTCGATAATTCTCTAGTTAGGATGGTCCTGATAAAAAAATAAAAAATAAAATCTCTAGACCTTCATTTTGTAACGTTACAGTACCAACTTTGTAACGTTACAAAACTAAACATCTGGTTTTGTAATATTACATAGCGGTTCTATAACGTTACATAATTGAGGTCCTAAAATTTTTTATTTCAAGACCGTAACTCGTTTAACCTTTCTTTTGGAAACTCGAAATATTAAGTAGGCTAATAACAGGCCTTGAACAAGTTTTTAGTGTTCTTATGGGAAATCATTGTTTTATGGTTCTGCGTCATAATAAAATGCAGGTACAGTTGATCAATACAGCAACAGAGAAATTTTGTTTCTAGACATGATGTAGTTAGTATTCTGGAAATGCTATTGTTGCTTCCAAAAATTACAATTTGGGTTCATTTATATGTGCTTTAAGCCTTTAAGAAGGTAAAAATATTCCTTATAGGAAAAAGGTAAAAAAATAATCCTAATTAACCAAAGAACAGTGAAATTGGAAAGGGCAATGGCAGAATAGTCATTTCAAGAAAACAAGATGGAATGTTTTAGTATATATTCTTTGTCCACTTCTGGAATTGGTCGGTTACTTTGTATCTTTTCAAGTGGCCGCTTTTCAATTTTAGGTGGAATTCAGATCAAGACTAAAAGAAAGGCATCACTTCTTTTTTCTTCTATGTGGTTATGATTTTAATGAAAATGTTAAACAAAAAAATCTACGGATAATCAATGAAGAAAATGAGTATTCGGTCGTCTGCTCTTAGCAAAGTAAGGTGGTGTTTGTTTTTTTATGTAATTTTTTATTTTTGAAATATTACATTAATTTGAGGGTTTTTGGGAATGGAGAAGACTTGAATTCGCAATTTTATGGTGTAGGTGTGAGGAGTTTATTACCGGATAAACCTCATCTCGTCTATGTGAAGTCTTAGAGCATCTCCAAAAGTATCCTCAAAAGTTGGAGAGTAATCAAAATTTGATTATTTATCCAAAAAACACTATCCAACGGAGTCACCAAAATTTAGCAATAGAAGTTATCAATAATCAAATTGCCTCTTCAATAATCAAATTTGAAGATTGACTTTCAATCATCAAATACAAACTTAACCCAAAATAACTGTTGTAATTTTATTATTTCTCTCTCTTCTGTGGCTTTTTTTTTTTTTTCTCTGATCACCTATGTATCTCATCATTATTTAAAATTGATCTCTTCATTACGAATGGATCAATACCCATATTATATACATTTTCTTGTCTTTTATAATTTTTATTTTATTTTTTAGCAAAAAAATAATAATGTACCATTACAAGTGTACTATTGTGGACTATACAATCATCAAATTTAGCAATCCCTAAAAACAATCCTCAAATGCTGATGTGGCAACTTTTGAGGATCCAAATTTGCTTATACCATTAGAGATGCTCTAAGACCTTAATTGTATATGTGAAATCTTATAAGACTTTAATTTGTTAAAGATATGGATAAGTCTTAAAAATTAAGATACTATGACATGGTTGTTTTCTCCTTTTAGATGACTTATTACAAATGTATAATTTTTAACCTTTTCCATTTAAAACCTTCCAATATCATTTGATATATTGAATCAAAATAATTTTTATTTTTTAAATTAATAAAAAAAATGAAAATGAAAAAACAAAATAAAAAAATATAACCAGATATGGTTCACAATCACATCTGCTTCGTCTCTCGAAAATCTCTCAACTGGAAAATTGATTTTTAGGGTTTTATTATGTTCGAATAAAATTATAAATGTATAAATTGTTATAGAGCATTTGTGAAAAAATGCTAGAAGACTCTATAGCAACACTTTTTCAATAAGAGAAAGGGTTATTAGCACTAGTCCGTGCCCCCCTCCCCAGAACTTTACACAAGTTTGTACCCCCTGAACTTTTTTTTTAAGCATTAAACCCCTTGAACTCATGGAAATTGGCAACCAGTGACGGAATGGGGACGGAACCCTTATTCTATCTATGTTTCGCGCCATGTGATTTTCACTTGTGTGTTATCAAAAGGTTAAAATTGAAATAACAAAAATCAAGCTATTATTATATATATACCTTAATTTTAGCAAATGAAAAACACAATGTCTTGTGGTTCTTCGAAGGCTTTTTCTTCTTCATAATTTTTAAGGCAAAAATGAATGATGTTGGGGATTTTTACCCAAATTGTTTGTGGAAGAAGAGTTATACGTTGGTCTTGGACAAATTCAAACCTAGGAAGACGTTTCTTTGGTTGCTACAATTTTCGGGTATGTGGGTGTTTAAACTTGTGTTCTTATTGTACCTTATTTTCTGCAATTGAAATCAATTTTTGTTGTTTTTTTTTGCTTGTTAGGGTGATGTTAACTACGGTTTCTTCAAATGGTATGACCTTCCAATTTGTGCAAGGTCAAAGAAGATTATTCTTGGATTGCTTAAAAGAATCAGTGAGCTAGAGATGAGATTGGGGGAAGAAAATGGATTTGAAGGCATTGATACAAGTTATACTACTGCAGTTATTGAAGATGAAGAAGTTAGTTCTGCAGTGGGATTGATTCGAAACCCTCATAGTTATAGTAGTAGAAGAAATTGGTTTGTTCTTTTGGTCTAGTACCCACTCAAATAAATAACCCAAAAGCACAACACACATCAACAAAACAAAAACCCAGAAAAGTTAACCAAAGATCTTACCATATCGTGGTTTTTCATCTCTATTGACCTTGCTCCAACCATTTCTCCATCACAATCATCAACAGAACAGCACCAAGACAAGACCGAACAACCCTTACTCTAAATCGGGGCAAATTTTTAACCCAAAACCACATAATGTCTTCCTAAACCTTCAGGAAATCAACAAACCCTAGAAATTTGTAACCATGTAAAGGAGAAGCAGTCGAGAGAAAATTAGGGAAATTTGGGGATTAATTTGATCAAATGATCAAAATTTGCAACATACCCCCAAAAGATAACATTTAAATGACTAAATTGCCCTCAGTCGTTTGACACGTGAGGCGCATGTGTTTAGGTCAGAAGATGGAATAAAGGTTCCGTCCCCATTCTATCATTGGTTGCCAATTTCCTTGAGTTCAAAGGGTTTAACGTCTAAAAAAAGTTCAAGGGGTAAGATGCAAACTAGCGTAAAGTTCAAGGTGACTGGTGCTAATAACCCTAAGAGAAAAGCCATGTGGTAATAGGCCTAAATGGCACCATTTTGAAGTTGAGTTTTGAGAGTAACATAAGTTATAACGGGAAAGGGCTTTTGATGCTTGCTGCTCACTTTCTCGCTTCCGAGAGGTGAAAGAAGCCTTACTTACAGTTTTCACGCGAAGCGAAGGGATTGGATTTCACCTATGATCAGATCAGTGGGCAACCATAGTTTACTTTTTTTTTATGGTGTTATTGAAAGTGAATTTTTATTTTGAAGTAAGCCTTGCTTTTCGGAGCAACTCACAGAGAAAGAGCTATGAAGATCTAGAAGTGTGAGCAATACAAGCTAAAAGGCTCCCATACTATTTGGAGGGCAAGGGGCATATATGCAAAACAAACCTGATCCCTATCTATCGTCGTAGAAGCTGTTCCTAGGAAAGATTATGGTTATTGGGTATCCAATCAATTAATCTCCCAAACCAGGGGAGCTGGTATTTGGATTTGAATTTTTTAGTGGGGTGAGGGGGAAGCCACTAAATTGAAGGCTTCACTCGCTCGTTTAGTAGACAGCGAGTGGAGTGCATAAGCCCCTAGGAGCGAGTACTGTAAGAGCTCATAAGTCGGAACGAGCCTTGTCTATGAAGCAGAGTGACCTCGTCTTGCTTGCTTCTGGCGAAGCTTCTAGCACTAGATAATAGGCATTCTTATATGGTAGGAATACGAATTTTTAGGCTGACGGAGCGATAGCGAAGCCAAGCTATATAAAGGCGAGCAACCCTTATAACAATAGCAAACAACATACTTATAGCCCTCTTCGATATGTGACTGAATCGACTGATTGGCAACGGAATTGACCACTCTGTAATGCGGGTAGCCTATAGGAAGTGGTGGCGCCATCCCTCATTAGTAATGGAATAGGAATGGGAATGGGCTGAGTTTAGTACAGTAGTAAAATAGTGATTTTGGACATTTTTCAAGTGAAATGATCGATCCTGAGGGCATCAGTTCTAGTTAGTGAACCGGCCTTGGAGGGGGAGGGGCCCAATCTAGATATGTGAGCGAATCTAGTACGGGAGTTCCTCTGGCTTGTTCGTTCATAAAATAGCACATGTAAGGGGAGCTCATCGCAAAAGCCAGAGTTCAAGCTATTAGTAGTGCAAGTAGCAGTGTCAACCGTAATAGCAGCGCTAGTCTAATGTGACCCCAACGTCAGACCAAGGGAACTTCCGTAGGCGGTATGACAAGGCACTTCCAGGTAACGAGTCATAATGCTAGTCGTAGTAGTGCTAGCTGCTTGTCCAATTAGGGACCCATAATCTGTCAATCCACATCTATAGAATAGAGCTGCTAAAGACTAGTGGTTCGGGATAAGATAGGGCCTGAAAGAAAGGTAATAGTGAGCTCGAGCTAAAGCTACTGCTCAACCATCGCTTTTCTCCTTAACAAGTAAGCAAGTAAACTACCTTGTTCCTTTCATTTCCCTACGGTCAAGCTACTTCATTCGTGACATTATGGGAAAAATTCCAATTTCTCTCTCCTTCCTCTAAATTGTGATCATGAGACAGACCAGAAATCAGTCAGCATATCTAGCTCGCATTTAGGATACCTCAGATGTAAGACACATCATTTAATTGCCAACAAGTACCACAAATATCAATCAATAACATTATTGTCAATGTTTTCAGAGAGATTCTTATATATAAACTACATTTCTCATTTTTGTTTGAAAGCTTTCTTTGAAGACAAGAAATAGGAAAGAAATCCCAATAAGGAAAGCCATTAGCTAGCAGGCAAGTAAGCGAGAGCGAGTAGTATGAACTATCTGGAACTAGGGCTATTCAAAGCATCAAGCAGTACAGAAAGCATATAAAGATGAAGGGGAATAAGTAGCGCTCTTGGCTGCCACAGGTGTTGTATGAGTAATAAGATAGGATAGCGAGGCATGGAAGCTTTCTGCACAAAGCAAACCAGCACTTGAGTTTAAATAGTACTTATTTAATTGATTTTCAAGAGTTCCCTTTTTCAACCTCTCTTTCTTCTACCTCTAAGTTACTTTTTTTTTTCTTTTCAAAATCCTCCATTAACGGAGGACGTCCATCAATGGAGATGAAAGACCTCCATTGGAGGTTTCAAGAAGAAGAAGAAATTTTTTTTTGGAAAATTTCATTTTTGTCCAAATAATCTCGAAAATTGTAGAATATCTTGAAAACTACAAAAAAAGAGTCTCAGAAACTACCCAAAGTCTCGAAAATAACCAAAAAGTCTCGGAAAATACCAAGCACTCTCGGAAAAAAGTCTCGAAAACACAAAAAAAACGCAAGACTTATTTTTGTGAGTGTGTTTTAAGGATATTTTTATCAGATCCACACTTTAGGTACTATTTAAACTTAAGTTATTAAAACAGTGATACTCTTAAAATTATACTTTGAAAAAGTGCCATTTAATTTTTTTGAACCCCAAAATTTTTTACTTTTTCAAATACACACACACACACACACACACACACACACACACATATATATATATACATAAATGTTCAAGTCAGTGTTCACTGATATAACTTCATCGGTGCGTTAGATGTTGATCATTAGATTTATATACTTTGACTCAAAGTGTATGCACTTGTCAAAACTTCTCCATAATCAATGGTCCATATGCAATGCACTGATGTAAGTTATATCAATGCTCACCAATCAGAACAGGACTGTATATATATATATATATATATATATATATATATATATATATATATATATATATATATATATATATATATATGATTCTATTCATATCAGTGCGCACTGATGTAACTACATTAGTACCAATGCATGTGGACCACTAATTATAAAGAAACTTTGACAAGTATATATACTTTGAGTCAAAGTATGTAAATCTAATGGTCTACATCCAACGCACCAATAAAGTTATATCAGTGAGCACTGACTTGAACATTTCTGTATATATATATACAGTCTTTCTATTATCAGTTCGAACTGACAAAAGTTATATCAGTTCCTTGTATGTGGGCCACTGGATTTAAATACTTTGACTGACAAGTGCATACAGCCAAGTCAAAGTATTTAAATCCAGTGGCCCACATGCAAGGAACTGATATAAGTTATATCAGTTCGAACTGATAATAGAATTTCTGTATATATATATATATATATATATATATATATATATCTTAAAATAAGATATAAACTGGAACAACAAATAAACGCATTTATCTTAATTTAAGTGAAAAGAGGTAATAAGACTAAAAGTAAATAAATAAATAAAAGCTCCTAATATATCTTAAAATAAGATATAAGTTGGAACAATAAACAAAATCATTTATCTTAATTTAAGTGAAAAGGGGGAATAATAAAAATAAAATTAAAAATTTAAAAAAAATTTAAAAAAAAGCCCCCAAGTGTTTGTTTACTTTTATCTTAATATCTCATGTATGCCCATCAAATTTTAAAGTGTTGAGACATCTTTCTCTGAGTTGCATTAATGTGGTGAGAGTCTTTTCTTTATTAATAATTTATTATTATAAATTCTCTTGGATGTTTATCGATGAAAAGCATAACTTTTTGGGAGGATTTCTAGTAATCATTCTATTCTTCATCCACTTAAGGATTCCAGGACTTAAAATTATCAAATATTTATTTAATTTGATGGCATATCTGTTTGTGCATAACATAATTTTTTGAAAGTAATTTTCTAATTATCGATCGGTTTCAGTGGTTACGGTGAAAAAAAAAATCTATATATTAACACGATTGACTAATTGAGAAAAATAATTGACTGTAATTTTCTTTTCTTTTTTATCCCAAATTTGGCACTCTATTTTTATTCCCAGGAAAAAAAGAAAAAAAAAAAGCAATACTTAAACAAGACTACATTATCAAAATAACACAATTATGAAATAATTTTCTGATAATTTTATTCATTGTGTTTCTACAATATATAGAATACATACAAGGACCGTTTATAAGGAAAGAATCAAGTTACAATCAAGCAAATCAATTTATAGTCAACTACACAATCTCAATCATAATTGAGAATACCCTATAATTAAGAGGAGAATAAAGGCAATAATTGACAAAGAATATTACTCAATTTAATCCCATAATTCTAGCACTCCCCCTCAAGTTGGAGCATGGATATCACACATGCCTAACTTGTCTAAAGAGTTATTAAAAGCATTGCTGGCTATAGCTTTGGTAAGAACATCGGCTAACCGATCTTCATACTTCACAAAAGGAAACATAATAATCCCGACTTCAAGTTTTTCCTTAATGAAGTGTCCATCAATTTCAACATGTTTTGTTCGATCGTGTAAAACTAGATTGTGAGCAATCTATACAGCTGAAGTGTTATCACAATACAACTTCATTGCTTCTTGAGAATCAGCACCCAATTCCAAAAGCAAGTTTCTCAACCATAGTAACTCACATACTCCAAAAGCCATGCCTTTGTACTCAGCTTCTGCACTAGACCTTGCTACCACTGATTGCTTTTTACTCCTCCAAGTCACAAGATTTCCACCTACAAAAGTGAAGTATCCTTAAGTAGATCATCTGTTACAACTGAACTTGCCCAATCTACTCAGTGTAACCTTCTACTTTTAGGTGATTATGCTTAGTGAATAGTAATCCTTCACCCGGAGTGGTCTTCAAATACCTTAATATGCTTTCCATGGCATCCATGTGAGGTTTACGAGGATCATGCATAAACTGACTCACTACACACACTGTATAGGCAATATCTGGTCTAGTATGGGACAAATAGATCAATTTTCCCACAAGGCTTTGGTACCTTGCCTTATCAGTAGAAGTTGTATTCAAACACATAAACAACTTATGATTTTGTTCCATAAGAGTCTTAGCAGGTTTACATCCCATGCATACATGTTTCAGTTAACAAATCAAAAATGTATTTCCATTGAGATAAGAAAATACCATTCTTTGATCGTGATACCTTGATCCCAAGAAAGTACTTCAAGTCACCAAGTTGCTTCATTTCAAACTCCGAGGCCAAGTGTCGGTACAAACTATCAATTTCATCTTGATTATCACCTGTCACCACCATATCATCAACATAGATAATCAAAGCAATAATTTTACCCTTTTGGTGTTTCAAAAACAACGTGTGATCTGAGTTGCTTTGTTTATAGCCGAAGTTCTTTATAGACTTGGTGAATCTACCAAACTAAGCACTTGGAGATTGCTTTAACCCATACAATGCCTTCTTGAGTTTGCACACCATTATAGTATTTGAGTCATTCTCTATATCTAGAGGAGGGTCCTTATACATTTCTTCTTCGAAATCTCCATACAAGAAAGCATTCTTTACATCAAACTGAAGAAGTGGCCAATCCCGATTGGCTGCCAAAGACAAGAGCATTCTAACTGTATTAAGCTTGGCAACTGGTACAAAAGTGTCTTGATAGTCAATCCCATAAGATTGTGTATACCCTTTTACAACCAACCGAGCTTTATACCTTTCAATGGTCCCATTCGTCTTATGCTTGACCGCAAACACCCATCTACATCCCACTGTCTTCTTTCCCTTAGGTAGAGGCACAAGTTCCCAAGTAGCATTCTTCTCAAGTGATGTCATAGCTTGGGTCCATCTAGCATCTTTGCATTTTACTAGGAATAGAGACGGACGATAACTATAGCACATAAGAAGCATATGACTTGGATAATTTTTGGGAAGATACATGGTCACTAATAGGATATCTAGCTTTTGATTTAGGTTCATATTTAATGGGTGGAATGCCACGGCTAGAACGAGGTGGAAGACGATATTAAGACAATTGAGATTCAAAATTAACATCATCAACAATTGTAGAATTAGGATTAGTGAGTACCTCTAAAGAAGTCTAAGGAGAAGATTGGCCCAAGTTTTGTGTCGGATTGTTAGGAGACATTGTACTATCATGGAGAGAATCATCCTCAGTGTTTGGAGTCGTTAATTCATCAATTGGGAGTCTTTCCTGATCGTCCGATTGATCGATTATATCATTTCTAATTGTTCGGTTGTCTTCATCCGGTCTACTGGTAGTGTCACTTCTGGTCCCCAAGATATTGGAGAAGTCCGAATCTCTTGGAAAATACACCTGTAATTCTTCAAGATCAATCACTTTTTCTTGATTCCCCCTCTGAAGTGATAAATCAGTAAGTGGCCGATAGAAGAGCTCTTTCTCATGAAAAACGGCATCCATGGAAACATAAAACTTCTTAGAATACGAATCATAATGCTTATAGCCTTTTTGATTGATTCCATATCCCACAAACACACACTTCAAAACACGAGAATCAAGCTTAGTATGTTGATATGGATGTAAGTGAACATAGATGACACACCCAAAAATCTGGGGAGTTATAAGTACCACCGGCGAAAGAGTGCAATGATTGGAAAGTGCATCCAATGGTCTTTTAAAATTGAGAACACTAGAGGGTGTATGGTTGATCAAGTAGACCACCGAACTCAAAGCTTCACCTTATAAGTAAGAAGGAACATGTCCACCAATAAAAAAAAGACCGAGTAACTTCCAATAATTGTCTATTTTTTCTCTCCACGACGCCATTTTGTTGAGGGGAAACACCCACTGAACGCATGAAGTTTGTCAATTCTTGCTTAAAGTATTCACCTCCATTATCGGAACGAAGAACTTTTATCTGAATGCCAAACTGTGTAGCCACCATCTGATGAAACAGGTGAAAAAAATGTGCAAACATCACTCTTGTGCTTCAATTGATAAACCTAAGTAATTCTAGTACAGTCATCCACAAAAGCAACAAACCACTTCATCCTATTATGAGTAGAGATTGGCGTCGGTCCCTAAACAACCAAATGAACAAATGAAAAAGGAAGATCTGTTTTATTATCATTAGGGATGGCAATTAAACCCGAACCCGTGGGACCCGCCCAAACCCAACCCGTTTGGAAAGGGTTTGGTATGTGATAATAGAACCCGTGGGCAGGTTTGGGTTTCAAATTTCAACCCGTCACGGGTTCGGGTGTGGAAAAAATATCAAACCCGAACCCGCGAACCCATTTGATTTAATAATTATTTAACAAACAATATTATATAATTACTTTTAAATTTTGTTTTTGTCTTTTATTTGGCACATCATCAACAGCTAGACCCCATTATTTGTCTTTTCAGATTTTAAAATATTTTCCATTATTTGTTTTTCTTTTTCTTTTTATCTTCAATCTTTTCATCTTCTTCTCTTCTCGATCTTCAACCCACACACACTCTCTCTTTAAAATTAAAACTCATATTCTTCATTTATTTTCTCTGCAACTTATTTTATTTTTTTCGTTTTCTCTTCAAAATTAAAACTCATCTTCTTCATATATTCTTCTTCTCAGACATTTTTAAAGCCTTTTTTTGCTCTTATTTTTTTTCTTTTTCTCTAAAGTCTGATAGAAGAAAACTAACGTACATGGCTATGGACAACTGGGTTTGACACAGACCGAGTTACGCACACAGGAGTGAGTCGCTTTGGAACAACAAAACCTTAGGAGTTTGCGGGTTCGTGGGCGGGTCTGGATGTTGCTAAAATCCGCGGGTGAAACCCGAACCCACGAAAACCCGAACCCGCTACATTTCGTGGGTTCGCAGGTGGGTTTGAGTTTGGTTTTTTCCAAACCCGTCCGAACCCAACCCATTACCATTCCTAATTATCACTCAAATGGAAAACAGTACGGTGGCTCTTTGCCATCACACAAGTTTCACAAATAAAATCTAAAAAATTATAACCACTAAATAAAGATGGAAACAATTTCCTAAGATAACTAAATGAGGGATGTCCTAGTAGTCTATGCCATAACCAAATCTCTTCTTTCCTCTTGTTCACCAAATTTTCATTCACCAAGTAAGCTTGCCCTTCTCTGTTGGATTGTTGGAACCCATCCTTCAGATAGTACAATCCTCCATTTTGTTTACCACTACCAATCTTCTCCTTAGTATAGATATTCTGAAAAATACAGTGAGTAGGAAAAAAATAAAGCAACACAATAATGAGACTTGGCTATTTGATTAATAGAGAGAAGATTACAATTTAGTGATGGAACAAACAAGACATCTTTAATAGTTAATGTAGGAGGTAAAGGGACAGTACCAATTCCAATAACTGGAGATAATACACCATTGGCATTGGTAATTGTAATTTTGGAACTTTTAGAAGATAAATGACTAAACCTATAACGATCAGAAGTCATATGATCCGTTGTACCAGAGTCAATTATCCAATCACCATTTCCAGTAAAATATGAAAGTTTAATAGCAGAGTTAGACATACCTGACTCAGTAGTAAGTCCAGATAAAGTAGTAGATTCATTCTTCTTTGTTAGAGAATCTTCACCACTATTCTTTGAATCAATCATAGTGATAAAGGAACTAAAAAAGAACTTCATTGCAGAATAATAAGAGTAGAAATAACAACTGTGAACGCATGACCAAACTTCAATTCCTAGTGTAAATAAGAGGAGAAGAGCAAATTGAAGGTGGCTCTGATACCATATTAAAATAACACAATTGTGAAATAATTTTCTGATAATTTTATTCATTGTGTTTCTACAATATATAGAATACATATAAGGACCATTTACAAGGAAAGAATCAAGCTACAATCAAGCAAATCAATCTATAGTCAACCACTCAATCTCATTCATAATTGAGAATACCCTATAATTAAGGGGAGAATAAAGGCAATCATTGACTAAGAATATTACTCAATTTAATCCCATAATTCTTGCCCAATTCAATCCCATAATTCTAGCATACATAGTAATATTCTATGTATGAGAAGTTTTCTTCATGGTTTTGTGGGGTAAATGTCTCTTAATTGCGGATATATTCAGATCGCCTAATGGTGTCAATATGGGACTGGCCTAGCATGCCTGGCCCGGTCGGCCTGCCAAGGATGGTAAGCTGTGCCAGGCACGGCCAACATGTGGGGCGAGCCAGGCCAGGCACGATCCCTATGCATGTGTCGTGCCGGACCTTGGGTTGAGGCACGCCGTGCTAGCCTGGCCCGGCATGCATGTGGGGTGTGCCAAGCCCAACGGTCGGCACGTCGTGCCGACACGATCATTGGGCCCGCCGAATTATTTATTTATTATTTTTTTAATCAAACGGTACAGTTTTTTTTTATTAATTTTTTATAAATATTTTACTGTTGCTGACGTCAGCTAACGGTTGAATCTTAAAAAGGGCCAAAAATTACCATTTGCCCCCTCATCTCTTCTATTTTATATTTTTACCCACATTTCAAATATTTCTATAAATACCTCCACCCATTCCAATTTTCAGACACTTTCTCTCAATCTCTCATTCTCTCCATTCTCCAATTCTCCATCACTCTCTCTAATCTCTATTCTCTACACCATTCCATATTTTCATTCTTACTCTCTCTCTCTACTCTCACTCTCTCCCTCTATTCTCGACACTAATAATCTACTATTCTAATTCTAATACTATATTACTATCATCTAACTATTATTAATTATTCTCTAATCTCTCCACCAAGACACCAAAGTACAAGGGTACTTTTTTTCTTTAAGTGTTATTATTTAATTTTATGTTTTAGTTTTTAAATTTTAAATTTATACTTAATATATTTATGCGTAGTAATTAATTTTGATATTTATTCTTAGGTTTTATGTATATTTAATATTTATGCTTAGTTTATATTTTTATGCTTTGTTATAAATTTATCATTTTATGTTTAGACTTTAGTTATTAATTTTTACATTTTTGTTTAGTTAGTAAATTTACCATTTTATGTTTAGCAATTAATTTTAATATTTTTGGTTGGTAAATTTATCATTTTATGTTTAGTTATTAATTTTAATATTTTTGGTTGGTAACTTTATCATTTTATGTTTAGACTTTAGTTATTTATGTTTAGTTAGTAAATTTAATATTTTATGTTTAGTAATTAATTTTAATATTTTTGGTTAGTAAATTTATCATTTTATGTTTAGTTATTAATTTTAATATTTTTGGTTAGTAAATTTATCATTTTATGTTTAGACTTTAGTTATTAATTTTAATATTTTTGTTCAGTTAGTAAATGTATCATTTTATGTTTAGTAATTAATTTTAATATTTTTGATTAGTAAATTTATCATTTTATGTTTAGTTATTAATTTTAATATTTTTGAGTAGCTAGTAAATTTATCATTTTATGTTTAGAATTTAGTTATTAATTTTAATATTTTTGGTTAATAAATTTACCATTTTATGTTTAGTTATTAATTTTAATAATTTTGGTTAGTAAATTTATCATTTTATGTTTAGTTATTAATTTTAATATTTTTGGTTTGTAAATTTATCATTTTATGTTTAGACTTTAGTTATTAATTTTAATATTTTTGTATATGGCTTTTATAGTTTTATGCTTTGTATATTTATGATTTTATGCTTAGTTTTTAATGACTAATGAGTTAATATTTGTATTATAGGAAATGGATCCTAATCATCCTTTTTTTTTTTACGGTCTTAACATGAACAATGATTATTTTGATCTTTCCGAACCGGCGAAAACGGCAGCAGGACCTTCCGGTTCTAGCGCCACATCGACATCACGTCCCAAATCTAAAAAGCACACATCAAAAGTATGTCAGTGTTTTGACGTAGTACAAATGACTATGCTAAACAGTACAGTCATGGACAGAGTTAAATGCAAGTTTTGTGGTAAGGACTATGTCAATACTAAGGGAGAACCGGTCATTTGAAAAGACATATGCTCAAATGCATGCATGCACACTGACAGGTAGACACTACAATCCAAACACAACTACAAAGACACCTAGACGGATTTGTTACGATGTTGTGCATGTTAGAGAGTGCATTGTACGTTACATTGCACAAACTGATCAACCATTTAATTTCGGTGACAATGTTTTTTATGAAGAATTTATCCAAAATGCATACAACCCCCAGTTTAAATCTGTTTCTAGAAACACTAGTAGGAGCGATTTGTTAAAATATTTTAAAACCCAACGAGATGAATTGATGGCTAAATTATACCATCTAACTGTCTCTATTATATTAACTTCCGATATTTGGAACGCATGTTCCAAACATGACTATTTATGTGTCACATGACAGTATTTAGACTCTGATTGGAGGTTACAATATATATATATATATATATATATATATATATATATATATATATATATATATTGGTTTCCATCCTATGGATTTTGCACATACCGTAGAAAATACTTTTAATGTTGTTCTTTCTGTTTTAGAAACTTATGAAATAACTCAACACATCCTTTCTATCACATTAGATAATGCATCGGCAAATACTAGCTTTATTGCATTGTTTATTGAAAGAAAAATCCTGCAAGATGGGGGTTATTTCTTCCATCAACTGTGTGCATGTTATATCATAATTTTAGTAGTACAGTCTGGTATGAAGGAAGTAAGTGATCATATAGATCGCATCAGAGATGCCCTTTCTTAGATTAGCAGCTCTAATCCAAGATTGTAAGATTTCGACAGATACTGTATAATTTATGGTCTATGACCTCGAAGATTTCAAACATATATATCGGTAAGGTGGAACTCTACTTACTTAATGCTGTAAAATTGTTTGGATTATGATACAACTATTTCAGGTTTTTATAACATGAAAATGTCCGAAATTGGCTGTCCAGTACTGACCTCAGACGATTGGTATGTAGCAAAGATTTATGTTGATTTTTTAAAGGTTTTTTATGATGTCACTGTAACTCTTTCCGGGATTTATTACCCCACATCTTCCTATGCAATCCATCAGATTGTGGAAATGTCTGAAATGTTAAACACTTATAGGAAAGATACTATCTTAGGCACTACAGTTGTTGCCATGAAGACCAAGTTTAAAAAATATTGGTATACAATTCCTTTCCTTTATGCCTTAGCTGTTATAGTAGATCCTAGGGTTAAATTATCTAGTTTAGAAGCTTTGCTTGAGTATATTAGTGGTAATTTAAGCGTAGATTATTCCTCACAGGTTACTAACATTTGAAACAAGTTGTTCGAAGTTTTTAGTATTTATGAGCATAGGTATGGCGATGTTGACACGCAACTATCAGCAGAACCGGACACACTACCGTTGCAGACAAGTTGGAGCGTTCTAAAACGTCGAAAAAAAGTCGGCTCATCAAGTTCTTCATCTTCACGGGTTGCTGCAACTTTTGGTGCTGAACTGAACAACTTCCTTGAAGCTCAGTTCGATGCATTCGAAAACACGGAGGGATTTGATCTGCTGTTATGGTGGAACACCTATAGCTACAAATATCCGGTCCTATCACACCTAGCACGTGATGTACTGGTTATCCCATGTCCACTGTTTCTTCAGAACAGACATTCAGCACGTGCAGACGAATTATTGAACCAAGAAGAAGTTCTTTGACTCCAGAGATGGTAGAGGTATTAACATGCCTTCGGGATTGGGAGCATGCTGAAAAAAGGATGCAAAATGAAATGGTAGATGAAGAACTTTTCAAAATTTCTCCAATTTATATGTCGATGAGAGTTTCTACAGTAACCAAGTCTAGGACTAGGTTATACATGTACATTAACTTGTAATACGATTGCACTCTTTTTTCCCTTACCAGGTTTTTATCCCACTGGGTTTTCTTGGTAAGGTTTTTAATGAAGCAATCATGTAATACTGAAAGTTCGAAATAAATAAATAATCCTTGATTTCATATTTTCATAATTTCATCTATTTTTTTTCTTTAATCTTTAATCTTTATTTCATATTTTTATTAGACTAAAATAATAAATAAGATAAACAAATTACAATTAAAAATACATAAGTTAAATTGTTAAAACAATATAATAAGTTATAACAATTAAATTTAAATATTTAAATACTTATATATTTAAAAAAAAATTTAAAAAAATTGAAAATGGGCCTAGGCCCAGCTCATTTAGGCACATTTGAGTCGACCGGCGTGCCAGCACGGTCCACCAAGGCCGTGCTAGGCCCGGCACGTTTAAGAAAATGGGCCTGGTGTGCCGGGCCAAGTCCCTTTTACACCATTAAGATCGCCCATATAATATCTTATTTCCATAGGTCTCAACATACTATGATTATTATTATTATTTTTTTTAAGTATTACAAGAACTATTATAATAGGATTGTCGGGACCTACTGAGATCGAACAATATATGTGCGACGGTACGATTAGGATAACTACTCCAACAACTCGGGAAGAAAAATCTCAACATATGCTTGTAAAATGTGTATGTTGGGATTTGAACCCCTCACCACTGATTTATTGATGCCAGTTTTGTTATATAATAAAGAAAAAAAAAGGCTACGTAACATTTAACGTTGCCTAACAAGTAACAATAGGCATCGATGGAAGTAATGTGACATTTGAATCGATGTTGATGTTGGTTGGATTGTAGAACCCACTGCCCACCAAAGCCTGCAAGATCAGTTGTGATTTGGACTGGCAATTGGCAAATCCATGGAACATAAGATGGTTTGGGCTAAACAGATGTGAGATAATGGGTCACATTAAATTTTAATGGGGTGTGGTGTACGTAAAAAAAATAAAATAAAATAAAGTGCAAAATACGTACAGTCTAGTGTAAAAATGTACCTGACCCAAATACAACCCATGGATCTAAATATATAACTCAAACCTATTTTAATAGTTATTTTGTAAAAATGATAACAAGTATGTTAACAACCGATGATTTTAGACAAGTTAGCACCAAGGAAGCACGGATACTCCGTTTGGTGGAGGTAACCCGTATCGAACTCGTATCCAGTTCGGATACACCCCGGATACACCCCGGATACACTAGGATACGTATCCGATACGCCAAATGGCGTATCCGTTGACTTTTTGACAAGTTTGACTGGCGGATACTTGGGGGATATGGCTCGGATACTTGGGGGATACGGCTAGGATACGCAAGGGATACGTTTGGGGTAAAATCATAAATATTTTAGTACAAAACGGGGTCAAATTATAATTTTAAAAATGTATGGGTCAAAACGAAAGTTTAAAGAAATATATCAGGTTAGGTCAATTACTCAATTGCAATTAGGGCTCGTTTCAATTTCATTCAGCAGCCGCTTGAAAGAAAAATCAGAAAGGTGCTTCCAATTTTTTGGCTGATTTTGTGGCTAAAAAAGGTGCCGGTGGTGAGGTTGATGTGCTGAATTGGAGTTTCTCTTGATCGTGGCTTCGGTGGGCTGTGGTTCTTGTTCTTTTTTCTTCTCTTGTGAGCTTGCTTTCTCTGTTTCTGGGCAGTGGCTGGCTGTGTTGTTGTGTTTTGTTTTTGCTTGGATTTCTTTCTGCGTCTCTTTTCTCCTGTTGGCTTCCGTTGGCTATAGTAGTTTTGCTAAAGTTTTGCTAAAGATTGGCTTCCGTCTCTTCCGTTGGCTGCGTCTCTTTTCTCGAGTCATCTTCCTCCTAAAGATTGCCTTTCAAAAAAAAAAAAAAAAAATCAGAAAGAAGAAAAGAAGAAGGAGAAGAAAAGAGGAAGAAGAAGAAAGAGTTTTGTGAACTGGGCACAAAACAGAGCACAAAAACTTAATTTGGATATTGTAATATGTTACATTTATTTAGATGATTGGATATGAATATGTTTTGATTTTTGAATGAATTATCAAATATCATTTTATATATTCTTATTTTAAATAAAATATAAATATATATTATTTTAATAAACGTATCCCTGCCGTATCCGTATCCTAGTTTTTTGAGATTTACCGTATCCCCGTATCGTGCCGTATCCGTATCCCGTATCCGTATCGGTATCCGTGCTTCCTTGGTTAGCACCTACAAAAAAATATGACAATATGCTGATTATTAAACACACTTCTATATGGAAATTGACTATGTATTATTAATAACGAATTAAATATTTTTTCAGTAAACTTACCCATTACATTGTTGGTCATATAATAAAGTTAGACTATCTCCTTAATTTCTAAATCATACGATCATATGAAGGTTTGTCAGACTTCACCAGGTAACAAGTAACAACAATCCAAATTAGACTTTAGAAAATGAAATAAAAATAATAATGTTAGCTTAATACCAATTACCATCAATATAAAAAATAAAAAAAAATAAAAAAAAATTGATTAGTAAAGAGTTCAATTAAACTATGATTAACACAACATAAAAAAGAAAACGGAAATCCCAAAAATCTTAGCTTTAATTAATTAAAACCCCCTTTGACTATTTTGTTGCTTTGATGGATTGATGGGTTGGGTCAGAATCTTCTGATTTATCTATTTTTGTTGTTGTTGTTGTTGTTGGTGAAGGTGGCAGAGAGTCTTCTGCCTGTTGTCTTCTACTCAAAACTGAAAACCCCATGTCATGATTTTAAGAATTTGCCAAATGCCTCAATTAAATAGTTACTCTTTTGGAAAGGGAACTTAATCCCCCATTGTTACCTCTAATTCTCTAAAGAATAAAGTCCCCTTCCATGATTCTCTCTCTCTCATAGAACTTAATTCCTTTTCATTTCATTATCGATAAGTAAATGTGACCAAATTCCATAGGAAAGAGAATCAGGAAAGAATTTGATTCCTTAATTGGGAGGGGAGATTTGTGTATGGACCCATATAATTTGATTTTCAACCGATTTTATTAAACACAAATCAGGAATTAAATTTTTAAGTGTTTAATTATAATAACAATAACATATATAACAGCTGGAACTTCATGTATTTTTCTAGTATCCAATCATTACAAATACTTTTAAGCAAAGACGAGGAAGGGCTGGCTCACAAAATGGTACAGATGTTTGTTCTTATAAGCCACTTTTAGTTTGTCACTTTCACTTTTAGTGTCATCAACACCTCACTTTCTTTGTTTTGGTTCAAAAAGACCACTAAGTTTCTTTTAGGCTTGGTTTAAGCAAGATTTAGCGGTTAAGCAATTAAGATTACTCCAAAATCAAAAGAGCTTTTCATCAACAAAAACCAGATAATAATTGAAGTCTCCAATAATTCATTCTCTAATGTTTCTGTTTCACACCCTTTTTATCTTTCAATGCTTATGTATGCAATTCAAATTCAATGGACCAAAGGAAAAAAGCAGAAATACATTTCTTTCATTGACCTAATCTTTTTGACAATCTTATCTTAAACTCATGACCAAAAATCTTCAAGTGTACTAATTACATTTATTACTATTTTCCTTTTTTTTCTTTTTTCTTTTTTCTTTTTGTATTCAAACCTATCAAATGGTACCTACTACCATCTATCACACTCGTCAAACAAACTATAAACATAAATCATAATTTATGAAATGGGTTTCTGTTTTTTTAGAATTATCCACAGTTTCCAGTTTTTTTTTTTTTTATCCTTTTATACTTTGGGTGGTCAGTTTATAGGTATTATGATACCTTAAGGTTGCAACAAATGACATAAACTTCATGACACTCGTATCTATAAAATTACAATAATGCTACTTTGTCTAAATTTAGTGTTCAAATCTGATGCCCAAATGATATGGCAATACTATAATTCATTCATTTAAATTGTATTAGATTTGCATGATTTAAATGAATGGATTGGAGTGTTACCACATCATTTAGATATTTTTAGGTGATGTTTCGATTCGAAGGTGCAAATGTTTATATTTCAACAAAACTTATATGTCAAATCTCAAATGTAATCAACGAATGAGATAATTTGTTTAAAAATAAATATTCTAAAAAGAAAAAAAAAAGAAACCCATATAATATTATAATGGTTGGTTGGTTTGTTTTTACTTTTTAGGCTTCTATGTATGATACCTCGAGGTTGCAACAAATGGAAAAAACTTGCAGACACTAGTATCAATAAAACTAGGGGTAATTACACAAACATGCCTTGAGGTTTAATATTATTACACGAATATGACAATTTTGGTCATATTAATAAAAAACCTACCCAACATTTCATAAATGTTATACAAACATCCCCTTCCGTTACATTTATACCGTTAACTCTTAACTGTTGAGGGCAATATAGTCTTTTTGACCAAATATAAAAATATAAAAATTAATTTAATTTAAAATTTTCAAGAAAAAGAAAAAGAAAAAGAAAAAGAAAAAAATGGTACATTCCCATCTGTCATTTGGAAGGATATGTAATGATTTTTTTATATATATATTTTTAATAATGCATTGAAAAAGGTGAATTTAGTTTTTAAATAATAAAATATTAAAAAAAATTAAAGACCAAATCCCCAAATCTGGTCCATGTTGAATGTTGAGGAGGTTGGCTGTGGGGAGAATGACGGTGGAAAGGCACGTGCGCCTCCCTATTTCGGTGGTTTGAGGAGGCTGGCACGAGCCTCCTCCCTGTTTCGTTGATGTGAGGAGGTTGGCGGTTTCGGTGGTGTGGGGCTGTGCAAGCTTCTCTTCTAGTTGAGTGTTGCTAACTGACGGTGGCTGTGGGGAGAATGATGGTGGGAAGGTAGGGGAAGATGGAGGGAACAGTAGTGTCGACGGCAGAGATGCATGGAGGCTGGAGGGAGTGGGTGGCGGCGGTGAGGGAGTCCGTTTAGCCACTGGAAAAAAAATTATGGAAATGTTTTTTTTTTTTTTTTTTTGGGGGGGGGGGGGTATTTTTTTGTAGGATTTTGTTGTTTTTATTGTTTGTGCAGTGTTAGAAGGATTTTTGTTGTGTAATTGTGGATGAAATTTGTTGAATGAATTTTTTTGGTAAGAATTTGGATGAAGATGATGAGATAGGATGAAGAATTTTGGTAAGAACAAAGACGAAGATGAAGATGTTAGATTTTTTTTTTTTTTTTTTTTTTTTCTGGATTACAAATGTTTGGGAAGACTCTCTTGCATTCATTTTTTAAAAAAAGATATTAAAAATAAAAATGAGGGTATTTTAGACTTTTTGAATATTTGACCATTGACCGTTAGAAATCAACGGTTCCCAACTAACTGTAGGGGATGTTCGTGCAACATTTATGAAATATCAGGTAGGTTTTTTGTTGATATACCCAAAACTGCCATATCAGTGTAATATTATCAAACCTCAGGGGACGTTTGTGCAATTACCCCATAAAACTAATACATTAGGTGATGTATCCAGTCCTGGTTCTAATGCAAGTTGTATAAAATTTGCAATCAGAACCGTTTGAGGAGAAATAAAATAAACATATATAAATTGTGTTTAAACCAACTGTTGTCTTATCATTTCAGATAAGAAATGAATAGAATTTTGAAAAGTTGAATATGATGATAATAACAAAATCAGTATCATGAAAATAAAAGAAAGAAAATGGGAGCCGGCTTGGCCGGCTATTTCTCAAGAAATGTGCCTTTCGAGATTGCTTGAAATGAAGGGAACAATCTAGCTCATAGTCATGACTCATGGTCACTTCCTTCAAGGAATGGACTCTCATCGCACAAAACCCTCTTATTAAACCCCCCCATTTGTGGCTCTTTTTGTGGCACAACATTAATACTTCTCTTCATTATTGGTTGCATTACTGAGTTATATATATTTATATATAGCCAACACAAACACAAACATAAAACAAAAACAGAAAAAGCAGAAAGGAAAAAAAAAGAAGATGGTGGGTTATCATGAGGAGCTCAAGCTTGGAGGTGGTGGTGGAGGAGCAGAAGAGCTCTATCTTTCACATCCTGACCCTTTTGTTTTGGAACTCAATCGTTTGCAAAACCAACTTAGAGGTAAGTTTTTGTTTTGTTTTGTTTTTTGCATTGATTAGTTGTTCAATATATTTTCAATCACATGGGGGACTCAAACTCGGGATTCCCTAGTACAACAAAACCCTGATACAGGGTTACCATGTTAATAAATAACCATTTGATCTAAAAGTTTAAACCGATAAAAAATAGCTTAACAATAGTATTTAAATACTATAACAATATTGAGAACTTTTTGTCATTAATATAATCAATAAGATTGATATGTATGGTTTCTGTGTAACTAAATATCTATCGGATTCTTTCAAAGATGTAATTGAATTCTTCCTATATGATATGTTGTTCTGTTAATACAAAAACCCTGAAGCAGGTGTATGATTATTATTGCAGAAAAGGACAGAGAGTTTGGGGTTGCTCAGGGTGAAATCAAGGCGTTGAGAGCGACTGACGTTCTCAAAGATAAGGCTATAGAAGAGGTACCGAGAGTGATTTTGTTTGATATGTTCCGGATTAGGAGGACTATATGCTGATGTTTCAATGTCACAGGACAATATATACAATGTTTGAAATTGGTTTTTCATATTTTGCAGCTCAGAAATGAAGTTTTTAAATTGGATGAGAAACTTAGAGCCAATGAAAATCTTGTTGAGTATAAGGTTGGTGAAGGTTTTACTGATATTTCTTGGAATTTCTATGCATTTATGTATGATACCAAATCTGAATCAATGCAGAATCTTGAAATCAAGAAACTTACGAACGAGAAGAAAGATGCATTGGCTGCGCAATATGCTGCTGAAGCAACTCTTAGAAGGGTTCATGCAAATCTAAAGGATGATGATTCTGTTCCTATTGACTCTGTTCTTGCTCCTCTGGAGGCAGAAATTAAGATTTACAAAAATGAGGTAGGGATTCGATATGGGACGAAAAAAGATTTGCTTTCGAAAATCAAATGCATAATAGAGTTTCTTTGTTTTTAGATTGCAGCACTACAAGAGAATAAGAAGGCCTTGGAACGTCTCACTAAATCGAAAGAGTTAGCTCTGCTTGAAGCAGAAAATATTTTGCGAAGTGCTTTAGAGAGAGCTTTAATAGTTGAGGAGGTTCAAAACCAAAACTTTGAGTTGAGGAGACAGATTGAGATCTGCCAGGCATGATTTCCCAACAGAACCTATATCACATTTGATGTATTATATAGTCACAATTGAGTAACTTAGCTAATACAAAAATATACCATATATGCAGGAGGAGAACAGAATCCTTGAGAAAACAAATCGCCAAAAGGTCTTAGAGGTCGAAAAGCTTAGTCAGACCATTAATGAACTCGAGGAGGCCATTCTCGCAGGTGGGGCTGCAGCCAACACTATTCGTGACTATCAAAGACAAATTTCTGAGTTACAGGTAAAGTGGAAGTGGTCAGGCTTACATTACTGATTTTCAGGATTCAGCTTTGAAATCAAGTCATTAACCTCGACTTTTCAGGAGGAGAAGAGGACCCTGGAGAGGGAGCTAGCCCGGGTTAAAGTTTCAGCCAACCGAGTAGCAACTGTGATAGCTAATGAGTGGAAAGATGAAAACGATAAAGTCATGCCTGTCAAGCAATGGCTGGAAGAGAGAAGGTTGCTGCAGGCAGAGATGCAACGATTGAAAGACAAGTTGGTGATATCCGAGAGAACAGCTAAAACAGAAGCACAACTCAAGGTAAAATATTATCCTTTGTATCTTCTTGAATCAATTGAATCCTTTGCTAATGGAAATTTACTTCAGGATAAACTCAAGGTGAGGCTAAAGACATTGGAAGAAGGCCTAAAGCACGTATCGAGTTTCTCAGCCAATTCTAATGCGTTTTGTGGGTCGCCAAAAGCAGCAGAAAAATCAATTAACAACATATTAGGATTCTTGACAACTGGTAGTGGGCTAAGGAAGAGGTCTACATCGCAACCAAGGGGATCGATCATCAATAGAAGCTCTCTATTGCAGCAACAAAACGTAGAGAATGGAACGATCAATGCTGCTACTACTGCTGGTCTAAAACGGGTTGATAGCTTCAAAAAGAAATATGCTTCTGGAGAGTTGCTGAGAAAGGGCATGTGGGCATCTAGAAGTAAGGTTGTTGATAGCACTACCGGAAAGGAAAACACTGAAGTGAAGGCAAACATGGACACCGCCACCTATGTCAACAAGTGTATGGATGATGATACAACAACCGTCTCAACAGAAGCCAAAAACAAAAGTGGTTTCAATGTCAATCCTGATGGTGGTGAAGATATAGTTTCAGGATTTCTGTATGACAGACTTCAAAAGGAAGTCATAAGTTTAAGGAAGTTGTGTGAGACTAAAGACGGTGGCTTGAATGCTAAAGATCAAGAAATCAAGGTGAAATATTTTCTTCCTCCATCTATTGCATATTACTCAAAGCTTATATGAGAGTAATAATTATGATCATCGATAAATGTTGTTTCAGATGCTCATGAAGAAGGTTGATGCACTGACAAAAGCCATTGAAGTTGAGTCCAAGAAAGCTAAGAGAGAAGCAGCTGCAAGAGAAAAAGAAGCTATAATATCTGTAAAACCAGAGGAAACCAAAAAGATCAAAAACACAAACCCCTCAAGAAGGTAACATACCTATTTTTTTTTTTTAAAAGTTAATTTTCTTTTGTTAATTCTCTCCAACTTCCATTAACATTCTGGTTGGTCTTGAATTTCAGCAGAGTAAACAAAGCACCTTGAAGATTTCCTTGCTTGGTTTCAGGAATTTGTTTGATTCATTATCCAAATTGATCCTTATCCTTTTACCCATATCTATGATTTTTCAATGTAAATATGGAATGTTTTATTGGTGATAACTTCTTGTAATAAACCCTGTATATATGAAAATTATGATTTGTGAGAGATAGTAAGCTAACACTATATCTTCATAGGAGAGGAGATTGTATTGAAACCACCGCATAATGTGGCGGCGCTCATTTATCTAACAATGTCCCACATTCGAGTCTTCACCGCCATCACCGGTGGTATATAAAATAGAAAAAGAAAATAAAAGATTGTATTGAATGGTGTCTCCATCGCTGTCTCCATCGATGGAGGAGTTCGAGATCTCCATCAATAGAGATCTTGAACTCAATTAATGTTTGAGGGTATGAATGTATTTTCTCACTAACCTCAACTATTCAAGGTTAAAAATGTCTTTTAACATGAAAATTAACTTCTTCTTTTTTACTGAAAGTGGGAATATGGCAAATAATTTCATTTGCAAGGTGAAAGGGGGAAATATCCATAAATAGAACTAGAGGGAAGAGATTTACTAATATAACAAACTACGGGGAGAAAAATGATAGTTTCCCTAGATTTTAAAGATGATGATTTGAGACCTTTTGACATGACTGTATTGAGTCAATTGCAAGACAATATCATCAATTTTGTTTTAGTTTTGTGGTTGAGTTAGCTTTAGAGATTTAACTTGTCTAAGATTCTTATGCTAATGAGATCTTGAGTCATAAAACATGCGGTAAGACTTAAGAGTGATTTATATGAATATATGATAAATAATATGACCTGTAGGCTGCTGTAGTCCATCCTCACATCTACAGCCTTTAAATACCTTATGAATATTATCAAGTTTCACTAAAGTCCCTACTTTTTGGTGAAATGACACCTATTTAAACATCTTTGGCATATTAACAACTTAAGTCCCTTGTTTTTTTTCAAAATACATCACTTTAGTCTATTTGACCAAAATACTAATGGTAAACTTTAACTATATATATATTAGATAAAAGGCATCTTGATTTCATAAGCAATTTCTAAAAATGTTTCAATAATGTTAACCAAAAACACCAAATTGTTCTCTGATAGCAATCAATACATCAATGGAATCAAATTGCAGTAGTAAAAACAAAACTAAAACACAAAGTCTATAGCAGAAATTTTAGGCTGAGCTTTCCTTCTTGAGTTTTGCAAGCTCCTGTCGGACAAGTCCACCCTTCTTGAACTTTGCCAGCATAAGCTTGAACCGATCAAAATCATTGAGTGCTGCCCTCCTCTTCTGCACAATCAACTTCCTTCCCCAGGAGCTGTTCTCCCATTTGTTCTTCACATTAGCCTTCTCCATGGCTTCAATCAGAGTCTTCTTTGTAGGAGCCCGTTTGATGTCAATTGTAATATCAGTGAGTGAAAGCCTCTTGAAGTTCATTTGGCTCCTAACCATATCAGGGGCATCAACAAGAGCCCTGTTCTGATCGACAACATCGACGATGACGACGAGCTTCCCGTAGTCCTTGCCATAGTTGACCAACGCCACTCTTCCTATCTCCACGTACCTCTTGAACGGCATTTTCGAAGATCTGAGCGACTCGGCTGCAGGAGGAGTGAAGCTATATTTAACTATATATATATATATATATATATATATATATATATATATATATAAGTACAATTTTACCCTTATCAAAATGATTTATTGAGTTTAAAAAATAAATAATATTAAAATGGTTTACAAAAAAAATAAACAACAAAAAAAATTTCCTTCAAAAAAAAATTTTTTTAAAGAAAAAAAAAACAATTTTACCCTTATCAAAATGATTTATTGAGTTTAAAAAATAAATAATATTAAAATGGTTTATAAAAAAAATAAACAACAAAAAAAATTTCCTTCAAAAAAAAAATTTTAAAAAGAAAAAAAAAAACTAATGGATTACAGTTTAAAATAAATAATAAATTGAAAGTATTTAAAAAAAAATAAAAAGTATTTCAAAAAACAAAAAAGAAAGTTTTTTATTTATTTATTTTTTTATGTAAATGGATCTCCATCGTGTTGGATTTGGATCGATCATATGGTGGAGATCCATTTACTTTTTTTAATAAGAAAAAACTTTCTTTTTATTTTTTGTAATACTCTCCATTTTTTTAATTTTAAATTTATGAAAATACTTTCAATTTATTATTTATTTAAACTTCATATTTTCCATAATCCATTAGTTTTTTTTTTTCTTGTGTTTAAAATTATTATATTTTTTGTTTTTTGTTTTTTTTTGAAAATAATTTTTTGTTGTTACTTTATTTTTATAAATCATTTTAATATTGTTTATTTTTTAAAGTTAATAAATCATTTTGACAAGGGTAAAATTGTACTTTTATATATATAGTTAGAGTTGACCGTTAGTATTTTGGTCAAATGGACTAATGTGATTTATTTTGAAAAAACAAGAGATTTAAATTGCTAATATGACAAGGACATTTAAATAAATGACATTTCACCAAAAAGTAAGGACTTTAATGATATTACCCCTCAAGTATACTGTTTAAATGCTCCATTGCACGTTGAGTTGTTCGTTTTTATGAATCTATTTTAACATTCTACCTTTACTGAGGCGAATCTACGTAGCATAACATTCGTTTTTTTTTTTTTTTTTTTTCATTCTTCCATGTTAGTAAAACTTGAGAAGAAAATAGAAAAGAAAAAAAAAACTTGAGAAAACTTGAGATCTGTTTTTTTTTATTATTAAAAAAAATAAATAAATAAGGTTTAAAAGGACAAAAATACCCTTACCTTTATTAAGTTTGATTTTACTTTAACTAACAATAGGGGAGGTCATTGTCAATTAAATATAAATTTATTTTTGGTTGTTAAAGGCCAAACCTCAGGGAGGTTGGTTGCAATTTGCTCAACATGAATATGAATATATCAGAATTCATACCAATTCTACAACTTTCTCATAGTACATTTTATAAACTGTTCTCAATAATTTCAGTAATAATTATAATTCCGATTTTTGAAATATAATACTTTCTTAAAAGAATAATTGAATTACTAAAATCTGTTAATTCATAAATTAATCTGAAAGCCTATATCAAATTTATTAACCCCTCATAAATTATATCATAATTCAATACTATATTTATTCATATTAAACACATAATCTAATTCTCTGGTATTAACTTCTTAAATAACATAGATAATTAATCTTATGAAAATAAAATCCACTCACATAACTCTTGGCTCATATATGTATTAATTAATCTAATAAATCTACTATATTCCAAAATTTATCAATTTAGCATCACCTATATGAATCAATAATGCTATATAAACAAAAAAAAAAATAGTATAAATCCATCTAAACGATCATGTCATTTACCGTACCATCCCATATTTCCGTTTTTAGTGAGAGATCCAATACTTGTCTTGAGTTAATCAACTAAAAAGCAATTAGGGCGAGAAATGATGAAATATGGTTTAAATTATGTACAAATAAGGTTAAATTTATTTAAGTAGAATTCTGTTTAAAGGGGTTTATATATGTTTGGTGGGTTGACTAATAATTTTGATCAAAATCCCCTAATTGGAAAATTGTTGTTTCAGACATGATTAGCATGTTAAACAATATGATTTTCGGAGAGAAAGATGAAGTCAAAATGTGAAGTCACAAGAGGCACCATATATGATAACACTAAAAGCAAATTAAAATGTAGAGTTTCAAAATCCTCAGATTCATATGAGCCAATTTTTTTTTTTTTTTTAGTTTTCCTATATTTATATATTTTTAAAATCAGAATTTTTTTATTTTTTTTTATTCATGGACATTTTGGTATTTGTAGCATCCAAATCCGGTCAATGGTTAAATTTGACCAGCTTTGACTAACATTAGAGGAGGTCATTGTCAATTAACGATAAAGTTGTTTTTGGTTGTCAAAAGCCAAACCTCAGGGAGGTTGGCTGCAATTTGCTCATTCATGTTTGTATAACAGTTTTATACAAGAAGTAAATAATTTGGGTGGCTCTATTGTCACTCATAAAATATCTTCCTACAACCATATTAAAAAATTAAAATTATTAATTTTACTCCCTACACCCTTTAAAATACCTAAACTACCATTTAAGTCATTTTTTTTTTTAAAAAAACATATATTTTTTCTCATTACACCCATTTCTCTTCGTTTGCTTCCACGACCAAAATATATATATATATTTGGTATGTACAGTTTCTTCTTTAAAAAAAATTACTACGTACAATTTCTTCGTTCCTTTTAAGTTTTAACAAATATTATAGAATTTACTAAGATAAAAAAAATATCATATTTAAATAAAAGTCTACAGCTAAGATTTTACTTGGGCAAAAATAAAATACAAATTCAACTCTAAAACCAATTATATTTTTTTCCTTGTTAGTTACGGAATCAATGTATTGAATTATCTAAAAAGAACCATGAAATCATAATAGTTTACACACATAATCATCGTCATCTAAAACAACAACAATATGCTTCTTTTGTCTTTAAAAAAAAAAAAAAAAAACTCTATTTTTCAATCACCAAACAAATCAATTTTTTTCATTTAATTTTTTTTTTTTTAAATCCATCCACTAAGTTTTTAGCTTTACAAACCAAATAAATTAATAAGAATTTGTAGTTGGATTATAGTAAAGTGAATTGCGTTTGAGAACCGTATACACTTGATCGAGTTCTACAACTGCTTTATAAAGAAAGAGTTCTACAAGATTATAAATGCAACAATTTTTATTTCAATCACAAAACAATAATAAAAATGAAAGTAAACATACCTGAATGCATTCGAAATCCATAAAATCAATTCTTTATTCATCCATTTATTGACTATATGTGAAAAAAAAAATTATATTTCCCGATTGATGTTGGGCTTGATTAAGCATATATTATTAGGGTTTATGATAGATTGGGTGTTAAAACTTATGGGTGTAGGAAGTAAATTTAATTTCTAATTATAAAACCATGTATTTTAAGTAATCAAATGTAAGGGTATTTTAGAAATAAAAACGTTTCATTAAAACATGGGTGTAAGAAGAGATTTTGTGGGTGGCAATAGATCCACCCAAATAATTTATGGATTTGGATCCTCTATTGATATGATCTTTTTCCTGACATTTTTAAAGCATATGATTGGTTGTTGATAAAATGGTTGTAAAAACCAATCATATATTAACCATCTATTCAATACAATGCTTATGTATCATGAGATTATGTGAGGTTAGGAAAAAGATTAGATTAGCAGATGATCCAAATTCATAATTTATATCCTACAAGTTTGCCTAAACTAACTGAATTACATATTTAACAAAGGAAGGAAATAAATACAGTTGATTGTATATATAATCAATAAGGATCTTCTCAATATATGTTATTTAACTTTTCTTTCCTTAACACTCCCCCTCAAGTTTGAGTAGATATTGATGACACCCAACTTGCTAAGTAAAGTTTAGAACTGTGAAAGACTCAGTGCCTTTGTGAAGAGATCAACTGACTAAACCTGTGTTGGTATATGAGAGGTCTTGATCAAACCTTCTTGTATTTTCTCACAAACTAAATTACAATCTATTTCAATGTGTTTAGTTCGTTCATGGAAGATCGGGTTGGAGGCAATGTGAAGTGTTGCTTGATTATCACAAAATAGTTGAACAGGATGTGCATACCCTATGCGCAAATCATCTAGAATATACCTCAACCAAGTAATTTCACAAGAAATTGTGACCATAGATTGATATTCAGCTTCTTGCAGATGATTGAGCCACAGTAGTTTGCTTTTTGGTTTTCCAGGATACAGATGATTGGCCAAGCAAGATATAATACCTTGTAACAGATTTTCATGTGTCTTTGCGACAGGCCCAATAAAAGTCACAAAAAAGCTCTAAGTTGGATTGAACTCGAGGCTAAAAGATAAATGCCTTGGCCTGGTGTCCCTTTAATATATCTCAAGACTGTGTGGGCCGCTTTAAGATGTGGTAATCTGGGCTTATCTATATAATGACTTAAGATGAGAACCGCATAAACTAAGTCCAGTCTAGTGATAGTCAGGCAAATTAAACGCCCAACAAGTCTTTTATATAAAGAGGGATTTTCAATTTCGGGCCAGTTTGGTATTGCTTTTAAGAAGTTAAAATCAGTTTATTTTATAATTTTGACATAAAATGATGTTTGGTAAAATTTCCAAAAGTGATTAATTGATAATCTGACACGTTTTGACAGTGATTTTGAGAAGTAGGTAGATGGTTACTTTTTGAAAGTGATTATGGAATAATCTATTTCAGCATTTAATGAATCTTTTAAAATATCATTATTATCCTTATGAAATCAAATTAAAATCATTTACATACCTTATTTCATCTAAAAATTAAAAATTCTAATTAAATATTGATTTAAAAAAAAAATTATTGTTCATATGAATTTTTTTTTCCAATTTAAATATTCTACTTAAATATTGATTTAATATAATATAATTAATGAAATAAATAAAATAAAGTTATAAAATCATGTCTATTTTAGTCATTGTAACTAATTTCAGTACTTTTGAAATAAAATTACCAAACATATGTATACTGCTTCTGAGCTATACAGTAGTTTTAAAAGTTTAATTATCCAAACATCTGCTGATTAATTTCACAGCTGATTATTCTTTCAGCACAGCTAACAGTGATTATTATAAAAGTTACAGCAATACCAAACTAGCCCAAAATCTCCCTCAGCTTTATAGAGCGTCAAGTTTTGCTCTATAGGAAAAGTAGATGGTTTTGCACTGATGTGTAAAATCATGTTAGAAAATACTAACTCGCAAGTACGTGCATGAATCGTGAGATAAGTACAACAGAAAGTAGAGATCGTTCCCACGAAGAAAAGTGAATTATTAATTATAACCAGTCCTAATTAAAGGTAAGCAAGAAAAAGTAACCAAGAGATTGATGTTGACGATTGGATGAAAACTAACTTAAACTAAGAAAGCAATTTAAAGAGAATTGAGTGTGGAGAGAAAGCACTAGGTCATCAATGATCCCCAATTATGAGTACTCAATGTATGGAATTAACTTTGTAACAAAATTCAATTAATTTAAGGGTTCATTCTTTATCTTTAATATGACTATCACTACTAGAAAAACCTTCATAGATGACAGTTATTTTATGATGGTTTTAAAAAATTGTCATAAATTATAAGTTTTTTTTTTCTTGACAGTTTTTATTGACAGTTTTTATTCTTGACAGTTAAAAACTGTCAAGAAATGTTTATAATTTTTTTTTAATTTTCATTATTTAATATTTAATTATAATATTTAATTAAATAACATTTTTTATATTTATAATAACCACCTCCCTCACCGCCGGAACACCGCCTGCTGCCGCCGCCGGCAACCCACCGCCATTACATCCAAAAACCAATGGAATGCCTATTCCATTCTAAACTAAAATTTATATTCCATAAATACCTTCATATGCCCCAACTCCATTCCAAAAATACCCTCCTTTCCAAAACTGTCAAGAAAGATAATTTTTATATATTATATAATATATTATACTATACTATTATTATATATAATATATGTTATATATATTATATATAATATATGTTATATATATTATATATATTATATATATTACTATATATATTGTATATTATTACATATATTATATAATATATATATATATAATATAATATAATATATATAATATAACATATTTATATATTATATATTATATATTATGAATGTTTTATAATTAGGGGTATTTTGGTAAAAATACATTTAACTCAATTCCATTCCGTTGTTAAACAATATATATAATAATATATTTATTTAATATAAACATATAATATATATTTATTAAATAATATAAAACATTCATAATATATATATATTTTATTTATCTTTAATAATTTTTTTAAACTTTTACTTCCTATTTTCAATACCAAACAAAATCCCGATATGAATTTATTTTACATTAAGATATCGGTTTTTTTGCAAACTGATATTGTATAAGTAAAATTTTAAATTTAATAAATTTACTTTTAAATCATTTACTTTTAAAAATTTCAAAAAAATAATTTTAAAAAAATTGTTTATTTATTTTGCACCATCTTGTTTCATACTAAGAGACATATTAATAATCCAATTACCCATATAAATTAGTAATCTGAGTCTTACATTTGTTCATTAAATTGCAAGATGCATGTTGAGAAATATCTCCCATGTAGTGAGAGTTGTATTCCAAATCATGCTTATTACAACTGATGTCACGAGTCTCCTATAGGCTATATTTGGTTGAATGAAATGAAAAGAAAGTCATTCCATTCGTTTGGTTTGTTAAAATGCAATGGAATGGTGATTCCACCATTTTGGTGGAATGGGCATTCCATCCAAAAACCAATGAAAAGCTATTCCATTCCAAACTAAAATTTATATTCCATAAATACCCTCATATGTCCCAATTCCATTACAAAAATACCCTCAACTCCTTTCCAAAAATAATATATTATTATTATATATATATATATATATATATATATATATATATATATATATATATACACATATATATATATATATTATATTATATTATGTTATATTATATTATTATATATTAAAATATTAAATAATATATATTATATAAATATATTATTATATATATTATATAATATATATATATATATATATTATTATTATTATTATTATTATTATATGTATTATATATAATAAATATGTATTATATATTATATATATAATAATAATATAATTATATATATAATATACTTTTATATTTTATTATTATTATCCATAATATATCATGTTATTATACATTCATAATTATGGGTATTTTGGTCAAAATACAGTAAACTCCATTTCATTCCGTTGTTAACCAAACAAAATAATACTGATTCAAAGACTAAATCTAAAGTTCCAACTAAACAAAAAACTTAGTTTTTGAAATTCCCATAATTAATAGTGTAAAAAATACCTGGGGGTGGGGTGAATAGGTATAGACACAATTTCTTCCAATATTAAAAATAATGCGGAATATAACAAAGAAAATGCACACTTGAAAAGATTCAACAAATGAATTGATTTAATTAATGCAAGAGTAAATCAATATATAAGATATGTAATCAATGTAAGATATAAAAGATAAAGAAATATTAAAACGAAAATTGACACAAGGATTTTTACGTGGTAAAACCTCAAAAAGGAAACATCTACGGGTTGATACCACAACCACCAGCAAAGCAATCCACTATATCAAAATAACTTACACACTCAAAGCTATCTACTTAAGATATCCGCTCTAAGCTATCACCTCATATTCTACCCTCGGGGCTACTGAACCACAACGCCTACTACCTATCCAAGGTGTGTCCTACACCTCTAGGTAGCAACATCCTATCCAAAGCTCTCAAGCTTTTAGGATGATTTCTTGCTTAGCTATCCAGAGTTTCCTACTCCTAGCTAAGTCTTCTTGTTTGGTTATCCGGAACACTTTCCTAACCAAGACTTCTTGCTTTTTCTACAAAGGTTCACTCACTTTGCAAGAGACTTCAACCTTACACAAGGCAATGATCTAAGTGATACAAATGGTACAAATCACGATCAAATAAAGCTAGATGATCAATCAAGCTAAATGTACATGCTTAGTGATAAACTAGAATTATGCTTTCAACATACAATCACAAATCTATCTAGAAATCAAAGCATGTGAGACAATAAGATCAAGATATGAATATTAAATATATCACATGAAAATCTTAGTTCTTAGATCATGGAATTGAACCTAGAAAATATCATAAGGCACATCACATATATCATTTCTAGAAACAATTTCAAGCTTAATAAAGTTTAGCAAAATTTGTTCAATTGAAAACACAAGGCTAAAACTCAAACAAACAATCAATCATATCTAACATACTTCTCAACACATTTCAACAATCAATTAGGAAGAATCAAAAAGATGATCAAAAGAAATGTAAGAAGAAGAAGTTTCACATTCAACAATTGAACCTCGTACTGAAATCAGGTCGCTGGGAAAAATGAAGAAGTCAACTGGTTCTAAAAATGATTGGGGTTTGTAGCTCTCGTCGAGACCAACATTTTTGGCTTTTGGATCAATCAATTTCGAGTTCGTATGAGAAAGTTATGACTGAAATAAGAAAATGAAAATCATGAAGAATTCTGCTCACTCTTTCTTTTTCAATTTTCTTCAAGTTATGTTTGGAGGGAAGGAGGGGATCTTTTAAAAGAATTCAAGGGAGGGAAAAATGACCCAATCAAAGCATGACACATCAGCCACCACGTGTGGGGCGCGTGTGGCACACGTGGGCAGAGGGCCTGCCTGGCCGTGTGCCACACGTGGCTTGCCTTTGCTTGGCCTTTGGCCAAGTAAGCTCCCTCGCTCTCCTCTAGCGTTCTTTGGCTGTATCCTGGCCTTTGAACTCCGATTTCGAATCCGTCTTTGGATTATAAATTGTAACTCCCTCATGCACAACGACGACTATGAAACTTTGATCAAAGGTTGAGAAATCATCTCAGAATATGATGACGAAAATAACTCAAAGAATGAGAATGCAAAGTAGCGTAGCTACATCGTTTGGACTCGAAACCTAATGAATGAGTAACCGAAATGACCAGAACTCAATAAGGAATCATATGAGATCATGTACAAGTCCAAAATACAAAAAACACAAACAAATAAACACAATATCATACAAGTAAGCCATATCTAAGCGATAGTCATAAAATATGCAATTCTACTATGTTTGTCTATTTGAGACCAATGCATGTGCATACTTAAATGAGTGTGAATGTGTTATACCAAATGTTTGCACAATGATGCAGGGAAACACATATATGAATTGTGTGTGTGTGTGTGTGTGCTTACACCTTGCAAAAGGAAGAAGAATCTTGATACCTTAGCATCCAAGAACAAGCTTTCCCTTTTGAAGATGACATTTTTATGAGACGTTGCTTTCCACCTTTGAAGCTTCTTTTCTTCAAGAATCACCTAAGCAACTAATCAATACAAATAAAGAGAGTTTTGCAATGGAATCAAGCCAATAAAGATCTAGGATCTTACAATCTCCCCATTTAGCTATTCCATGGCAAAACCTCATCCTCACCATACAATGTTCACTCCAATAAACTCAAAGTTGATAGCATTCTCTCATCCTCACATTACAAAGAGATCCATAGACTAAAAGATCTTTAAGTCTTCTTGAGTCTTCCAGAATCCTTTCTTTGAACTTCAAAGTACCTATGAGAAAAGAAACAAACCAACAAGAGATCTTCTTCTAAAGAAGAATGGTGAGAAATCATCACATAAACAAATAACAAGATTTCCTTTATCTCATAAAAAAATGCATTATCTCAAGTGAATAAATGTTTTCATATTAAAGCTTTTCCTAAGTCTCTCAACCTTGTTAAGCCAAGAATTTTTGTCCCCCCCTTAAGACAAAGTCTCCATAAAAGCACAAAGAGGTACAAAATTCACACACATTTGGAACATATTTCCACGCATGGTGTGAGGTATACATTTTTCTCCCCTATATCAAACATGGATTCCTCTATATCAAACATGGTGAGGTATACAATTTCTCCCCCTTTTTGTCAAGGAATAAACAAAGGACATAAGAGATAAAGAACGAGATATTAAGCAAACAAATCGTATAGAAAGCAAAGTTAAATAAACTAAAGCTCCCCCTTAATATATGCTCCACATATTATCACCAAGTAGATTTGTTCACAAGGGATTCACACATTCACACATTCAAGCAATAAGAGAAAATATTTTATCACTTTTCAAAGTCCAAGAGAGAATCATAGATTTTCATTAATCTCTCAAAAATATTCTAACATTGCTAATGAATCAAGCACATAAGCAAATTGTGTGTGTGTGAATGCTTCTCACATATATAGTAGGAGTAATTGTGATATCAACATGCAAACAATTTCTACACCTATCCATCTAAAGCATTTCTAAAATTAGGTCAAACCGATATTCATCCGGGTTTTTTGCGTTAAAAGAATAGATATCAACATGTGAGTGTGTGTATGCATGTGGCTCGTTTACTCGTTTCTATTTGACAACCCGAGCTTTTCACAATTCTCAACTATACACCAATAAGCCTTTTATTTTTCATTTCTTTTAGGCTTAGAATCAAAGATTTTTTTTTTAAATGATTCTTTTCAACCCTTCTTTGATTTTTCTAACAAAAATATATACACCTCATGGCAGCTTTCACTCATCACAATGGCGTAACCCTTTCCTACATTGGGTGGCTGCACAACCAAGGTGTGTAACCCTTTCCATAAGGGTGCTCGTTGAATACTATATAGTGCCGAAGCAAAATGGATATATACCAAAGGTCATCTATCATGTACTAAGCAATAGGCTTCTAGATGCATTTATAATCTACACATATTCAACCACATAAACTCAAAAACTAAAACATATAAGAGAAACATTAGTGCACATTTAAAAAAAAAAATTCAAACTCAAGTGCATGATCTAGAAACAATAAAAGATACTTGTTAAAGATCACTACTTCTCAAGTGAGTAGCTCTTAAAGATAATAATATACAAATAAAGTTTTTGCTCATCAAGCCACTCACAATCACACAAATACATCAATCAACACTAATCATGCCAATGGACATTCTAAGAGTTTTAAACCTCTCTTTGTCCAAGGGCTTGATGAACAAGTCCGCAAGTTGATATTTAGTAGGCATATGCTTTAGAGTAACAATAGAATATTCAACTAGATCTCTAATGAAATGATGCTTAATGTCTATGTGCTTTGTGCGGGAGTGTTGAACCGAATTTTTAGAGATGTTAATGGCACTTAAGTTATCACAATAAAGTGTCATTTTTACTTGTTCTATCTCATAATCCTTAAGGATTTGTTTCATTCAAAGTAATTGTGTGTATGCACTTCCGGCCGCAATGTACTCGGCTTCGGAAAAAGAAAGGGAAATGGAATTTTGTTTCTTACTTGACCAAGAAACTAAGTTATTCCCAACGTAAAAGCAACCACCGGATGTGCTTTTACGATCATCTATGTTTCCCGCCCAATCGGCATCACAATAGCCTACTAGGATATCATTGGTGTCAAAAGAATAGAATAGACCAAGACTATGAGTCCCTTTGACATACCTAATGATCCTCTTGACGGCTTTTAAGTGAGATTCCTTAGGATTAACAAAGAATCTTGCACACAAACCAACACTAAAACATATGTCCGGTCTACTAGCCGTTAGGTAAAGTAGACTACCAATCATGCTTCTATAAAGGTTTTGGTCAACATTTTTCCCTTTTTCATATTTGTCAAGTTTTAGAGTAGTACTTATGGGTGTTTTAAAATCTTTTCTATTTTCTAGGCCAAATATCTTAACAAGATTTTTAGCATATTTAGATTGGTTCAACATTATGCCCATGCTAGTTTGCTTTACTTGCATTCCTAGAAAATAATTCAACTCACCTACCATACTCATTTCAAATTCACTTGACATAACACTTACAAATTCATCAACATTGGTTTTATTAGTAGACCTAAAAACAATGTCATCAACATATATTTGTGCAACAAAAATATCATGATCATGATGTTTGATAAACAATGTTCTATCAATCCCACCTCTCCTATAATGATTGTCAATAAGATATTGAGTTAACCTATCATACCAAGCTTTTGGAGCTTGCTTAAAGCTATAGAGAGCCTTTTTCAATTTAAACACATGAATAGGAGAGTGTGGGTCTACAAAACCCTTAGGTTGTTTGACATACACTTCTTCTTGAAGGTATCCATTGAGGAAAGCACTTTTGACATCCATTTGAAACAATTTGAACTTTTTAATGCATGCAATGGACAACAAAAGTCTAATGGACTCGAGACGAGCAACCGGGGCAAACGTCTCGTCAAAGTCTACACCCTTAACTTGAGAGTAACCTCGAGCCACTAGTCTAGCTTTATTCCTCACAATCTTGCCACTTTCATCGGTCTTATTCCTATAAACCCATTTTGTGCCAATTACATTTATATTTTTAGGTCTAGGAACCAAGGACCACACTTCATTCTTCTCAAATTGATTAAGTTCATCTTGCATAGCTCCAACCCAATATTCATCAACAATTGCTTCATTAATATTTTTGGGTTCAATTTGAGAAGTGTAGCAAGCATATGGAATTTGGTTAGCAATTTGATTTCTAGTTCTAACCCCTTCATTCAAATCACCTATGATGTCTTCTTGATAGTATAAGTTTCTAAGTCTAGGGTGAGAAAGTTCAACAACTTGGTCATTTTGTTGATTATCATTTAAAACATTTTCCAACCCTTGACTTACAACTTCAACATGACTATTATTTTCATCATCTTGACTAGAAACACTACTAGCCACATCAATAGGTGTTTTAGTGTCATTCAACATGTTTTCTTTAGGTTCATTGACACTATTATCATCACACAAATTAAGCATGCTAAGATCATCTATCTCCAGACTCCATGATAGTTTTAGTAGTCAAGTTAAAGACTCTATATGCACGACTATTAATAGCATACCTAAGAAAGAAACCAACATCACTTTTAGTATCAAACTTTTCTAAGCGATCTCTATCATTCAAAATGTAACACTTACTCCCAAAGGTGTGGAAGTAACTTACATTGGGCTTCTTGCCCTTTTATAGCTCATAGGACATTTGTTTTGTGCCGAGCCTTCTAAAAACATGATTAGACACATAACAAGCGGTATTGACCACCTTGACTCATAGGTTTCTAGGGACTTTCTTGCTATTGAGCATGACCCTAGCCATCTTTTGCAAGACACGATTTTTCCTCCCAACAACACCATTTTGTTGAGGAGTTCTAGGTGCGGAGAACTCATGAGAAATCCCTAAACCATCACAAAACTCACTAAATTTAACATTTTCAAATTCCGTCCCATGATCACTTCTAATGCGACATATTTTCTTGATATTAAGACCTTTTTCATTTTGAACTTGATTACAAAACCTTTTGAAGTAATCAAACGTCTCGGTCTTGTTTTTAAGAAAATAAACCCAAGTAAACCTAGAGTAGTCATCAACGCATACAAAAATGTATTTTTTGCCATTGATGCTCTCGGTTTGAATTGGCCCCATTAGGTCCATGTACACAAGTTCTAAAGGTCTCTTGGTAGCAATATAAGAACTTTTTTTGTGAGACATTTTGGTTTGTTTACCTAATTGGCAAGATTCACAAACAACCTTAAGTTTCTTAACAAGATTGGGAAGACCTCTAACTATTCCATATTTTTCAAGCTTCTTTGAATCTTTAAAATTCATGTGGCCTAAACGTTGATGCCACAAATCAAGTTTGTTGCACTCATGTTCCATATTGCAAGTTAGAGGATCTGTCTCAAAATAATAACAATTGTCTATAGACCTTTTGACTTTTAGGACAACATTGCCCTTTAAAACTAACTTCTTTAAAAATTCACACAAGTGAGTAATGCTTATCAAGTTAGCTTGTAACCCATCAACATACAAAGTATTGTGAAGTTTAGGCAATTCGGGGATACAAATTGTTCCCTTGCCAAGAACTTGCTTTTTGGTACCATCACCAAAAGTAACCCAACCTCCATCCTTTAAAACAAGATTCTTAAAGAACTCTTTGTTCCCGGTCATGTTCCTAGAGCAACCGCTATCTAGGTACCAAGAATAGGAGGAGTTGGCACGAAGAGCATATTGTGCAACTAGACAATTAGATGTGTCTTTTCTAACCCACACACTTTTCACAACATGCCTCTCACTCTTACCACTAACAACTCAATGTTAGGCTTTTTAACATGCACCTTGACCTCATTGGTCACATTTTCAAAAATATCAAGCAAAACATTATCAACTTTCTTATGCATAGTAGAGTGAGACACAACATAAGATTTAGCAAGCAAGTCATCAACAACATTCTTCACAACATGCTTTTCCAAGGTCTTTCTAGGTCTATTTCTATATCCATACATGGATGATTTACCTAGGTCCATTCAAAGACATATCATGAGAAGCATGATTAAGTTTGTATTTCCGAATATACTCAAAGCATCTAGGTCGAATATGTCCTACCATATTACAATGATGGCAAATAGGAATAAATTTGAGAAATTTACCATTTGCATTTGCTTCTAACTCCTTTGGACTTCTCATAATTTTTCCTCTTTGATGTGCAACCCTTAATGCTCCACCTCTTACACTTGAGGTTGTTGCTCCTTGATGTTTATGTTGTTGAGTTCTTTCATTGAACATTCTTGTTGATGAAAAGGCACATCCGGTAGCTTTCATAGCTTTACCTTGAGAGAGAGTACCTACATTTGTTTCAATGCTTGCTTTGACAAAAGTAGATTTGTTAGTAGAAGGGGTTTCCTTATCATTTGTATAACCCAAACCTCTTTTATCACTAGGATGCTTTCCACTTTTAATGAGGGTTTCAATCTTATTAGAACTAGATGATATATTGTTAATCATCCTATTAGCCTTATCAAGTTTCTCATTAAGCACCTTATTTTTAATGGCATATTTTTCTAAGATGTCATCACTTTTCTTAACATCTTCTCTTGATTTATTAAGCCATTGTTCATACTTTTTCTCTTGATTTAAGAGTTCACTAAGTTTGGCTTTAAGCATGTTTTCTAGCCTTTTAGCACTAACAAGAGAACTACCCATTTGCTCAATTTCTTGCTTTAAGATGTTAAGTTTATCATTGCTATCTTTTAGATTCAATTTTAGACTTAGGATTGTAAGGATTCCCGTTTTGTTGATTGGCTTATTTCGTGGACAAACCACGTGTTGGGGATTGTATGTAAGGGTAGCTTAAGTGATAGATATTCAAGTTCAAGACCCTCTCATGTCCTCAAGGTTGATAAGCACCAAAGGTAAAATTCTATGTGCTTTACTTGTCTTGAAGAGATAGTTGCACACACTCACAACTCATGCATATGTTTAATACTTGTATGTTGTGTGTCTTATTTTTGTGCATTAATGTTCATTAACATCTCTTCTTGCATGTTAGTTTGATTGCATCTTGCATATCCAATTGCCTTGTCATGCTTAGACTTAGGATTGCATTTTTGCACTGGGCGCTCCCAAAAGCGCTCTACAAAGGCGCTCTACGAACAGCCCCCGTTGGGCGCTGTACATACCTGATCGATTTAATTCGGTCGCTGTACGAGCGCTATAGAGGCGCTCTACAAAGCACTCTACGTAGAGCGCCCCTCTGTTTTCTCGCAAGAACAGAGCAAGGGGGCTTTACAAAGTGCTCTACAAAGCGCTCTACGTAGAGCGCCCATGGCAAAATTGTGGTGTCACTTATCAAAACGACCACACTTCATCTTGACACCCTATATATATGCCACTTTGACTTTAGGTCAATCACAAGAGTTCATAATCTGATTTCATACTTAGAATATTTTTCAAGAAAAGAAAAATACAAAGAACTCATCTTTAACCACTCAAATCAAATCCTTTGTGCATCAAATTTCATATTGCATCTTCTATGTCTATATAGAGTGCATCTATGTATGGATTTGCATCATCACAACTTGCTTGGTAAGATTTTGATTAAGTTCATTTTATTGTAATATTTTTACTACCAAGCAATCTCTTTTAATTTACTTGTATGTTTTAGATCATATGCTAAATACAAGAAAAGAGAATTAATTGTGATGAATTGATTGAGTGTTGTATTGTGATAGCTAATTATGTTTTTAATTAATCTTGATTAGCTAAGCTATTTGACATGTCATTTAGCAATTGATATCTAGGGTTGATTTAAATTGATTATCTCATCATCCTAGATAAGCATCTAAGGTTCCCTAGCCTTGTTTGTTAATTGAATATTCATACATATTCACATAGGGTTGTGCATCTCTATTGAGAGATTGAAGTCTTGGTCTAGGGTTGCTATTACAGGTCTGCGGGTAGTAGTGGTGGGTTACAGACCGGAATTAGGCTGTAAACATCATTACAAGTAGTGACTACGAGAATCGAGCAAATTGGAATAGGGTAGCTAATAAAGGCCCGCTAGGTAGAAGTGAGGGGTTACAGACCGAAGTGTTAGACGAGGTCTACATAAGTTGTAAACTTCATTTCAATTAGTGATTTCGAGTTCCGAGTGTGGCGCACTATACAGCCCGTGGTTTTTCCCAGTGGTTGAGTTTTCCACGTAAACATCAAGTGTCATTTACTATTTCCGCATCTTATTACACTTGTATGTATTTTTAACTAGTAGGGGCATTTTCGTAAAATTGACTTGCATGCGAAAATTGGGTAATAATCGTTAAAATCTATTCACCCCCCCCCCCCCCCCCCTCTAGCTTTATATAGAACACGCCTCTAATTTGTTTCAAGGATCTTGTCTTTAAGATCATTGAAATCATTTGAGCTAAGTACATGATTCTCTAGCTTCTTGTTGAGGGACACATTGACTTTAGATAAACGTTCATTTTCAAAAGTAAGATCAATGATAATTTTCTCATCTAAGTCAATATGTTCAACAAAAGAAGCCACATAGGAATACACTTCCTTAATCATGACTAACACAAAATAACAAAAACACTATAAAGAAAGGATCAATCTAAGTGCGTCTAGACACCACTCTGTTAAGTAATAGTGTAAAAAATACCTAGAAAAGGGGGGGGGGGGGGGGGGGGGGGGGGGGGGGGGGGGGAATAGGTATAGGCCCAATTTCTTCCAATATTAAAAATAATACGGAATACAACAAAGAAAATGCACACTTGAAAAGATTCAACAAATAAATTGATTTAATTAATGCAAGAGTAAATCAATATACAGGATATGCAATCTGTAAGGATTCCCGTTTTGTTGATTGGCTTATTTCGTGGTCAAACCACATGTTGGGGTTTTGAATGTAAGGGTAGTCTAAGTGTTTAGTGTTGAAGATCAAAGGCCCTTCCATGACCTCAAGATACAAGCACGCCAAAGGTATAATCTCTTGTGCTTGTTTTTCTTTGAAGAGATTTAGTAGCACACACTCACTTAGCATTCTTGCTATGATTGCATACTTGCTTATTTTTATGTGCATCTCTTCACATGTCACTTTACACACTAGCACTTTGGTTGATATATCTTGTTGTGTGTATATGTGCCTTATAATTGGTTTCCCGTCATTGTTCGGAAACGTCCGCGCTTGCACTAATTAGTGCTTGGTTTCGCGCGAAGACCGCCTATGGAGAATGCCCTTGGCTTCTCCTTGGTTTTCACCATTGTTGGTGATCGGCGGTTATTATCGGCGGCCTGGCCGCCGAATGAAACCGCCGTTTCAGTCCAGATTGGTCTGAAGCAATTTTGCGGTCCAGATCGGCGGTCACGACCGCCGTTCTAAACCGCCGTTCATACCTGATCGATTTTAATCTCTCGGGTTTGATTCGGCGGTTGTATCGGCGGTCACGAAACCGCCGAATGAAACCGCCGTTAATGCTCTGTTCTTCACGAGCTCAATTCAGCGGTCGTCATCGGCGGCCAGGCCGCCGATTGAAACCGCCGAACGGTGCGTTTCAGGGGCAAAAGTGTCTTTTCACATGCCCAATTCTTGATGTCTATAAATATCTTGTTTTCTCAATCTCTGAATAAGTTTCTTGAGCAATTAGAACCCTAATCTTTCAAGAGAGATTTTTGAGAAAAAATCAAATCAAGAACCTATCTTTAAACACTCAAATCAATTCCCTTTTGCATCAAATTTCATATTTGATCTTCTATGCCTTCATAGAATTGATCCATGCATGGTTTTGAATCATCACATCTTATTTGGTATGTTCTTCACTAATTTCATATTACTTTAGTGTTTTTCATATTAATACATCTCTTTAATTACTTGTATGCTTTTGATTATATGCTAGATACAAGTTAGAGATTATTTGTGATGAAAATTAATTGAGTGTTGTTTGTGATAGCTAATTAGGTTTTTAATTAATCTTGATTAGCTAAGCTATTTGACATGTCATTTAGCAATTGATATCTAGGGTTGATTAAATTGATTATATCATCATCCTAGATAAGCATCTAAGGTTACCTAGCCTTGTTTGTTATTTGAATATTCATATATATATTCACATAGGTTGTTTCTCTTCTTAGAGAAGTAAGTCTTGAGGCTAAGAGTGCTTAGGCCTCAAGCAAATTGGAATAGGGTTGCTAATAAAGGCCCGCTGGGTAGAAGTGAGGGGTTACAGACCGGAATGTTAGACGAGGTCTACATAGGTTGTAAACTTCATTTCAATTAGTGATTTCGAGTTCCGAGTGTGGCGCACTATACAGCCCGTGGTTTTTCCCAGTGGTTGGGTTTCCACGTATACATCAAGTGTTATTTAAATTCCGCACTATATTACACTTGTATGTATTTTTGACTAGTAGGGGCATTTTCGTAAAATTGACTTGCATGCGAAAATTGGGTAATAATAGCTAAAATCTATTCACCCCCCCCTCTAGCTTTATATTGATAAACACGCCTCGAGTTTTTAATAACTTTCAATTGGTATCAGAGCGGGTTCCTAGATATACTTAGGTGATCCTAGCTCATTTTAGGTGTGTTGTGCATTTGTGTGATTTTTGCTCATTCATACATTTTGCATACATTTCATTCATTCATTTGATACAATGAGTGGATTCGGTGGCAACCATGAGGGTGCTTCAAGCACACGGCCACCCCTCCTCACCGGCATAAATTACTCCCAATGGAAAGGGAAGATGGAGGCATATGTGTGTCAAATCCATGATAGGGCATGGATGGCCATTGAAGATGGATATTCGCCTCCTATGATGACTCCCACGGATGGAGGAGAAGAAGTGCTCAAGCCTAAGGCACAGTGGACACAACCTGAGTTTGAGTTGTCCAAGTGGAATCAAAAGGCGTGGCACGCCCTCATATGTGCAGTGGATGAAAATCAGTACAAATTGATTCAGAACACTAAGATAGCCAAGGAGGCATGGGACATCTTAGAGGTTGCACACGAGGGAACCGAAGTAGTGAAGGACTCCAAACTTCAAGTCCTCCAAACTCAATTTGAGACACTTAGGATGGAGGAGAATGAGTGCTTCAACGACTTCGAGATTAGGTTGATGGACATTGTCAACCAAAGTCATAAACTTGGTGACCCTTACTCGGATAGAAGGATCAAGCAAAAGATAATGAGATCGCTTCCCGAGAGGTTTGAGTCTAAGGTGACGGCTTTAGAAGAAAATAGTGATTTTAAGGACATGAAGCCGAGCGAGGTAATAGGTAGACTTCTCGCCTACGAGTCTAGGAAGGGTCCTAGCTCCACTCCTTCAAAGAAGCAAAAAGGGATTACTTTGAGAGCTTCCAAGGTTGAGAAGGAGGACAAGGATGACTCGGATGAAGACATGGCACTTTTAATGAGAAAATTCAAGAAGTTTGTAAAATTCGAGAAGAAGGGTCATGCATCCAAAGGGCAAGAATTGAAGAAAAGGGTTCCTTTCAAGAAGGTTGAGCATAGGCAAGAGAATAGTGAAAGGAAAGGGATCCAATGCTTTGAGTGTGGTGGCATAGGTCATATCTCACTAGATTGTGGGAATTTGAAGAACAAGAGAGAAAAAATGATGGCCGCCATTTGGAGTGAAAGTGATGACTCCGAAGAAGGAGATAAGTCATCAAGTGATGATGAGCTTATCAATAACTTCAAGGCATTGGGTGCCAATTGTGAAGAAAATGAAGTTGTTGGTAAGAATTCCGTTGCTAGTGATCCCATAGAAGAGAAAGTCGAAGAAGTAGCTCTAGAGGAGATAGTTGTTGCTTCGCATTGGGATATGGCACTTATTGACTCAAGAGATCAAGGTGAAGGTCTTGATGGGGAAATTGGATCCATAAGAGAGGAGGAGAGCCTAGAAGATGACACTAGTGGAGATGACTCCTTATCTAACTCTACAAATGGAAATGTAGAGAATATGGATATGCATAACTTTATAGTCAATGTTGAAAGCTCCATGAAGAAGAAAGATAGATTTCTAAGGATTTTAGAGGAAGAAAATCTAGAGCTTACAACATACAATGACCTCCTAAAGAAGCAAGTGGAGAAAATGGATCTTAAGGACAACTTTGAAAGTTTTGAAAGCTCTAAGTTAAAGAATGAAAAAGAGATTCAAAGGTTAAAGGAAGAACTACTTAGGCTTTCAACACAAGTTGATCACTTGAATGATGAAGTGATAAGATCCATGGTGGAAGAAGACAAGCTAAAAGATGAGCTAGCTTTGTCTAAGAGGAATGAAGAGGGTTTGAAGAGAGAGCTTGTTGAAGCCAAAGAGTCATTGACTAGAATGACCACAAGCACCAAGAAACTTGACAACATACTTGGTGTAGGAAAAAGCCCTTGTGACAAAAGAGGTCTTGGATTCGAAGTGAGCAAGGATTGCTCTATTCCTAAGAAGACCATCTTTGTGAAGAGTTTGGGTAAGATAGAAGCGTCACCGGTGCAAACTCCTAGGAAGAAGTTAGAACTAGGACAATGTTCGAAAAATGCACAAGTGAAGGTGGTGAAAACGAGACAACCCCAAGCTCAACGGATTAGAGCCTCTCGAGTCATCTCTCCTCAACAAATGACTCACTATGAAAAGAGGCAAAACATGCTACCTAATCCAAGGAGGCAACCCATTCCGGTTCAACCAAATAGAAGACATGAACCGACTCAACACCAAAGGAGACATCAAATGCATGATGAGTCTCCAATGACTTCACAAGAACATGGTATGAATTCTTACTTTGTACCAACTTGTCATTATTGTGGTGTTTATGGGCATATTAGGCCTAAGTGCTTTAAGTACATTAACCATTGTAGGATTGATAGCATGATAAAGAAAAAGAGGCTAAGAAGAGCCCATTTGCATGAGCCTAGGAAATCTTTTGTCAATAATCCTAGGTTAGTGAATGACATGCAACCTTTGTCCACTAGGAAGAAAAATGTTATATCTATGTGGATAAGGAAAAATGAACCCGCTTGCTACGAGACTAACAAGTCTCAAATAGGTTCAACTAAGTCCAATGGACTTGGTAGGTCCATAGGACCTCATGCCCTTCATTAATGAAGGATGATACTAACCCCATATGGGGAACTCAAGCAAAGAGAGCTATTTTTGCATTCTTGTCACTTGCAAAAAATTTGAAAAATCTTATGCTTCTTGGTTGATTGCTTGAGTAAGCTTGGTTGCACATATGTATATATGTTTTCAATTCAATAAGTGTGAACCTTGCTTGTTTACAATCCATGTCATATTTATGTTCAAACATGCATTTTGGACTAGGAGATGTATGTAGGAAGTATGATTTGAATGACCTATGATTATCTCCATGACATGATGATTCTTAAATAACATGCTAATGTCTTATGAAAAGCATGAAATTCATGTACATGCTCAAATGAAAAAGCATGAATTGATAATTGCGTTCTTAAATGCAAAAACTTGTGTGAAAAAGCTAATGAGACTCAAATGAAAAAGGATCTTGTATCCATTCAAGGATTTTACAATCCAAATGTCTCTCTTTCTTTATTGGTTGAACATGTCTACTATCATACGGATATCTTATCCGGAAAAATCAAATAGGGTGCAAAGTTGCTCATGACATGTTTAGCTTATAAAGTTGGATATAGTTGTTCTTAAATTGAAATCAATGAATTTCTATATCCTTGCTTCTTTCATGACAATGGTGAAATTGGTTTGAATTCCTATTAGAAACCTTTGTCATTTGCTTTGCCAAATACCATGGTATTTTGGACTTGAATGCAATATGTCTTGTATGCAAAGCATTTTGTTTCACACATTTTATCTAATAAAACTCCTCGTTTCTCTCCGATTAATTGAGATTGCATAAAGTGACTTATATTGATTATGCATATACTAGAATGCTACTATCTCTCTTTGCCTTGAGTGACCCGGTTGGGGACTACTCCTTTGTCTATATCATGACAAAAAGGGGGAGTAGAATGTGGTAAGGGGAGGTGCAAATTGTTGTAGCAATTGGTGCACATTGGGGAGAATATACATTGAGGAGGAGTAACCCTTTGAGGGGGAGCATTGCATTCATCATACATTGCATGATGTTGTGTTTAATTTCTTAGAAATGCAAATGCTTGTTTATGTCCTCACTTGATTCATCTCACTTTTACTTGTTTCGGAAAGTTTAGAAACCTTGTTTCAGGGAATGATTGTTCTACAAGAGATTGAAGACTTCAAGTTTTATTTTTATATATCTCTTTGTATTGTAGAAAATCTTCATTGACCCATAGGTTTATTTTTGTTGTGAGGAATCAATGTGAGTGGTGGTTTTGTCACGAAATAGCCAAAGGGGGAGATTGTAAGGATTCCCGTTTTGTTGATTGGCTTATTTCGTGGTCAAACCACATGTTGGGGTTTTGAATGTAAGGGTAGTCTAAGTGTTTAGTGTTGAAGATCAAAGGCCCTTCCATGACCTCAAGATACAAGCACGCCAAAGGTATAATCTCTTGTGCTTGTTTTTCTTTGAAGAGATTTAGTAGCACACACTCACTTAACATTCTTGCTATGATTGCATACTTGCTTATTTTTATGTGCATCTCTTCACATGTCACTTTACACACTAGCACTTTGGTTGATATATCTTGTTGTGTGTATATGTGCCTTATAATTGGTTTCCCGTCATTGTTCGGAAACGTCCGCGCTTGCACTAATTAGTGCTTGGTTTCGCGCGAAGACCGCCTATGGAGAATGCCCTTGGCTTCTCCTTGGTTTTCACCATTGTTGGTGATCGGCGGTTATTATCGGCGGCCTGGCCGCCGAATGAAACCGCCGTTTCAGTCCAGATTGGTCTGAAGCAATTTTGCGGTCCAGATCGGCGGTCACGACCGCCGTTCTAAACCGCCGTTCATACCTGATCGATTTTAATCTCTCGGGTTTGATTCGGCGGTTGTATCGGCGGTCACGAAACCGCCGAATGAAACCGCCGTTAATGCTCTGTTCTTCACGAGCTCAATTCAGCGGTCGTCATCGGCGGCCAGGCCGCCGATTGAAACCGCCGAACGGTGCGTTTCAGGGGCAAAAGTGTCTTTTCACATGCCCAATTCTTGATGTCTATAAATATCTTGTTTTCTCAATCTCTGAATAAGTTTCTTGAGCAATTAGAACCCTAATCTTTCAAGAGAGATTTTTGAGAAAAAATCAAATCAAGAACCTATCTTTAAACACTCAAATCAATTCCCTTTTGCATCAAATTTCATATTTGATCTTCTATGCCTTCATAGAATTGATCCATGCATGGTTTTGAATCATCACATCTTATTTGGTATGTTCTTCACTAATTTCATATTACTTTAGTGTTTTTCATATTAATACATCTCTTTAATTACTTGTATGCTTTTGATTATATGCTAGATACAAGTTAGAGATTATTTGTGATGAAAATTAATTGAGTGTTGTTTGTGATAGCTAATTAGGTTTTTAATTAATCTTGATTAGCTAAGCTATTTGACATGTCATTTAGCAATTGATATCTAGGGTTGATTAAATTGATTATATCATCATCCTAGATAAGCATCTAAGGTTACCTAGCCTTGTTTGTTATTTGAATATTCATATATATATTCACATAGGTTGTTTCTCTTCTTAGAGAAGTAAGTCTTGAGGCTAAGAGTGCTTAGGCCTCAAGCAAATTGGAATAGGGTTGCTAATAAAGGCCCGCTGGGTAGAAGTGAGGGGTTACAGACCGGAATGTTAGACGAGGTCTACATAGGTTGTAAACTTCATTTCAATTAGTGATTTCGAGTTCCGAGTGTGGCGCACTATACAGCCCGTGGTTTTTCCCAGTGGTTGGGTTTCCACGTATACATCAAGTGTTATTTAAATTCCGCACTATATTACACTTGTATGTATTTTTGACTAGTAGGGGCATTTTCGTAAAATTGACTTGCATGCGAAAATTGGGTAATAATAGCTAAAATCTATTCACCCCCCCCTCTAGCTTTATATTGAACACGCCTCGAGTTTTTTAATAACTTTCACAATCAATGTAAGATATGAAAGATAAAGAAATATTAAAACGAAAATTGACACAAGGATTTTTACGTGGCAAAACCTCAAAGAGGAAACATCCACGGGTTGATACCACAACCACCGGCAAAGCAATCCACTATATGAAAAGGACTTACACACTCAAAGCTATCTACTCAAGATATCTGCTCTAGGCTATCACCTCCTATTCTACCCTCGGGCTAGTGAACCACAATGCTTACTACTTATCCAAGGTGTGTCCTACACCTCTAGGTAGCAACATCATATCCAAAGCTCTCAAGCTTCTAGGATGATTTCTTACTTAGCTAGTCAGAGTTTCCTACTCCTAGCTAAGTCTTCTTGCTTGGTTATTCGGAACACTTTCCTAACCAAGACTTCTTGCTCTTTCTACAAAGCTTCACTCACTTTGTAAGAGACTTCAACCTTACACAAGGCAATGATCTAAGTGATGCAAATGGTGCAAATCACGATCAAATAAAGCTAGATGATCAATCAAGCTAAATGTATATGCTTTGTGATAAACTAGAATTATGCTTTCAACACACAATCACAAATCTATCTAGAAATCAAAGCATGTGAGAAAATAAGAACAAGATATGAATATTCAATACATCACATGAAAATCTTAGTTCTTAGATCATGGAATTGAACCTAGAAAATATCATGAGGCACATCACATATATCATTTCTAGAAACAATTTCAAGCTTAATAAAGTTTAGCAAAATATGTTCAATTGAAAACACAAGGCTAAAACTCAAACAAACAATCAATCATACAACCTTAGCATATTATCTAACATACCTCTCAACACTATTCAACAATCAATTAGGAAGAATAAAAAAGATGATCAAAAGAAATGTAAGAAGAAGAAGTTTCACATACAACAATTGAACCTCGTACTGAAATCAGGTCGCTGGGAAAAATGATGAAGTCAACTGGTTCTGAAAATACTTGGGGTTTGTAGCTCTTGTCGAGACCAACATTTTTGGCTTTTGGATCAATCGATTTCGAGTTCGTATGAGAAAGTTATGATCGAAATAAGAAAATGAAAATCATGAAGAATTCTGCTAACTCTTTCTTTTTCAATTTTCTTCAAGTTATGTTTGGAGAGAAGGAGGGGATCTTTTAAAAGAATTCAAGGGAGGGAAAAATGACCCAATCAAAGCATGCCACATCAGCCACCATGTGTGGGGCGTGTGTGGCACACGTGGGCAGAGGGCTTGCCTGGCCGTGTGCCACATGTGGCTTGCCTTTGCTTGGCCTTTGGCCAAGTAAGCTCCCTCTCTCTCCTCTCGTGTTCTTCGGCCGTATCCGGGCCTCCGAACTCCGATTTCGAATCCGTCTTCAGATTATGAATCGTGACTCCCTCATGCACAACAAAAACTATGAAACTTTGACAAAAGGTTGAGAAATCATCTCGAAATATGACGACGAAAATAACTCAACGAATGAGAACGCAAAGTAGCGTAGCGTAGCTACATCGTTTGGACTTGAAACCTAATGAATGAGTAACCGAAATGACCGGGACTCAATAAGGAACCATATGAGATCATGTACAAGTCTAAAATACAAGAAACACAAACAAATAAATATAATGTCACACAAGTATGCCATATCAAAGCGGTAGTCATAAAACATGCAATTCTACTATGTTTGTCTATTTGAGACCAATGCATGTGCATACTTAAATGAGTGTGAATGTGTTATACCAAATGTTTGTACAACGATGCAGGGACACACATATATGAATTGTGTATGTGTGTGCTTACGCCTTGCAAAAGGAAGAAGAATTTTGATACCTTAGCATCCAAGAACAAGCTTTCCCTTTTGAAGATGACATTTGCATGAGACGTTGCTTTCCACCTTTGAAGCTTTTTTTCTTCAAGAATCACCTAAGCAACTAATCAATACAAATAAAGAGAGTTTTGCAATTGAATCAAGCCAATAAAGATCTAGGATCTTACAGTTTTTCTTTCCTTTGCATTTTCATTCTCATTTCCATTACCATTCTGATTACCAATCCATCATGTAACCAAACGTGACCATAGAGTATTAATCAATAACTCGACTATATATGTTTTAAAAAATATAATTTTATTGAAAGTTTTAATAAATATTTTTAAATATATGTCTGTCGTAGAAATTAAAATTTTGATTAGTTGAATAAATTTAAATTTATCTAACAAGATTTCATTTTTTAATTTCTAACAACTCATATAGTTTATATATAAATATTGTTCAATTGTTAACACATCAAAGGTTGTAGTCAAGTGGTAAACATCGGCGCTAACATTAAAGAATGCCCATTGACAATGTTTATCTTTAGCATAGATTAAAGCAAAGTTTATATTTCGGTTCTTTATTCTTGTACTTAACTGGTTTCTGATCGTTGTTCACACCATAGATCAAATGGTGAATAATGGTTGGGAACACGTGGCTCATCCCGTGATCGTACGGTAATACATTACAAGAAAATAATACTTTTCTTGACAGTTAAAAACTGTCAAGGAAGCTACTGTCAAGGATGACCTTGACAGTTATTCTTCAGATCTTCAATGTTGAGTCTTCTTCGTCTTGCAAATCTTCTATGTGCAAGATAGATGAGAGAATTGTGTGATGTATTGTGTAAATGGGTGTTGTCTGGTCCACGAGTGAGAGAGTAATAAACAAAATATAGGAAGTATTTATATATTTTTCCAGCTAGGGCATCAAGACTTCCTGAGAAAACAAGGAATACGCACAACCCCACCCCCCTCCTCTTATACCGCGACACGGACAACTTGCTTGTGCCGCGGTTCTTGGTGCGGTGCCTTGATCGATGCATTTATGTAACCTATTTTAGGCTCCTATTTCCTACCTTTTGTGCACATCAAAACAATGTATATATGTGATCTTTTGAAAATAATGTTTTACCACTTTGGAATCCTCTTAGGATATAAAACGTAATAAATGGTAAGCTAGATTTGTTCCACAGGGAAATGAAGTAATATGTTAGGTTAATTAACTAATTTAAGATGTGATAATATAAATCATAATAAGTTGATAGTGTGTGGTTTAATGTACCACAAAAATACATAAAGTAAATGTGACAAAAGTGATAGGCAAAATAGAAGCTCAACAATCTATGATAAGAATAGTGGGTATAAACAATTAAGATATACGCTAGGGGATTGATGAAGTTGCAAGTAGATTAGGGGTGCTTTTCAAACTATCTTAAAGAACCAATCCCTTGTAAGTTAACATCTTGTATTCTTTAGTATGTTTAGGTCATAACTATGAACCATAAACACTTTCCCACCTTAATGCCTAACCGATTAAGGAAAGGGGGTCAAGGTGGGATTGGTTGTTTACAAGACAAGGTTTGGACTTATTGTGGTTGGTATTCCCTACAATAATCCATCCTATTCATTGGATTGTTTAATCACACAAGGTTGTCAATCCAAAGGTGATTATAAAATAGATTATTCTAACAAGATTGTGATCAATAGGTTGATATACAAATCAATCACATAATGACAAGAATCTAATGATAGAATAAATAGAAAACATATAGAGATTCAATTAAAATATAGTCAAGCAAACCCCAAGTCCAAATGTTTCTAACACCAACCCCCTAGATTGGGGGGTTTTAGCTACACATAGTTACAAATAGGAAAAGAGAGTAATAAATAAGGAAAACACCCTTAGGTCACCTTCTTTAATGCTTAATCATTTCTCTCCTTAGATGCTCCTTTGTGCAGGAGTGTGGTGAATGTCAAATGTTGAGTGACTAAGGTAATATGGTGAAAAAAATGGCAAGAGAGGAATGGTTTAGTGAGGTAACATAGATTTGATGTTGAGTGTTTGATGGAAGAGGTAGTTCAAGGTTAGAAATGGAGGAATTTGAAGTTGGGAATTATGGAAGAGAAACTAGGTCTAAAAATGCTAAATAAAAATGTGCTTTGGAAATTCTGTCTATCTTCAATCTCAGAGAAAAAGAATATTTATAGTGGTCTTGGATTTGTGTTGAAAATCACTTCGAAAGCTGATGTGGCGGGACTGTCGCTATTTGTGTCGCCATGGCAACCTCATCGTGACATTTTGTTACGCATTTTGAGATTCATTTGTCACCACGAGTCTTATCTTTTTCGCCCTAGTGCAAATGGCGACACTGAGGAAAATGAGTGATGTCGCCATTTGCCATTGAATGTCGCCATGGCGACAACACCTGATGCAAAACTTCTTCCAATATTTCTTCTGTCGCCATGGCAACCTCAGGGCGACATCATGGCGACAATTGTGCTCTGAAAAGCACCTCCCTATTGCCATGGCGACCTTGCTTTGGTAAGTGGCAAAAAGGCTCTGTTTCATATCTTTATGCTCCTTTTTTGCACCAAGTTCCTCCTCTTCTTCACAAATGCCCTTAAGGCCAAATAAAAACCTAAAAACACTTGATTTGGCAACATTAAATACGGGGAAACGCCCGAGAATAAGCACAAAGAAAAGGAAATAAGGGTATAAAATCGTACCATATTTGGTCCGATCAAATACCCTCAAACCTATCTTTTGCTCGTCCTCGAGCAAAACAATCACTAATCAACCTCTAAGATATTCATCAAGATATTTCACAAGTTTTCAAATAAGTTCAAATCATCCTAGCAAGGTTTTACTAGCCATTGATTAATAAGTGAAACCAAAGAATGAAGAGATTAGAATAGTGATGCACTAGTGATGACCTATTCATGTAAGAAAATGTCAAGTAAAAATTAAGAGCATGCCACTCTAGATATGATTGCACGTAGCGCGATCTTACATTCAAAATGCCTAAGCTTCAAAGCAAAGGTACTATTCAGTTTAGAATGTAATTTGCCTTGATAGCTAGTCCTTACCGGATTCTCTCATTTCTTCTCTCAGATTCCTAAGCTTTCCTCAAAATAAATATGCAATATGAGTTAATTTATGGATATCAAATTGATTGCATATGATGTCATTTAAAACGCAATTTCTGAAAAATGAGGTCCCATGAATGGAGTTGCAAATCATAAATTAGAAAGAACATGCGAAAACCACAATTCACAAAATGGACATCCTTGAAGATCGTGAAGGTCTTTCTTTGGTTGTAACGGGTCTTAGGTGAATGGTGAGTCAAATAATGGGTCAATAGATAACAAGGAACCTAATGATTATACTTTCGGCATACATTCTAATTACAAGTTCCACTTGCTTCATACATTTGTTTACACTCTTGGCGCCCATTACTTACAATAATTTCAATTGCATATTCACTACTCAAACTTTTCTTGAGTAGCCTATTCAATTCTAAACCCTCTATCTAGGCCAATTGTGCCTAATTCATATTTTTCTTTTTATTTTATCTTTTTCTTGGCTTTGCCTTTCTTTTGCATTTCAATACTTTTTACACAAAATTACATGCCTAGGTACATGCATCAACATTTTCACATAAAAGAGCTTGCATTCATAACCTAAGCCTCAGAAAAAATCATTTTGGTTGAGGTAAGTCAATTATGTAGGCTATAAGGATAATTTAGATGTGATTCACAAAATGAAAAGCTTAAGATGTATTTGGATTCAAAAGGGCTTAGGAGCACACACATTTAGAGGGTATGGAAGTATTTAGGCCAATTTACGTTTTTCTTCACATACATTGCCTAAAGTCCTTTCTAAAGGTTTGTCCATGAGCAAATCAAAGCCTCCACAAGCAGTCCATAATATTTTATGACATGCAACGTTTAAGTGCAAATGAGACCTATACTTGCTTAAAATAGTGTTTGAGAGTGAGTATTTAAAGAGTGAAATTTTGACAACTCAAAAAATGCTTCTTTCAGGCTGTGTTTGTGATCCTCTCGGGAATCTCCACTATTAATTCTTAGCCTTTAAGCAACAATGATAATCCACCCTAACATTATGAGAAAAAGATATACTCGTTTTGTTCAATGAAGTCCTAAATGGCATGACATTAATTTAAACCATACAATGACAAAGATGTATAATTCCTCACTACTCATGTAAATCATAATCTCAATAAGCAAAGTATGCTCAATATGGTAATATCGCAAAATTTTGAAAAATTCGGCTCAAATTGTAAAACCAAGCAAAGTGAGTAAAATGGTGTTGCGCAAATGTACCCCCAAACCTAAATTAGACATTGTCCTTAATGTTTATGGGAGGTAGAATTTGTTTAAATGGCACAACCTACACATCCAAAGCAAAGAAAGCATATATGACCTCAAATAATCAAAGAATTTCTAAAAATTTCGGCAAATTGCCTTCTCATCTAAATATGCATAAATTCATCCCAAAAGGATGCATAAGCATGAATAGCATATTTTCAACATTCTTATCATCCAAAAATTCACCAATTAAGCACAAATATCCTAAAATACTACCAAAAACATCACGCACCCTTATTCTAATCACAAGCAAAATAAGAACAAGAATGAAATAAAAAACAAGAACTAAAATGGAAAAACTAAAAACTCATAAAAATAAGGCATAAAAAGAAAGAGAAAGAACAATGGTTACCCGAGTGGATCGATCAATTCTTCATTTGAAATAGCCTCCCAAGTTGGGTCTCTTTCCCTATATGGTTTCAACCGGTGTCCATTCACTTTAAACCTCTCGCCCTTCTTCATATTTTCAATCTCAATAGCACCGTGAGCAAAAACTTGTACAATCCTATAAGGTCTCGACCATCTTGATTTAAGCTTCCCAGGAAACAACTTTAAACGGGGCTCATAAAGTAGAACAAGCATTCTTGGATGAAGTTCTTTTCTTCTAAGACTCTTGTCATGATAAAACTTCGTTTTCTCCTTGTAGAGCCTTGCGCTTTCATAAGCCTCTAACCGAAACTCTTCTAATTCACTGAGTTGGAGTTTCTTTTCCTCTCCGGCTTTGTCATGGTCTAGATTCAGCTTCCGAATGGCTCATAAGGCATTGTACTCAAGTTCTACCGGTAAGTGGCAAGATTTCCCAAAGACTAGTCGAAAGGGACTCATCCTTATGGGTGTTTCAAAAGCTGTCCTATACGCCCACAGTGCGTCACTCAGTATGGAGGCCCAATCCTTTCTACTCCCATTAACTATCTTTTCCAAAATTTACTTGATATGCTGGTTGCTCACCTCTACTTGTCCCGAAGTTTGGGGATGGTAAGAGGTTGCCACCTTATGTCTGACCCCATATATCTTCAATAAGGCTCTAAAAATCTTATTACAAAAGTGACTTCCACCATCGCTAATTATCGCCCTGGAAATCCCAAACCTTGAGAAGATATTCTCTTTAATGAAACCAATGACCATATGACTATCATTCGTCCTTGTAGGGATCGCCTCCACCCACATAAACACGTAGTCCACGGCTACTAAAATGAAGTTGTAACCTTGGGATGTAACGAATGGACCCATGAAGTCTATCCCCCAGACGTCAAAAAATTCAACAACATGCTCACTATTCAGTGGCATCTCATCCCTTTTTCCAATATTTCCTGACCTTTGATATCTATCACACTTCAGGCAAAACTCGTAAGCATCTTTCGCCAAAGTTGTCCAATAGAACCCCCATTGGAGAATTTTCATCATTGTCCTTCGTCCACTATAATGACCTCCACACTCATGTTCATGACAAAATTTTAGTACTTCTCCTTGCTCACCTTCTGGGACACACCTTCTAATTACTTGATCCAGACCACATTTAAAAATGTAAGGCTCATCCCAAAAGTAAAATCTAGTACTAGCAATGAACCTTTTCTTCGCTTGTGGGTTCAACTCTGAGGGTATCACGTTTGAGGCTAAATAATTCACTATGTCTGCATACCATGGGTTCTTCTCTTGTACCACCCATAATTGTTCATCGGGGAAGCTTTCTCTCAAGGGTAATGCATCTTCCTCCTCAATGGTCCCTTGAGTCATCCTGCTCAAATGATCCGCTACCACGTTCTCACATCCCTTTTTGTCTCTAATTTCTAGGTCGAATTCTTATAAGAGTAATATCCATCTAATCAACCTAGGCTTTGCATCCTTATTATGCAATAGATATCGGATGGTGGCATGATCCGTGTACACTATAACCTTTGAACCAACTAGATATTGCCTAAATTTTTCCAAGGCAAATACTATCGCCAAGAGCTCCTTCTCTGTAGTTGAGTAATTCAATTGAGCATCGTTAAGAGTACGGGATGCATAATAAATGACATGCGGAAGCTTTTTTACTCGTTGCCCCAAAACTGCACCTATGGCATAATCTGAAGCATCACACATAAGCTCAAATTGGAGAGTTCAATTAGGTGGCATGATGACAGGAGCCGTGGTTAATGCCTATTTCAAAACCCTGAATGCTATGGAACACTCGTCACTGAACTCAAATTCTATCTGTTTTTGAAGTAGAATGCATAAAGGTCTTGAAATTTTTGAGAAGTCCTTTATGAACCGCCTATAGAACCCTGCATGACCAATGAATGATTTGATATCTTTTAACGTCCTAGGTGGGGGAAAACTCTTCATCACCTCTATTTTTGCCTTATCAACCTCAATACCCTTCTCTAATGTGACGTGTCCCAAAACTATACCACTTCTCACCATAAAATGACATTTCTCCCAATTTAGCACAAGACTCGTCTCTTCACATCTTTCGAGTACCAAGGATAAGTTTTCTAAACATAAATCAAATGAAGCCCCTAATACCGAAAAGTAATCCATAAATATCTCTATGACGTCTTCCACCATATCTGAGAAAATTGAGGTCATACACCTTTGAAAAGTGGCTGTCGCATTGCAAAGCCCGAAGGGCATTCTTCTATAAGCATAAGTGCCAAACGGACATGTAAATGTTGTCTTCTCTTGGTCTTCGGGAGCTATGGCGATTTGGTTGTAACCGGAATAGCCATCAAGGAAACAATAATGGCCATGTCCAGTAAGGTGTTCTAACATCTGATCAATAAAAGGAAGTGGGAAATGGTCTTTTCACGTGCTTGTGTTCAGCTTCCTATAGTCGATACAAACCCTCCATCCTGTTTGTAGACGTTGTGGAATCAACTAGTTCTGCTCATTCTTCACCACTGTGATTCTGGATTTCTTAGGCACCACATGTATAGGACTCACCCATTTGCTATCCGATATTAGGTAGATGATGCCAACATCAAGGAGTTTCAATACCTCCTTTTTGACCACCTCTTGCATGATAGGATTTAACCTACGTTGTGCCTCCCTAGTTGGCTTGGTGTCAACTTCCAATAGGATCTTATGCATGCATAACGTTGGACTGATCCCTTTAATGTCATCTAGAGTCCATCCTATGGCCTTCTTGTATCTTTTTAAGACCTTAAACAGTCTTTTCTCCTCTTCTTGATCGAAATTTGCCGCAATGATGACCGGGAAGTTGCTATTACAATCTAGGAATGCATACTTTAGGGTTGAGGGAGCTCTTTCAAATCTTACTTTTAAGAATGGGGCTCTTCTTTGTTGTTCATCTCCGTTCCTATCAATCCTTCCATAAGATCTCCTAAATCATTTGCTATATCACCATTCTCATGAATCAATTCATCCATTCTATCTTGACAAAACTCTCTCTCACTAGCCTATTCTTCAACACTATCCATTATATCCATGCTATAACAATCATGAGATCTAATTGGACAAGCTAAGGATTCAAAAACCTTATATTCCACAACTTCATCAAGGACTTTCAATGTCAACTTCCCTTCGTGAACATTTATGATTGCCTTTGTAATGGCCATGAAGGGACGTCCTAAAAGGATTAAAGAGTCTTTCTCATCCGGATCTACCTCCATATCTAATACTACAAAGTCTGTCGGGATGATTAGCTTATCTACTTGTATTAGGACATCTTCAACTATTCCTCTAGGTTGCCTAACCGATTGATCCGCCAAAATGAGAGACATTTTCATTGGCCTTAGTTAATTCAACCCCCAACTTCTTGTAAATTGTGAACGGCATCAACTTGATGCTTGCCCTTAGGTCGAGCATAGCTTTTACTTGTCCTTCTCCGCCAATGGTTACACTGATGATAAAGCTTCCTGGATCTTTTAGCTTTAGAGGAAGTCTCTTTTGAATAATCGCACTTGCATTCTCATCAAGCCTCTCCTGATTTCTTGGCCTACACCTATACTTCTCCTTATTTAACTCTTTAAAGAACTTTCCATATGCTGGCATATTTTGAATTGCATCCAAAAGAGGTAAGTTGATTGTTACCTTAGAAAGCACATCGTAAATGCCTTTGAATGATTTCTCCATCTTATCTTTTCTTAACCTTCCTAGATACGAAACTCTAGGAGTGATAAGACTAGGGAGCTTGTTGTTGTTGGGATCCGCCTTTGGTGTCTCCTTTTCATTTGGAACTTGAATTCTTTCACCTCCGGTGTTTTCTCTAGCCGGAATTTCCTTCTTTTCATCATTCCTTTCCCTAGGTGTTTTGTTGCTTTCTTCTATTGGTTCTTCATTTCTCCCATTGTTCACTATTCTACCACTTCTTAAAATGGCTTTAGCACTACCTAGGTGGAGTTAATCACTTGAGCTTCCGATTTCTCCATTCAACACCTTGTCAGTGATACTTCCTATGTCCTTCAATTCTTTTTACCGACTTCTCTAGCCTTGAGAACTTGTCTTGACTAGCTTTCATGAATCCATTCAGTAGTCTCTCATAGGTTGTTTGAGTTTGTTGGAGGTTCCTCTTCATCTCATCCCCTAAATCTCCTTCTTTCAATCCCATTTTCCAATCCTCTCTGGTTTGATCTTCTGTCACCCTTAGGCTCTTGAGGCAAACGAAACCATTCTCTCACTGAAATTTGCCATTTGCATTGCAAGAGAATCCATATCCTGAAATTAGAGCAAAAACACAATACCAAAACGTAAAGAATCCTAATGGAACTAAAATTTACCAATTATTAATTAAATTAAACTGAAATGAAACTAGTTATTAAAAATCTAAACTACACATAAAAGTTAATCAATTTAACAATTGCTACCATCTCCCCGGCAACGACGCCATTTTTGATGAGGTCGTTTGTGCACATCAAAACAATGTATATATGTGATCTTTTGAAAATAATGTTTTACCACTTTGGAATCCTCTTAGGATATAAAACGTAATAAATGGTATGCTAGATTCGTTCCACATGGAAATGAAGTAATATGTTAGGTTGATTAACTAATCTAAGATGCGATAATATAAATTATAATAAGTGGATAGTGTGTGGTTTAATGTACCACAAAAATACATAAAGTAAATGTGACAAAAGTGATAGGCAAAATAAAAACTCAACAATCTATGATAAGAATAGTTGGTGTAAACAATTAAGAGATACGCTAGGGGATTGATGAAGTTGCAAGTGGATTAGGGATGCTTTTCAAACTATCTTAAAGAACCAATCCCTTGTAAGTTAATCTCTTGTATTCTTTAGTATGTTTAGGTCATAACTATGAACCATAAATACTCTCACACCTTAATGCCTAACCGATTAAGGAAAGGGGGTCAAGGTGGGATTGGTTGTTTACAAGACAAGGTTTGGACTTATTGTGGTTGGTATTCCTTACAATAATCCATCCTATTCATTGGATTGTTTAATCACACAAGGTTGTCAATCCAAAGGTGATTATAAAATAGATTATTCTAACAAGATTATGATCAATAGGTTGATATACAAATCAATCACATAATGACAAGAATCTAATGATAGAATAAATAGAAAACATATAGAGATTCAATTAAAATATAGTCAAGCAAACCCCAAGTCCAAATGTTTCTAACACCAACCCCCTAGATTGGGGGTTTTAGCTACACATAGTTACAAATAGGAAAAAAGAGTAATAAATAAGAAAAACACTCTTAGGTCACCTTCTTTAATGCTTAGTCCTTTCTCTCTTTAGATGCTCCTTTGTGTATAAGTGTGGTGAATGTCAAATGTTGAGTGACTAAGGTAATATGGTGAAAAAAATGGCAAGAGAGGAATGGTTTAGTGAGGTAACATAGATTTGATGTTGAGTGTTTGATGGAAAAGGTAGTTCAAGGTTAGAAATGGAGGAATTTGAAGTTGGGAATTATGGAAGAGAAACTACGTCTAAAAATGCGAAGTAAAAATGTGCTTTGGAAATTCTGTCTGTCTTCAATCTCAGAGAAGAAGAATATTTATAGTGGTCTTGGATTTGTGCTAAAAATCGCTTGGAAAGCTGATGTTGCGGTACTGTCGCTATTTGTGTCGCCATAGCGACCTCATGGCGATATTTTGTTACGCATTTTGAGATTCACTTGTCGCCACGAGTCTCATCTTTTTCGCCCTAGTGCAAATGGCGACACTGAGGAAAATGAGTGATGTCGCCATTTGCCATTGAATGTTGCCATGGCGACAACACCTGATGCAAAACTTCTTCCAATATTTCTTCTGTCGCCTTGGTGACCTCAGGGCGACATCATGGTGACAATTGTGCTCTGAAAAGCACCTCCCTATCGCCATGGCGACCTTGCTTTGGTAAGTGGCAAAAATGCCATGTTTCATATCTTTATGCTGTTTTTTTGCACCAAGTTCCTCTTCTTCTTCACAAATGCCCTTGAGGCCTAGTAAAAACCTGAAAACACTTGATTTGACAACATTAAATACGCCAAAACACTCGAGAATAAGCACAAAGAAAAAGAAATAAGGGTACAAAATCGTACCATATTTGGTCCGATCAGCAAGTTAAATCTACGAGTTGGACCTTGCAGATCTATGTCGATAGCCCATATCTACTTTCAGATCATGTGATTTTTAAGGGCAAACTTGGATTTTCAACCCCAATTAATGCCCTAACCTTTAACCACTATAAATACACCCACTTGTTGGTCTTTAAAATATCCTATCTCATCTCACTTTACACTTTATACATTTTACCAACTCTTACACAACAAAAGAGAGAGAGGAGCTCTCAAAGCTTCCATGGAGGTTCTCCTCCATGGGAAGTTCATCACCACCACCTCTACACTTCATCCATCCATCTTTGAAGTAGATCCAAGGAGAAAGGAGAGCAAATGAAATAGAGATCTTGGTTATCTCTAAACTTTTCTCTTTGTTTTATTTTCTACTTCCTTGATGTGTAATCCCCTTTAGGGAATATTTGTAACCTAACACTTGAGCTTGTTATATATGATCTTTACTTAGATTTGATTTGGATCTTGACTCTATTCTTTGAGCTTTGCTATATCTCTCTTTTCTTGACATGTATGTTGGTGAATGAGTATAAATTGATGCGTTTTGCATAAGTGAGACTTTAGATTAAAACAATGATGTAGTGTAACTTAGTGTAAACAAATGATGTAGTGTAAAAGTAGAGTCTCACTCTTGTTTGCATGTTGGTGACGAAAGGGAATTAATATGTATGGATTGATTTGAGTGAAAGAGCACATCCGGGTTCTAATTGATTAATTGTGAATGGATCTTGATTGTTAACTCTTGAATGGAGGGAACTTGATTTATGCATGCTTATGCTAGATTAGATTGTTTGGTGTTCTTGTGCTTAATGGATCTTTGACCAAGAGACACAATTGCTCACTCCATGATTTTGGGTGAGTGATGAATGGATTTCGGTATTCCTTAATCAACAAATGATTCATAATAATAGATGATTTGGTTTCAGAATCCTTAATCAAGAGAACTAATCCTTGAATCCGAGTTGAATGATGCTTGAATGTTTATGATCAACATGACTTGCTTCATTGCTTATGTGTTTGGGGAACTTATGTACCTATTGCAACCACTATCTTGCATCTCTCCAAGCCACCTTTATTTTTGTAGCTAGAGTGCTTCGTCTTTAGTTTATTTGCTTTGCCACTTTAAAATGCTTTGTAGTGTAATTGATTTCCATTTAGTTAGATTTAGAAAGGCAAGCACCCGATTACATTTCTATCCTTAGTGTAATTTAACTTAGCTTTATTCACACCTTACACACCATCCGCATTATGCATACACTTCACACACACCATTCTCACCACTTCCATGTTCTGTTTACATCACTTTAATACGCTTTAGCTAGAGACAATTATACGGATACCACCTCTCTATGGGAACAACCATTGCTTATTTGCTATACTAGTCCTTTGACTCGTTGCATTTGCGAGGTAATTAGAATAGAGAAAAAATCTTTTTGGTAGGCGTCAACGACCGCCTCATCATGCCTCTTCTAGAATAATTTACGGAATGATACTATGGTTTGGACCTATGTCTGGAAAGTAGTTTGGAGAACTGTGGCACTACTGGAATACTTCGCGGCATGGGCCGCATTTGGGATTAGTGCCTAGGGCACGGTATGTACAACGAAAAGGAACATGAGGTTCTCTATTCTTTACTGCTGGCACGGCCGCGGGTAAGGTGATTTATGGGTGATCGTGCCAAAAATGTGCTATATTTTGGCCCTCATTACCATATACTTTAGCTTGTTTTCGAGTATATTTTGGTGTCTAATGGCTCTATTTTTGTCATTTCAGGCATTCAATGTTGTTGTAAGAACCTCTATTTTGTGATTAGCTTATTTCATGACAAATCACATTGGAGATGATTGTGTAATGGGTAGCTTAGGTCTTCTTGATGATTATCAAGGCAAGCTTCCAAGCATCTCCATGACTTCAAGATCAAAAGCTTCAAAAGGTATATCACTTGACTTGATTCTTGAAGAGATTAAGTGCACACACACACTTACATGCATTCCCATATTACTTGCATTTGTGTTTCCATGATTGTGTGCATTTATGTCTCATTTCACACACGCACTTTGTTGTTAGTTCTAAGTGTGGTTTTATGTGGTATAATATGTTTCCGTTTGTGTGATCGGAAACTTCCGCGCTTGCACGATGGTGTGCATGTCTTAGCATGATGGTTGACCATTTGAGAAGGTCCCATTCTTCTCTTGGATAAGTGTTAAATATGGTGTGGTTGAATGGAGTAAGTTGTCTAGTTTCAAAAGATTGGATTTCAATGTTTCAAGTGTTTTCATAACCTATATTTGCATGGTCTTGTGACCATAACATTTTATACAAAGATTCAAAATGAGTTTTGAAATTTTTATACAAACTAGACACCCATACCTTTCCAATGGTATTGTAAGGATTCCCATATCTTGATTGGCTTATTTCGTGGACAAACCACATGTTGGGGTTGATTATGTAAGGGTAGTTTAGGTGATTGAACTTCATGCTCAAAGGCCCTTTCAAGACCTCAAGGGACAAGCACGCCAAAGGTATAATTTCTAGTGCTTGGTTTTCTTTGAAGAGATTTAGTTAGCACACACACACACACACACTTAGCATACTTGTTCTTGTGTGCATACTCTTCACATGTCACTTTTCACACTAGCACTTTGTTTGATATCTTGTTGTGTGTATTTATGCTTAGTAATTTGTTTCCCGATAGTGTTCGGAAATGTCCGCGCATGCACTAGAATGTTCTTGGTTTTACGCGAAAACCGCCCACAGAGAATGCTCTTGGCTTCTCCTTTAGATTCACCATCACTGGTGAATCGGCGGTTTGATCGGCGGCCTGGCCGACGAATTGAAACCGTCGTTTCAGTCCAGAAAGGTCTGGAGTGATTCTACGATTACGATCGGCGGCCACCGACCGCCGTTCGAAACCGCCGTTCATACCTGATCGATTTAAATCTCTCGAGTTTGATTCTGCGGTTTAATTGGTGGTTTCGAAACCGCCGAATGAAACCGCCATTGTTCCCCTGTTCTTCTCGGGTTCAATTCGACGGTTGTAAATGGTGGCCTGACCGCCGAATGAAACCGCCGATTGGTGCGTTTCAGGGGTAAAATTGTCTTTTCACATGCCTAATTCTTGATGTCTATAAATATCTTACTTTCTCATTCTCTGAAAAAGTTCTTTGAGTTCTTAGAACCCTAAACTTCAAAGAGAGATTTTTGAGAAAAAATCAAATCAAGAACTCACCTTTAAACACTCAAATCAAATCCTTTTTGCATTATATTTCATATTGCATCTTCTATGACTATATAGAATGCATCCATGATTGGGTTTGCAACATCACAACTTGCTTGGTAAGATTTTGATTAAGTTCATCTTATTTTAGTATTTTTACTATCAAGCTATTCTCTTTTAATTTACTTGTATGTTTTTTATCATATGATAAATACAAGAATAGATAATTAATTGTGATGAATTGATTGAGTGTTGTTTTGTGATAGCTAATTAGATTTTTGATTAATCTTGATTAGCTAAGCTATTTGACATGTCATTTAGCAATTGATATCTAGGGTTGATTTAAATTGATTATATCATCATCCTAGATAAGCATCTAAGGTTACCTAGCCTTGTTTGTTATTTGAATATTTATACATATTCACATAGGTTGCATAATCTTTTGATAGAGAGTTAAGTCTTGAGGTTAAGATCGCTTAGGCCTCAAGCAATTGGACTAGAGCCACTAAAAGGCCCGAGTGGTAGAAGTGGGGGGTTATTGACCGGAGTGTTAGACGAGGTCTACATAGGTTGTAAACTCCATTTCAATTAGTGGATTTCGAGGTCCGAGTGTGGCGCACTAAACAGCCCGTGGTTTTTCCCAGTAGTTGGGTTTCCACGTATACATCAAGTGTTATTTAAATTCCGCACTATATTACACTTGCTTGTATTTTTGACTAGTAGGGGCATTTTCGTAAAATTGACTTGCATGCGAAAATTGGGTAATAATAGTTAAAATCTATTCACACCCCCCCTCCTTTAGATATATTTATCATACACACCGAGCGTTATTGTATTACTTTCAAGTATATTATTCATAATATTTTATGACCGTTTGGCTTGGTTTCAAAATCTACAAAAAGAGCACTAAAACAGGGCAACTCTGTTTTTATCAAATCTAACCTTTGGTCACTCAATTGACCATAACATTTTTGTACAGATATCCAAATCTTGTTTTGTTAATTGGAGTAGAAAGTAGACATCCATACCTTTTCAACGATATATTATACGAAAGGTTTCGATATCGTTTGGTCATACTTTGGTGCGCTTGAATTTTGAGCTGAACTGTCATTGCATGATTCAGCGGCTTGACCGCCGATTTGACCACCGAATGCCTAGAAACATGTTTCTAACATTCTAAAATGGTGTAGCTTCATTTGGCTCATATATATACATCATCTTCTTCCTCATTTCGACCTAGAGCTCTCAAATACAGACCTAAGTGAGAGAAAGTGATTTTTTAGAGAAAGAAAGCTTCATCAAAGCTCTTTTGACTCTCCAAACCCAAAACTCATGCATCCATTGCATCAATCTTTCATGGGTCTTTATCAATCTTGATTTAGAAAGTAAGAACAAACCTTAATCTTTGATTATTGTTCTTAAACATCAAGAATTTGTTTTATTGCTTATGATTTGTTATAATCTTGTTTTGAATGCATTTATTGATGATTGATAACATGTTTAGGTTTGTTTTGTGATAGCTTAATTGATTAGGTCATTTTTTCCTAATAAGCTAGTTCATAAATATTCTTGTGTGATTTATTGATAACTAGGTTGATAGATTGTCTTTTAATCAACTGGTTAAGCTTTTAAATGTTTATGTGTGTTTTGAGTAACAATTAGTTTGTTAGAAAATCTCTACACAACTAATTGAGAATACATGTACGGCCATGTATGTTGCAATTTGTGGTAGCTTTTATGATTAGGTTGTTATTACCTAAATAAGCTAAGACTTGATTATTCTTAAGAGATTAATTGATATCTAGATTGATAGACTTGTGTTTATTAATCTAGTTAAGCTCTCTTGAATATTCAAGGTTGCTTGAGTAACAATTAGGTTGTTGGAAAATCTCTATAACTAATTGAGTTCACATGTATGGGCATGTTGACATTGTTTAATAACTAGGATTGTTTGTCATTGATAACATATAGTTAAGTCTTTATGTTTTGCATATAGACATTGACAACTTGGATTTATTGATTGTTCATTAAATTCCTTGTTGAGCATTTTGTGTGTTGTCTTACACATCATTGCATTTGAGCATATTATACCTGTTCACTTAGACTTATTGATTCTCTTCATTGAGTCAAGTCTTGTGACTACGGTGGTGCATACGCATTTTGGCCTAGGATCTCTATTAAAGGCCCGCAGGGTAGTAGTGATGGGTTAGTGACCGAGAATGGTTGAGGTCAACTTAAATTGTAAATATCATTACAAGTAGTGGATTTGAGGACTACGTGTGGCTAGCCGAATAACTCGTGGTTTTTCCTTGTTGAAGGTTTTCACGAAAAAATCAAGTGTTCTTTAATTTTTGCCCATTTACTTGATTTTTATTGTATGTTTGAATTGGGTTAATTGTGATTAATATTGACTAATTGAAAAATTAATAATAATCAATTAACAACCCATTCACACCCCCCAGGTTGTATTAGACACACTGTATTTATTTTCAGTTGCTTTAGGCAAAAAGTGAGATTTGATGGCAAAAGGGGCTGAAAATGTAAAAAACTTATGTAAAACATCCAACTTCAAAGGGTCATATTTCTCTCTTCAAATTGAATCATGTTTCGGTCTATATATATTCGGAAAGCCCTAGGAGTCTAGTTTCCACTGGCTTTTACGGATTGAGATTCTGAGTCTTTTAGAGGAAGTTATGACCATTTTAGTAACCACTGCATAAGGACCCGTGAACTACCCGCGACGTATCCACAAACTGGGAGCCAAAATGGGTATTTAGGGCCAAGTTTAGAGGGGCAATGTTGTCCTTTTGTACTCAATTCATGCCGTAGCCTCTCAAATCTATAAATACATCATTTCCTTCAAGACCCAATTAACTCTCAACCTATCAACCTAAAAACCCTCTCCACACTTCATCTTCTTCACATCAAGAGAGAAAGAGAGACCTTCAAAGGCATCCATGGAGGTTTTCCTCCACGGATGCCTCACCGTCACCACCTTCCACTTACAACCACCTATATTTGGAGGAGATTCACGAAGAAAGAGCCATCCTCTCTTGTCTATGAAGAGGATGAGCTTCAATGGAGCTTGGAGATCCGAGATGACAATTGGGTCCCTCTTCGAGCTTGGAGATCTGAGATTGACACATTGGGTTTCCTTCTTTTACTCTTCTTTTGTATTTTCTTTATTTGATGTGTATCCCCATTAGGGAAATATGTAAACCTAACACTAGTTCAATTTATTTGATTAAGTTGTATTTGATATTTTCAAGCATTGTCTCATTCATTTGCTTTATAATGATTCTTAATTAACTTGTGTTGAGTAGGCTTAAAAACTCTTCTAGATGCATGTTTAGAGATATCTCTTGTCTTTACATTCATGGCATGTAGAGTACAAATTGATATGTGTTCATTTTTGGAATTAGGAGTAGATTAATGTAATTTAGGAGTAGTTTAATTAAATATTCCATGATTGTGTGTGTGTTGATTGATAATCTGAAGTGCATGTTTTGGATTGATTTAAGTGTTTGAGAATTAGGGCTAAGTAGGCATATCAACTCTTGGCCTTGATTATGCTCTCAATTGTTTGGGTGAAATTCATGATGAGTATATACCATGCCATTGTGGATTTCGGTTCTATAACCTTCGTGCTTGTGACCATTGGTCGTTGCTCACGCGATATACCCTTGGTGAGTAGTGATTGAGGGTCCGTTATGCTTAATGCTACCATTGGTTTTTGCTCACACATGACAAGTGAGTAGCGATCGATGGTTGATCCTTTCATATTTATGCTTGTGCTTAAAGAGGAAATTCTCTCATAAACCAACCTTGTAGTTGTGTAGTAGAGAGTTTAGTGATTGAGGAGATTCTCTCATAAACCAGCATTGTAGTTGTGTAGTAGATAATTTGGCTTAATCCACACGCAAGGGTTGAACCCAATCTTGGGTGTTTTATGCGGTTGGTGACTATATGTGGCACGAATGTTTTGGTGGTCATGAGTACCTTGTGTGTACATTGTCTACATCTCTCCTAACCACTTATTTTAGTAACTTAGGGTGTTTGCCTTTAGGAGTAGTTTAATTTAGAAAGGCAAACACCCGGTTACATTATCTCATTTAATCACCATTCTCACCCCTCCATCTTCTCTTATCTATCTTATCTTCATTTTGCATGTTCTCTCACACACACACCCGACCATGCTTACACTTTACACACACCATTCTCACCCTTGTCATGTTCTCATCTACATTGCTTTAATAAATACTAAAACGTGAAACGATCGACTAATGACACCTTCCTGTGGATGATACCCTCGCTTACCGCTTTATTAGTTTTCAGAATTTAGAGCACATTCCGTAGGACTTCTTTATAAATATCTTTTGAATTCGCAATTTCCTAACGATACAAAAAAGTGTCTTCGCAACGATCTTGACCGCGGTAAATGACGGTTTTGCCCTTCTTCATTAGTTTAAGCTCCTTTCCCTCACAAATAACATCCAAGACTTCTCCAAAGGAATATGACCTACACTAGCTCAACTAACACATCAAATACCTAAATATCCCGATAAACAAGCAATTGATTGGAGGAATAGAGCTTAAAAATATATACAATAAATGACCAATCATGCACTAAGGTACCCAGAATCTTCAAGAATTTCCCATGCATATATATATATATATATATTGTGATAATACCCTTTGGTGGATCAAGTCACCTCTATGCCCAAGAAATATTTTAAATGCCGAAGGTCTTTTAATTTGAACCATTGATTTAAGAATTCCTTGAGAGTCTTGATTTCTTGAAAATCGTTGCCTACTAGAATTACATCATCCACATAAATTAGAATTGAAGTAAACTTAGTACCTTAGGATCAAACGAATAATGAGTAATCAACCTTAGATTGTGTATATCCGGCTGAATTAAGAGCTTGGGAGAGCTTGAGAAACCATTATCGACTTGTTTGCTTAAGCTCGTATAAAGACTTATGAAGTTTTCACACTCTTGTCTCCCCCTTTCGCCCAAACCTGGGAGGCAAAAACAACACCCTTTTCAAGATCACCGTGAATGAATGCAGTGTTGACATCTAATTGATAGAGAAGCCAATTTTGAATGGTTGCCGCCAATTTTGAAACGTCTCTCAATAATCAAACCCTTCAACTTGACTATAGTCTTTGGCCACCAACCTGGCTTTGTATCTCTTAATGTTATCTTCAGATTTGAGCTTGATTTTATAAACCCAGTTGCAGACAATAGGTTTTTTATCGGGAGGCAATGGTTGAAAAGACCAAGTATGATTTGCCTTAAGAGCAGCGAGTTCATTCTGCATTGCAAGACACCATTTAGGATCCGTGACAACCTAAGAATAAGAACATGGTTGTACAACCATAGAAACAACGGAGGTGAAAGCATGGAGAAAAGCAAACAACTTATCATAAGATATAAATTTGGACAAAGGGTGAGAGGTACCTGTGTGTCCAACAAAAACTAAGGATGATGAGGAGAGTTGACCACGTGAAGGAATTGAAGAGAGCCTATAACTTGGAAGTTTCGAAGGTGCGTAGGAACTTGGGTGACACGTGAAAGCTGTCGTTCTGGTAATGCTAATATAGGAGAAGTATTAAGTTGTGGTGATGCCAGTGGTGAAGGAATAGGTGGCACATCAAATGATTGTGTATTAGATGGTGGTGTTGTATCAGCCATGGGTGAAAGGATTATCTCATCATCAAGCATGTCATATGAAGTAGTGAAATTCGAAATGACTGGATGAGTTTCAGCAGCAGAAGTAAAAGAATATGGAAATATATTTTCATAGAAGAGCACATCACGAGAAGTAAAGATTTTTTTTTTCTGAAATATCGTACAATCGATAACCTTTTTGACCATATAGATAGCCAATAAATACACAACAGGTTGCTCTGGCATCAAATTTGGAGGGTCACTTGTCATGTGTGGAAGCAAAAGAATAACTATCATGATAGTTTTCGCTAGTGCCCAGTGCATACAAACAAAGGCTTTATTGTAACATGGAGGCATATTCGCAAACTCAGTGCATTGCATAGTTGGTGAAGGTGAATAACGTCTTAAGTAAAGCGACAACATATCATACGTTGAAGCCAGTTGTATTAGTGTTTTATTTTAAGACTAATTTTATTCTCTATTGTATTTATTTTCTTAACGGTGTGACATTTTGGGTTCGAGAAATGGCGATCACAATTTCTGACAGAATTATTCAACATAATTGAACTAAAATTAGAAGTTTAATCTAATTAAAACCAAACAAGATGATAAAATCAAAAAATTCTTACAATAATTACGAACAAGTACTAGGTTTGGCGGTTTTATGCTGGCAACCGAAACCACCCAAAACTTAGATTGGCACATTTCAATTACAAAAGATAAGCGTTAATAAGTAGAATTTTATTCTAGTTAGAACCGAACAATATGATAAAATCATAAAATTCTGACAATAATTACAAATACGAACTAGGTTTGGCCGTTTGGAACGTTTTGGTTGGCAACCGAATTAACTGAAAATGACCAAAACTTTGTTTTCGATCATTTTGTCAGTATTTCAATGAGGAGGAGGCGAAGAGTGGAGTGGTGTGGTGAGAGAAAGCAAAAAATAATCTTTATATGTGAAGTGGTGATACTTTATATGGATAATTTTGAGTCCTTGAAGTAGAAATGTTGACAGAAACCAACTTGAAATGTATTGATCGGGCAAGTGCAAAGAAGAGGTTGTGTCGAGCGGATCGAGTTTGTTTGTGTTCATGGAATAAGATATACATAAATTTCAATATAGAGAGAACAGACTAGTGGTTTCATGACAAATTATTAATTTCTTGCCATTCACATGTTAGGTACCCTTTTAAAATTCAAAGCTACCAATTTTCCTACCTAAATTGACACACTAGAAAGACTCTAGTGATCTTCACATCCATAATCCTCAATTAGAGCTAAAATATTTGCTCTAATTTGAAGTAGAAAACTTGACACAAAAACCTCCCCAGCTCCTCAGCATATAATCTTTTGAACTGTACAATTTCTATGGTAATCTATGATGATGCAACCAAACTGGAGAAGAAAATGACAATGCTAATGGAATAATATGTCCTTCAAAAGTTGTGCACTTCAGGAATGGAAGCCAATGAAGGTTCCCATCTCCGAAAATCGTCCTTAAAACTCTCCAAATTTCTCAGCAGTAACTCTAGCTGCTGCCTTGAGATCACAATCATCACTCTCTGCGTTTTGTAACTCTTCTGTCCTGACGTTTTTCGAAAAACTGAAGGATCCGGCATAAGATAGTAAGCTTCTCCAGGTTCAAGCTTGGTGTCATGAGGCAGTAGCAACTGTGGCTGGGATTGGTGCACCAACTTGTAGCCACTGTAACGACCAGAAGTGATTCTCTTGATTGGTGTTGAGGCTTTGAACTGTTTTTCTTTTCCATCCAAAGTGACAACTCTAACTTTCTGGTGGGATTCATCAGACAGAACACGTATGCAGTTTCCCATTTTGTTTGTGCAGTAGCAGTCCTGATGATCATTTGAACATGAACCCTCCTCAATTTATAGTGATAATATATTCCAATCATTCACGGTGAAGACAATTTAACGTGCAGACCATCACACTGATTTTCAATTAGTAGAATTAGTTTACTAATTAATTATGGTTTTGTTTTAGCAAGTCAATGGTGGCCTGGTGGGTCGGTTTCTCTGAGCATGCAATCATGAAGAAGAACATTTTTGATAATTTTGTTAAATATTTTTTGAAGTCAAACATGCTATGTTCATTGTACTTTTTACAAGTCAACTTCTTATCGATTTTTTAATGTCGCACTTTGCAATATATGTATTTGGCTTCACAAAACTTCATGCCAGGCTGTGGAGACTGGGAAACTAATTTTAAAAACTAGTTTATTGACTTTACTATTACAAAAAGACACCTAAATAAGTCTTTGAATCCCAGTTTTCCACTCATTCAAGATGCAACACAGAAAAGTTTGAACCATCCAATTTGGTTTGGTGATAAAAAAAACGCTCATTCAACCTCACAATATCTTTGAGTCGCCCTATCGGCTGTCGCAAGTGGTAAATAAAAAAAAAAGGCAGAAAGTCTGATTGCTTAATTCAATAAAAGATCAATGAATCTATACTCAAGAATGAAAGCACAACCATATGTGACTCATGATTCTTCTAATTTCATTAACTATGTAACAAATTAATATATAACCAACGTTGCAAAAAATTTCCCTCAATCAAGTGAGTTACATGCTGAAAACACAGGAAACAGGAGGTTCGATAGGGGTGCAATCATTGTCGCCAAAGGTTACCTGCTCATGTAAAGAGCCGATAATGGAGTACCAAGCCATCGTCAGTACAGCGCCTAGACAGCAGCTAATTCGGGTGAACTTCTAGACTCCAACCATGACTCGGCAGCAGCATCTGTAGTTAAAAACCAGCCAATTTTATCTGGGGTGGCTTCATGGAAAGGAGCATTTAATTCCTTCAAATGTGATTCGAACACACCCGCCAAGCCTTTGTCTGAATACTTGTGTTTTCCATGCCCAGTATTGATTCCAAGTAATGGCGGAAACTCTTCTCCAGATTCCAGTGCCTTTGCTAGGTCATTTATCCAAACATGCAATGCAGTCAGAGCCGCCCCAAGTGAGAGACTCTTCAGATGTAAAGACCATTGAGTTGGAGACCTGGACTGTATATCTCTGTAAATCTTCAGTGTAAGCCCAAGGTCTAGCAGCTCACAAGCTTTCTCCAACAGATTAAGGTTGACACAGAGATCAATTAAGCAATTGCAATAAGCCTTTTTCACATCCTCGCTAATAGAATTAAAGAGCTCAGATGCTTCATTTTTAAAGTGTCCCTCAATGCCTGGCTCCTCCAACAGAAGCCTTACAACAGTACCAAGTTTTGAATTGGACTTCTCAACGCATTCAATAAGCTTACCAATCTCTTCCTTTGGGGTTTGAGTCATCACATTCAGAAGACAGCCACAGAATCGGTCATCAGGAGTTATGCCCGATTCTGGCAGTCGGTTAAACGTCCTGACAACATCATCAGTGCGCTGGGCTTTTCCATAGCATTGGATAAGCGATGTTAGAACAAAGAGATTAGGTTCAAATCCCGCTTCCAACATCTCACTTAACATGGCCTCTGCCTCGGAAACCTTCCCACTGCATGAATTTATGGTAATCAAAGACGAAAATGTCCAGCTATCAGGCTTGCAAGTTCCTGAACTCTTAATGTCTTCAAATATTTCAAAAGCTTCATCAGCGAAGCCAATGTCTGCACACATGGACAAGATTGTATTGTAAAGAATCACATTCAACTCCATCCCCTTCTCCTTCATCTCTCTGTAAACAGCTAGAGCATCCTCACCATATCGAGCTCTTCCATAAGCCCGTAAGAGAGACGCATATGTGTTCCAATTCGGTGTAAACCCATTGTCAGTCATCTCTTTGTAAATAGTCTTGGCCTGCCAAGGCCTCTTAGCTCTTCCCATAGCATCCAACAAATTGTTATACACGAACATATTCGGTTTAACACCTAAAATCTTCATTTCTTCATAAACATTCAAGCACCCATCAAAATTCGCACTCGCCGCATACATTCTAATCAATGTAGAAAATGTCATAGCATCAAGACTCCATTTTTCGGTCCTAGCACGATCATACAAACTCAAAGCCATATCTACATTACCAGCCCGTCCGTAGGCATCAATCATAGACGCATACGTAACATTATCAGGATCACACCCGAAATCAGGCATCTTCTCGAACCACTCAACAGACTTACCAGGCGAAGAACACATCCTACCACAACTTATCAAGGTAGAAAATGTGACGTTATCAGGCTTCACACCTCTCACAAGCATTTCATCAAACAACTTATCGGCTCTGTCCAAATCCCTACTTTTCCTACAAACTTTTATGGTCACATTATAAAGTATCACCTCTCTTTTCGATTTCAACTTCCCCAGAAAATAATTCAAAGCAAGCAATGCAGTTTCCGAGTTCGACATGTTATTGAGAATAACCACGCAATCCTGCTCTAACAAATTATCACCTAAACCGCTCAAAACACTAGAAACGCCGTCCTCAGTTGCGCTACACAAGTTCAAAGCTTGGGCTACTTTAACGAGAGAATTGTACCTGGAATCGTAAGATTTCTTCTTCAATTGCGAAGCTCTGGGACTCTTGGGATTGACCCAGATGTAACTCTTCTTCGAAGAACCGGATTTCGTATCTGGGTCTTGAAGATTCTTCGAATCTTTTGCTGGGTCCGTGCTCTGAGTTTCCTGCACAGAAACGGAGCATTTTTGGATAGAGGTTTTGGAGGGAAACGAGAGAGAGTTTAGCTTGAAAGAAAGAGACAATGCTCTTGTATTCGGTCTCGGCGTCGTAGAAACAAGAGAGTCATAGAGAGACTGGTGATCGTGGAAGAGAAACGACGTCGAATGACAGAGATTGTAAGCCATTTCTTCTCTTTCAGGCTCTGCTTCGAGTTACGGAGAACGGAAAGAGAAAGCCTTATCGTCACAAAGCGTAGATATCAAATTGAAGATATTTCATCATCTTTACCATTTTGACCCTTTAAAGATAACAAGATTGCGAACTTTCATTGAGGGCAAATAGGTCCATAAGCTTTTGAGTTTCCAATATCAGTCTGGGCCCTTCTAATACAAGGAGGTTCATGTAATTGAAGGCCATAGGTGGCCCAATTAATGGTTCTTGGTAGATATGACCCCAGTTCGGTTCCAACCGTGAAACTGAATCGGAATCGGAGGTAAAAGAACCAGACTGTGAACTGGGACCAGGAAGGTTCTGATTCTGGTTCCTTTGGTTCTAAAACCGAACCCAAATAATCGGTTCCGAACCGACGGTTCGGTTATTTTGGAACCCCTGATTCCATTATTAGATTATTATTTTTTAAAAACCTACGCCCTATGACTTACCTCTTTTTTTCTCTTTCTTTCTTTCTTCTTAAATATGGTTCCCTGACTCCCTCTGATCTCTCTCTCTTCGATCTCTTCTTCATCCCACCGCCGATCTCTTCTTCGATCTCTAATCTCTTCAAGAGCGAGAAGAGAGAAGAGATGAGGAAGAAGTTTAGGCTCACCCAAAAGCAGAGCACACCAACCAACCCAAAAGCAGAGCCATCGATCGATCTTTTTTTGATTTTTTTTTTTCTGATTTGAATCTGGTTGATAGGAGAAGATTTGGGTGTTGGTGTGGTGGTGATGATGGCCGATTCACGGGTGGTGGCCTCTGCCAATGAGATCGAGAGAGAGAGAGAGTCTGGTTCAGATGAAGGTGATTTGAGGTTAGGTGAGTTAGTTAGTAGGTGTAGGTGGTTCACATGACTAGGTTTGTTTTTTTTTTTTTTTTTTATATCGAACCGGTGGAACCAGAATCGAAACCGAAACCGAAACCGAAACCGAAACCGCAACCGAAACCGAAACCTTCCTTAAGGAGGTTCTGGTTTACGGTTTTGGTTCCCCTAGAATCGGAACCGACGGTTCGAAACCAAACTAAACCAGGGCCATGACTAGTTCTTGGGTCTAAATTGTAATCAACAACAACATTGAAGGCCTTATTGACCCACACTATCTTCTTCGTTTTTGGAAAATTTGACACCAATCCGGTTAAGGATATGTTGGAACTAAACGAGATCAACCACTATAAATACAGTCCGGAATATAACTCTCACTACTATGGAGTAGGGATGGCAAAATTATCTATGGATACGGATATCCATAAGAATCCACTCCATTTAAAATGGGGATAGATACCATTATTTTAGGGATGAATACCATCTTAATATCCATATTATTTTCGGGGATAGGGATGGATATTATCTATAGATATCCATCCTCATCCGAATTCATTATAGATTTTAATATATTTTTTTATTAAGTTGTTGGAGAAGATTGAATTGTGAAGTCTTATGTGATTTTAGTTTTTCGTTAGTTGAATTTATGTTATTTAAACTTTATTGGATGTATGTTAAATAGGATAAGATGTATAATGATACAAGTTAGTTACATTTTTCTCCTGTAAACTATAAAAATTAACATTTTTTCATCGGATACGGATATAAACGTAGCGGGGATGGATATATGTACCTGATTGAGCCATTACGTACATAAGAATTCCCCCTCTATTTCCGATGCTTACGTTCGATTTTTGATTAAAACTCATGTAAGTTATGGCTCGATTTTGATTATACAAGTACTTTTGGGATTTTGGGCTAAGCGATGAAGAAACTCAATGATTTTGGGCTAATGGCGATAAAATGAGAGCTTTTGGGGGCAAAACGGTCATTCTACAAGAGAAGCAATGTTCGGCGGTTCAATTCGGCGGCCTGGCCACCGATTGAAACCACCGTTTTCCTCCAGAGATATCAAGTGCAATTCGGCGGCCACATTGCAACCGCGGATCCAAACTGCGGAATCTTGGCAGAAACCCACAACTCAAATCGACGGTTCACATCTGCGGCCTGGTAGCCGTTTGAAACCGCCAATTGAGCGCCACGTCAGCATACCAGGATTTCAACCCTGACTTTTGTGATCCCCATATAAATACCCCTCTTTTCCCATTCTCTAATCTAACCCCACTATTCTTGAAACCCTAACCACTTTCTCACCTCCACTAACCAAAATCTCTACCCTAATCACAAATCTAACTTTCCCACCAACACCCATCCACATTTTGGAGAATTAATTGAAGAGAAAAGAGGAGATTCACCAAGATCAAGGGAATCTCAAGTGCATTAAAGATCAAGAGGACTCTTGAAGGCTTTCATGGGTTTTCTCTACATCCTTTCTCTCTTTTCTTTTGTTTCTACCATGTGTAACTAAACCCTCATATTGGGGAATTGATGAGACAACTTATGTGATGATTCTATGTACTTGAACTAGTCATATATTTATCAAATCCTCTCTTGGTATATTCTATTTTCATTGCCTTTAAGTTGCCATTTTACTTTACTTGTTAATATTGAGGTTCAATTTAGCTTGTTGTAAAATGGTTCACATATGAAGGTTGTGGTTTAGGGTTTGAAGGGCTTTCAACTCATTCTCCAACCTTTAGCATCCATGAATTTGAATATCTATGAGTTAAATGTTTTACATGGTATAAGACCTTGAAATTGTTCTTGAGAATCTTGTTTGGGTAAATGCTCATAGTGAGGTTCACTTGGGTAAGAGCTTGAAATTATTTCTACTAAGACTCATAGTAAGGTTTACTGGAGTCAAAGTGGAATTTGTATGTTGATGAGTTAAATCAATTAAAGAACAAACCTTGAGTTGGATTAAAGTGCTTAATTGGGTTAGTTCATTACATTAGGAAATCTTTTAGTTGTCAACTCAATTCCCCAATATCCATCATCATATATGACACCTATCATTTTCATTACTTGTTTAGATTGCTTAATTTAATTTAGTTCAGTTGTTAAAACAATTTCCAAACCAAAAATGAATTTTACTTTTCCGTGCGTAGTTTAGATTAGTGTACATAGTTTAGTTATAGTCAAATACCCTCCCTTTCCTTGAGGAACGATCCCGCTTGCCATTATATATCTCATTCAATTTGTGTATTCCAAGTGTGGAATTTTAGTACTTGCAAAAGTTCGATCAATACCTCAATTCAGGGATTTTCCGAATATGCTCCACTCACTTAGAAATGAGGATGGATGCGGGAATGGAGATATATATCTCAAATGAATATGGGGATGGATATTGGGGTATCCATTCCCAATCCGATCCATTGCTATCCCTATTGTAGAGGGGTCATGAAAGGGGTCTCCCCACACTATCTTTTGATTAGGTAATTACTCGTATTCATGTCTAAATTGGAACTGTAAGGACCTCTATTTTATGATTGGCTTATTTCATGACAAACCAACTGAGATGATTTTGTAATGGGTAGCTTAGGTTCTCATTGGCAAGCTTCCAAGCATCTCCGTGACTTCAAGAACAAAAGGTATATCACTTGACTTGATTCTTGAAGAGATTAGGTGCAAACACACACGTACATGCATTCCCATATTACTTGCATTTGTGTTTCCATGATTGTGTGCATTTATGTCTCATTTCACATGCACACTTTGCTGTTAGTTCTAAGTGCGGTTTTGTGTGGTGTAATTCATTTCCGTTTGTGTGATCGGAAATGTCTGCGCTAGCACGATATTGTGTCTGTCTTAGCACGATGATTAACCATTCGAGAATGTCTCATTCTTCTCTTGGATAAGTGTTAGATTTGGTTTGGTTGTTTGGAGTAAAGTGTTTAGTTTCAAAAGATTAGATTTCAATGATTTAAATATTTTTTTTAAACTGACATTTGTACAGTCTTATGACCATAACGTTTTATACAAAGCTTCAAAATGAGTTTTGAATTCTTTTGTACAAACTAGACACCTATATCTTTCCAACGGTATATTATTCGTAATATTTCATGATTTTTTGAATTGGTTTCGAAATATCCAAATTGACCACTAAAACTGAGCAACTATGTTATTGTCCGTTTGTAACCTTTGGTCACTCAAATGACTATAACTTTTTCTACAGACTTCAAAACCTCATTCAGTAAAAATGTGTAGAAATTAGATATCTATACATTTCCCACGGTATATTATACGATACTTTTCAATGTCGTTTGATCATATTTTGAGGTACTTGAAACTGGAGCTGATGCGCTGTCGCATGCCATTCTAGTCAAAAATGTTGTACTTTCACCCTACATACAGCTAGTGAACAATGGTTTTGGTCCAGTATGTCTCCACTGGTAAGTCACATGTGAGTCGCCTTTCATACAACCATTTTCTGGAAATATCCAGGTGACCCACTGTATAGCTGTCCTACGTACAGCGGGGCAGCTGTACAACGGCCAAGGCAATTTTTTTGTCAAACTTTCCAAAACGATGCCATTTCACTTAGGGCTTCTATATATTGAACGCACTTTTTGTGTTGTTATCAAATTGTGAATTAAAAAGATATTTGTAATGAAGTCATACACAATGTGCTCTAAAGTTTTAAAAACTAATAAAGCGGTAAGCGAGGGTATCGTCCACATGGAGGTGTCATCCGTCGATCGTTTCACGTTTTAGTGATTATTAAAGCAATGTAAATTAGAACATGGTAAGGGTGAGAATGATATGAGTGATGCATAAGCATATGAAGTGTGTGTGTGGGAACGAGAGCAATGAAAGGAAACAAAACAAGAAAACACAAGAGAACATGGAAGGACGAGAATGGTGATTAAAATGATAAATGTTACCAAGTGCTTGCCTTCATAAGTTAAGCTACTCCTGACTACATTAATCTACTCCTAAAGTCAAGCACCATAAGTTACGAAAGTAGGATTGATAGGAGAGATGCAAGAAAATGAACACAAGAGGTACTTATGTCCACCACAACATTCGCGCCACTTATGATAACTAACGGCAAAGACACTTCTAGCATTGGTTCAACCTAGCCTTTAATTCGACCTCTAAATATGGAAATGGAAATGGGAGAGTCGTCTAGTCCTCGATTCCTACTCATCGTTGGTATGCTGCGTGAGCAACAACCAAGGACCGCATTAAGCATAAAAGCCGACCATCGATCACTACTCACCGTTGGTATGCTGCGTAAGCAACGACCAAGGGTAGCATAAGCGAATATTAAAGGATCAACCATCGATCGCTACTCACCTGTCACATGTAAGCAACAACCATATAATGGAAGCATTAAGTATAAATTCGGACCCTCAATCACTACTCACCATTGGTATGCTGAATGAGCAACGACCAAGGGTCGTATAAGGCGTGAAGGTTAATAGAACCGAAATCCACAATGGCCATGGTATGTACTCATCATGAATTTCACCCAAACAATTGAGACCAAAATCAAGGCCAAAAGTTGATATGCCTACCAAGCCTTAATTCTTAAACACTAAAATCAATCCAAAACATGCACTTCGGATTATCTATCAACACACACACAATCATGGGATGTTTAATTAAACTACTCCTAAATTATATTAATCTACTCTTAATCCTAATCTTGAACACGTATCAATTTCTACCATATATGCCACGAATGTAAAGATAAGAGATATCCCTAAACATGTATCAAGAAAGGGTTGTCATGCCTACTCAACATAAGTCAAGAATCAATTAAGAGCAATTGAATGAGACAATCACAAGAAGAAATCAAATACAAGTCAATCAAATAAATGGCACTAAATAATAGGTTTACATATTTCCCTCATGGGGATACACATCAAAGGAATAAATAACAAAAAGAAGAATAAAAAAAAGAAACCCAATTGTCATCTCGAGTCTCCATCCTCTATTGAAGCTCCTCCTTCTTATAAACAACGTAGGGTGGCTCTTTCCTCTTTGAAACTATTATGGCATGCCTAATTATATCGAGGGGGGGGGGGGGGGGGTGGTGAATAGATTTTAATCAAGTTAATTACCAAATTTTCTTGATTAGTCAATATTCAATAAAAACCCATTTTTAGTCAAAACAACAATCAAGTGTAAAGTGTGGAAAAATAAATAACACTTGATTTTTTACGTGGAAACCTTCAACAAGGAAAAACCACGGGCTAGTATGTGCATTATACACAATCCTTGAATCCACTATTTATAATGTTGTTTACAACCTAGGTTGACCACGTCAAACCCTACACGGTCACTAACCCACCACTACTACCCAACGGGCCTTTAATAGCGAACCTAGATCAATTTGCTTGCGGACTAAGCAACCTTAGCCACAAGACTTAATTCTCACTAAAGAGATCAACAACCTAAGTGAATATTATGATATTCAATTATACAATTAATGCTAGGTTACACTAAATGCTTATTTAGGATGAAAGATGACAATAATTACAATCCTAGATATTAATTTTGCTATATGACATGATATACAACATAGCTATCAAGATTAAGAAATCCTAGGCAATAGCTATCAAAATACAACTCTCAATCAATCAACACAATAATCTCAATTTGTAAATAGAATATCTTTTTAAAGCATACAAGTGATAAATGAGATTACTTATTAAGTATGACACTAAATATGGATGAAATTAGTGAACAACTTACCAAGTAAAGTGTGTTGAAGAAGACCCATGCATAGATGTTTCATAGATGATCCTAGATAATGCTAGATGAAGTTTGAATGCACATGGAAATGATATGAGTAATCAAAGATGAGTTCTTTTGAAATTTTCTCTCTTGGAAAATTTTATCTCTTTGTCATTAGGTCATTTTTTGAACTCTTAAAAACGACCTAATGACAAAGAGGCATATATAGAGGGTGTCAAAATGAAACTACAACGTTTTGCTTAACGGACACAAAATTTGACTTGGGAGCTGTATGAGTTGTTGTATGTAGAGCGACTTGTACATCGCTCACCTGGGAAAATGAAGAACATTATTCATAGGCACTTTACGAACAGCGCCTATGTAGGGCAACTATACAACGCCTCATCTCTATTCCTTTCGGGTCTACAATGGTCGCTGTACGAGCGTTGTACGCACAACAACCGAAATAAATCGATCAGGTCTGTACAGCAACTGAGACAAAATCAACCAGGTCTCAAATGGGTGTTGTATGAACAGCGCTTCGTAGAGCGCCTCCCATACAGAAATACATCCTAAGCCTAATCATGGTATGGCATTTATTAAAACAAGATGCAATCAATTAAAACATGCATGAAGAGGATTCAAGAACATGAATGCACAAACATCAAACACACAACATACAAGAATTATAAACATGCATGAGCTATGTGTGTGTGCAACTAGATCTCTTCAATGCAATTAAGCATAAGTGTTTTACCTTTAGAGTGCTTAACATCTTAAGGTCTTGAGAGGGCCTTTGTTGAGCTTGATCACCAACAATTAGAAGCCTAAGCTACCATTACATCATAAACCCCAAATATGGTTTGTCACCGAAATAAGCCAATCAAACTTAAGGAACTTACAATCTTCCCCTTTGGCTATTTTGTGACAAAACCACCACTTATATTGATCTTTACAACAAAATAGAAACTAAAGTTCAACAATGATTTTCTACATTACAAAGAGATAATTAAAAACTAGATTTTCAAGTCTTCAATCTCTTGTAGAACAGCAAATCCTTCACACAAAAAAAAATTCTACACTTTCCAAGACAAGTGCAATGTGAGATGATCAAGTGAAATCAAAACAAGCATTTGCATTTTAATGAAATTAAGCAACATCATACAATGAATGTGTAATGCAATGCTCCACCTCAACGGGTTACTCCACCTTAATTAGTGGTCTACCCAATATGCAATTAGCTACTCTCAATTAGCAATCTCCCTTAGCACATACTACTCCCCCTTTTTGTTATGATATAGGCAAATGAGTATCCCCAACTGGGTCACTTGTAATAAAGAGAGATAGTAGCATACATGACATTTGCATAGTCATTATACAAGAACATTATGCAAGTCAATTAAATGAAGAGAAACAAGGAGATTTATTTTATGAAAATGTGTGATAAAGATGCTTTGCATGTAAGACATGTTGCATTCAAGTCTAAAAATTAATAGTATTTGGCAAAGCAAATGACAAAGGTTTCCTAAGGAATTCAAACCGATTTTACCATTTGTCATGAATCAAAGCAAGGATATAGACATGTCATTCAATCACATTTAAAGGGCAACTATATCTAATTTTATAAGCAAAACATGGCATGAGCGACTTTTTGCACCCTATTCGATTTTTTCGAGTAAGATACACGTATGATAGTAGCCATGTTCTACAAATAAAGAAAGAGAGACTTTGGATTTAAAAATCCTTTGAACGGATATAAGATCCTTTAATCATTTGAGTCTCATAAGCTTTTCACACATAATTTTGCATTTTGAAATTTGCAATCAACAATCATGCTTTTCATTTTTAAGCAAGTCATTTGAATTCATGCTTTTTATTTTAAGCATGTCATTTAAGAATCATCATGTCATGGAGAATAATCATAGATCATTCAAAAAGTACTTCCTAAGTATATCTCCTAGTCCAAAAATACATGTTTGAGCATAAATATGACATGGATTGCAATCAAAGTAATGGTTCACACTTATTAAAGAAAATATCATATAAGCATATATACAACCAAGATACTCAAGCAATTAATAAAGAAGCATAATGTATATCAAATTTTTACATGTGACAAGTATGCAATATTGCTCTCTTTGCTTGAGTTCCCCTTATGGGGTCAATTTCCAAATCACATTCCCAATAGATCTACTAAGTACATGAAACCTAGTAAATAAATCTGCAAGTTGATCATTTGTACCTACATGTTCAAGTACATTGCATTTGTTCTCAACTAGTTCTCTTATGAAATGATGTCGGATGTCAATATGCTTAGTCCTAGAATGTTGCACCGAATTCTTATAGATGTTAATGGCACTCATGTTATCACAAAAAAGAGTTAGAGTACCTTGATTGTAGTCGACTAGCATTTGCTTCATCCATAGGAGTTGTGTGCATCCACTCCCCGCGGCAATGTATTCGGCTTCGGCCGTGGACAAGGAAATCGAGTTTTACTTCTTGCAAAACCAAGACATCAAGTTGTTCCCTTGAAAGAAGCAACCGCCCAATGTGCTCATCCTATCATCACAATTTCCTACTCAATCTGCATCACTAAAGCCAACTAAACTAGCATTAGTGTCAAAAAAGTACCAAATCATATAGTTAGATGTCTTATTCACATAGCGAATGATTCTCTTAATAGAAGAGAGATAAGACTCCTTGGGATCCACTTAGTACCTAACACACACACCCACACTAAAAGATATATCGGGTCTACTTGCGATCAAATAAAGCAAGCTACCAATCATTCCCCGATATAGAGTTTGTTCCATACTTTTTCCACTAGCATCCTTGCTTAGCTTCAAAGTGGTACTCATGGGTGTATCACAATGTTTGGCATTTTCAAGACCGAACTTCTTCACAAGGTTCTTTGTATATTTAGCTTGGGTTATGAAAATACCATCATTTAATTGCTTAATTTGTAAACCTAGGAAGTAACTTAGCTCACCAACAAGACTTATCTCAAATTCATGAGACATAACATCAACAAATTGTTGGACTTTGGTGTTGTTGGTGGAGCCAAACACTATATCATCAACATATATTTAAGTTATGAAAAGCTCATCATTGTTTTTCTTGATGAATAGAGTCTTGTCACCACTACCTTTTGTGTAGTCATTGTCAACAAGAAATTGAGTGAGGCGCTCATACCAAGCCCTTGGTGCTTGTTTCAACCCATACAAAGCCTTTTTGAGGCAATAGACAAGGTTGGGGTGGTGTGCATCCACAAACCCCTTGGGTTGTTTAACAAACACTTCCTCTTGCAAGAATCCATTTAGGAAGGCACTCTTCACGTCCATTTGGTGCAATTTGAACTTATGCACACAAGATATGGACAAGTGAAGCCTAATGGACTCTAGACGGGCAACGGGAGCAAAAGTCTCCTCAAAATCGATACCCACAATTTGAGAGTACCATTATGTAACAAGCTTTGCCTTGTTACGCATAATATTGCCATCCTCATCGAATTTGTTCCTATATATCCATTTGGTGCCTATGACATTAATGCTCTTAGGCCTAGGAACTAGAGTCCAAACCATATTCCTTTCAAATTGGTTAAGCTCTTCTTGCATGGCAAGAACCCAGAATTCATCATTTAAGGCTTTATCAACCTTTTTGGGTTCAATTTGAGAGGTGTAGCATGTGTAGCTAATTAAATTAGCTATTTGACGCATAGTCTTAACACCCTCATTCACTTCTCCAATGATGTCATTTTTATCATGGAGTTTTCTAACCCATGCAGTGGGTTCATTAGAGTTCAAGAGAGGAACTCTATCAATAGGTTGTATGTCTTCATCATTAAAGTTTGACCTCCCATCAATAGGAGTCTCCACAACCTTCTCCAAAGGAGAATCATCAACAACAACAACCTTCTCCTCATGGTCATTAGTCTTAAGCCTATTATCATCAATGACAACATTAGATGATTCCATGATACTTCGAGTCTTCAAGTTGAAAACGTTATAGACTCTACTATTCAAGGCATAGCCAATAAAGATACCCACATCACTCTTAGCATCAAGTTTAGAAAGATTGGATTTCAATGATTTTCAAAACTGACCTTTGTATGGTCTTGTGACCATAACTTTTTATACAAAGCTTAAAAATGAGTTTTGAAAATTTTTGTACAAACTAGACACCCATACCTTTCTAACGGTATATTATTTGTAATATTTCATGATCGTTTGGATTGGTTTTAAAATCTCCAAAGTAATCACCAAAACATAGCAACTCTATTATTGTGCGTTTCTAACCTTTGGTCACTCAATTGACCATAACGTTTTCTACAAACATCAAAACGTCATTCTGTAAGTAGAAAGTAGACATCCATACCTTTCCAACGGTATATCATACGAAAGATTGTGATGTCGTTTGGTCATGTTTTGAGCCATTTGAAATTCAAGTTGCTGGGCTGTCACACTTGGCCACGGAAAAGGCTGAATAAGGACATTCTGGTCTTTTCACAAGCAGTTCGTTTTCCCTACTATAAATACATACTTATCTCTCCTTCTTCAATATAACTCTCCCAACTAAAACCTTAGAGAGAGAATTTATTTTCTAGAGAGCGAAAGAGATATTCTTGAGAGAGAAAGAGATATTTTTGAGAGAGAAAGCACTAAGCTTGCTTCTTTAACTCTCCAAACCCAAAACCCGCCATCTTCATGCATCTCTAAGCATCTTTAAAGCATCGGTCTTTTTTGTTTCATGACTAGGTAAGTTAGAACTTCATTTAATATCATTTATTGTTCTTCTTACTCTAGATTAGGTATTATTGCTTGATTAAATACCTTGGCTCATTTATTGCATATATTTATGAGTCTTGATAACATGATTGAGTTTGTATTATGATAGCTTAATTAATTAGGTTTTTTTTTTTTTTGCCTAAATAGCTAAGCCTTGAATATTCTTGTGGAATTGATTGTTGATCAGGTTGATAGACAAATGTTTATTTATCTAGTCAAACTCTATTGAATGTTCATGTGCATTTAATTGACAATTAGGTTGTAAGAAATCTCTACATCTAATTGAGATCTCATGTATGTGCATGTAGGCATGTTTGATAATTAGGTGATTAGATTTGCATCTTAACATCTAATTAAGCATTTACTGTAGCCTAACATTATTTGCATTTAGAATATTATCATATATTCATATAGGTTGTTGATCTCTTCATAAGAATTAAGTCTTATGACTAAGTTGCTTAGTGCACAAGCAAGATTGGTCAAGTGCCACTATAAAAAGCCTGAGGGTAGAGTAGGAGTTGCTCACGCCAAGAGTAGTGGATCGGGGGATATCACTAGAAATTGAACCAAGAGTGGTGAGTGGTAGTCCCTATAGCCTGAGGTTGTTGAAACTAATATTACGCGGTGTGTATAAAACTTTCTAAAGGGAGGGGGGTGTGAATTGATTTTAATCCAATCATTACCAATTTTCGCAATAAGTCAATTTTACGAAAATAACTCCAATCTAGTCAAATCAACAAATGAAATGTAAAGTGCGGAATTTAAATAACACTTGATTTTTACCTAAAAACCTTCAACAAGGAAAAACCACGGGCTGTTATGTGTGCCACATACGAACCTCGAATCCACTAATTGCAATGGTGTTTACAACCTAGGTTGACCTCAACCTCTCATGGTCTATAGCCCACCACTACTACCCGCAAGCCTTTAAAAGTGAACATAGTCCAATTTGCTTGCAGCCTAAGCAACCTTAGCCATAAGACTTACTTCTCAATAAGGAGATTAAACAACCTAAGTGAACATGCAAATATATGCAAATATGCACTTAGTGCTAGGTTACACCAAATACTTATCTAAGATTATAATATGACAATTAAATCAATCCTAGATATCAATTGCTATATGTCATGGCATAAAGCATAACTAACATAGATTAAACAATCCTAAGTATAGCTATCACAAAACAACACAACAATATCTATCTTGTATAATAGAATATAATCTAAGAACATACAAGTAATTAAAGATATGTCTTGTTAAGTAAAACACTAAGATTAGATTAATAGTGAAAAACTTACCAAGAGATGTGTGTTGAGTAAGACCCATGCAAGCAAGCATCCTAGATATGCTAGAAGATGCTAGATGAATTTTGATGCATATGAAAATCGCTTTGAGTGTTTAAATGAGCAATCTTGATTGCCTTTACTCTAAAAAATCTCTCTTTTAAGTTTAGGGTTCTTGATAATCGAAGAGTCACATTAGAGAAAAGAGAAAGTGGTGTATTTATAGAGGCCAATAACAGGGCAGGTGAAAAGACAAGTTTGCCCCTAAAACACGCCATCGACGGTTTCTGGCTGTTTTGAAACCGCCGAATTGAGTCCCGAGAGAACAAGGGATCAACGGCGGTTTCATTCGGCGATTTCATGGCCGCCGAATCCAACCGTCAATTTGAGACCGAGATATTTAAATCAATCAGGTCTCATCGACGGTTTCGAACGGCGGTCATGGCCACCGATTATAATCACAGAATTGTTCCAGAACTTTCTAGACTCAAACGACTGTTTCATTTGGCAGTCATGACTACCGATCAAACCGCCGTTTCACCACTTTTGGTGAAACCAAAAGAGAAGCCAGGAGAAGCCAAGAGCATTCTCCTAAAGCGATCCTCGCACTAAACCAAGCACACCATCTTGCATGCGCGGACATTTCCGAACAATGTTTGGGAAACAAATTATTAGACACACTGACACACAACAAAATACAACAACAAAGTGCAAGTGTGAAAGGTGACATGTGAAGCGAATGCACACAAGAGCAATGCATACATATGCAATCATGATAAGTGAGTGTGTGTAGCTAAATCTCTTCAAAGAAAGCTAAGCACTAGAGATATACTTTTGAAGTGCGTATCACATTGAGGTCTTAAGAGGGCCTTGAGCTTGATCATCAATCACTTAAGCTACCCTTACAATTCAAACCCCAATTATGATTTGTCACTGAAATAAGCCAATCAAACTTTAAGGAACTTACAGTTGTCTAGAGTGAAAGTCTGTGTATCACTTACGAGTGTAACCTTTTATTCATATAGTGGATTTCAGTGACCATGTGTGACTAGCATAATAGCTCGTGGTTTTTCCTTGTTAAAGGTTTCCACGTAAAAATCAAGTGTTCTTTAATTTCCGCACTTTATACTTGATTTTATTGTTTGTATGAATTGGGTTATTTTTGTAATATTGACTAATCCTAAAAATTGGTAATAATTGGATTAACAACCCATTCACCCCTCTCTAGGTTGTTTTAGATATGTGTATAATATTTGTTTCAATTAGTATCAGAGTGGGTTCCTAGACATACATAGGAGATCCTTGCCAATTTCATGTGTGTTGCATTTGTGTGCATTTTTGTTCTTTGCATTCATTCATTCATTCACTCCACCAAACACCATGAGTGAGAGTGAAACACTTAGAGTGGGAATTGCTTCGGTGACCTCTAATGTTGAGAGGAAGACAATTGTCTCCAATAAGGAGGTGACTCTCATGATATAGATATTTAAGAGATTCATGAAATCTCAAAAGAAGGGGTTGACTCCAAAGTGAAGGAGGAGAAGAAGATGACCTTACTTAAGAAGGATAAAACAAGTAAGGATTTTTCCTCAAGGATTGATGACCCTTGCCTTGAGTGTGGTGGATTTGGCCACATTCCCTCCATGTGTGGTAACTTGAAGTACAAGAAAGGAGGAGATGCTATGATCGTTACTTGGAGAGATAGCGAAGTTGAAGTAGTTAAAGAACGTTCCACAAACTAGGTTGAGTGTGAGAACAACTACTTGACATTTTTGGTTTCTTACCACAAAGAAACTTAAGATGTCACCAAATGTTTGTCTCTTGATGAATTTAAGAAGGGTGACTTTGATTGTGTAAACCGAATTGGAGCAAGCTTGAGAGAAGCAAGTTTTGACAATATGACCCACTCAAGCACTAGTGGGAGAAGCTTCGGCCAAGAGAGCATATGCTCTAAAATCTCTTGTGATAATGTGGTGAATTATCAAAAGGTTATTGACTATCTTTAAAAGTGTTTGAAGATGAGGGAAAATGATATCCTTGAGTTGGAAAAGGATAATCTTCAACTAAAAGCCAAAGTGACTCACTTGGATGTAGAAGTGAGATGTGGAAGGGAAATTGAAGGCGAGTTGAAGATGGATCTTGAAGAGGCAAAAAGTTAACTTGCTAAGATGACTTCGAGTTCGGACATAGATGACTCATTGAAGACGGACGTGATTGATGTGTCCAAGTATGAGAAGAAGATTGAAGATTGCCACCAACGGATGAAGGCAATGAAAGATGAGCTTGCCAACAAAGAAAACTCCTTGAAGATTGTCAAGGATAAAGAGATGAGGTGCCTTAAAGAATTAAAGAAGGCTAAGGTCAAACAACCTCAAGCTCAAGGCAAGAGCTTAGCTTCATCCAAGCAACATTTAACTCAAGGAAAGTCCACACAAGCCTTGGCAACTCAACCAAAGCCTAGGCAATCCAAGAAGAAAGGATAAGTCCTCGAGAAGTTTATCACCTCCTCTCACAAGCCAACTATGAGGAAAGAAGGTGATTACAAGAGACAACCTCAACCGAGGTATGCTTAACCAAAGAGGCAAGTTTAACCGACTCAACCACCTCAACAAGCTAGACCACAAAGGTGCTACATATCGGCTCAAGCTCCGAAGAGATGCAAACCGATGCACCATTAAGGACAACCTCATTAACATGGCAATGCCTCGATGAGATCACAATGCTATGGTATAAATTCTTACTTTGTACCTACTTGTCATTATTGTGGTATGATTGGTCACTTAAGACCAAATTGCTTTAATTACATCAAGAGGTGTAGGTTAGAGAGCATGAAAGAAAAACGGTTGAAAAATAGGGCAAGCTTGCACAACCTAAGGAACCTAGAGAATTGAAGATTTTGACCACGAAGAATAAAAAAGTGGAACCTAGGTCGGTTAGGAAAAATGAACCCAATTGTCTTTGTGCTCATATATCACCCATAGATACTATTGAGTCAAATGGACTTGGTATATTTATAGGGGTTTGTCCCTCGCCCTGATACGATATGGTGATTGACCCTATAAGGGGAAACTTAAGCAAAGAGAGCAATTTTACATACTTGTCACATGCAAACATTTGATAAACATTATGCTTATTTATTAATTGATTAAGTATCTTGGTTGCATATATGCTTATACGTTTTTCTATTCAATAAGTGTGAACCATTGTTTTGATTGCAATCCATGTCATATTTATGTTCAAACATGCATTTTTGGACTAGGAGATATACTTAGGATGTACTCTTTGAATGACCTATAAATGATATCAATGACATGATGATTTTTCAAATGACATGCTTAAAATGAAAAGCATGAATTCTAATGACATGCTTAAAAAATGAAAAGCATGAATTGTTGATTGCAAATTCTTAAATGCAAAACTATGTGTGAAAAGCTAATGAGACTCAATGAATAAAGGATCTTCTATCTGTTCTAAGGATTTTAAAATCCAAAGTCTCTTTTTCTTTATTAGTTAAACATGGCTACTATCATACGAGTATCTTACCCAGAAAAATCAAATAGGGTGCAAAAGTCGCTCATGCCTTGTTTTGCTTATAAAGTTGGATATAGTTGCTCTTTAAATATGAATGAATGACTATCCTATATCCTTGCTTAGACTCATGACAAATGGTGAAATTGGTTTGAATTCTTTAGGAAACCTTTGTCATTTGCTTTGCCAAATACCCTTGATTTTTGGACTTGAATGCAACATGTCTTGTATGCGAAGCATTATTATCACACATTTTTATAAAATAAATCTCTTTGTTTCTCTCCAATTAATTGAGTTGTATAAAGTGGCTTATATGATTATGCAAATGTGTTGTATGCCACTATCTCTTTTTGCTAAAGTGACCCGGTTGGGGAATACTCCTTTGCCTATCTCATGACAAAAAAAAAAAAGGAGTAGTATGTGTTAAGAGAGTTGGTGTAGTAATTGATTGGCATGTTGGGGAGATTGCTAATTGAGGAGGAGTAACCCGTTGAGGGATGAAACTAATTACGGTGTGTACTAATATTATCTAGGGGGGGGGGTGAATAGATTTTAATCACGTTATATTACCAAATTCTTGATTAATCAATATTTCAAAAATTAAACCCCAAACTAGTCACGAAATGAAATCAAGTGTAATAAGTGCGGAAATATAAAATATACTTGATTTTTACGTGGAAACCCAAACAGGAAAAACCATGGGCTAATATGTGCGCCACATACGAACCTCGAATCCACTAATTGTAAAGGTGTTCACAACATATGTTGACCTCGTCAAACATTACGATTACCAACCCACCAATACTACCCGCAGGCCTTTAAAAGAGGTTCTAGTCCAATTGCTTGTGGCCTAAGCAACCTTAGCCATCAAGTCTTAATTCTCAATGAAGAGATAATAAAGCCTATGTGAATATATAAAATATCTAAAATGCAATTTAGAACTAGGGAACTCTATATGCTTATCTAGGATGATAATATTGCAATAAAAACAATCCTAAATATCAATAGCTAAATGACATGTCATAAATCAAATCTTAGCTAAACATAGATTAAATAAACCTAGATAGCTATCACAATACAACACTCAATCATATCAACACAACAATCTCTATCTTGAATATTAGAAATTAATCTAAGAACATGCAAGTAATAAAAGAGTGCCTTGATAAATAAAACACTAATTATGTATGATAATAGTGAAGAACTTACCAAAGCAAGTGTGTTGATGAAAGACCCATGCAAGCAAGCATCCTAGATATGCTAGAAGATGCTAGATGAAGTTTAATGCATATGAAAATGGTTTGAGTGTTTAAATGAGTAATCTTGATTGCCTTTTCTCTCACAAATCTCTCTATAGACTTAAGGATTCTTGTATTGAAAGAGTTAGGTTCAGAGAGATGAGAAAGTGATGTATTTATAGACATCAAAAACAGAGCATGTGAAAAGACAAGTTTGCCCCTGAAAATGCACAATCGGCTGTTTCATTCGGTGGCTAGGCCGCCGATAACAACCGTCGAATTAAACTCGAGAAGAACAGGGGAGCAATGACGGTTTCAATCAGCGATTTCGTAACCACCGATTTGAACCCGAGAGATAAAATCAATAAGGTATGAACGGTGATTTTGAACGGCGGTCGTGGCCACCGATCATACTGTCGAATTGCTCCAGAACCTTCTAGACTCAAACGGCGGTTTCATTCGGTAGTCATGGCCGTCGATCAAATCGCTGATTAACCAAGTGTGGTGAAACCAAAGGAGAAGCCAAGGCATTCTCCGAAGGTGATCCTCGCGCTAAACCATGCACACCATTGTGCATGCGCGGACGTTTTCAAACAATATTCGGGAAATGAATTACAAGGTAAACAAACACACAACAAGATATAACAACAAAGTGCAAGTGTGAAATGTGACATGTGAAGAGAATGCACACAAGATCAATGAGCATATATGCAAGCATAGCAAGTGTGTGTGTGCAACTAAATCTCTTCAAAGAAAACTAAGCACTAGAGATATACCTTTGGAGTGCTTGTCCCTTGAGATCTTGAGAGGGCCTTGAGCTTGATCACCATTCCTAGGCTACCCTTACATAAACCCCACATGTGGTTTGTCACCGAAATAAGCCAATCAAACTTGAGGAACTTACAATCTCCCCCTTTGGCTATTTCGTGACAAAACCACCACTCACAATGATTCTCACAATCATAAAAAAAACTAAAGGTCAACAAAAATATTCTACAATACAAAGAGATATAAAAAATAAAACTTCAAGTCTTTAATCGTAGAACTATCCATCATTCAAAACAAAGTTTCTACACTTTTCAAGTCAAGTGTGAGGTGATCAAGTGAAGTAAATAAAACAAGCATTTGCATTTAAAAATTTTAAGCACAACATCATGCAGAGTATGTGTATGCAATGCTTCTCCTCGATGGGTTACTTCCCCTCAATATGTAATCTCCCCAATATGCACATTTGCTACTACAATTATCAACTCCCCTTAGCCACATTCTACTCCCCTTTTTTGTCATGATATAGGCAAAGAAGTATTCTCCAATCGGGTCACTTATAGCAAAGAGAGATAGTAGCATACAAGATATTTACATAATTATATAAGCCACTTTATGCAACTCAATTAATTGGAGAGAAACAATGAGATTTATTTAATGAAAATGTGTGAATTAAAAATGCTTTGCATACAAGACATGTTGCATTCAAGTCCAAAATACAATGGTATTTGGCAAAGCAAATGACAAAAGTTTCCAATAGAATTCAAACCAATTTCACCATTTGTCATGAGAGAAGCAAGGATATAGAAATTTTATTGATTTCAATTCAAGAGCAACAATATCCAACTTTATAAGCAAAACATGGCATGAGTGACTTTACACCCTATTTGATTTTTCCAGGTAAGATACTCGTATGATAGTAACCATGTTCAACTAATAAAGAAAGAGAGACATTTGGATTTTAAAATCCTTTGAACGGATACAAGATCATTTATTCATTTGAAGTCTTATTTTTGCTTTTTCACACAATGTTTTGCATTTAAGAATTGCAATCATCAATTCATGCTTTTCACTTGAGCATGTCATTTTGAATTTCATGTTTTTTCATTTGACATAAGCATTTTATAAAAGAATCATCATGTCATGGAGATAACTATAGGTCATTCAAATCGTACTTCCTATGTAAATCTCTTAGTCCAAAAAAGCATGTTTGAACATAAATATGACATGGATTGTAAATAAAGCATGGTTCACACTTATTGAAGAAAATAACATATAATATATGTGCAACCAAGCTACTCAAGCAATCAACAAAGAAGCATAAAATTTTTCAAATTTTTGCATACCACAAGTATGCAATAGCTATCTTTGCTTGAGTTCCCCATATGGGGTCAATCACCAAAACACATCACTCTACAAGACATATCCCAATAGATCTACTAAGTGTTTTAAACCTAGTTGCATCTGAGGGTTTAGTAAATAAGTTTGCAAGTTGATCATTAGTACATACATGTTCAAGTACTATGCATTTATTTTCAACAAGCTCTGTAATAAAGTGATGACGGATGTCAATATGCTAAGTCCTAGAGTGTTGTACTGGATTCTTGGAAATATTAATAGCACTCATATTATCACAAAAGAGAGTGAGTGTACCTTGGTTCAATCCGTAGTCGACTAGCATTTGCTTCATCCAAAGGAGTTGTGTGCATCCACTCCGCGGCTATATACTCGGCCTCGGCAGTGGACAAGGAAATCAAGTTTTGTTTCTTGTAAAACCAAGATACCAAGTTGTTGCCTAGAAAGAAACAACCGCCCGATGTGCTCTTTCTGTCATCGTAATTTCCTACCCAATCCGCATCACTAAAGCCAACCAAGCTAGCATTAGTGTCAAACAAGTACCAAATCCCATAATTAGATGTCCCATTCATATAACAAATGTTTCTCTAAACGGAAAAGAGATGGGACTCCTTAGGATCCGATTGGTACCTAGCACACACACCCACACTAAAAGATATATCAGGTCTACTTGCGGTCAAATAAAGCAAGCTACCAATCATGCTCCGATACAATGTTTGTTCCATACTTTTTCCACTAGCATCCTTACTTAGCTTGAAAGTGGTACTCATGGGTATATCACAATGTTTGGCATTTTCAAGACCAAACTTCTTCACTAAGTTTTTGGCATATGTAGCTTGGGTTATAAAATTCCCATCATTTAATTGCCTAATTTGCAAACCTAGGAAGTAACTTAGCTCACCAACAAGATTCATCTCAAATTTTTGAGACATAACATCAACAAATTGTTGGACCTTGGTGTTGTTGGTGGAGCCAAACACTATATCATCAACAAATATTTGAGCTATGAAAATCTCATCATTGTCTTTCTTGATGAATAAAGTCCTGTCAACACTACCCCTTGTGTAGTCATTGTCAATAAGAAATTGTGTAAGGCGCTCATACCAAGCCCTCGGTGCTTGTTTCAACCCATATAAAGCCTTTTTGAGGCGATAGACATGGTTGGGGTGGTGTGCATCCACAAACCCCTTAGGTTGCTCAACAAATACTTTCTCTTGCAAGAAGCCATTGAGGAAGACACTTTTCATGTCCATTTGGTGCAATTTGAACTTATGAATACAAGATATAGACAAGAGAAGCCTAATAGACTCTAAACGGGCAACATGAGCAAATGTCTCCTCAAAGTTGATACCTTCAATTTGAGAATACCCTTGTGCAACAAGTCTAGCCTTGTTACGCACTATGTTGCCATCCTCATCAGATTTGTTCATATAAATCCACTTGGTGCCTATCACATTAGTGCTTTTAGGCCTAGGAACTAGAGTATAAACCTCATTCCTTTCGAATTGATTTAGCTCTTCTTGCATGGCAAGAACCCAAAATTCATCATTTAAGGCTTCATCATCCTTTTTAGGTTCTATTTGAGAGGTCCAGCATGTGTAGCTAATGAGATTAGCTATTTGACGCCTAGTCCTAACACCCTCATTCACATCTCCAATGATGTCATCTTTATCATAGAGTTGTCTAACACATGGAGTGGGTTCTTTAGAGTTCAAGAGAGAAACTCTATCAAGAGGTTGCGTGTCCTCATCATTAAGGTTTGACGTCCCAACATTAGGAGTCTCCACAACTTTCTCTAGGGGAGAGTTATCTCCTACAACAACCTTCTCTTCATGGTTACTAGACTTGAGCCTTGTATCATCAATGACAACATTGGATGATTCCATGACGCTTCGAGTCTTCAAATTGAAAACTCTATAGGCTCTACTATTCAAGGCATAACCAATAAAGATACCTTCATTACTCTTAGCATCAAATTTGCCAAGTTGATCACGGCCATTTGAAATGTAGCATTTGCTTCCAAATGAGTGGAAGTAGCTAACATTTGGCTTTCTATCTCTCCATAACTCATAGGAGGTTTGCCTAGTGTTGGGCCTTAGAAAAACTCTATTTCCTATATAGCAAGCCGTATTGATGGCTTCAACCCATAAGTTCCTAGGGACATTGTTACTAAGCAACATCACACGGGCCATCTCTTGAAGGACCCTATTTTTCCTCTCAACAACTCCATTTTGTTGAGGTGTCCTAGGAGCCGAAAACTCAAGGGAGATACCTAAACTATTGCAATATGTTTCAAAGTAGACATTCTCAAATTCCCTCCCATGGTAACTTCTTATCTGTTTAATGCTTTTAATGTTTGAATTCATTTCATTTTGAATTTTCGTACAAAGTATTTTAAACTTATCAAAAGTTTCGGATTTTTCTCTAAGAAAATATGTCCATGTGAACCTAGATAAATCATTAACACAAACAAAAATGTATCTCTTTCCACCTAAACTCTCGGTTTGCATAGGACCCATAAGATCCATGTGAAGAAGCTCTAGGGTCTCCTTGGTGGAGAGATACTTGCCCTTTTTGTACAAGCTTTTAGTTTGTTTTCCTTGTTGGTAAGGCCCACAAACACCATTGGCTTTCTTCCCAAGCTTGAGAAGGCCACACACAATATTGAATTTATCTAAGATCCTTAGATCTCGAAAGTTCATGTGGCCAAGTCTTTCATGCCACAACTCAATTTGCTCATCCTTGGACACATTGTTTGAGACTATTCTAGCTTCAAGACAATAGCAATTGTCGCTAGATCTAATACCTTTTAACAAGGTTTGTCCATTGGGCTTTAGGATAGAGCAATCATTTTTGCTAAATAAGATGGAAAATCCTTTATCACTAAGATGAGAAATGCTTATCAAATTGGCTTTCAAGCCATCAACATATCAAGCATTGGATAAGGAGAGTAATCCGGGAATGGAAATGGTTCATTTCTTTACGACACTCTTTTTGGATCCATCACCAAAGGTGACATAATCCCCTAATCCACTTGCAACTTCATCAATCCCATAGCGTATCTCTTAATTGTTTACACCCACTATTCTTATCATAGATTGTTGAGCTTCTATTTTGCCTATCACTTTTGTCACATTTACTTTATGTATTTTTGTGGTACATTAAACCACACACTATCCACTTATTATGATTTATATTATCGCATCTTAGATTAGTTAATCAAACTAACATATTACTTCATTTCCCTGTGGAACGAATCTAACTTACCATTTATTACGTTTTATATCCTAATAAGATTCCAAAGTGGTAAAACATTATTTTCAAAAGATCACATATATATATTGTTTTGATGTGCACAAACGACCTCATAAACCGCCAAAAATGGTAGGGGTTCAATGAAGAATTTTCCATCCACACTGGAGAATATTTGAGGTAGAAAGGCATCATAGAAGAGCATCCCAATACCCCGCCACTAAAGTGACCGGGTACGCCTTTTACCAATCCAGATCAAGATCAAGGGCTCCTAGACTCCCATGTACCAGGAAACACAGAAGCCAAGTTCCTAAGGACTCCACTACTATAAAATTCTAGTATCCCGCTACCACACCAACCCGGTATCTCGATGCCCCGATACTCTTATACCATGATCCAATAGGAGGTGGGACGCATATGTACCCCGATCCCTCCCAGAGCCAGCCAACCAAGCAGTAAGAGTATCAAATTAACAAACTATCAAGGTAATATCATGTATGCTAGGATCAAGCTACAAAAAAGGACAATGAGACGTCGACATTTAAATAACAAAAGAAATTGATTCATTCCCGCTACTCAAGAGTTTTACTTGAAAGCAGAGTCAACTCTGTCAAATTCTGCCAAAAAAAGGATCACTTGATTCCTTAAATCAATCCTGAATCAATCCTACGATCTTCTCGCCTATAGCCACGGAACATCCTGCAAATCACTTGGTCACTAGACCGAATTTAGGTGAGTGCACAATAAGAAATGGGAAATATATATATAACATGATACTAGACATAAAAGGGATGAGAACTTGAGTCCAAAACCCTACAGTTCTATTTTCCACTTATCGACATGCACGAGATCTCCATCGCCATCTCCATCGCCAACTATGTTTTAACCCTCCTACTATGACAACTGAAAGTCTCCATTGTATTCTCATTACGTGTTTATTATCAATAAAATGAGTTATATATGATCTCTACTAATATTATATTCTGATTCATCGTCGTTGTATTTAAGTTGTTTTGTAAGGTTCCCATTTGTTGATTGGCTCATTTTATGGACAAACCACATGTTGGGGTTCTTTGTAAGGGTATCTTAGGTGTTGGTGTTATTGTACAAAGCCCTCTGAAGACCTCATCTTGATAAGCACCAAAGGTAATATTCTAAGTGCTTACTTGTCTTGAAGAGTTAGTTGCACACACACACATTCCATGCATTTCCATACTTTGTGTATATGTGTGTCTTTTTATGTGTGCTTTCATGATTATATAATATATCTTCTTGCATTTTTTATTGATTGCATCTAGGAGTTCAAATGCTATGACATGATTAAAACTAGGTTGCATTGTGTAAAAGTATGGGCGCTGTTCACCCGGCCTACAGGCGACCTACGAACAGCGCCCATATGGGGCTTTGAGCAAATTTTCTCTTAGCCGCTGTACACCCACTCTACGTAGAGCGGGTGAACAGCGGTGCTACTGGTGATGTTTTTCACACCTGATGATCTGCCCAAAAATCGCTCTATGAACAGCGGGTGAAGGGCGACTCTCTAGACCCGAGAGCAACCGCCCCTAGGTCGCCTGGAATCCGCCCTACGTAGGGCGGTCACGAAGAACATGTTCTTCACAATCCCAGGCGAACCGCTGTACACCCGCCCTACGTACAGCGGGTGAACAGCGGTCAAGGCATTTTTTGTGTCAACTTTTCAAAACGACCACACTTCAATTTGACCCCATATATATATGCCACTTTGACTTTAGGTCAATTAAGAGAGTTCATATTCAGATTTCATATTTAGGATATTTTTCAAAAACAAGAAAAATTCCAAGAACTCATTTTTGATTACTCAAACACCATTTCATGATCATCAATCATCATCTAGCATCATCTTTGATCATCTAGATGTCTTTTTGCATGGATTCTTCATCACACTTTGCTTGGTAAGCTTTTCACTAATATCTTACATATTTTGTGTTTTTCTTAATAAGCAATCTCAATTTATTACTTGTATGTTATTTATATATATTTTAGATACAAGATTGAGATTAGTGTATTGAATGTTTAAGAAGTTGTATTGTGATAGCTAATTAGGTTCTTGCTTAATCTTGATTAGCTAAGCTATTTGACATGTCATTTAGCTTCTAATATCTAGGATTGTTCTAATTGCAAATTCATCATCTTAGATAAGCATATAGGGTTTCCTTTGCTCTATGTTGCATTTGGATATTCATATATTCACTTAGGGTGTAATCTCTTCATCGAGAACATAAGTCTTGTGTGTAGCATCCGGGATTAGGTTGCTTAGATCGCAAGTATTCGAACTAGGTTCACTCATACCGGGATTCGGTAGGTGTGTGATTACTTCTGGGATTAGGTTGTAATTTTCATCACTTAGTGGATTCGAGGTTCGGGTGTGGCTCACTTATTAGCCCGTGGTTTTTCCCGTGAGGGTTTCCACGTAAAAAATCAAGTGTTATTTAATTTCCGCATTTTATACTTGATTTATTGTTTTATCTAGTTAGGGGTAATTTCGTAATATTGACTTCACACAAAAAATTGGGTAATACGTTTAAAATCCTCTAGATAGTTTTATACACACCGTGCAATATTTGTTTCATGTTTTATTGAGTGCTAATAGGTATCGAACTACGTGATACCCCTCCGACCGTGACCTACCTCGATTACGGTCATGAGAATTGTTAATTGGAAATTCACTCCAGTGACAATTTTCCGTTAACACATACTTAATAGTATGTATTTAGACCTTTTTTAAGGTTGTTTATGCTGTCTGAAAGATATGAAATATAATTTTAGATGTTGTATTCATGATGACAAATAGGTACCAGATCATGATGAAGTGTCTAATAGACACCGAGGGTAATATGTGGCTTAAAATGTTGCAACTCTAAAGAATTCTGATTGTGAAATCATATTTTGAGTTAGATTGTGATAATCTCATTGCATTTATCGTCTCTCAATATGATAAGAGATCTCAGAGGTTTAACCGTATGGATATTATGGTAAGAGAGAAGTTTTAAGAGTCGCAAGTTTCTAATAGCCACATGTAAAATAACTCTTGACACATTAATCAATATATTTGAATTCGAAGGTATTGTAGGGTATGTTATATTCAGCATGGGATGATTGATATTTTTGGTTATGGGAGTTATTTTTTATATTCTTGATACATGTTTGTATGATGTTATCGAGAATATTATTGGTGCATTGTATATGCATGTTGAGTTGTTTCCCATAATTGTTATTCTGTGCACATTAATGTTTTGATTATGGTAGGAAATCTTAAAAAAAAAAAAAAAAATTAGCTTTGAGGGGGCAGTTCACTTATAAAGTACGAAGGTTTTTACCTATGAGTGAAAGTTACTTAATGAAAAAAACAATACTCGGTGTGTACAATATATATCTAGAGGGAGGGTGAATAGATTTTAACTAATTTTACCTAATTTTCGTGTATAGTCAAGATTACAAAAATACCCCTAATAGTCAATATAATATAGCAAGTGTAATATGGTGCGGAAATTAAATAACACTTGATATATACGTGGAAACCCAACCACTGGGAAAAACCATAGGCTATTTAGTGCGCCACACTCGAACCTCGAAATCCACTAATTGAAATGGAGTTTACAACCTATGTAGACCTCGTCTAACACTCCGGTCAATAACCCCCACTTCTACCACGCGGGCCTTTAAAAGTGGCTCTAGTCCAATTTGCTTGTGGCCTAAGCACTCTTAGCCACAAGTCTTAATTCTCAATGAAGAGATAATGCAACATATGTGAATATGTATGAATATTCAAATAACAACAAGGCTAGGGAGCATTAGATGCTTATCTAGGATGATGATATAACAATTAAATCAATCCTAGATATCAAGAGCTAAATAACATGTCAAATAGTTTAGCTAAACATAGATTATGAAAACCTAGATAGCTATCACAATACAACTCTCAAACAGTCAATACACTAATCTCAATCTTGTATCTAACATATATATGAATAACATACAAGTGATAAATGAGATTGTTTGTTAAGAAAGACACAATATATGTAAGATATTAGTGAAAACTTACCAAGCAAAGTGTGTTGAAAAACCCATGCAAAATGACATCTAGATGATCAAGGATGATGCTAGATGATGATTGATGATCATGGAAAAGTGTTTGAGTAATCAAAGGTGAGTTCTTTAGTGAAATTTTTCTCTTGGAAAAATATGCTAAGTAAAAATATGATTTTGAACTCTCTTGCTCAACCTAAAATGAAAGAGGCATATATATAGTGTATCATATTGAAATGACGACGTTTTGAAAAGTTTGCAAAATATATGCCTTGACCGTTGTTCACCCGCTCTACGTAGGGTGGATGAACAGCGGTTCACCTGGGAAATGAAGAACAAAGTTCTTCGTGACCGCCCTATGTAAGGCGGATTCCAATCGACCTAGGGGCGGTTGCTCTCGGGTCTGGAGAGCCGCCCTTCACCCACTGTTTGTAGAGCGGTTTTTGGGCGGACCATCAGGTGTGAAAAACATCACCAGTGGCACCGTTATTCACCCGCTCTACGTAGAGCGGGTGTAGAGCGGTTAAGAGCAAATTTGCTCTTTCCCCTTTTTGGGCCGCTATTCGAAGAGCGCCTGTAAGGCGGGTGAACAGCGCCCATTCATACATAATGCAACTTAGTTCTAATCATGTCATGGCATTTGAACAACTAGATGCAATCAACAAAATATGCAAAAAGAGATATTATATAAACATGAATGTACACACATAAGGACACACAAAATACACAAAGTATGGAAATGCATGGAATGTGTGTGTGTGCACTAAATCTCTTCAAAGCAAATCAAGCACATAGAGATTTACCTTTGATGCTTATCAATGATGAGGTCTTCAAAGGGCATTTAACTTGAACACTAATACCTAAGCTACCCTTACAATGAATCCCCAATATGTGGTTTGTCCACGAAATAAGCCAATCAAGATATAGGAATCCTTACACTTAAGACAGAAGGATTTGCCCGTCTTAAGGAAGGATTAACTTATGGTTTGAAAGTTAGACCAATGAGTGTAAGATGCTTAAGACATTAAGTTTGCTCGTCTTGAGATACTTCGCATGAAACGAAGGTGGACCTATATGGAAATAGGCATGGTGATCACATTTGCATGTAATCTTCCATATCACATATGCATACCATTATTACCCGGGTATATAGAGATGAGGGTATTTTGATTGCATATGGTCTTATGTCGATTAATGATCTTTGTAGCTGGATACTTAAAGTTCTATTAGACTAAGGGGAAGGTTATAGGGTGTTACTCTCTTAAACATTATGTGTGGCCACATATAGTTGTTTGTCAATTCAGAGTGTCGTTTTGTAAAATGAATTTTTAAATCTAAAATGATAATGTCTATGCAACTCAAGTGGGAGAATGTATGTTTTTTATAAAATTATGAGCAACATATGACATTATAATTTTTAGTTTATGAAAACCGAATAGATTGAAATTTTGAAGTAAGAGAGAGTTGATCGGATTGAGCCCATTATTGATGTGATCAATATTGTTGGGTTTGGTGCACCTTAACTACATTATTTATGTAGGATATGGTATGTGATGGGCTACAATATTGTTGGGCTTGGTGCACCTTAGCTACACTATTTAAGTAATAATAATAATATATATATATATGGGGTCCCTACTCTCACTCATGGGTCGCATACGTGATTCAGAATAAAGTAGCCTCTCCATTAGATGGTCTGAAGTAAGGTGGGAAGAGAGTAGAAAACTCTCTTATAACTTCGATGGTTTCCGCTACATTTCTAAGTACGCATTTATTCATACTTACGTAAACAATACGGGTTTTATTTTTATGTAATACTTACACACTATACTTATTTTACAAGCATGAATTGAGATTCCTTTTTGTATTCTATTTTTTGTTATCATTTTATTTTCAAGTATTTCTTATTTATTTTTGCTATTGTAATAACTAGTAACTTAGCAAAGAAGAGGCAATTAAGATTCATTTTAGAGTTAATGTTCTCCTGATTAAACATATATCTTTCTTTATTCTTGTTAGTATACATTCTCATATCATTGAAATAAATAAATAAATAAATAACAATAATTTAATAATTACAATAATAACAACTTCAAATTCAAGAAAGACTGCTTGCATCATAACTTTGAAACACTATAGCCCAGTGGTCCTTCCATGATTTGTATATCCCAAGTCCTAACAGCTAATTAAAATATTGGTGGCTAATTTTTTTTTCCTTTTTTATGATTTATTTTATTTGCAAGTTGTCAAAAAAGTTGGCAATTGAACCATAAACCCTAGTCTTGGAATATTATTCAAATCACCGATAGTGACTTCAGTCACCATTTAATTCATTTTTAAGTTATCACATGGGCCTGAACTGGACTTGAGTGAGGCACGCAATTATGCTCCACTAGCAGCTGATTAGAGAGGATTTTAGATCACATAATTTTAATATAAAGTCTAAAACCCTGAAATTCATCGATTTTAATAAATTTTGATCTCTTTTTTTTTTTTAATGATAAGTTCAATAAAATATACTTATAAACAAAATTTAAAAAAATTTCAAGCGCTATAACTATTTTTTCCGATTTTGTCGAATATGAAACATCAGAAAAAAATAGTTGTAGTCAATTTTTGTTTACAAGTACATTTCATAGGACTTCCGGAACCTGCTGAGATCAAGCAATATATGTGCGGTCCGAATATCTACTCACATAACAGGAGATAACTACTCCTACAACCCGAGAAGAAAACTCCTCACACATACTTGTAAAATGCGCATGGTGGGATTTAAACCCCTCACCACTTATACGAAAGGAAGATGCACTACCAGTTCTGTTAAGAGATGATGTGCAAGGTCCTCATTTTTATGTTAATATATATATATATATATATATATATATATATATATATATATATATATATATTTATTTATTTATATATTCTCTAACAAACAAAGGTATCTTTAATTCCTTTCAATCACTTTGGCTTCTCCACTTTCTAATAATTCCTTTGTCTCTCTAGTTCACATTATCGTTTAATTATATATGTTTATTTTCGTCATTAATTGATGTGGAAACCCTACCCACCTGATTCTATATTTCTATATGATTATTATATTACAAGTTAATACAATCAGTAATGCTACACATCCCACCTAAAATCTCACATTTTTCATCCCACTACATGTGGTATGTAAGGTGTCAAATTGTGAGTGCATACACATTAATAATGATTTATCTCACCTACCCCATGTATTCACTCACCATTTGACACCTCACATGCCACATATAGTGGGATGAAAAATGTGAGATTTTAGATGGGATGTTTAGCATTATTGTAATACAATAGGTGTAAATTGGGTTGTGAAATGATGGATCACAATAATGCTAAACATCTCACCTAAAATCCCACCTTTTTCATCCCAATACATGTGGCATGTGAGGTGTCAAATTGTGAGTGGATACACATTAATGACACCTACCTCATGTATCCACTCACAATTTGACATCTCACATGCCATATGTAGTGGGATGAAAAAAGTAGGATTTTAGGTGGGATGTGTAGCATTACTGGATGGATCATGGGTGGACTGTGGGCCGTGCCGACCTTCAGCTCGAATATTAGAACCATTGTCGAGCAAAGAGGAAATATGGGTATATAGCACTTTTTAAATTTTGACTTGTACAACTATCACACTTTAATAACTCTTGTTTTAATAGCACCAAAAATGGAATTTGGATAAAAATACCCCCCAGTTTTTTTTCTTTTCTCTTGTGTGTCCTTCACCTTCTTCTTCTTCTTCCTTTTTCCAAAACCTCCATTGATGGAGCTTCAATGGAGGTGCCACCGCCGACCAGCGAGTTGACCGGAAAAACCACCGGCAAAACGTTCGTCGAGTGCCAATCATTGTAACCGAAGTGTTCGTTTTCATTTTCGAGTTGTGTAGAGAGAGAAACGAAGCAAAACCCAAACCGTCGCGAATCTTCATCATCTGATCTATGACGATCCATTGCGAATCTGACGAAACCGATGGCGCCAACGAACTCGGCATCGTTCGATCTTCTAGATCCAACTATCTCCAGAGTCAACCGGCACCGTCGTCAGATCGTCACTGTCACCATTGATGGAGGTCAAACAGAATAAGTCTCGAACAAACTTGAATTAAGTCTCGAACAAACTTGAATTAAGTCTCGAAACGCATGAATAAGTCTCGAAAACACATGAATAAGTCTCGAAAAAATCATGAATAAGTCTCGAAACTACAAATAAGTCTCGAATTTTCGAGAAAAAAAATAAAAAGGAAAAGAGTAAGTGGGGGTATTTTGGTCTCATCACCTATTTTGGTGCTATTAAAACAAGACTTATTAAAGTGGTGCTATTTGCACAAGCCCTCTCCCAAAAAGTGTTATTTAATTTTTAAACCCGTCGAGCAAAACCCACGACAAGACCCGACCCGACCCAACTCGAAAGCTGAAAATAATTTTTTAATTAATTTTCTTATATAATAAAAAATTTAAAATTTAAAATTATTTAATTTAACATAAGAGTAGAAATGACTTTTCTTATCAATATATTAATAAATAGTTAAGTCGTGCTCAACACAATGGCCCAATCCAACCCATATATTGTGTATTGTCGTGCCGTATCCTACAGAAATTGTATTGGGTAGTGCCAGCCAGGCTCATCTTACACCTCTAATTAATACTTGTTGAATCATCATCTAAGCATACTTAAATATATCCATTTCTAAAAATATATATATATATATATATATATATATATTTTATAATGATGTCAAAACTAATTAAATAATAAAATACACACAACGATTATGATTTGTTTTATTTTGATAAAACATAGAATTATAGAAGTTTATATATCGATATGAATATATGATGGAAGTAAAACGGATCTCAAAAGGTTGAATATGTCAACAATCGAGAATTTCATATGGAGATGAATATTAATTTCATTGATTATTTATAAGCTATTCATGTTATAGGTAGATGGATTGTAGGGTCTATTATATGCCAAAAATACACACTAATTGCATAAAATATGAGATCATGATTGGGTCATTTTGTTAGTTCTGTTTTATGATGCACCATTGCCTCTTAATTTTCCTGCCGCCCCTTCCCTTCAGGTTTTTATTAATTAGTCACGTTTTTCATTCTGATATATCATTTTGGTAGAGGTGTCCTTCAACATTTTTTGTTTTTTTTAATTTATATGTATATTCTTTTTTTTTTTTTTTTTTTGTGCAATATTATTTTCATTAATCAACCCCATTAACTTAATGTTCGACCTAAAAATGTAAACAACACATTCCTTAACATATATACTGATATGAGCGATGACAAATAAATATTATGTATATATAGTTCGTTTGATACCACGAACTTAGCTGACCATAAAACCTAAAAATTTAAATTTATAGATAAGATTTAAATAATAATATTGAGTTGAATAAGAAATTGGGTAGCCGACACCATATTATTATTATTATAATAAAGATAATTAAAGAGAATGATGAGAAATCACAATGTAAAGGAAATGGACCATGAAAAAAGCAAATAAAGAAATTAAACTTTTTATTAAATTGAAAATTTGTAGTAACAGACAACCAACACCAGAGTCCAGAGACTACCAATTTACTATTTCTTCATATATATTTGATGACTATATTAAAACCTCAATATTTAACTCTGAAGAAAGGAGGGCAAGTAGAAGATGATGAGATGAAATTGACCATGCACGATGCACCACCATACATAATTACATGATTCTACAACCTTGTGAATTGTCTTCATTGAAGTAGTACTCAGTGCAACGACTTCCATAGTTGCCTCTATATCCACCGCCGCCCCAACTGTCATACACTGGCCTTCCACAATACCCATCATAGTATCTTACTGGTTGTCCATAACATGGATTGTAACATGGTCCCCCACCACGCCCCTCTGAGCATTCAGTGCAACAAAACCCAATCGGTACTGGCCGTGGTGCCGGTGCTGGTGGCTTTTCTTCCGGTTTGGGTGCCGGTGGCTTTTCTACCGGTTTGGGTGCCGGTGGCTTTTCAACCGGTTTGGGTGCCGGTGGCTTTTCTACCGGTTTGGGTGCCGGTGGCTTTTCAACCGGTTTGGGTGCCGGTGGCTTTTCTACCGGTTTGGGTGCCGGTGGCTTTTCTACCGGTTTGGGTGCTGGTGGCTTTTCTACTGGTTTGGGTGCCGGTGGCTTTTCTACCGGTTTGGGTGCCGGTGGCTTTTCAGGTGGTTTGAGAATCTCTATACTCTTGATGGTTCCTCTACCTTTACAACATATCTTGTCCCTGATCTTCTCCGGACTGCAACACACCACTTTGATCATCACTGTGTTGTTCTTCTCATCATACACCTGATCTTGTATTTCTTTTGTTTTGTTCACAAAAACACCAAACACGTACACATCTTAATTCTTAATTCACTCCATTTCCAATACATCCTCATAAAATTAGAAACGTTAAACAAAAAACAAATAGAGACTTACGAGGGAATTTACAGAGGATTTTCTTCACTTTCTTGTAGCACTTTGAGCACTCAAGGTCAACCTTCAGCAACATTAGTGTAACATTTTTCTGTAAAAAAACATGCCTTTTAAGATACGTAAAAGAGAATCAAATGGGCAATTAAGGGGAAAAAAAACAAAAAAAAAAACAAAAAAATAGGATTCTCAAACCTTTTCTGCCATAGCTGTGTCTTTAGAGATCAGATGAGATCCTCCAAAAGTGAGACGGATGATTGTTATTAAAACAATTTAATCAAAGAGAGGCAGACAAGTACTAGAAGGAGAGACATTAACAAGCAGAGTCTTGTAAATTAAGCCTAATTGCAACGCTTAAGAAGACGTGGCCACCTCACACTCTGGATAATTAAATTATAGGATCGTGTTTGTATGATGAAGTCCTATTCGGTTATGATTTCCGTATAACATGACCAATGAGGTGTAGACATGTGGATATGGTTGTTGAAATCCACGGTGATATTCATGATCATCAAAAAGATTGTCGTTTAGCTTTTGATCGGTGATTGCTGACTCTTCAATCTTTTTCCATGAAAGCATTTGCATGTGCTGCCTTTGAATGATTGACACACCTCTCACTCTCAGATTCCAAAGTATATTGTTTTCTTCAAGCGCAATCAACCAATCATGGGCCGTTCATCGTTTGCACCCTCACATGCCTACCATACACGTGTCCCGTAATCAGGGCTTGGCTTAACCATACTCAATATTGGAAACAATTCAATATTCAATTTGGAAATTATTCTGAATTTTGGAAACCAAACTCATTAAAATCAACTAAAAAGTGGTTCTTAAGTTTTTAATACTACCGTGTTTATACCGGTAAAGTAGCCGGACCCCATCTAATCATGATTAATGTATTCCATCAATGGTGGGTCCCTAAGTGGACTAGTGGAGGCTTTTGAAAGATTAAGCAATCTCCTAACCTAAGCTCTATTAAAATATTGTGGGCCTAAACATACCAGAAAGGTACTACATTCTCAAAACCATCAACTAGGTTTGGTTGTCCTATTTTATCATGGTCAGATAGAGCTCATGTGCCTTTAAGTCTTTAACTTATGTGAGTTAGCAAAATGCAAAATTTGAATGGTGTATATGGATATATAAATACAACGTAAAATATTCTATATTTATAAATTACATATATATATTCACACACACCGGCCACTATTACATCCATGCACTAGTACGAGAGTTATATGTGATCGTATTTTCTTATGTGAATCGCGTATTATAATACTAAAACAAGATAGAATTTTAATATGATCGTATGTGAATTATATTTGATTATACTGAAACAATACATTATTACAAAGTATATGAATGCACCAGCACCGTAGAATGCACGCATGCGCACACACACACACACACATATATATATATATATATATATATATATATATATATATATATATATATGTGTGTGTGTGTGTATAGAGAGAGAGATCAAATACGAATTATTTTATGTTCAAATCATCCACTTCATGATGAGATTTTTTTGTATTCATTATTAGTAAAATGAAATATGCTTGTAGAAAATTTTTCAAATGTTTTCAAGTTAATTTGGAACTTTTTTTTTTCATCTAAATTTTCTAAGTTAAAACATATAAAAATGGGAAAACATATGAAAAATGAAAATGAAAATAGTTCCTGTATCTGAAAAGTTTTCAAAAAATTTCCCCAACCATGTCACATTTATCTTAACATCCATACAAATAATCTTATCAAAATTCATAAAATTCAAGGTGTGGATGCATTTGGATATAAGGTGGTTTACACAAGAGAGGTAATTATGTATGTATGTATGTATGTATGACTGACTAAATAATTTAAAATTTTAAAAAGTTTTGTTACAATGTCTAACTTTTGTTTTTTTATTTATTTTGATAAAAAAAAAAATTTACTGAACAAGTTAGGGGTTTATCGAAAACTATCGAGATCAAACACTACATACACGATTTAAATATTTCCTCCCACAACATCAATGAGAAAACTATTCACATATGCTTTCAAAATACGCATGATGAACTCAAACCTCCTACCGGGCCACCACAAATGTGGAAAGGGGAGCTGCACTCTACTTGAGCTAAAAGGGATGTGCACGGTCTGCCATGTTAATAGTTAGTTTTATAAAATTAAAAGTAAATTATATATAAATAAAATAACAAGTTAACCACATAGAATTACATGTGAATATGTGTAGTTAATATTAATAGGTCTATGTATACCTTTGGTTCATGTCACGGTCACGAAACCACAAAGCAAAACCTAATAACATAATAATTTTCTCATTGATTATTCTCTAATTAGTCACGAAAACACAGAGCAAAACCTAATAACATAATAGTTTTCTCATTGATTATTCTCTAATTAACTACAAGCAACTAATGTAATTGTAATTATAGTGGTTCATGGGTTGGGCCAGTTAATAATTAAAGACCTACAAATTAGGTTAATTGTTTGGAACTTGGAAGTGTCGGCAGTTGGTGGTTGGTATTTGGTAAGAAGTGATCAAAGAGGAATATTATTGCTAAACTAGTTGATTGTTGAGTAGTGTTTGGTCTTTCTATTTGTGCAAGAATAAACTAATCTTGACTTCTTTGTTTCCAATCAAATAATTCGCAAAATATAGTAAATAATCAACCGATACGACTTTATTTTTAAAAAAACATTACAATAAATTCTGACAGAGAACAGCTTTAAGACTTACAAATTAAAATCAAATCACTACTACAAAAAATGCAGAAGAAATCGGTTTTTTTATATGGAAGAAATCGGTTTTTGAAATTTTTAAAACCGATCTCTTTTTGAGTGATTTAGAAAAAAAAGCGCAAAAGACATCGGTTTTTAACCGATGTAAAATTGATGAATTACAAAAAAAAATCCCACTGTAGCCGGCCACCGACCAGCCACCACCACCGGCCCGCCCCACCTATGATAATAATGACAATTAATTGTCATTATAAGGAATCGAACTCGCAACCTCAAAGTCAAAGTGGTAAGCCTTTACCACCTGACTACAAGATTGAATGTGTTAACAATTGCACAATATATATATATAACCTATATGAATTGTTAGAAAAAAAAAAAAAAAAAAAAAAACTTGTTTGATAATTTTAAATTTACTCAACTAATCAAAATTCTAATTTCTACTACAAACATACATATATTAAATAAATTTTATTGGTGGGTTTATTTTTCATTTCATTTTTTATTGTGTGGTTTTGTATTCTACTAGAGATATTTTTATGCAAATTTTTTTCCCTAAAACTGTATCTTTTGGCAACGAAATAATTTTTTTCATCCATGCTAGATTTTTTGATTTTTCGATACGAATCCAACGGTATAAATAACGTAAAATTATGGGCGGTATTTTGAAAGTTATGATCAATTATTCAGTCAAAGGTCAGAAGCAATTGAAGATATTTTTGTGCAAACTTTTTTCTTAAAACTGTATCTTTTGGCAACAAAATAATTTTTTTTGTCCATGGTAGATTCTTTGATTTTTTGATACGAATCCAACGGTATAAAGAACGTAAAATTTCGGGTGGTATTTTGAAAGTTATGATCAATTATTCATGAGTACTCAAAGGTCGATCGATTGGAGATATTTTTGTGTAAAACTTTTCCTTAAGAATTTTTTTTTTTTTCCATGATGGATTCTTCAATTTTTCAATACGAATCCAACGGTATAAAGAACGTAAAATTCCGGGTGGTATTTTGAAAGTTATGATCAATTTTTCAGTCAAAGGTCAGAATTGGAGATATTTTTGTGCAAACTCTTTCCTTAAAACTGTATCTTTTGGCAAGGAAATAAATTTTTTTGTCCATGTTGGATTCTTCAATTTTTTGATACGAATCCAACGGTTTAAAGAACGTTAAATTCCGGGCGGTATTTTGAAAGTTATGATCAATTATTCATGAGTACTCAAAGGTCAAGCGATTGGAGATACTTTTGTGTAAACTTTTTTCCTTAAAACTGTATCTTTTGGCAAGGAAATAAATTTTTTTTTTCCATGGTAGATTCTTCAATATTTCGATACGAATCCAACGGTATAAAGAACGTAAAATTCCGGTTGGTATTTTGAAAGTTATGATCAATTTTTCAGTCAAAGGTCAGAATTGAAGCGATTGGAGATATTTTTGTGTAAACTCTTTCCTTAAAACTGTATCTTTTGGCAAGGAAATAAATTTTTTTGTCCATTTTCAGTTCTTCAACTTTTCAATACGAATCCAACGGTATAAAGAACGTAAAATTCCGGGCGGAATTTTGAAAGTTATGATCAATTATTCATGAGTACTCAAAGGTCAAGCGCGATATGATTGGAGATATTTTTGTGTAAACCTTTTCCTTAAAACTGTATCTTTTGGCAAGGAAATAAATTTTTTTTTCCATGGTAGATTCTTCAATTTTTTGATACGAATCCAACGGTATAAAGAACGTAAAATTCCGGTTGGTATTTTGAAAGTTATGATCAATTTTTCAGTCAAAGGTCAGAATTGAAGCGATTGGAGATATTTTTGTAAAAATTCTTTCCTTAAAACTGTATCTTTTGGCAAGGAAATAAATTTTTTTGTCCATGTCGGGTTCTTCAATTTTTTGATACGAATCCAACGGTATAAAGAACGTAAAATTCCGGTTGGTATTTTGAAAGTTATGATCAATTTTTCAGTCAAAAGTCAGAATTGAAGCGATTGGAGATATTTTTGTGAAAACTCTTTCCTTAAAACTGTATCTTTTGGCAAGGAAATAAATTTTTTTGTCCATGTTGGGTTCTTCAATTTTTCGATACGAATCCAACGGTATAAAGAACGTAAAATTCCGGGTGGTATTTTGAAAGTTATGATCAATTATTCAGTCAAAGGTCAGAAGCGATTCGTGAATCCGCGAGTGAGCTGTTTTCATCGCTCATTTTCTCACTTTTCCAAATCGATTTTTGGAATATTTTCTGATTTAAAAGTGTTTGTTTGCATGTCTACTTTCTTGTGTCAAAAGTTGAGCAAATAACGTTGAGTATTTTTAGAGATGTGCCCTTGAATGTGGACATAGGTCAGATTTGCATTGCAGAATTTTGCTTTTGAATCTACATCGGTTTTTATAAAAACCGATGTCTAAACGCTTGCTTTTAATATCGGTTTTTATAAAAACCGTTGTCTTTTCAACGCAAAATTTAAGACATCGGTTTTTATAAAAACCGATGTCTAAACGTTTTTTTTTTAATATCGGTTTTCTTAAAAACCGATGTCTTTTGAAATTTTAATTTTTAAGACATCGGTTTTTATAAAAACTGATTTCTAAAAGCTTTTTCAAAATCGGTTACCAAAAACCGATTTCTTTTAGTGATTTCTAGTGATGTCTTTAAGCATTTTTGTAGTAGTGAATATTATATGGGTGTGAATACTGACACTTATAAATATGATAATAACACGCATATTTATAAGTATACTCATGTCTAAAATTTAAAATTAAATCATTACTATGAGAACCCATTTTAATGCCAATAGTACCTTTATTTAAATGAATGTATTCATTATAATACAATTTATTTATAAACCCTCTTAAGTTATTAGTACACTCAATTTCACAAATGATAAATTCTTAAGTTCTCCATACTCGAAAACACAATACAGTCGTAAAAGAGAAATTAGTGAGGAGGGTGAAGAGGGCTATTATTGAAAAGAGAAATGGGCTAGGGGAAAGTTCTGGTAACTCCCAGTTAAAAGGCTATCATGATCCACAACTTAACAAGGCTGGTAAAAGGTCGAAAGCCCAATCTCATGGATCCAAAGTGGGGTTATCGAAAAGAAAGGATAGTGAAAATCCTATGGACTTTGATTTGGTCTGTGAAGAAGGAAAGTGTTTGAGCCCAATAAGTCTTGGATGATTGGGTGCCGACATCAATTGAAGTGGAGAAAGAGGTCGCAGCAACAAGGTTGTCTAAAAAGAAAGCGGTAGACAATGTAGAGGAGGATGCTTCCATCGTGATCACTCAGGTCCAAGTAGGTTTGGGTGTTGAAGAGTTGAGTATAGAGACCATTTGTCATGAGCAGGTGTCCAACATGAGAGGGAGAAATAATTCTACCACTTTTTCCAAGCATAGAATAAAGACGAGAAGTTCTAAACTCCAATGCTCTGTTTCTAATTAGACAGTGAAGCCAAGACAGAGAACAGGGGAGTTGGGTGAAGTGGAGGATGAAGTGACTAAAACTTTAGAAATTAGAACAACCCTTGGTTTCGACTTCATCAGTGTAGAAGAGGAAGTAATGGAAGCCATTGCGAGAAGGGAGGAAGAGGATGCTGCTAATTTCGAAGCTTTGAATGGGCATTAAATGGTAAGGAACTCTTGTATGATCTCTAAGTTTTTTGTGACCGGAGTGATGCTGGGTTTTGATTTCAAGGGAGAGTGTGAAGATGGCTGATTTCGTGGCTGAAATGAAGAGGAAGTCGAAGCCTGTTGGTGGGTCTCATTCTTGTTGTCTTTCCCTTGTTTTTCCTTTTGTTTTCTGTTGTCTGGACTGTACTCGTGCAAGAGTTTTTGTTCTGTTTTGAGGGGTTTTGTTTTTGCTGCGTGCCGTTTCTTTGTAGGCTTGGTGTGGTAGTCGTGGTTACGTTTGGCTATTTTGTCTTTCGCTTTGCTCGTTTGTGCTTTGGCATGTTTGGCTTCATTGAATAAAATTACCGTTAAAAAAAAAAAAAGTCTTGAGAGGAGGGAGTTCCAAAGTTTCAGATCCAGGTGATCTTAGAAGGCCCATAGGAAGGAAGTTTTATCAGGCCTGTGGAGTAGGTAGTGGAAGGTGATGTTGGCACTCATGAGGGCCAAGGGACAAGGATCCTCTCCTCACCTCATCCTCATCCTCACCTTTTCCTCACCTTTTTAAAGCATGTGATTGGTTGTTAATAAAGTGTCAATCACATCTTAACCATTCATTCATTTCAAAGCTTATGTGTCATAAAATTAAGTGAGGTGAGGATGATGTGAGGTGAGAAGAGGATCCTTGTCCGAGGGCCAAGACGCAGGATTTCAAGAGAGGGGGTCTTATAATGCTGCTGACAATGAAGACAATGGTCTCATATCAGTGCAAGGGAAGGACATTTTTGGGGAAGTCTTTAACAAAGAGAAAGAGCGGGTTCAGGATCAAGTGGGAACTGAAGATGAAATTCCTGACCTCAGAAGAACCCCGCCTATGCCTTTGAAGAAGAGTAGAGGCATGAGGCATGGAATATCTCCAAAACATCATGCTATGACAACTAGAAGCTCAAAAATTGGCTCAAGGGACGGTAAAAAAGAAACCCCTCATATGCAACATGTAACGTCAGGAAATAAGGTTGTATGGAGACTAGATGAGGAGATTTCTAAGATAGTTGAGAAGGGAGTAGCAATGGGAGTTGATATGAAGGCTCAGCAGAACCCTAGTGCAACTGGCCAAATATCGAGAGCCGACAATGGTGACTGGAACCTAGAAGAAGAGGTGAGATTTCATAATAATAATGATAATAATAAAGCAGTATGTACATATAGCACAAAAGCAATCTAAAATATCACTAAAATTACCGGAAATGCTTTGATTGGAATCTTGATTTTCCTGGAAGAGCATTAAGTCCAAAAGAAAATTAAACAAAAAGAAACGAAATCACATAAAATTATAATAGAAAATCAAAGAAAACAAAGACCTATATACATATTTGATCATTATAGTCAATAATATAATTATATGTGATTTCAAATCCGGAAACAAATATACATATTTGACCATTATAAATAAAAATGAATAATTTAAAATTGAAAAAACAAACAAACAAACAAACAAACAAAGAGTAGTCGTTGATTTTTATATATAGAGTAATGCTACATTGTCCAAATCTGGTGCCCAAATGATGTGGCAACACTCTAGTCTATTCATTTAAATCATGCAAATCTAATACAATTTAAATGAATGGTATAAAATGTTGCCACATCATTTAGGCACCATATTTGAGCACCAAATTTGGGTAATGTAGCATTACTCTTACATGTAAGCTACTTTTTCCTCAAATGCCTCTCTCTTTGATCTTTAAAACACAAATATTGAAGAAATAACAATGGATTATTCAATGGAGAAATTAAATTTATAGAAAATGAATTGGAAAATGAAGGATTTTTTTATGGAATCGGTTAAAAGAATTTAATTATTATCCCATTAATTATGGAATTGCCTCTTGATTTGCGATGTATTGGATTGTCTATGATTGCCTTTTGAGTGTTGATTGCCTCTTGATTGTGATTTATGACAAAAAGTCAAAACTTTCCCACCTAATACAGATTTTCAATTAATTATGAAAACCTATTCAGATTTCTGATGATCTTAATATATACAGAATTTGATTTTGAATTTATCTAATTAATAATTAATCAGCTAATTTAATTAATCAATTAATATTGATATATTTTTTAACTATTAATGTAGTGTCTTTTGAATTGACGAAATTATTAATTAATTAGTTAAATATAATTTATTTTTTTATATAAAAAAAACCTAATTAATGGCCAGAACTTATTAATGTAGTGTCTTTTGATTTTGAATTTGCTAAATTATTAATTAATTAATTAACTAGTGTGTAACCCGTGTGATGCACGGGTTTTATTAAAAATATATATATTTAAAATACGTCGTATAATATAATTTTGTATACCTAAAGTGCTTCATATTCCATAAATATTTTTGTCAATTAAGGATTTTGGATATACAATAGTCCATAATTTTGCAATTAGAATGTAATAAAAATGTCTCTTTAGTAGTAATTATTTCGATTAATGATGTGGTATTGTTTTGGATTCCAACTTGAGTTATAAAACTTCTATACTTCTCATTTTCCTTGTATCATGTCTTTTGATTGGAATGTGAATAAATTCTTATTAAATTTAGAAAATCTACTAAACTAAAACACTAATTACATTAGCCGTATTTAGAAACATTAAATCAGGAAAATCAAATAAACCTAAAACATTAATCACATTAGTTGGATTTAGAAAATTAATTTCATTATCCCATTAATTATGGGATTGGCTCTTGATTTTATATGATTAGTTAATGAATATGAAAAATAGAAATGAATATATAGAATTTAATACCAAAGCTTCCTCATGCCGACACGTGGTGCCTTCAGATTCGGCTTTATTATATTATGGTATGCAGCTCGCATGATATGCAACATTGTAAAATATAAATTGAAAAATCATAAAAATTAGGTATGATTCAAAAATTTTATCTGTTATATTTTCAATAAAATTAAAATTTCCACCATTATTGATTGAAAAACAATAATCACCACTCTTATTTATAAATAAAGGTATGAGAAAGTATATCAAATCATCACCTTTTTAGTGTTCAAAATGTATTAAATATACATTAAATACACTACGATCCATTTTTTATGGAATTAATAGTAAATTTAAAAAACATATCAATGGTATTATAATAAATATTTTTTTTTCCTAACCCAAAATTAAAATAATAATATTTAATCAAATTTATAAAAAAGATACAATTAATAACTAAATAATAAAATTTTAAGGCAATTTATATCATATATATTAATTGAAGGTTCATATATATTAAATGAAGGTTGAAACTCTCCATCTTAGGGAAAAACACAATCTCTAATAATATAAAAATGCTTCAAAATTAAAATATTTAACACAATCAACCGCTTATACAATCAATTACCGGTCCTTTTAAATTCTTCAAATAAAATTGTTAACAATTAACACTACAGAATAGAATACACCATTAAAATCCACTTATTTCTTATAAAAAAAATTAAAACAAAACAAAATCCTCACAATTTATATAAATATTGAGAAACTGGTCTGGTCAGGCTTGTCACATTATATTTGAAGATCCAAAGTTTGATCAGTTGCTTAGCATGCATGAATTAATGGAGATAGTACTAAAACTGTGGATTCAAGCAGCACCATTTTTTTCTTATAAAAAAAAAAAAAAAAGAAATCAATTTCTTCACTTAATGACCTCCAATAAAAACAATGGAGAAATCCTTAACATTGTTGTTAGGGATGGCAAAATTATCCACGAATACGGATATCCGTAAGAATCTTAACAATTTTAAAATATTAACTTCGTATTGATAATGTAAATTAATTCTTGATTTTTTTTCATAACTTTCATACTTAAGAAAATAATTAATTTAAAAAGTAAACAAATTTACTATTTTTGCTTAAAGAATTGTAATAAATTTTAATATATATATTACTAAAGAGATAGAAAGCATTCAAATTTCAATTAATGCAATAAATAATGTTCAATTCACTTATATAATAAATTAAACAACCCTCCAATTCTTTTTTTTTTTTTTGATGAAATTGGACTGACCTAAGAGGGAAAAGCATCACAAAAGATCATAAGCTAAAAAACCCCTAGGCAGTATCCATGAATATATAAATAAAGGAAAAAAGAAACAAAAGAATCCAAAAAACACAACAGAACAGAGGACATAACCCCAAAAAACCCAAAGGCACACATGCCAAACAAGAAAAAACAAAACTAGGAAAACCTGAAAGATTCTCTACCTGAACGAAGGAGTGGAGGACCACCATAAATCAGAAGGAACACCCAAAGCGTGCTTAGAGAGAGCATCCGCCACCTGGTTACCTTCCCTAAAGATGTGAGAAACCTGTAACTCCATGTGCGAGATCTGATAAATACAATGCTGCCAAGCTTGACCAACACGCCAGGTAACCTCATCAGATATGTTAGAAAGAAGCTGAATCATATAAGAAGAGTCACTCTCGAGCCAGATCTTATGCGAACCCAACTTCCGTGCATAATTGATGGCTAAAGAAGCAGCAAGGAGCTCGGCCTCAAAAGCAAAAACCTAACAAAGGGGGACCACAAAACAAGCTTTAACAAAAGACTTGCAAGTCTGAAAAACACCCTCACAACCCCTAACACCTGGAGAACCTAAAGCAGCCTCATTCGTGTTAACCTTGATCCACCCTGGAGCCAGAGGAGACTAGACAACACTTCTAATAATCGGAGCCTTACCAGGACGACCACTGAGACCAAACCGATGAAGAATCAGCAAATCATCAACACAGTTACGCATACAGCCGATCTCCAAACGGTTCGTATCATAGACCGAACTCTAAACAAAAGAAAGAGCAGCCCTGAAATCAACAGACTTCCCCTAAAAAAATCCACTGATTACTGATCGCGCCAAATATGTTATATATTTCGGCCCTCAAATCCGTAACCTTTATGTCATTTTCATGCGTTTTAGTGTCGCTTATAGGCTCTATGATCATATTTGCAGGCATTTCCTCATTTCAGGTGATTAGAGCATATTGCGGGACTTTCGAGCAAAAAGAGTACTAAGAGTTGCAAAAAAAAGGAAGAAAACTATCGGAGGCTACAACAGTGCAGGTCAGTGTAGGTCCCAACCGCACTTGACCCGCACTAGTGCCCAGACCAGAGGATCTGATTGTTGAAAACAAATATAATGCGGGTGAGTGTGGGTCCCAACCGCACTCCACCCACACTACTGTCCAGACCAGAAGACATGATTGCTGAAAACAGATATAGTGCAGGTGAGTGCGGGTCCTGACCGTACTTTACCCGCACCTCTTCTCAGATCCGGGAGTTCAAAATCGAAGGGAATGATAAAGTGCGGGTGAGTGCGGGTCATTGACCCGCACTCCCTCGCGTCAAATATCATTTTAAAAGCGGATTTGTAACCTATTCTGGGGGACTATAAATAGAAAGTGTGTGTAATGTTTTTAGTACGCTTTTACACTTAGAAATTCTAAAATTGTAACTAGAACTAAGAATACATTTCTTCTCATTTCATAAGCTTTCTACTCAACATCTAAGGGATTATCAAGGTGGAGATGATCTTAAAGGGTTATTCCTTGTCTTTTCTCTTATTTCTATTATTGTCAATGAGTAGCTAAATCCCACTAAGGGGGTCTATGGATTAGTTTGTGAATAATTGGGCTTTTGTATATAAGCTTTATTTCTTTCATATATGTCTATCTTCTATTGATTTATTCAAGAGTATGAATGGATTTCATTGGATTTACTTGTCTTAGATACACTCTCTTTACAAACTTCCATTGGATTCTATCTTTGTATGCAACTAAATATACATCCTATATAGTTGTTTATTGCTCTCATGAAAAGATGAGATTCTCGTAATCTTGGCTCGATAACCGCGCTTTTCATCTAACTTCAAATGGGTGTCTGTTTCTATACATCCTAGGATGGCTCTCGTGAGAGGCTTAAAAGCCTCTTCTATACACCATAGATTGGCTATACTAGAATCGGTTGAGCCCAAGATAGATACACGAGCTTCATTGCTAGGGTCCTAACCGAACAACCGACACTATACACCCTATGTTGGTTGTTTATGAGGGACCAATCACTAGTAGAAGGCCTTTGAAACAAATTATAGCACGGTGTGTATAAAACAATCTAGGGGGGGGGGTGAATAGATTTTAAGCTTTTTACCCAATTTTTCGTGTTAGTCCAAATTACGAAATTACCCCTAAATAGATAAAGCAATAAATCAAGTATAAAATACGGAAATTAAATAAGACTTGATTTTTACGTGGAAACCCTCACGGGAAAAACCACGGGCTAGTAAGTAAGCCACACTCGAACCTCGAATCCACTAAATGTGTAAAAAGATTACAACCTAATCCCGGAAGTAATCACACACCTACCTAATCCCGGTATGAGTGAACCTAGTCCAATTTGCTTGCGATCTAAGCAACCTAATCCCGGATGCTACACACAAGACTTACTTTCTCTATGAAGAGAATAACAACCCTAAGTGAATATATGAATATCCAAAATGCAACATAGAGCAAGGGAAACCCTATATGCTTATCTAAGATGATTAATATGCAATTAGAGCAATCCTAGATATTAAAAACTAAATGACATGTTCAATCAAATAGTTTAGCTAATCAAGATTAAGCACAAAACCTAATTAGCTATCACAATACAACTTCTCAAACATACATCACACTAATCTCAATCTTGTATCAAAAGATATATGAAAATCATACAAGTAATAAATTGAGATTGCTTGTTAAGAAAAACACAAAATATGTAAGATATTAGTGAAAAACTTACCAAGCAAAGTATGATGAAGAATCCATGCAAGATGTCATCTAGATGATCAAGGATGATGCTAGATGATGATTGATGATCATGAAAAAGTGTTTGAGTAAACTAAAAATGAGTTCTTTGGAATTTTTCTTCTCTTTGAAAAATATCCTAAGTATAGAATCTGAATATGAACTCATGTGATTGACCTAAAGTCAAAGTGGCATATATATAGGGGGCCAAAACAAGGTGTGGTCGTTTTAATAAGTTTGCCTCATATTTGCCTTGGGCGCTGTACGTAGAGCGCCTCTTGTACAGCACTTGTACAGCGCCCCAACTCTGTTCTCACGGGAAAACGGAGTGGCGCTGTACGTAGAGCGCTTTGTATAGCGCCTGTACAGCGACTCAACAGCGACCGAATTAAATCGATCAGGTCTGAACAGCGCTCAATGGGCGCTGTTCGTACAGCGCTTCTGTAGAGCGCTTTTGGGAGCGCCCAATGCAAAAATGCAATCCTAAGTCTAAGCATGACAAGGCAATTGGATATGCAAGATGCAATCAAACTAACATGCAAGAAGAGATGTTAATGAACATTAATGCACAAAAATAAGACACACAACATACAAGTATTAAACATATGCATGAGTTGTGAGTGTGTGCAACTATCTCTTCAAGACAAGTAAGCACAAAGAAATATACCTTCGGTGCTTATCAATACGAGGTCTTCAAAGGGCTTCGAACAATAAACCCGATACCTAGGCTACCCTTACAAAGAACCCCAACATGTGGTTTGTCCACGAAATGAGCCAATCAACAAATGGGAACCTTACAATCTCCCCCTTTGGCTATTTCGTGACAAAACCACCACTCACATTGATTCATCACATTAAAATAGAAACAACGGGATAACTATGATATTCTATAGTACAAAGAGATAAGAAAATAAAATTTCAAGTCTTCAATCTCTTGTAGAATAATCAAGCCCTGAAAAGAAAGTTTCTAACATTTCCAATACAAGTAAAAAGTGAGATGAATCAAGTGAGAACAAAAACAAGCATTAGCATTTTAAAAGTTTAGGCACAACATTATAAAATGTATGTGTATGCAATGCTCCCCCTCAACGGGTTACTCCCCCTCAATGAATGTTCTCCCCAATATGCAAAATTGCCTCTATTTTGCAACTCCCCTTACCATATCCTACTCCCCCTTTTTGTCATGATATAGGCAAAAGAGTAGTCCCCAACCGGGTCACTCATAGCAACGAGAGATAGAAGCATGCAAGATATTTGCATATATAAATAAGTCATTTTATGCACCTCAATTAATTGAAGAGAAACAAGGAGATTTATTTGAAAGAAAATGTGTGAATCAATCATGCTTTGCATACAAGACATGTAGCATTCAAGTCCAAAATACAATGGTATTTGGCAAAGCAAATGACAAAGGTTTCTAATAAGAATTCAAACCAATTTCACCAATGTCATGAGTAAAGCAAGGATATAAAATATATTGATTTCAATTTAAGAACAACTATATCTAACTTTATAAGCGAAACATGGCATGAGCGACTTTGCACCCTTTTTGATTTTTCCGGATAAGATATCCGTATGATAGTAGCCATGTTCAACCAATAAAGAAAGAAAGAGAGACATTTGGAATGTAAATTCCTTTGAACGGATACAAGATCCTTTATTCATTTTGAGTCTCATAAGCTTTCACACAAGGTTTTGCATTTTAAGAATATGCAATCATGAATTCATGCTTTTCATGTGAGCATGTTATATGAATTTCATGCTTTTTCATTTGACATTAGCATGTTATTTAAAGAATCATCATGTCATGGAGATAACTAAAGGTCATTCACATCATACTTCCTAAGTAGATCTCCTAGTCCAAAAATGCATGTTTGAACTAAAATATGACATGGATTGTAGACAAGCATTGATTACACTTATTAGAATGAAAACATATATACATATGTGCAACCAAGCTTACTCAAGCAATTAGGAAAGAGGCATAAGATTTTTTAAATTTTTGCAAACAACAAATATGCAAAATAACTCTCTTTGCTTGAGTTCCCCATATGGGGTCAAGTACCATACTCATCACTCCACCAAACAAATTCCAATAGATCTACTAAGAGTTTTAAATCGAGTAGCATCTAAAGGTTTAGTGAATAGGTCCGCAAGTTAATCGTTTGTACCTACATGCTCAAGTACAATAACTTTGTTCTCAACTAGCTCTCTAATGAAGTGATGGCGGATGTCAATATGCTTAGTTCTAGAGTGTTGAACCGGATTCTTGGAAATATTAATAGCACTCATGTTATCACAAAGGAGAGTGAGTGTACCTTGGTTGAATCCGTAGTCTACTAGCATTTGCTTCATCCATATAAGTTGAGTGCATCCACTCCCCGCGGCTATGTACTCGGCTTCCGCCGTGGACAAGGAAATCGAGTTTTGCTTCTTGCAAAACCAAGACACCAAGTTATTGCTTAGAAAGAAGCAACCGCCCGATGTGCTCTTCCTATCATCACAATTTCCTGCCCAATCCGCATCACTGTATCCTACAAGACTAGGATTAGTGTCAAATGAGTACCAAATTCCATAATTAGAAGTCCCATTCACAAAGCGAATGAGTCTCTTAACCGAAGAGAGATGGGACTCTTTGGGATCGGATTGGTACCTAGCACAAACTCCTACACTAAATGATATATCGGGCCTACTTGCGGTCAAATAGAGCAAGCTCCCTATCATGCCACGATATAAGGTTTGGTCCACACTTTTACCGCTAGCATCCTTGCTTAGCTTCAAAGTGGTGCTCATAGGAGTGTCACAATGTTTGGCTTTTTCAAGACCAAACTTCTTCACTAGGTTTTTGGCATATTTGGCTTGGGTTATGAAAATCCCATCATCTAGTTGCATAATTTGCAAACCTAGGAAGTAACTAAGCTCACCAACAAGACTCATCTCAAATTCATGAGACATAACATCAACAAATTGTTGGACCTTGGTGTTGTTGGTGGAGCCAAACACTATATCATCAACATATATTTGAGCTATGAAAAGCTCATAATTGTTTCTTTTGATGAATAGTGTCTTGTCAACACTACCACGTGTGTAGTCATTGCCAACAAGAAATTGAGTGAGGCGCTCATACCAAGCCTTCGGTGCTTGTTTCAACCCATATAGTGCCTTCTTGAGGTGATAGACATGGTTAGGGTGGTGTGCATCCACAAACCCCTTGGGTTATTCAACAAACACTTCCTCTTGCAAGAAGCCATTGAGGAAGGCACTCTTGACATCCATTTGGTGCAATTTGAACTTGTGCACACAAGAAATGGACAAGAGAAGCCTAATGGACTCTAAACGGGCAACGTGAGCAAATGTCTCCTCAAAGTCGATACCCTCAATTTGAGAGTACCCTTGTGCTACAAGTCTAGCCTTGTTCCGCACTATGTTGCCATCCTCATTGGATTTGTTCCTAAATATCCATTTAGTGCCTATGACATTAGTGGTCTTAGGCCTAGGAACTAGAGTCCAAACCTCATTCCTTTCGAATTGGTTTAGCTCTTCTTGCATGGCAAGAACCCAAAATTCATCATTTAAGGCTTCTTCAACCTTTTTGGGTTCAATTTGAGAGGTGTAGCATGTGTAGCTAATAAGATTAGCAAGTTGACGTCTAGTCCTAACACCCTCATTTACATCTCCAATAACATCCTCTTTGTTATGGAGTCTTCTAACCCATGGAGCGGGTTCATTAGAGTCCAAGAGAGGGACTCTAGTAGTGGGTTGTGTGACTTCATCATTTTCATTAGATGTCCCAACATTGGGAGTCACCACCACCCTCTCCAAAGGAGAGTCATCATTTAAAATTTCCTCCTCCTCATGGTCATTAGACTTGAGCCTTGTATCATCAATGACAACATTCGATGATTCCATGACGGTTCGAGTCTTCAAGTTGAAAACTCTATAGGCTCTACTATTCAAGGCATAGCCAATAAAGATACCCTCATCACTCTTAGCATCAAACTTGCCAAGTTGATCACGGTCATTTAAAATGTATCATTTGCTTCCAAATGTGTGGAAGTAGCTAACATTTGGCTTCCTACCCTTCCATAACTCATAGGAGGTGTTTCTAGATCTGGGCCTTAGGAAAACATGATTCCCTATATAGCAAACCGTATTGACGGCTTCGGCCCAAAGGTTCCTAGGGACATTGTTGCTAAGCAATATCACTCGGGTCATCTCTTGAAAGACCTTATTCTTCCTCTCAACAACTCCATTTTGTTGAGGTTTCCTAGGAGCCGAGAACTCATGAGAGATGCCTAAGCTATTGCAATAGCTTTCAAAAGAGGCATTCTCAAATTCCCTCCCATGGTCACTTCTAATCCGTTTAATGCTTTTAATGTTAGAATTCATTTCATTTTGTATTTTAGTACAAAGCATTTTAAACTTATCAAAAGTTTCGGATTTTTCTCTAAGAAAATATGTCCATGTAAATCTAGAGAAATCATCAACACAAACAAAAATGTATCTCTTTCCACCTAAACTCTCGGTTTGCATAGGACCCATGAGATCCATGTGGAGAAGCTCTAGGGGCTCCTTGGTGGAGAGATACTTGCCCTTTTTGTGCATGCTTTTAGTTTGTTTTCCTTGTTGGCAATGTCCACAAATACCATTGGCTTTCTTCCCAAGCTTAGGGAGGCCACGCACACACTCGAACTTTCCAAGGGTTCTTAAATCCCTAAAGTTCATGTGGCCAAGTCTTTCATGCCACAACTCTATTTGCTCATCCATGGACACATTGTTTGAGACTATTCTAGCTTCAAGACAATAGCAATTGTCGCTAGATCTCATACCTTTCAATAAGGTTTGTCCATCGGGCTTTAGGATCGAGCAATCATCTTTACAAAACAAGAAGGAATATCCTTCATCACTTAGATATGAAATGCTTATTAAATTGGCTTTCAAGCCATCAACAAATAAAGCATCGGATAAGGAGGGTAATCCGGGAACGGAAATAGTTCCTTTCCCTACAACCTTCTTTTTGGATCCATCACCAAAAGTGACATATCCTCCTTCCTCCATAACAAGAGTCTCGAAGAAACTCTTGTTTCCCGTCATGTGCCTAGAGCACCCACTATCTAAATACCAAAAATTAGAAGAATTTGCCTTTAAGGCTATTTGAGCAACATGGCAAACATTTTCATTCTTTCTAATCCACCTAGAAACAATCTTAGCTTTCTTAGTGGTCTTTGGTACATGGGCTCTAGATGTCCTAGGATCATGCATAATAATATTATCATTCCTAGGAACATGCATCATGGCTCTTTTCTTTTTCTTCTCTATCATGCTTCTAGTTTTGTACATTTTTATATATCGAAAGCAATGTGGTCTAATATGACCATCAAATCCACAAAAGTGACATATAGGAGTAAAATAAGGAATCATACCTTGTCCTTGTCTTTATGGATGAATGGGTTCAATCCATCTTCGTTGTTGAACCGGTCTTGGTTGCTTCCTAGCTTGAGGTTGCATGATAGGTCTCTTTCCTTTGTGAGCCATTTGAGGAGGAATGTTGGCTTGAGGGACCCTAGGAGGTTGAGCTTGAGTTTGCCTTCTTGGCCCCATTTTCACTTGTGCATTTGAACATTGTCCTACTTCTAACTTCTTCCTAGGAATTTGCACATATGAAGTTTCTTCGTTCTTCAAACCCTTGACAAACACGGTCTTGTTAGAGGTTGAGATCTTCTTGTCATCTTCATACCCAAGACCCCTCTTGTCACATGAACTCTTTCCAACACCAAGCATATGGTCAAGCTTCTTGGTGCTAGAATCCATCCTAGTCATAGAATTTCTAACTTCTTCAAGCTCCCTCTTTAAACTTTCTTCATTCCTCCTAGATAAGACTAACTCATCTCTTAGCTTATCTTCCATCTTCTTGAATTTTTCTACTTGTTCACCTAAGTGGTCATTATGAGATGCAAGCTCAAGATTTTCTTCTCTCAACATCTTGATCTTTCTTGTGCTCTTGATTGCTAAATCATTAAACTCGGCATGGCATTTAGCAAGCACCTTTTTCTCCACAAAACTACTTATGGAGTTAGACGAGGAATCACTTTCTTCATCAATTGAGTCATTTTCCTCTTGACTTATTTCCTCTCTCTCACTTGCACTTTTGCTTTTATGGGAGGAGGCAAAAGCTAGGAGATTAGCCATGAGCTCTTCATCACTTGAAGACTCATCTCCCTCAATGGAGTCATCACTACTTCCACTCCAAATGGCGGCCATCACTTTTCCCTTTTTCCTCTCATTGTGATTTGCACATTCGGGGGCAAAGTGACCTATGCCACCACACTCGAAACATCGGACCCCCTTCCTTTCGGTCCTTTCTTGCCTAGGTTCAAACTTCTTGAAAGTGCCCTTTTTCTTCAAATCTTGACCTTTTGATCCAATGCCCTTTCTTCTAAACTTCATAACCTTGTTGAACCTTTTTACAAACAAGGCAAGGTCTTCATCCGAGTCAACCTTCTTTGCCTCCTTTTCATCCTTGGAGGTTTTTAAAGCAATTCCTTTTTGCTTTTTAGTGGGTGTGGAGATAGGCCCTTTCCTAGACTCATAAGCTAGAAGTCTCCCAATCACCTCACTCGGCTTCATATCCTTATATCCACTATTTTCTTCTAAAGCCGTCACCTTCGATTCAAACCTATCGGGTAGAGATCTCATAATCTTTTGCTTGATTCTCCTATCCGAATATGGATCACCAAGTTGATGGCTTTGGTTGACTATATCCATCAACTTGATCTCGAAGTCGTTGAAGCACTCATACTCCTCCATCTTAAGCATCTCGAATTGAGTTTGGAGGACTTGAAGTTTAGAGTCCTTCACCACTTCGATTCCCTCATGTGCAATCTCTAGGATGTCCCAAGCCTCCTTAGCTATCCTAGTATTTTGAATCAATTTATATTGATTTTCATCCATAGCACACAAGATGGCATGCATCACCTTCCTATTCCACTTTAAAGCCTTAAACTCTTGCGCGTTCCATTGCGCCTTAGGCTTCAATACTTCTTCTCCTCCACCATTGGGAGTCATCTTGGGTAGATCATATCCGTCTTCCACCGCCATCCATGCACGGTCATGAATTTGGCATATGTAGGATTCCATCTTCCCTTTCCATTGGAAATAGTTCAATCCGGTAAGAAGTGGAGGCCTTGTGCTTGAAGCACCTTCGTTGCCACCACCATTTCCACCGTTTCCACTCATAGTGTTTATGAATGAATGAAATGAATGCAAATGTATGAATGATCAAAAATCACACAAAATGCAAAACACACCAAAATAAGCAAGGATCACCTATGTATGTCTAGGAACCCGCTCTAATACCAATTGAAACAAATTATAGCACGGTGTGTATAAAACTATCTAGAGGGGGGGTGAATAGATTTTAAGCTTTTTACCCAATTTTTCGTGTTAGTCCAAATTACGAAATTACCCCTAAATAGATAAAGCAATAAATCAAGTATAAAATACGGAAATTAAATAAGACTTGATTTTTACGTGGAAACCCTCACGGGAAAAACCACGGGCTAGTAAGTAAGCCACACTCGAACCTTGAATCCACTAAATGTGTAAAACGATTACAACCTAATCCCGGAAGTAATCACACACCTACCTAATCTCGGTATGAGTGAACCTAGTCCAATTTGCTTGCGATCTAAGCAACCTAATCCCGCATGCTACACACAAGACTTACTTTATCTATGAAGAGAATAACAACCCTAAGTGAATATATGAATATCCAAAATGCAACATAGAGCAAGGGAAACCCTATATGCTTATCTAAGATGATTAATATGCAATTAGAGCAATACTAGATATTAAAAACTAAATGACATGTTCAATCAAATAGTTTAGCTAATCAAGATTAAGCACAAAACCTAATTAGCTATCATAATACAACTTCTCAAACATACATCACACTAATCTCAATCTTGTATCAAAAGATATATGAAAATCATACAAGTAATAAATTGAGATTGCTTGTTAAGAAAAACACAAAATATGTAAGATATTAGTGAAAAACTTACCAAGCAAAGTATGATGAAGAATCCATGCAAGATGTCATCTAGATGATCAAGGATGATGCTAGATGATGATTGATGATCATGAAAAAGTGTTTGAGTAAACTAAAAATGAGTTCTTTGGAATTTTTCTTCTCTTTGAAAAATATCCTAAGTATAGAATCTGAATATGAACTCATGTGATTGACCTAAAGTCAAAGTGGCATATATATAAGGGGCCAAAACAAGGTGTGGTCGTTTTAATAAGTTTGCCTCATATTTGCCTTGGGCGCTGTACGTAGAGCGCCTCTTGTACAGCACTTGTACAGCGCCCCAACTCTGTTCTCACGGGAAAACGGAGTGGCGCTGTACGTAGAGCGCTTTGTACAGCGCCTGTACAGCGACCCAACAGCGACCGAATTAAATCGATCAGGTCTGAACAGCGCTCAATGGGCGCTGTTCGTACAACGCTTCTGTAGAGCGCTTTTGGGAGCGCTCAATGCAAAAATGCAATCCTAAGTCTAAGCATGACAAGGCAATTGGATATGCAAGATACAATCAAACTAACATGCAAGAAGAGATGTTAATGAACATTAATGCACAAAAATAAGACACACAACATACAAGTATTAAACATATGCATGAGTTGTGTGTGTGTGCAACTATCTCTTCAAGACAAGTAAGCACAAAGAAATATACCTTCGGTGCTTATCAATACGAGGTCTTCAAAGGGCTTCGAACAATAAACCCGATACCTAGGCTACCCTTACAAAGAACCCCAACATGTGGTTTGTCCACGAAATGAGACAATCAACAAATGGGAACCTTACAGCCTTATATACACCCAAGGTAGGTCCCTTGCTAGGGATAGATAGCCAACCTATACACCCTAGGTTGGCTACAAACCTCAAAACGTGCATATTTTACGAGTTTTTTACATTTGCCCAAATGTTTGCTTTCTAATCCGTTAACTCCCTAGTCTCCATCATATCTATCTTTCATTACATTCATATTCCATTTTTAGTTACATTTCTAGTTTCGTTTTAAGTATTGGCTATTTCACATTTCAACATTATCAGCCATTTATCTTTATTGCATTAATATCACTTAAGTATAGATTAGTTTTAGCTAAATTCCGATCTCTGTGGACGACCCTTGCTTGCCACAATACATGTGTTTTCATAACCTTTATAGGCATTGCTAGGTTTACCAATATTGTTTGACAAGTGGATTTTAAATACACACAAAACGACTTTGTCAAAATGGCGCCGCTGCCGGGGATCAGCGTGTTTAGCTTTAATTAGTTTTATTTGAGTAGTATTTGATTTTAGTTTCATTTTTGTTTTATTTTGTTAGTGTCTTTTTACATCGTGCGGTATTCTTTTCATGAAATTTCAGGATTTTAGGTTTATGCACGGACGAATATCACTAAGAAGAGTAGTTCTACCGATCAACGATAATATACATCAAGTGAGAAGAATAGTCGATCAGTTTGAGGGGAACATGGAAGAAGGAGTTCCTCAGAATCATCATGAGCAACAGGCTCATGATCCAAATCCATAAGAGCAACAAGCTTTTAAGCAATAGGGTAGTGTACATGGGGATAAGCAGTTAGGCCTCACCATGGGCGAGTACACACTTCCCTTCATAGGAAATGTGCCTACAGCTATAGTACTTGATGATGTGGCGAGGCAGTACGAATTGAAGAACATGCACATCGGCCTCCTACCATCTTTCAGTGGAAGACCTACTGAAGATTGCCTTTAATTCATGAAGCAATACGGTGCCACATTAGAAACATTTTCGGTGATGGCTCACCAAGCAGTACTAACTAGAGAGCAGCTTCACCTCAGATGTTTCCAGTACTGTTTGAAGGACGGGGCAATGACTTGGTACATGAACTTGAGGCCAGGGTCATTGGTGACATGGGGTCAAGTGTGCAAGGTGTTTTTCAACAAATTTTTCCCGTCACAAAAGCCAAAGGATCTACGATTGAAGATTGCCTCTTTCTATGAGGAGGACGGTGAACCCTTCCACGAAGCATGGGAAAGGTTTAACTTGTTGCTTGCTCAGATGCCGTCGCATACATACCATCTAGAGTTGAAGGTGAATTCCTTTTATAATGAACTTTCTTCTATTACGCAGATGCTAGTGGATAATGTATGTAGGGGTACAATAGCCGACAGGAGAGTGACTGAAGCCTATGATATCTTGGAAAAGATCACCCAAAACTCACAACAAAAGACATCCAATATGAGAAAGGGTGGAAGACTAGATATGGGACCGGACATCCAAGTGCAAATTCAGATGTCCCGAATGAACAAAGAGCTCAAATCTATTAAGGACCTTATAACAGGATAGTCGGGGTCTTCCCATGGAGTTAGTCAAGTCATGGGAGAGATAGATGAGGGAGAGGGCTAGATTGGGCAAGAAGAGGAAGCCCAAGCCTTTGGGGAATTCCAGAGGTAACGGAATGACCCGTATTCGAATACGTATAATCCAGGGTTGAGGAACCACCCTAACTTATCTTGGTCAAACAACAACCACCTAGGTGCGAGTAACAACCCAAGTGGGAACAACTACCAAAGTGGAAACAACTACCAAGGTGCGAATAACAATCAAGGGTACCAAAATCATGGATACAATAGGTATAACCAACAAGGAGGTCCTAGCAATAACAATAAACAGTGGGGTAGTTTGAGTAACAACCCTCTAACCAACTTCAACTCTCAAACACCCTCTAACCAACCAAAAGACAAATCGTTGGAGGAGATAGTCAATACGGTGACAAAAATAGTCGGCATAGGTTCTGAAGCCCTCAAGAACACTTTGCATGCATCGGAGCAGAGAATGACAGCTTACATGTAATCCAACGATCAGAGAGCCAATAGTCATGGAGCGTCACTAAAGAAGATGGAGACATAATTGGCCCAACTTCTGGATACAGTGGTTAAGCAGAACAAAGGGAAGTCACCTAGTACCAATGAGCACATTAATGTGCTAGAAGTGGTCGAGGAGGAAGTTGAGAAAGTGGTAAGACCGGAGATTACACCCAACCAAGTGAGAGTTCTAGAGCCCTCCACTAAGATAGAGGTGGATAATGTGGAGAAGGGCACAATGAATGAAGAATGGGAAAAGGGTGAAGATTTCCCCATTAAATTGACAGATCCCAGAAGCTTCGTTATAAACGTGACCATTGGAACTTCACCAAAAATGGGAGCGGTGCTTGATATAGGAGCTAGCGTCAATATGATGCCATTAGTGTTGTACGAACAGTTGAAGATCCAGTCAATCAAACCAACTTCTATTACTCTGATTATGGCGGACAACACTCCTAAAACTCCAATTGGAGTGGTTGAAGAAGTCTACGTGAATGTGCACGGTTTGACAGTCCCAGTGGAGTTTGTTATGTTAGATGTAAAAGGAGGTGGATCCTATGGTAGGGATTGGAAGTTACTCTTTGGAAGGTCAATTATGGCCACAACTGGAATGGTGGTTGATATCCTTTCTAGGAACATTTCGTTCAGTTGTGGAGGTAAGAGTGTAAACTTCAAGGTTGACCGTCCCAAGTTGAGTCAAGTGGATGATTGCCTTGTATTGGAAGCCCCGAAGCTAAGAAAGAAGAGAAGCCAAGTGTTCGCTCTCGTGCAAGCCTTTGAGGGTATTTCCGATATGAAGAAGGGCAACCATGATTGCTTGAATGAACAAGAAGCAATTGAACTTGAAGAAGATGATTTGGCCACAAGAACCTTTGAAGAGATAGGTGAGCTAGAGAGAGAGAACACAAAGCTCATACTAGAAGTTAAGTTGCTAAAGGCCGAGAATGGAATGTTGAGAAAAAGGGTTCATGATTTCTCAACATTGAACAAAGAATTAGGAGAGCAAGTTGTGGTGCTTGACAAAAAGGAGAAGGAAGTCTCCAAAAAATTACAAGATTTGGCCAGACTCACTGAAGAATTTGAGGAAGAGAATGCGAGAAGGTCAAGGAAGATGCTTATGGGGGTTGAGAAGTCAACCAATGAGTTACAAGCACGTTTGAACAAGAAGGAGGAAGAATTGAAACTCGCCAAGGTCAAATAGTGCAACTTTATTAGTAGTATAATAAGAATCAAAGATTTTATTTGATAAGTAGATAAATAAAAGGAATTTGTTTATCTAGTCAAATTAGGAAGTCTTTTGATATAGTCATAATAGGATAATACACTAAAGAGTTGGATTAGGGTTTGGATTCTAAAGATTGATATGAGTCTTTTTTGTCGGTGGATTTCGGCCAACCTAATCCTCTTGGAGTAAGGATTTCGGTCACCACCTAGTTTTCCTATCATAGAATTCGACCAACCCTAAATAATTTTAAAGAAGGATTTCGGCCACCTATATATTTGATAGTATAGAATTCAGCCACCCTACTTCTTGCTAGAGAGAATATTTTATTTTGCTTAGAAAAATAAATCCAACTCTTAGACATAGTGTGATTTTCGGCCAAGAGCAAAAAGAGAGAAGAAACATTTTATTTCGATAGTGCACTACTAGCTTTTACATCAAAATGCTTTGTGCACAACTTCGAATAAGGTTCACGCATGTTTCGATCAAAAGATTGAGAACTCACAAGTGACCGAACGTTCTTCGTTTTTTCTCTAGGAAGATTATTGTGACTAACAAAAGAAAAAGTTTTTGTTATCCATCCTCAAGTACACAATTCAAAGAAAGGGAGACCACACTCCTATGTGATTCACATTCGTGATTGGATTGGAAGATCTTGCGGATTACAATCGGCACAACATTTGCGACATGTGGAAAAAGGTATGATATCTTTTGTTATACATTAATTAGTCAAGGGTTAAGGTTCTTCTTTTAAGGATAATTTTTAAACTATACAAATCTATTTTTCGCTTCCGCCGCGTGTATTTTCCCTACAATTGGTATCAGAGCCTTGGTTGTACCCTTGATTAATTGATGTATATATACGTGAATCTATTTCTTTTATTGTGAATATGCATCTTTTAGAAAGAGATGGCACTTTAGGTATTCTCATATATAATTACATTGTAATGTATGGATTTATATATGATATTATAATATGATTTGTTGTTGCTCGATTTTGGTCCTAGAATTTCAATGTATTTTTGTTTCGGAATTGTAACAAGAAGGGTGGCCTATTATCGCCATAATTTCTTCTTGGTAGTTGCTAAGTTTTTTTATATTTTGCTATTGTAATAAAAATTACTGCAGAAAATATTATATTAAAAATTCTGCAGTACATATAATAATAATAATAATAAAAACTGCAGTATAAATATAAATAAAATAAAATAAAAAATTCTGCAGTAATATTTCTGATGTAATATATTCAAGTATCGAAGAATCGAAGATTTGAAGAATTGGAAGCGGAAAAAGGAAGCAACTGGAACCAAACTTACACCGTGCGCACCAAAGCAACAAGTATGCGCGCATAAAAGCGAGCAACTGCGTTTGTTGTGGTGTGGGGCGCACGGCTGCCCATGGGGGCTGGGTGCATGCGCACGCCCATGGGTGGGGCAGCCAAGGTGCTCCCACGAGACAGCCGCTTGAAGACTTGTTCGCCAAGTTAGGGTTTTCGTATTTCCAACAAATGTAATTTACTTGTTTTTTCTAGGATGGACCATAATTGTGGCTATTTATTTTTCCATAAATATTACAATATTTGTTATTGTTTGATAACATGTCATATAGAAAAGGAGTGCCACTCATATATCTCTTTTGGTATGAACATGCATTGAATGATTTAGGTATCTAATTGGCATCTAGATAACTTGGTAAATCATTCGATGGAATTTAATCACATGCCTTAAATAATTGAGTGGGAGAAGATGTTTTGGTTTCCTATGGCCTCCAAGGTTAGTTGAGCTTTATGTTTCGTGCGATAACTCCCCAAGGGGTATCCATGAATGGAATTTAGCAAGATACTTCCTTACAATGATAGACTAGACAATTGACTCAAACGATATCTACTCTCAAAGGAGGGATTTTTGTGAGGGAATATATTGAAGGTCAAAATCTTGGTAACACACTCAATGTGGTTTTGTTGATATCCTCCCAAGAGTTCTTGTCAATAAAATCACAAACTTAAAATTGAAAACGCTGGTTGTTATGTTAACAATTAGGTGGGACCTAGTCCAACTAGTAAATGGTGAGAACTCTGATCCCAAAGGAGGCGTGACATTTATGGGTGTTGGATCACCGTTGAATTTTTCGATTGAATTATTTACTTAATTCAAGATAAATATTCGAAAGTGCTTTATCATGATTATTTACTTATATATATTTTTTGTTTTATTTAGAAATCATGACCCCATCCCTAATCAACATCCTAAAAGATAATACTTTAACCGGTGATAATTATGTCACATGGAAAAAGAAAATTGGGTCACATGGAAAAGGAAAATTGGATTGGAAGATCTTGCGGATTACAATCGGTGCAACATCAATCGTCACGTGGAAAAAGGTACGATATCTTTTGTTATACATTACTTAGTCAAGGGTTAAGGTTCTTCTTTCAAGGAAAATTTTTAAACTATACAAATCTATTTTTCGCTTCCACCGCGTGTATTTTCCCTACAGTTTTGGCAACCTCAAATTCTTTCAGACATGGCACGTGGGATTAGAATTCCTCTAAAGTTTGACAAAGCTACCTTAGAGGGTGATTATGGCCACTTTGCTCGCATGCTGATTGATGTTGACCTTTCTAAGCCTTTGCCTGATTCTATCATGATAGAAGTTAGGGAAGATTGTTTGTTTCTGTCCCTTTACTTCGAGAATGTTCCAAGTTTATGCTCAGTTTGTTACTCTATTGGTCATTTAGCCACCTCATGTCACCGTGCGGCCCGATTTACAGGGAATGTCACCACCGAGCCAAAAGACAAGAATTCGGAAATAGGAAGATCCAGAATTAGACAAGAGTACAGACCAAAACACAAGTCAAGAGATGTTCCGACCTCTCGAGTCTTTGAGACTATCAAATCGGGTATTGATGCCATTGTGACTAATTCCGATAAAGCTGCAACCTCCCTTCCAAATAAGACAACTTTAGACCCGGCTGCCTCTTCTAGTTCACTCAGGCCAATCATTCCTACTGGACAAGGAGAGACCTTGAAAAACGCTGTTTATTTGGATGATTCCACAGACCCATTACACACTAAGCATGTAGATGTTAATGCCATGATAGATCCTGTTATTGCTCATATGGAGTCCTTGATAGATCCTCCCATGGTAGATCCAATTTTACACACTCTTGTGGGTGAAGTTAGCTCTGACACTGATAGTGAAGGCACTGAATCAGACTTCAGCTACCCCACAGCTTTAGACATCACAGGTATTCAGGGTGAAGTCTCTTGGGCAGATCAATTGGAAGATTCAGGTTGGAAGGAGGTTACCGCTAAAAAATGTAAGAAAAATAAAAAACAGGTTACCATTGTTGTTTCGCCCAAAACTAGGGCTACTAAAAATAAATTGTTATATAAATGATTGTCCTTTATTGGAACTGTAGAGGTATTGCAAACAGTGATACCTAACGTACTTTGAAAGACTTTTGTTCTCGTCATAAACTGAATTTTGTTTGCATTGTTGAACCGTTATATGCTTTTGAGTGCTCCTAATTTCTGGCGTTCTATGGGGTTACACTTTATTGATGCTAATGCTAGAGGTAATCCTAGTATGTGGATTTTTGGGTCTACTGCTTTTCAGGATGCTACTATTGTTCTATCTCATTCTCAATATGTTACTGTTTATACTCATTTGTGTGGGATTGTCCATCGAATCTCTTTTATTTATGCCAATGTGAACTACATCACCCGTAGATCTCTTTGGAGCTCTCTTATGGACATTGCTAGTTCAGATGATTCGTGGCTTGTGCTTGAGGATTTCAACTCGGTTTTAGGCGCTCATGAGACAACTGGTAACATTTCTACTATCTCTTATGATGATTTCCGTGTTGCTTTGACAGTCTGTGATCTTGTTTACATTGAAACGAAATGAGTTTTCCATACCCGGATAGGCCGAGGTAGGCGTGGTATGGTTCTTTCTCGTTTAGACAGAGATGTATGATCCCATGCTTTTCTGAATGCCTGGTCATAGATAGCTTGTGTTACCTTGCCTAGATCTCATTCAAATTATCACCCTTTATTGGTTTCTTGTTCTACTGGTGTTTCGCAGGGTCCACGACCCTTCATGTTTCAAGGTATATGGATTTCTCATCCCTCCTTTCTTAATTTGGTTAGATCGGTTTGGTCATCCACTATTACTATGAGTGGTACTGGGGTTGTTGTTCAGAAGTTGAAGCTGTTAAAAAATGCCTTAAGGAGGTGGAATTGGGAGGTGTTTGGGGATATTGCCTTGAATGTCACTAATGCTAATGAGAAAGTGATGCTTATTCAAAGTAGGATTGGTTCTGAAGGTTTTTCAGACGATCTTTTTCGTCTTGAGACTGCTGCTCTTGCAGATTTAGATAGTGTTCTAAAACAACATGAGATTTTTCTGAAAGAGAAAAGTAGAGTCAGGTGGCTTATTGAAGGTGATCGAAACTCTAATGTTTTTCATTCACTACTAAAGCGTAGAAGGGGAAAAAAGTCTCTTTCCTCTATTCAAATTGGTGAAAATATTTCTTATGATCTAGCTGAAATTGGTGAGCATGTTTCCTAATTTTATTAGCATCTCTTTTCGGATCCTGGCAACAATAGTTCAGACTTCTCTATAATTCGAGAGCATGTGCTCTCATTAGTTACTGCTGATGAGAATGCTTCGATTCTCCGGGTTCCCTCTTTTGATAAAGTGAAGAGTACAGTTTTTACCATGGATCCTCTAAGTGCTCCTGGTCCTGATAGCTTCTCGGGCAGATTTTATTCTCATTGTTGGGAAATTTTGGGAGATAATGTGGTTTTAGCTGTTTAGGATTTTTTTCACACTGGTCTAGTTTTTTCGGGTTTTAATTCTAATTTATTGGTCCTTATTCTGAAGATTTCAAATGCTCTCTTGGTCGATCAGTTTCGCCCGATTGCTCTTGATAATTTCCTGTTTAAGGTTATCACTAAGATTATTGCTAACTGCTTAGCCTAAATTTACTCACGCATTATCTCCTCAAATCAATTTTGTTTCATTAAGGGTCGTCAAATTGGAGACTGTATTGCCAGTGCTTCTGAATGTTTTAATATGTTGAGTAATGGTAGTCGCAGTGGGCACTTGGCTTTAAAAATAGACATTCTAAGGCTTTTGATTCTATTAGTTGGCCTTTTCTCTTTGAAGTCCTTCGGTGCTTTGGTTTCTCTGAGAGTTTTATTGGTTGGGTTACGACTATTTTTTATTCAGCTAGGATCTCAATTCTTATTAATAGTTCCCCTCAAGGCTATTTCCCCTATTCGCGTGGTGTGCGGCAAGATGATCCTTTCTCTCCCTTGCTTTTTTGTTTGGTGGAAGATTTTTTAAGCAGATATCTTACGCATCTAGTACACTCAAGCTCTAGGACTTCTATCTCTTCTCTGGTTGGGATGCGTGCCCCTTCGTATTTTCTCTATGTTGATGATGTTATCCTCTTTTGCCGGGCTTCTCCTCAGAATTTACGAGTGATTTTAGATGCTTTTACGCTTTATGGTTCTCTCTCAAGTCAACGAGTTAATTGGGAAAAATCTTCCATATTCTTTGGCGAGGCATCTCCGGGCCTCGAATTACTAATTTTCTCTCAATGTCTAGGATGCGTAAGGGCGGTGATTCAATGACTTATCTAGGGGTCCCTCTTTTCATTGGTGCGCCTAAACGTCAATGGCTGATTCCATGGGCTGATAAAATTAAAAGTAAATTGGAATCGTGGAAGAGTTTCTCTCTTTCAATGGCAAGCAGGTTATGTCGTATTAATTCAGTGATTATGGGTTCCTTTTTGCATTCATTTCAAGTTTATCGTTGGCCTTCATCTCTTTTGAAAGATTTAAATGCTGCTATTCGGAATTTTTTTTTGGACTGGTTCGATCGATGGTCGTAAATCTGTCTAAGTTGCTTGGAAGTCTTGTTGCAGGCCTACGGATAGTGGTGGTATTGGTGTTAAAGACCTTGGTATTCTTAACAATGCCATGCTTAAGAAGTTCACATGGAGGATGTTAACTGAGGAGTCCTTCATTTTCACATATCTTTAGGCTCATTTTTCCACTCAGGATCACAGACCTAGTACGTGGTATGTTGTTTCTTCTGTTTGGCCAGGTCTAAAATTGCATTATACCCCCTTGATGATTGAGTCTAAGTGGTTGGTTGGTCGTCACTCTAAGGTTCATTTTTGGATAGATAATTGGTTGGGAGATCCGTTGATTGATCTGGTTGAGGATAGGTCATCGTTACAACCTCCTCTGGATTTTGTTGTAAGTGATATTTACTCAAATGCTACGGGTTGGGATATCCCTGCTTCTTTTCACGTTTCTTACCCGAATGTTGCTTCTGAGATTGAGAAGGTGGTGGTTAGCACTGACCCAAACTCGTTAGTTTGGACTTGTTCCCTGGACGGTGTTGTTTCTTGTAAATCTGCTTATGATTCTCTTTCTGAAGTTAGGATATCTGTTTTTTGGGGTAAGCAGATTTGTGTGTCTTTTATTCTTTCTTCTCGCTCTGTCCTCATTTAGCGCTTGTTTCATGGTAAGATTCCTACAAACATTGCGTTGCGTGCCAGAGTTTATATTTCCCCATCTCGTTGTCGATTTTGTTGTGCTGTAGAGGAAGACTTAAGATATCTATTTCTTGACTGCCCATTTGTTTGTGGGTTGTGGGATGTTGTATCCTCTATATTTGGAATAAGCTTAAGTTGGATGGTACTTGTTTAGACCTTTGGCAGGAGGCGATGAAGGTTGTCTTTAGCGCTCAATTGAAAGCTCTTTAGCGGGCTTCTATCATCATGGTTTTCTGGGTGGTGTGGTTCCTTCAAAATCAAGCTACCTTTGAGGGTGGCAAGCCTGTTTTTACCGATGCTCTTTCCTTAATTTGGCGTTCTATTCACGAGGCAGACTCCCTTCAGTCTGGCACTATGAAGAATTCAGTGGATAAGCTTCAGACTCTTCAACAGCTTCATGTCTCTGGTCGTCTTTCCAAGGCTTCTCGAATTTTAGAGGTTAATTGGCGCCCTCCCTCGCTGGGCTGTCTTAAGGTTAACACGGACGAGGCTGCTTTTGGTAGTCCTGGCCTTGCTGGTTGTGCAGGGGTTTTTCACACATGCAAGGGTTTCGTTAAAGGTTGCTTTGCTATTCCTCTTGGTGTCTACTTTGCTTTTGAGGCTGAATTGGCCGCTACCGTCCACGCTATTGATTATGCTTGGACTTTTGGCTGGCGTCTGTTATGGTTGGAGAGCGATTCAACTTTTGTAGTGAATATCCTTCGTTCTAGGTCCCATAAGGTTCCTTGGCGTTGGCGCCCCACTTGGGATAGGTGTTTGAGCTTAATCTCTCAAATGAACTTTGCTGTCACTCATATTTATCGGGAAGGTAACCAAGTTATAGATAGTTTAGCATCCAAGAGCCCCAGTATCGTCTCTCCTACATGGTGGTGGACCACTCCAAATTTTTGCAATTCCTTTATCTTCAATGATTTTTGTAACAGACCTTCTTTTAGGTTCTGTTGATCTGTTTTGTTTTCTTCTTTTGTTCTCTTTCTTTTTTCTTTAATAAAATGTTGGGATGGGGTTGATCCGATCCCCAACAACCTTATATATATAACTACTTAATACTTTTGACAAATAAAAAAAAAAAAAAAGAATTTATAGCTTGTTTTTAAACTTACCAAATAATGTAATACTTCAACAAAAAAAAAAAAAAAAAAAAAAAAAACTTAATGATTAAAACTCAATTATGATATTGGTTTAGAGAATTTATTCACTATTCCATTAATTACGAAATTGCCTCTTGATTATCTATTAATAAGTGATTTATAACATTTAATAGCAATCTAAATTGCATATGAATTGACCCATTCCTATTGAGTATCTTTTATGGTAAATTATTTGTTATTGTACCCATTCCACTCATTTACAATGACGCTTTTTGCTTCTTTTTTTTCTTCCTTTTTTGATTGATGAGTGACGCTTTTAGCTTTTAACTACAAAACTAAACATATTCACAAATTACATACATCATGCATCCAAATTTCATATATATTTTATTTGTCCAATTTAGATACCTACTTTTCAAGATGCCTTTCCATTAATGATTGATGACTAATTTATTGTCACAAATTAATTTTATAGATCCAAGTAATCTGATCACTAATTAGTGTTTCAGGTTCAAAGAAAATGAAAAGCACATATGAAAGAAGTAACAAAAGTTACATTGGAATCCAAACAAATACCAAATTCAACTAAGTCAGCTATTTTTTGTCATGTGATGACTAATAATGATATATACAACTTCATTAACATTTCATGTATAAAGACTCAAACCACTTTACATAGACAAATAAAGTTTAAAAAGATGATATATAAATACAATACATAATATTTCATATATATATATATATAGAAAATACTATCTGCTGTATTCTTTCAATTTTCCTTCAAATTCCTAGAAATCAAACAGGTTAGGAAACATAAATCAGAACAGGAAAAAAACAAAAAATGAACAATAAATTTCACAACAGGTAAAAAAAAAAAGAATAACAAATGTATACAATAAAAACCAAGCATGATTTGGAGGAAATTAAGAACTGGCATTCATAATCCAAGATAGTTTGCTAGGCTTTGTTATGCTTATTAATATATATATATATATATATATATATATATATATATATATATACATATGCTACAAAATGTAGGAGTTCTCCACTTTGATTCACTTGTGATCGTGTTCTCTGAGGAGTGGGGACGACTTTGTATGTCTCCTTTTTTCTATGATTTCTAAGCAACCAAAAAAGACTCCATATTAATAGAATTAACAGTATTCAAAATATCAATCATATTACTGGCAAATTAACAGATAATTCTTTAGTCTTTTCCAAAATAAAAATAATAACTTCAAACTCAATAACACTTAAGTATGTAGAAAGCACTATAAAATTAGCAAGTGATAAAGTAGGAAAGGGAGAAGATTTCTAACTTGTTCAAAAATAAAGAATCTCGTCCATGTCGAAAATGATGCCTTGCATGGTGCACCATCCTGGATACGGATGTCAAGCTGTAGACGAAATAGAAGGGTTTTTAAGTGATGAAGATAAATGATCAAGAGAGAAGTGAGGAAGTCATGAAAGATAAGAAATTGATTTCGAGCACTGAAATTTGATTTGAGTGGACTAAGTACGTGTTAACAAAATGAACGGTTGTTAATTGATATTCTTCACCAAAGAATTTAAATTTATAGAAGATGGATTGGAAAGTGAAGAGCTGGATAATAAAGGTTGGAAAATAAAAAGGTTAAAAAAAAAGGGGAGAGGAATGTAGTAAGGGAGGGAGGTAATTAAGGAGGTTGAAAGAATAAGAATTTATGATTGTCTTTTAAACTTACCAAATACTATAATATATATAACTAATTAATATTTAAAAATTAATTATTGGAATGGTTAATAGAATATATTAATTATCCCATTAATTACGGGATTGTATAGAGAGAGAGTAAATAAACCAATTTTGGAAGAATAAGAATTTATGATTGTCTTTTAAACTTACCAAATATTAAAATATATATAACTAATTAAAAATTAAAAATTAATTATTGGAATGGTTAATAGAATCTATTAATTATCCCATTAATGGTGAAAATCAGTGTTCTAGTATGCGCTAGGCGCTACGCGTACGGTGGACCGCTGCCTGGCGCCTAGGCAGTTTTTTTTTTTTTTCAATACACAACCCCCCACTTCAATTTGTCATTTAATATGTTTATTTCAATTTTTCCTTCAACATGTTTAAACATTCACAAATTCATCAATAGATTCAACACTATACAATATAATGAATATATGAATAATTAATTGATGAGAGAAAATAGATGAGAGAAAATAAAACAATCACAACACAAGATATACATGGAAAACCTAAATCAGGTAAAAAACCACGGGCCATTAGGACGACAGAGAAAGTTCCACTATATAATAAATTGTTATAACCATATACTCTATGATTCTCTCTCTCGCCTCAACCCCAAACAATAGAGCCTCACTAAGTCCCTAAGCTCACAACCAAGCTTTATATTGTAAGGATTCCCATTAATAGATTGGCTTATTTCGTGGTCAAACCACATGTTGGGGTTTGGTTGTAAGGGTAGTCTAGGTGTTTGTTGAAGATCAAGACCCTTTCCAAGACCTCAAGAGGACAAGCACCAAAGGTATATATCTAGTGCTTACATTGGCTTGAAGAGATATAGTTGCACACACACACAACATGCATAACTCTTATTCTTGAATGTTGTGTTTATATTTTGTGTGCATTGTGCTTTATTGATTTATTCAATATCTCTTCTTGCATGTTGAATTGATTGCATCTTGTTATATGATAATGCCATGACATGTTAGGCATTAGGATGCATTCAATACCTACACTTGCACTTCATGTATGTTAACTTTTAGTGTGGAGTAATTCGTTTCCCTAAGGATGTTCGGAAACATCCGCGCGTGCACGGTAATGTGCTTTGTTTTGCGCGATGATCGCCGGTGGAGATGCCTTTGGCTTCTCCTTGGTTTCACCATTTTTGGTGAATCGGCGGTTACGTTCGGCGGCCTGGCCGCCGTTCGAAACCGCCGAATGAGACCTGATTGAAATATATCTCTCGGGTCCAAAACGGCGGTTGGGATCGGCGGTTTCCAAACCGCCAAATGAAGTCGCCGAAGTTCCCCTGTTCCACTCGGGAGCCATTCGGCGGTTCAAGTCGGCGGCCTGGCCGCCGAATGAAACCGCCGATCGGTGCGTTTCAAGGGCAAAATTGTATTTTCACCTGCCCTGTTTTTGGTCTCTATAAATACATCCTTATCTCTGGTTCAGAACACAAGTCTTTGATGATTAGAACCCTAGAGAGATATTTAGAGAGACTTGAGAGAGAAAGCTTAAAGATCATATCTTTATCTCTCTAAACCCATTCCCACATGCATAAATCTTCATCTAAGCATCATCTAGGATCATCTAGCATATGCTAATGCATGGGACTTCTTCAACACACATGGTATGATTTGTTGAACACTTTTATCTTACATAATTAGTGTTTTTACTTATCAATTTATCTCTTTTATCACTTGTATGTTCTTTGATTAATTTCTACATATAAGATTGAGATTATGTGTTGATTGGGTTTTTATTTGTTAGCTAGGCTTTAATGTTCATATGCCATCTAGCTAATTGATCTCATTTATTGATTGAGATTATTTTTCATAGCTTATTTAATTAGGTCATTATTGCCTAAAAGCTATGCCATGAACATTCTTGTGTGATTTATTGATAACTAGGTTGATAGATTGTTTTTTAATCAACTAGTTAATCCTTTGAATGTTTGTGGGTTTTATATGATAGCTTTGTATCTAGGATTGGTGATCCTTTACTTAGCTAAAGTTATATGCCATGTCATATAGCTATATGTGATATCTAGGATTGATTATATTGTCATCTTATAATCCTAGGTAAGCATTTAGAGTACCCTAGCTCTTATTGCATTAATTGAATATTCATACATATTCACATAGGGTTGTGCATCTCTTTTGAGAGATTGAAGTCTTGGGGCTAAGTGTGCTTAGGCCTCAAGCAAATTGGACTAGAGCCGCTATAAAAGGCCCGCGTGGTAGATTAGAGGGTGCTCACGCCAAGAGTAGTGTATCAGGGGATATCACTAGGGATTGAACCAAGAGTGGCGATTGGTAGTGTCCATAGCCTGAGGTTATCTAGGGTGAGGGTCCGAGAATCACTTGAGGGTGTAACCGTCTTTTCATATAGTGGATTTCGAGGTCCGAGTGTGGCGCACTTAACAGCCCGTGGTTTTTCCCAGTGGTTGGGTTTTCCACGTAAACATCAAGTGTCATTTACTATTTCCGCATCTTATTACACTTGTATGTTTTGTTGACTTGCTAGGGGTATTTTCGTAAAATTGACTTGCATGCGAAATTGGGTAACAATTAGATAAAATCTATTCACCCCCCCCTCTAGCTTTATATTGATAAACACACCTCGAGTATTTGAGAACTTTCATATATCATGACTCTCAGCTCACAAGATCCTCACCAAGAACCCCTCCAATATCCCCTAGGTCTCCCCTAAATATCACCCCACGGATCTTTAACTTGATCCACTGATATTCACTGGATCCCTCCACGGGTATTCCCTGGAGTCTCCCCCGGATCTCACCCACTCTCTCTAATGTTATATGGTGTTATTTTTGCTCCCCATCCTTCAATCTAATAACATAGATATTAGGTCAATTTATATTAGTTATAGGGAGTTTAAGATAAAAAGAAATCCTACTCCTAAACGTACAAGACTTACTTGTTTCACATAAATACTATTTCCTTTTATGACACGCCTTCTTGTAAAGAGTATTCCTTTTTCCTTCAAGCACAAAAACTTCCCAAAAGAACACTTTCCTTTTCTGTTGAAGAATTCACGTTCCATGCATGCTTATGATTGACTACGATTCGGGTCACGGTTGCACACCTGCTTCCTAAACCATTGCAAGTCACCTTAGATTACATCGCTCAGAAAACCGTGATCCATATGATGAAACGAACTACTTCTTCAGTTCTTCATGGTCTTCAAACCTCCCTAAAACACCAACTTCAATCTTCTAAACGTATCCCACGTCTCCAAGAAGTTTCACATCAGTTGAGTCTTGTTTAGTTAACATTGGGTTCATTCGAGAATACGAGCCAAAACCTAACAACCATTTCGTGTGGCATTAAAATCGGCCACTGATCCTTTTGAATTTGAAAAAATAAATAAGTCCATATTCAAATTGATGCATGCACACACCGACGAATTATATGAAAGAAAAAAAATCGCTACGCATGCAACAACACTGAGAACCAATGTAATTGTATGCTGTAAAAAATTGTATTTGCTGTAACTTATTTCAAAATACAATATCTGTTAACCGCCAAAAATGGCAGGGGTCAAAGAAGAATTTTCCATCAGCCTTGGAAGATAAATCGAGATGCAAGTATATCATGGAAGAAGTATACCGATATCCCGTCGAGCAGCTGGGTACAACTTCCTACCAACCACGACCAAGTTTAAAGTTAACTAGACTCAGAAGATACCAAGAAACTCAGAAAACAAGGCTGCAGGGATTCCGTTGTTGCGAGATCCTAGCACCCTTCTGCCATCCGGAATCTCGGTATCCCGGTACCCCGATATCCCGATACACTCATACATAGTTCAAGTACCTGGGAAGAAAGGAAGATACTTGAGTATCCCGATCCATCGAAAGCTAGTGATTAGCACTAGGCTAACAAACAGCCACGTATCAGTGCACGATCCCAGTACCCCGATCCCACCTAAAACAAGGTCAGGTACACCAAGGAACAAGCCGAATAGACGGACAAGCACAAAACACCACCGTTCAAGACAAGTAAAGAATTGCACCAATTCCCACCACTAAGAGTTCTATTTGAAATGGGAGTCAACTCCCGTACAATCTGTCGAGGAAAGAATCGCTTGATTCTATGGATCAAAATCCCCGACAAAATCGTTGATCACCAAGGAAAGTCCCGTGAATTGCTAAAACCCTAGACCAAAGTTATTGGAGTGCATTGCAAGAAACGAGACCTATAAAATATATCGCATGGTCACAAAAAGAGGGAGGTTGAGCAACCTAACCCTACGAGATACTTTTCCACTTATCGACATGTAAGAAAGCTCCATCACCATTATCAACCGAGTGTCTTACTCCATAATCATAGCTATCTAAGAATCTCCATTGTAACCCTATCAAATATTCATAATCAATAAAACAAAGGAAAGTTGTATGTGTGTTCCACGATTTACATGATTTATCCTTACTATTGACATCCCCCATTACTTATTGAATCGTTAGGAAGCTAAGGGTATCGAACTACTTGACACTCCTTCGACCGAGATCTATCTTGATTCCGGTCCCTTGAATTGTTAATTGGAAAAATCACCCCAGCGATAATTTTCGGTTAACACTTTTAGCACCGTCTGTGGGAAACTTACTCCCAACTTTCCAAAAAGCTACCTAGCTCTACCCTGAAGAATCAAAAGATGAGGCTCCAATCCTCTCAGGGGCAGCCCGACCCGTCGGGACCCCAATCCCTCGCTTCCACTCAAGGAAACTGTAAGGATTCCCGTTTTGTTGATTGGCTTATTTCGTGGTCAAACCACATGTTGGGGTTTTGAATGTAAGGGTAGTCTAAGTGTTTAAGGTTGAAGATCAAAGGCCCTTCCATGACCTCAAGATACAAGCACGCCAAATGTGTAATCTCTTGTGCTTGGTTTTCTTTGAAGAGAATTAGTAGCACACACACACTTAGCATTCTTGCTATGATTGCATATTTGCTTATTTTTATGTGCATACTCTTCACATGTCACTTTACACACTAGCACTTTGTTTTATATCTTGTTGTGTGTATATGTGCTTAGTAATTCGTTTCCTGATCGTGTTCGGAAACGTCCGCGCTCACACGTATGTGTGCTTGGTTTTGTGCGAAGACCGCCCACGGAGAATGCCCTTGGCTTCTCCTTGGTTTTCACCATTGTTGGTGATCGGCGGTTATGATCGGCGGCCTGGCCGCCGAATGAAACCGCCGTTTCAGTCCAGATTGGTCTGAAGCAATTATACGGTCAAGATCGGCGGTCACGACCGCTGTTCGAAACCGCCGTTCATACCTGATCGATTTTAATCTCTCGGTCTAATTCGGCGGTTGGATCGGCGGTCACGAAACCACCGAATGAAACTGCCGTTGATGCTCTGTTCTTCACGGGCTTAATTCGGCCGTCGTGATCGGCGGCCTGGCCGCCGATTGAAACCGCCGAACGGTGCGTTTCAGGGGCAAAATTGTCTTTTCACATGCCCAATTCTTGATGTCTATAAATATCTTATTTTCTCATTCTCTGATTAAGTTCTTTGAGACCTTAGAACCCTAAACTTTCAAGAGAGATTTTTGAGAAAAAATCAAATCAAGAACTCAACTTTAAACACTCAAATCAAATCCCTTTTGCATCAAATTTCATATTTGATCTTCTATGCCTTCATAGAATTGATCCATGCATGGTTTTGAATCATCACATCTTATTTGGTATGTTCTTCACTAATTTCATATTACTTTAGTGTTTTTCATATTAATACTTCTCTTTAATTACTTGTATGCTTTTGATTATATGCTAAATACAAGTTAGAGATTATTTGTGATGAAAATGATTGAGTGTTGATTGTGATAGCTAATTAGGTTTTTAATTAATCTTGATTAGCTAAGCTATTTGACATGTCATCTAGCCATTTATATCTAGGATTGTTTTAATTGCAAAATCATTATCCTAGACAAGCATATAGAGTAACCTAGCTCTAATTTGCATTTTGAATATTCATACATATTCACTTAGGTTGTTTCTCTTTATTGAGAAGTAAGTCTTGGGGCTAAGAGTGCTTAGGCCTCAAGCAAATTGGAATAGGGTTGCTAATAAAGGCCCACTGGGTAGAAGTGAGGGGTTACAGACCGGAGTGTTAGACGAGGTCTACATAGGTTGTAAACTTCATTTCAATTAGTGATTTCGAGTTCCGAGTGTGGCGCACTATACAGCCCGTGATTTTTCCCAGTGGTTGGGTTTCCACGTATACATCAAGTGTTATTTAAATTCCGCATTATATTACACTTGCTTGTATTTTTGACTAGTAGGGGCATTTTCGTAAAATTGACTTGCATGCGAAAATTGGGTAACAATAGTTAAAATCTATTCACCCCCCCCCCCCCCCCCCCCCCTCTAGATAACATATTTAGAACACACCGTATTTCTTTCAATTGGTATCAGAGCGGGTTCCTAGACATACATAGGTGATCCTAGCTTATTTTTGGTGTGTTTTGCATTTGTGTGATTCTTTGATCATTCATACATTTTGCATTCATTTCATCCATTCATTATACACTATGAGTGGAATCGGTGGTTCAAATGAGGGTGCTTCGAGCGTAAGGCCACCCCTCCTCACCGGCATAAATTACTCCCAATGGAAAGGGAAGATGGAGGCATATGTGTGTCAAATCCATGATAGGGCATGGATGGCCATTGAAGATGGATATTCGCCTCCTATGATGACTCCCACGGGTGGAGGAAAAGAAGTGCTCAAGCCTAAGGCACAGTGGACACAACCCGAGTTTGAGTTGTCCAAATGGAATCAAAAGGCGTGGCACACCCTTATATGTGCAGTGGACGAAAATCAGTACAAACTGATTCAGAACACTAAGATAGCCAAGAAGGCATGGGATATCTTAGAGGTTGCACACGAGGGAACCGAAGTAGTGAATGACTCCAAACTTCAAGTCCTCCAAACTCAATTTGAGACACTTAGGATGAAGGAGAATGAGTGCTTCAACGACTTCGAGATTAGGTTGATGGACATTGTCAACCAAAGTCATCAACTTGGTGACCCTTACTTGGATAGAAGGATCAAGCAAAAGATAATGAGATCGCTTCCCGAGAGGTTTGAGTCTAAGGTGACGGCTTTAGTTAAAAACAATGATTTTAAGGACATGAAGCCGAGCGAGGTAATAGGTAGACTTCTCGCCTACGAGTCTAGGAAGGGTCCTAGCTCCACTCCTTCAAAGAAGCAAAAAGGAATTGCTTTGAGTGCTTCTAAGGTAAGGAAGGAGGAGAAAGGTGACTTGGACGAAGACATGATTTTGATGCTTCAAAGATTCAAAAAATTTGTCAAGTTCGAGAAGCGTGGCTTTGGATCCAAAGGCCAAGACTTGAAGAAAAAGGCTCCCTTCAAGAAGCATGAGCCTAGGCAAAAGAAAGGGGTCCAATTCTATGAGTGTGGCGGCATAGGTCATATCTCACCCGATTGTAGGAATTTGAAGAACAAGAAAGAAAAAATGATGGTCGCCACTTGGAGTGAAAGTGATGACTCCGGAGAGGGAGATAAGTCATCAAGTGATGATGAGCTTATCAATAACTTCAAGGCATTGGGTGCCACTAATGAAGAAAATGAAGTTGTTGGTAAGAATTCCGTTGCTAGTGATCCCATAGAAGAGAAAGTCGAAGAAATAGCTCTAGAGGAGATAGTTGTTGCTTCACATTGGGATATGGCACTTATTGACTCAAGAGATCAAGGTGAAGGTCTTGATGAGGATATTGGATCCATAGGAGAGGAGGAGAGTCTAGAAGATGACACTAGTGGAGATGACTCCTTTTCTAACTCTACAAATGGAAATGTAGAGAATATGGATGTGCATGACTTTATAGTCAATGTTGAAAGCTCCATGAAGAAGAAAGATAGATTTCTAAGGATTTTAGAGGAAGAAAATCTAGAGCTTTCAACATACAATGACCTCTTAAGGAAGCAAGTGGAGAAGATGGATCTTAAGGACAACTTTGAAAGTTTCGAAAGCTCTAAGTTAAAGAATGAAAAAGAGATTCAAAGGTTAAAGGAAGAACTACTTAGGCTTTCAACACAAGTTGATCACTTGAATGATGAAGTGGTAAGATCCATGGTGGAAGAAGACAAGCTAAAAGATGAGCTAGCTTTGTCTAAGAGGAATGAAGAGGGTTTGAAGAGAGAGCTTGTTAAAGCCAAAGAGTCATTGACTAGAATGACCACAAGCACCAAGAAGCTTGACAACATTCTTGGTGTAGGAAAAAGCCCTTGTGACAAAAGAGGTATTGGATTCGAAGTGAGCAAGGATTGCTCTATTCCTAAGAAGACCGTCTTTGTGAAGAGTTTGGGTAAGATAGAAGCGTCACCGGTGCAAACTCCTAAGAAGAAGTTAGAACTAGGACAATGTTCGAAAAATGCACAAGTGAAGGTGGTGAAAAGACAACCCCAAGCTCAACGGATTAGAGCCTCTCCAGTCAACTCTCCTCAAGAAATGACTCACTATGAAAAGAGGCAAAACATGCTACCTCATCCAAGGAGGCAACCCATTCCGGTTCAACCACATAGAAGACATGAACCGGCTCAACACCAAAGGAGACATCAAATGCATGATGAGTCTCCAATGACTTCACACGGATATGGTATGAATTCTTACTTTGTACCAACTTGTCATTATTGTGGTGTTTATGGGCATATTAGGCCTAAGTGCTTTAAGTACATTAAACATTGTAGGATTAATAACATGATAGAGAAAAAGAGGCTAAGAAGAGCACACTTGCATGAGCCTAGGAAATCATTTGTTAATAATCCTAGGTTAGAGAATGACATGCAACCTTTGTCCACTAGGAAGAAAAATGTCATATCTATGTGGATAAGGAAAAATGAACCCGCTCGCTACGAGACTATCAAGTCTCAAATAGGTTCATCCAAGTCAAATAGACTTGGGAGGTCCATAGGACCTCATGACCTTCATTGATGAAGGATGAAATTGACCCCATATGGGGAACTCAAGCAAAGAGAGCTTATGCATACTTGTTGCATGCAAATATTTGAAAAATCTTATGCTTCTTTGTTAATTGCTTGAGTAAGCTTGGTTGCACATATGTATATATGTTTTCAATTCAATAAGTGTGAACCATGCTTGTTTTCAATCCATGTCATATTTATGTTCAAACATGCATTTTTGGACTAGGAGATTTACAAAGGAAGTATGATATGAATGACCTATAGTTATCTCTATGACATGATGTTTTTTAATGACATGCTCAAATGAAAAAGCATGTATTGATGATTGCAATTTATAAATGCAAAACATTGTGTGAAAAAGCTTATGAGACTCAAAATGAATAAAGGATCTTGTATCCGTTCAAAGGAATTTATATTCCAAATTGTCTCTCTTTCTTTATTTGTTGAACATGTCTACTATCATACGGGTTTCATTCCCGGAAAAATCAAATAGGATGCAAAGTTGCTCATGACATGTTTGACTTATAAAGATGGATATAGTTGCTCATACATTAAAATCAATGAAAAACTCTATATCCTTGCTTCTCTCATGACATTGGTGAAATTGGTTTGAATTCTTATAAGAAACCTTTGTCATTTGCTTTGCCAAATACCATTGTATTTTGGACTTGAATGCTACATGTCTTGTATGCAAAGCATGTTTTATTTCACACATTTATTTTCAAAATAAATCTCCTTGTTTCTCTCCATTTGATATAGTTACATAAAGTGCATTTTATGATTATGCAAATGACTTGAATGCTATCATCTCTCTTTGCTAAGTGACCCGGTTGGGGACTACTCCTTGCCTATATCATGACAAAAAGGGGGAGTAGAATGGTGGTAAGGGGAGTTGCAATTATGCATGTTGGGGAGACAATACATTGAGGGGGAGTAACCCTTTGAGGGGGAGCATTACATACACAAACATTGCATGATGTTGTGCTTAATTTTTTTATATATGCAAATGCTTGTTTTAATCTAACTTGATTCATCTCACCTTTTCTTGTTTTGGAAAGTTTAGAAACCTTATTTCAGGGAATGATTGTTCTACAAGAGATTGAAGACTTCAAGTTTTATTTTTATATATCTCTTTGTATTGTAGAAAATCTTCATTGACCCATAGGTTTATTTTGTTGTGAGGAATCAATGTGAGTGGTGGTTTTGTCACGAAATAGCCAAAGGGGGAGATTGTAAGGATTCCCGTTTTGTTGATTGGCTTATTTCGTGGTCAAACCACATGTTGGGGTTTTGAATGTAAGGGTAGTCTAAGTCTTTAAGGTTGAAGATCAAAGGCCCTTCCATGACCTCAAGATACAAGCACGTCAAAGGTATAATCTCTTGTGCTTGGTTTTCTTTGAAGAAAATTAGTAGCACACACACACTTAGCATTCTTGCTATGATTGCATATTTGCTTATTTTTATGTGCATAATCTTCACATGTCACTTTACACACTAGCACTTTGTTTTATATCTTGTTGTGTGTATATGTGCTTAGTAATTCGTTTCCCGATAGTGTTCGGAAACGTCCTCGCTCACACGTATGTATGCTTGGTTTTGCGCGAAGACCGCCCACGGAGAATGCCCTTGGCTTCTCCTTGGTTTTCACCATTGTTGGTGATCGGCGGTTATGATCGCCCACGGAGAATGCCCTTGGCTTCTCCTTGGTTTTCACCATTGTTGGTGATCGGCGGTTATGATCGGCGGCCTGGCCGTCGAATGAAACCGCCGTTTCAGTCCAGATTGGTCTGAAGCAATTATGCGGTCAAGATCGGCGGTCACGACCGCCGTTCGAAACCGCTGTTCATACCTGATTGATTTTAATCTCTCGATCTAATTCGGTGGTTGGATCGGCGGTCATGAAACCGCCGTTGATGCTCTGTTCTTCACGGGCTCAATTCGGCGGTCGTGATCGACGGCCTGGCCGCCGATTGAAACCGCCGAACGGTGCGTTTCAGGGGCAAAATTGTCTTTTCACATGCCCAATTCTTGATGTCTATAAATATCTTATTTTCTCATTCTCTGATTAAGTTCTTTGAGACCTTAGAACCCTAAACTTTCAAGAGAGATTTTTGAGAAAAAATCAAATCAAGAACTCAACTTTAAACACTCAAATCTGTAAGGATTCCCGTTGTTTTTAATTGGCTTATTTCGTGATCAAACCACATGTTGGGGTTTTGAATGTAAGGGTAGTCCAAGTGTTTAGTGTTGAAGATCAAAGGCCCTTCCATGACCTCAAGATTCAAGCACGCCAAAGGTATAAAATCAAGATAATATAACCAAGCAATTGTAATATGGTGCGGAAATTAAAACAACACTTGGTTTTTACGTGGAAACCCTCACGGGAAAAACCACGGGCTATGTAAGTAAGCCACACTCGAACCTCGAATCCACTAAATGTGCAAACGATTACAACCTAATCCCGGAAGTAATCACACACCTACCTAATCCCGGTATGAGTGAACCTAGTCCAATTTGCTTGCGTTCTAAGCAACCTAATCCCGGATGCTACACACAAGACTTACTTTCTCTATGAAGAGAATATACAACCTATGTGAATATATAAAATATCCAAAATGCAATTAAGAGCTAGGTTACTCTATATGCTTATCTAGGATAGTGAATATGCAATTAATTCAATCCTAGATATTAAAAGCTAGATGACATGTCAAATAGCTTAGCTAAACATAGATTAACAAATCCTAGATAGCTATCAAAAATACAACACTCAATCATGTCAACACAACAATCTCTAATTTGTATCTAGAATATATTCAAGAGCATACAAATAATATAAGAGATGTCAATGATAAATAAAACACTAATTATGTATGATAATAGTGAAGAACTTACCAAAGAATATGTGTTGACCAAAACCCATGCAAGCAAGCATCCTAACTAAGCTAGAAAATGCTAGATGATATTTTGATGCATATGAGAATGGTTTTTGAGTGTTAAAAAGGTGTTCTTGATTTGATTTTCTCTCAAATGTCTCTCTTTTAAGTTTAGGGTTCTTAGAGTTAAAGAACATTAAATCTGAAAATGAGAAAGTGTGATATTTATAGACATCAAGAAAAGGGCAAGTGAAAAGACAAGTTTGCCCTTGAAACGCACCGTTCGGCGGTTTCAATCGGCGGCCAGGCCGCCGTTAATGACCGCCGAATTGAGCTCGTGAAGAACAGAGCATAAACGGCGGTTCATTCGGCGGTTTAGTGACCGCCGATCCTAACCGCCGAATCAGACCCGAGAGATCGAAATCGATCAGGTATGAACGGCGGTTTCGAACGGCGGTCGTGACCGCCGATCGTGACCGTAGAATTGCTCCTAGAAGCAAACGGCGGTTCCATTCGGCGGCCAGGCCGCCGATCATAACCGCCAATCACCAACAGAGGTGAAAACCAAGGAGAAGCCAAGGGCATTCTCCGTGGGCGGTCTTCGCGCAAAACCAAGCACATTCTAGTGCATGCGCGGACGTTTCCGAACACTATCGGGAAACGAATTACAAGACACATAAATACACAACAAGATATAACAATCAAAGTGCTAGTGTGTAATGTGACATATGAAGAGAATGCACACAAATGTAAGAATGCAAAGTGTGTGTGTGCTTCTAAATCTCTTCAAAGAAAGGTAAGCACATAGAAATTTACCTTCGGTGCTTATCAACACGAGGTCTTCAAAGGGCTTCGAACATTAAGACCGATACTTAGGCTACCCTTACAAAGAACCCCCACATATGGTTTGATCACGAAATAAGCCAATTAAAAACAACGGGAATCCTTACAATCTCCCCCTTTGGCTATTTCGTGACAAAACCATCACTCACAATGATTCCTCACAAAAAAAATAGAAACTACGGGACTATAATGATATTCTACAATACAAAGAGATAAGATAATGCAACTTGAAGTCTTCAATTCTCTTGTAGAATAATCAATCCCTGAAAAGAGTTTCTAACATTTCTAATACAAGAAAAGTGTGAGATTAATCATGTGAGAACAATACCAAGCATTTGCATTTTTAGAATTTAGGCACAACATTACCAAATGTATGCAATGTATGATAAATGCAATGCTCCCCCTCAACGGGTTACTCCCCCTCAATGTATGTTTTCCCCAAAGTGCACAAAAGCTTCTATATTTTGCACCTCCCCTTACCACATCCTACTCCCCCTTTTTGTCATGATATAGGCAAAGGAGTAGTCCCCAATTGGGTCACTCATAGCAACGAGAGATAGAAGCATGCAAGATATGCATATACATATAAGTCACTTTATGCACTTCAATTAATTTGAGAGAAACAAGGAGATTTATTTTGAGAAAATGTGTGAATTCAACATGCTTTGCATACAAGACATATAGCATTCAAGTCCAAAATACAATGGTATTTGGCAAAGCAAATGACAAGGGTTTCTAATAAGAATTCAAACCAATTTCACCAATGTCATGGGAAAAGCAAGGATATAGAGATTATTGATTTCAATTTAAGAGCAACTATATCCAACTTTATAAGCGAAACATGGCATGAGCGACTTTGCACCCTACTTGATTTTTCCGGATAAAATTATCCGTATGATAGTAACCATGATCAACTAATAAAGAAAGAGAGACAATTGGAATGTAAGTTCCTTTGAATGGATACAAGATCCTTTATTCATTTTGAGTCTCATAAGTTTTCACACAAGTTTTGCATTTTTAAGAATATGCAATCATCAATTCATGCTTTTCATGTGAGCATGTTATATGAATTTCATGCTTTGTCATTTGTCATTAGCATGTTATTAAAGAATCATCATGTCATGGAGATAATCATAGGTCATTCAAATCATACTTCCAATGTAAATCTCCTAGTCCAAAAATGCATGTTTGAACATAAATATGACATGGATTGTAGACAAGCAAGGTTCACACTTATGGAATTTTAAAACATATATACAAATGTACAACCAAGCTTACTCAAGCAATTAAAAGAAGAGGCATAAGATATTTCAAATTTTTTGCAAGATACAAGAATGCAAAATAGCTCTCTTTGCTTGAGTTCCCCATATGGGGTCAATCATCAACCTTCAACAATGAAGGTCATGAGGTCCTATAGACCTCCCAAGTCCATTTGGCTTGGATGAACCTATTTGAGACTTGATAGTCTCGTAGCAAGCGGGTTCATTTTTCCTTATCCACATAGGTGTGACATTTTTCTTCCTAGTGGTCAATTGTTCTAGAGATCTAGATGTCATAGGATCATGTAAATGAATTTCTTCCTTCCTATGAGTATGCATTCTAGCTCTAGCTTTCTTTTTCTCAATCATGCTTTTAACTCTACACATTTTAATGTAACGAAAGCACTTTGGTCTAATATGACCATCAACACCACAAAAATGACATGTAGGGACAAAGTTAGGAATCATACCATGTCCTTGTGCATGTATAGGAGCCTTCCCATGTCTTTGTGGTTGTCTTGGTTGTTGGATAGGATTTCTCCTTCTTTGTTGTTGACCAAGACTTGGTTGCTTCCACGGTTGAGTTTGCATGATTGGTCTCTTCCCTTGATGGATTTGAGTTTGAGGGAAGTTAGCATGAGGAACTCTTGTAGGTTGAGCTTGAGGTTGTCTTCTTGGAGCTACCTTCACTTGTGCACTATGAGAGCATTGTCCTAGCTCAATCTTCTTCCTAGGAGTTTGCACCGGTGAATCTTCTTTGTAGCTCAAGCTTTTGACAAACATGGTCTTGTTAGGAGTGGAGGACTCCTTACTATCTTCAAACCCAAGACCTCTCTTATCACACGGACTCTTTCCAACACTTAACATGTGGTCAAGTTTTTCGGTGCTAGAAACTATCCTAGTCCTTGATCCTTTAGCCTCTTCAAGCTCTCTTTTAATTCTTCTTCATTCCTCTTAGATAAGTCTAACTCCTTTCTTAGCTTATCTTCAATATTCTTGGATCTATCCACTTGTTCACTTAAGTGGTCAACATGAGCTTCAAGGTCTAGATTCTCTTCTCTCAATCTTCGTATCTTTTCCTTGGTCTTCATTGCTAAGCTTTTAAACTCAGTGAGGTGTTTATCTAGAACCTTTTTCTTCACATATCCATGTGAGGAGTTAGATGAAGAGTCGTCTTTATTAGAGTCACTTTCTTCTTGACTCTCATTCTCTTCTTCATTGTAGGAGATCGGAAAGGCAAAATAGTTGTTCTCACAATCATTCAAGCTTGAGGGACTTCCTTCAACAACTTTCACTTTGTTGTCCCGCTTGTGAGAGCAACCTAATGCCAAGAATTTTGCCACAATCTCTTCATCACTATTACTTGAAGTGGCGACCTCCTCTCTTTCATCTTCCAAGTTAGCATATTCCTTGGAGATATGCCCGAATCCTCCACATTCGTAGCATTGAATCTTCTCTCTTGAAGACATCTCATGATATGGCTTGACATTCTTAATAGTGGACTTCTTCTTCTTGAAGTCATTCCCCTTTGAGCCATAATCACTCTTTTGAAGATTCAAGAACTTCTTGAATCCTTTGGCAATGAGTGCCATGTCTTCATATGAGTCATCCTCCTCCTCTTCCATCTTGGATGTCTTCAAGGCAATATCCTTTTTCTTCTTAGGAGGAGATGTGGTAGCCTTTCTTGATTCATAGGCTAGAAGTCTTCCAATGACTTCACTCGGCTTCATTTCCTTGTAAGTGTCATTTTCTTCTAAAGCCGTCACTTTGGGTTCGAACCTCTCGGGAAGTGATCGCATGATCTTTTGCTTGATTCTTCTATCCGAGTAAGGATCACCAAGTTGGTGACTTTGGTTCACAATGTCCATTAGTCTCACTTGGAAGTCATTGAAGTGCTCGTGCTCTTCCATCCTAATGGTCTCAAACCGAGTTTGAAGGACTTGAAGCTTTGAGTCCTTGACAACCTCGGTGCCTTCATGTGCAACTTCTAGGATGTCCCATGCCTCTTTAGCAATCCTAGTAATTTGAATCAGTTTGTACTGATTTTCACTCACTGCACATCGGATGGCATGAATAGCCTTGTTGTTCCACATGGAGTCAATAAATTCTTGAGGACTCCACTGTGCCTTAGGCTTGAGAACTTCTTCTCCTCCATCCGTAGAAGTCATCATAGGTGGAGCATATCCATCTTCAACCGCCATCCATGCCCTATCATGGATTTGGCATATGTATGCTTCCATCTTCCCCTTCCATGAGGAGTAATTATCGCCGGTGAGCAACGGTGGCCTCACGCTCGACGCTCCCTCTTTGCTCATCCCGAAACCACTCATAGTGTTTGGATGAATGCAAATGAGATGAATGCAAAATGTATGAATAAATCAAAAAATCACACAAAATGCAAAACACACCAAAATAAGCAAGGATCACCTATGTATGTCTAGGAACCCGCTCTGATACCAATTGAAACAAATAATAGCACGGTGTGTATAAAGCTATCTAGAGGGGGGGTGAATAGATTTTACGCTTTTTACCCAATTTTTCGTGTTAGTCAAAATTACGAAAATGCCCTCAAGATAATATAACCAAGCAATTGTAATATGGTGCGGAAATTAAAACAACACTTGGTTTTTACGTGGAAACCCTCACGGGAAAAACCACGGGCTATGTAAGTAAGCCACACTCGAACCTCGAATCCACTAAATGTGCAAACGATTACAACCTAATCCCGGAAGTAATCACACACCTACCTAATCCCGGTATGAGTGAACCTAGTCCAATTTGCTTGCGTTCTAAGCAACCTAATCCCGGATGCTACACACAAGACTTACTTTCTCTTTGAAGAGAATACAACCCTAAGTGAATATATGTGAATATCCAAAATGCAACATAGAGCAAGGGAAACCCTATATGCTTATCTAAGATGATTAATATGCAATTAAGTATAATCCTAGATATCAAAACTAAATGACATGTCAATTAGTTTAGCTAATCAATATTAAGCACAAAACCTAATATGCAAGCACAATATAAAATCTCAAACATACATCATACTCATCTCAATATTGTATCTAAAGCATACAAAATAACAAACAAGTAATTAATTGAGATTGCTAGATAAGAGAAACACAAAACATGTAAGATATTAGTGAAAAGCTTACCAAGCAAAGTATGATGAAGATTCCATGCTAGATGACATCTAGATGATCTAAGATGATGCTAGATGATGATTGATGATCATGAAAAGTGTTTGAGAATCAAGAATGGAGTTCTTGGAATTTTTCTTCTCTTTGAAAAATATCCTAAGTATGAATTCTGAATATGAACTCTCTTAATTGACCTAAAGTCAAAGTGGCATATATATAGGGGGCCAAATCAAAGTGTGGTCGTTTAAGTAAGTTTCAAAGAAACGCGCCAATCGGCGGTTTTAATTGGTATCAGAGCGGGTTCCTAGACATACATAGATAATGAGATCGCTTCCCGAGAGGTTTGAGTCTAAGGTGACGGCTTTAGAAGAAAACAGTGATTTTAAGGACATGAAGCCGAGCGAGGTAATAGGTAGACTTCTCGCCTACGAGTCTAGGAAGGGTCCTAGCTCCACTCCTTCAAAGAAGCAAAAAGGGATTTCTTTGAGAGCTTCCAAGGTTGAGAAGGAGGACAAGGATGACTCGGATGAAGACATGGCACTTTTAATGAGAAAATTCAAGAAGTTTGTAAAATTCGAGAAGAAGGGTCATGCATCCAAAGGGCAAGAATTGAAGAAAAGGGTTCCTTTCAAGAAGGTTGAGCATAGGCAAGAGAATAGTGAAAGGAAAGGGATCCAATGCTATGAGTGTGGTGGCATAGGTCATATCTCACTAGATTGTGGGAATTTGAAGAACAAGAGAGAAAAAATGATGGCCGCCATTTGGAGTGAAAGTGATGACTCCAAAGAAGGAGATAAGTCATCAAGTGATGATGAGCTTATCAATAACTTCAAGGCATTGGGTGCCAATTGTGAAGAAAATGAAGTTGTTGGTAAGAATTCCGTTGCTAGTGATCCCATAGAAGAGAAAGTCGAAGAAGTAGCTCTAGAGGAGATAGTTGTTGCTTCGCATTGGGATATGGCACTTATTGACTCAAGAGATCAAGGTGAAGGTCTTGATGAGGAAATTGGATCCATAAGAGAGGAGGAGAGCCTAGAAGATGACACTAGTGGAGATGACTCCTTATCTAACTCTACAAATGGAAATGTAGAGAATATGGATATGCATAACTTTATAGTCAATGTTGAAAGCTCCATGAAGAAGAAAGATAGATTTCTAAGGATTTTAGAGGAAGAAAATCTAGAGCTTACAACATACAATGACCTCCTAAAGAAGCAAGTGGAGAAAATGGATCTTAAGGACAACTTTGAAAGTTTTGAAAGCTCTAAGTTAAAGAATGAAAAAGAGATTCAAAGGTTAAAGGAAGAACTACTTAGGCTTTCAACACAAGTTGATCACTTGAATGATGAAGTGATAAGATCCATGGTGGAAGAAGACAAGCTAAAAGATGAGCTAGCTTTGTCTAAGAGGAATGAAGAGGGTTTGAAGAGAGAGCTTGTTGAAGCCAAAGAGTCATTGACTAGAATGACCACAAGCACCAAGAAACTTGACAACATACTTGGTGTAGGAAAAAGCCCTTGTGACAAAAGAGGTCTTGGATTCGAAGTGAGCAAGGATTGCTCTATTCCTAAGAAGACCATCTTTGTGAAGAGTTTGGGTAAGATAGAAGCGTCACCGGTGCAAACTCCTAGGAAGAAGTTAGAACTAGGACAATGTTCGAAAAATGCACAAGTGAAGGTGGTGAAAACGAGACAACCCAAGCTCAACGGATTAGAGCCTCTCGAGTCATCTCTCCTCAACAAATGACTCACTATGAAAAGAGGCAAAACATGCTACCTAATCCAAGGAGGCAACCCATTCCGGTTCAACCAAATAGAAGACATGAACCGACTCAACACCAAAAGAGACATCAAATGCATGATGAGTCTCCAATGACTTCACAAGAACATGGTATGAATTCTTACTTTGTACCAACTTGTCATTATTGTGGTGTTTATGGGCATATTAGGCCTAAGTGCTTTAAGTACATTAACCATTGTAGGATTGATAGCATGATAAAGAAAAAGAGGCTAAGAAGAGCCCATTTGCATGAGCCTAGGAAATCTTTTGTCAATAATCCTAGGTTAGTAAATGACATGCAACCTTTGTCCACTAGGAAGAAAAATGTTATATCTATGTGGATAAGGAAAAATGAACCCGCTTGCTACGAGACTAACAAGTCTCAAATAGGTTCAACTAAGTCCAATGGACTTGGTAGGTCCATAGGACCTCATGCCCTTCATTAATGAAGGATGATACTAACCCCATATGGGGAACTCAAGCAAAGAGAGCTATTTTTGCATTCTTGTCACTTGCAAAAAATTTGAAAAATCTTATGCTTCTTGGTTGATTGCTTGAGTAAGCTTGGTTTCACATATGTATATATGTTTTCAATTCAATAAGTGTGAACCTTGCTTGTTTACAATCCATGTCATATTTATGTTCAAACATGCATTTTGGACTAGGAGATGTATGTAGGAAGTATGATTTGAATGACCTATGATTATCTCCATGACATGATGATTCTTAAATAACATGCTAATGTCTTATGAAAAGCATGAAATTCATGTACATGCTCAAATGAAATAGCATGAATTGATAATTGCGTTCTTAAATGCAAAAACTTGTGTGAAAAAGCTAATGAGACTCAAATGAAAAAGGATCTAGTATCCATTCAAGGATTTTACAATCCAAATGTCTCTCTTTCTTTATTGGTTGAACATGTCTACTATCATACGGGTTTCATTCCCGGAAAAATCAAATAGGGTGCAAAGTTGCTCATGACATGTTTAGCTTATAAAGTTGGATATAGTTGTTCTTAAATTGAAATCAATGAAATTTCTATATCCTTGCTTCTCTCATGACAATGGTGAAATTGGTTTGAATTCCTATTAGAAACCTTTGTCATTTGCTTTGCCAAATACCATGGTATTTTGGACTTGAATGCAATATGTCTTGTATGCAAAGCATTTTGTTTCACACATTTTATCTAATAAAACTCCTCGTTTCTCTCCGATTAATTGAGATTGCATAAAGTGACTTATATTGATTATGCATATACTAGAATGCTACTATCTCTCTTTGCCTTGAGTGACCCGGTTGGGGACTACTCCTTTGTCTATATCATGACAAAAAGGGGGAGTATAATGTGGTAAGGGGAGGTGCAAATTGTTGTAGCAATTGGTGCACATTGGGGAGAATATACATTGAGGGGGAGTAACCCTTTGAGGGGGAGCATTGCATTCATCATACATTGCATGATGTTGTGTTTAATTTCTTAGAAATGCAAATGCTTGTTTATGTCCTCACTTGATTCATCTCACTTTTACTTGTTTCGGAAAGTTTAGAAACCTTGTTTCAGGGAATGATTGTTCTACAAGAGATTGAAGACTTCAAGTTTTATTTTTATATATCTCTTTGTATTGTAGAAAATCTTCATTGACCCATAGGTTTATTTTTGTTGTGAGGAATCAATGTGAGTGGTGGTTTTGTCACGAAATAGCCAAAGGGGGAGATTGTAAGGATTCCCGTTTTGTTGATTGGCTTATTTCGTGGTCAAACCACATGTTGGGGTTTTGAATGTAAGGGTAGTCCAAGTGTTTAGTGTTGAAGATCAAAGGCCCTTCCATGACCTCAAGATTCAAGCACGCCAAAGGTATAATCTCTTGTGCTTGTTTTTCTTTGAAGAGATTTAGTAGCACACACTCACTTAGCATTCTTGCTATGATTGCATACTTGCTTATTTTTATGTGCATCTCTTCACATGTCACTTTACACACTAGCACTTTGGTTGATATATCTTGTTGTGTGTATATGTGCCTTATAATTCGTTTCCCGACATTGTTCGGAAACGTCCGCGCTTGCACTAATGAGTGCTTGGTTTCGCGCGAAGACCGCCTATGGAGAATGCCCTTGGCTTCTCCTTGGTTTTCACCATTGTTGGTGATCGGCGGTTATTATCGGCGGCCTGGCCGCCGAATGAAACCGCCGTTTCAGTCCAGATTGGTCTGAAGCAATTATGCGGTCAAGATCGGCGGTCACGACCGCCGTTCGAAACCGCCGTTCATACCTGATCGATTTTAATCTCTCGGGTTTGATTCGGCGGTTGGATCGGCGGTCACGTAACCGCCGAATGAAACCGCCGTTAATGCTCTGTTCTTCACGAGCTCAATTCAGCGGTCGTCATCGGCGGCCAGGCCGCCGATTGAAACCGCCGAACGGTGCGTTTCAGGGGCAAAAGTGTCTTTTCACATGCCCAATTCTTGATGTCTATAAATATCTTGTTTTCTCAATCTCTGAATAAGTTTCTTGAGCAATTAGAACCCTAATCTTTCAAGAGAGATTTTTGAGAAAAAATCAAATCAAGAACCTATCTTTAAACACTCAAATCAATTCCCTTTTGCATCAAATTTCATATTTGATCTTCTATGCCTTCATAGAATTGATCCATGCATGGTTTTGAATCATCACATCTTATTTGGTATGTTCTTCACTAATTTCATATTACTTTAGTGTTTTTCATATTAATACATCTCTTTAATTACTTGTATGCTTTTGATTATATGCTAGATACAAGTTAGAGATTATTTGTGATGAAAATTAATTGAGTGTTGTTTGTGATAGCTAATTAGGTTTTTAATTAATCTTGATTAGCTAAGCTATTTGACATGTCATTTAGCAATTGATATCTAGGGTTGATTAAATTGATTATATCATCATCCTAGATAAGCATCTAAGGTTACCTAGCCTTGTTTGTTATTTGAATATTCATATATATATTCACATAGGTTGTTTCTCTTCTTAGAGAAGTAAGTCTTGAGGCTAAGAGTGCTTAGGCCTCAAGCAAATTGGAATAGGGTTGCTAATAAAGGCCCGCTGGGTAGAAGTGAGGGGTTACAGACCGGAATGTTAGACGAGGTCTACATAGGTTGTAAACTTCATTTCAATTAGTGATTTCGAGTTCCGAGTGTGGCGCACTATACAGCCCGTGGTTTTTCCCAGTGGTTGGGTTTCCACGTATACATCAAGTGTTATTTAAATTCCGCACTATATTACACTTGTATGTATTTTTGACTAGTAGGGGCATTTTCGTAAAATTGACTTGCATGCGAAAATTGGGTAATAATAGCTAAAATCTATTCACCCCCCCCCCCCCCCCCCCCCCCCCTCTAGCTTTTATATTGAACACGCCTCGAGTATTTTAATAACTTTCAAAATCAAATCCCTTTTGCATCAAATTTCATATTTGATCTTCTATGCCTTCATAGAATTGATCCATGCATGGTTTTGAATCATCACATCTTATTTGGTATGTTCTTCACTAATTTCATATTACTTTAGTGTTTTTCATATTAATACTTCTCTTTAATTACTTGTATGCTTTTGATTATATGCTAAATACAAGTTAGAGATTATTTGTGATGAAAATGATTGAGTGTTGATTGTGATAGCTAATTAGGTTTTTAATTAATCTTGATTAGCTAAACTATTTGACATGTCATCTAGCCATTTATATCTAGGATTGCTTTAATTGCAAAATCATTATCCTAGATAAGCATATAGAGTAACCTAGCTCTAATTTGCATTTTGAATATTCATACATATTCACTTAGGTTGTTTCTCTTCATTGAGAAGTAAGTCTTGGGGCTAAAAGTGCTTAGGCCTCAAGCAAATTGGAATAGGGTTGCTAATAAAGGCCCGCTGGGTAGAAGTGAGGGGTTACAGACCGGAGTGTTAGACGAGGTCTACATAGGTTGTAAACTTCATTTCAATTAGTGATTTCGAGTTCCGAGTGTGGCACACTATACAGCCCGTGGTTTTTCCCAGTGGTTGGGTTTCCACGTATACATCAAGTGTTATTTAAATTCCGCACTATATTACACTTGCTTGTATTTTTGACTAGTAGGGGCATTTTCGTAAATTTGACTTGCATACAAAAATTGGGTAACAATAGTTAAAATCTATTCACCCCCCCTCTAGATAACATATTTAGAACACACCGTATTTCTTTTAGAAACCAAGGAAGGATGAGGGGAGCAAGAAGACAGATCCCGACACCAGTTCCATCACCTAATATAGGCCCCGCGCCCCAGGACCCTGCGGTCCAAGAGATAAACCGGGATACCATGGAACAACATGTTGCTGCCTATGTGGAGAGCTTTCGTCTTCAGATGATCATCCAAGGAATATGTTCGGTCTCATATTTTGATTGGGTTGTTTCGTGGACAAACCACATGTGGAGTTCATTGTAAGGGTAGCTTAGATATTGGTATTCAAGCTCAAGACCCTTTCAAGACCTCATCTTGATAAGCATCAAAGGTAAATTTCTAGTGCTTACGTGCTTTGAAGAGATCTAGTTGCACACACACACAACTCATGCATAAATGTTATTCTTGTATGTTGTGTGTTTTTATATGTGTGCATTCATATTCTTGAATATCTCTTCATGCATGTTTTATTGAGTGCATCTTGTTCAATGACAATGCCATGACATGTTAGGCATTAGGATGCATTCACTTCCCACACTTGCACTTCATGTTTGTTAGTTTTAAGTGTGGTGTAATTCGTTTCCCGAAATATGATCGGAAACGTCCGCGCTTGCACGATGGTATGCATGTCTTAGCGCGATGATTGACCACTTGAGAATGTCTCATTCTTCTCTTCGATAAGTGTTAAATTTGGTTGGGTTGATTGGAGTAAGGTGTCTAGTTTCAAAAGATTGGATTTCAATGTTTCAAGTGTTTTCAAAACTGACATTTGCATGGTCTTGTGACCATAACTTTTTATACAAAGCTTCAAAATGAGTTTTGAAAATTTTTGTACAAACTAGACACTCATACCTTTTCAACGGTATATTATTCATAATATTTCATGACAGTTTGGATTGGTCTTAAAATCTCCAAAGTTACAACCAAAACAGGGCAACTCTGTTGTTGTCCGTTTCTGACCTTTGGTCACTCAATTGACTATAACATTTTCTACAGACATCGAAATTTCATTCTGTGAAAACGAGTAGAAATTAGACATCCATACCTTTCCAACGATATATCATACGAAAGGTTTTGATATTGTTTGGTCATGTTTCAAAGCGCTCGAATCTTGAGCCGCGGTACTAATGCGTGTACCGCAAAAATGCCCATAATTTTTCCATTTCTTCCAAAACGACATAGTTTCACTTGGGCATTATAAATACATATATTTCTCATCATTTTGAGGGCTGAGCCACAAAATCAAACCCTAGAGAGAGGGGCTCCATATTCTTGAGAGAGAAAGAGAGACTTGAGAGAAAAAACTTAAAGAATACATCTTTGTCACTCTAAACTCATTCCCACAAGCACAAATCATCATCTAGGCATCATCTAGGTTCATCTAGTATGTGCTAATGCATGGGTCTTCTTCAACACATATGGTATGATTTGTTAAACACTAATTTCATCTAATCTTAGTGTTTTTACTTATCAATTTATCTCTTTTATTACTTTTATGTTCTTTGAGTAATTTCTACATACATGATTGAGATTATGTATTGATTGGGTTATTTATGTTAGCTAGGTTTTCATGCCTATTTTATATCTAGCTAATTAATCTCATTATATGATTGAGATTATTTTTGATAGCTTAATGGATTAGGTCATTATTGCCTAAAAGCTATGCCATAAACATTCTTGTGTGATTTATTGATAACTAGGTTGATAGATTGTATTTTAATCAACTAGTTAATCTTTTGAATGTTTATGGGTTATTTGTGATAGCTATTGTATTTATGATAGGTTATCCTTAACATAGCTAAAGTTGTATGCCATGTCATATAGCTATATTTTCATATCTAGGATTGATTTTATTGACATCATATAATCCTAGATAAGCATTTTAGTGTTCCCTAGCATTACTTGCATATTTGGATATCTTTGCATATTCACATAGGGTGTTGATCTCTTCAAAGAAGTAAGTCTTGTATGATAGATCGGGATTAGGTCATACACCGGGATTAGGTGGTCACATCAAGCAATTGGACTAGGTCCGCTTTTAAAGGCCTGCGGGTAGTGGTAGCGGGATATTGGCCAGGATTAGGCCGTCAAACCTGGATTAGGTTGTATACGTTATCACAATTAGTGGATTCGAGGTTCGAGTATGGCGCACTTACCAGCCCGTGGTTTTTCCTTGTTGAGGGTTTCCACATATACTTCAAGTGTTATTTATATTTCCGCACCATATTACACTTGTTGTTTTTATTGACTAGTTAGGGGTATTTTCTTGAATTTGACTTAACACGAAAATTGGGTAATAATTGATAAAATCTATTCACCCCCCTAGATTAATATATTAAACACACCGAGTATTTATTTCAGAATACCCTTTGAAACACCCAGATTTGCAAAAGGAGCCGGGCCAAGTACCCGAGCGCCAGTCTTTGATAGACTTGGACTGTCGTTGCTAGTCCCAAATCATCCAGGAGACTTCAGACCCCGACAAGTGAAGTCAGCGTTTGACATTCCACCCAGGAGGAACTAGCCAGCGGCTAGACCAGCAACAGAGAAAAGGGCTCTCTAGCCCGATGCAGGTGATTGTACCAGGCCCAAGAGAAACCCACAGGGTACCCGTGCCCAAAAGAAACCTGCAGGGTATCCGGACCCAGAGGGAAGAACGCATGAGGGAAGAGCGCGGAGAGACGACTATGCAATCCGAGACTTCTAACAATAAAGGCTCAGTAGCCAAATCCCGGCACAATGGACCCCAACGTCTAGAAGATCAAATGGTAAAAATAACCAAGGAAATCGAAGAGCTAAGGAAGGGAAAACACCGGGGAACCTAGGAGGATTAGAGAAGCTGAGTTACCCCTCAAATTCAAGATGCCTACCGAAAAATATTTCAGATTAGAGGATCCTGAGAGCCACATGGAGAGCTTTGTCCACTAGATGGAGATCCAGAATGCCACCCGGTCAGCAATGTGCAGGATGTTCCCGTCCACTCTGACTGATTGCGCCAAGACATGGTTCAGAAAGTTACCTCCAGATAGTGTGGATTCTTTTACAAAACTTACTATAGATTTTTGTGCTCCGTTTCAGGGGATAAAGCCTCGTCCCAAAGACCCCATCCTATTTCAATATGTAATTCAGGAATGGGGAGAAACTTTGAGAACCTATGTAGAGAAGTTCCATAAAGAAGTGATCCAGATGGGAGTATTTGCTAAGAAAAAGACCCTGGTGAATTTCAAAAGGAACCTGTGGGCTGGCAGAATGTTCCGATCATTTGCCAAGCACCCGCCAGAGACCTACCAGAAGGCCTATGACAGAGCACTGGAACAGGTGGACATAGATGAACAACTCCGGGTCAAGGTCGAGCATGATGAAGCCCGATCAACTAAATGACCTAAGAAGGAATCTCCAAAGCCGGCGTCTATAAAGAAATTTCAGAATCATCCCCTAAACCGGTCAACCTACAGGCCACCGCCTCCTACCCAGCATCGGGATAGATACCCAATAAGAGGGACCCCTCTTGGGACTTCACCACCCTTGAGAGAAGTATCCTGGATATCGAGTGAGGAAGACTGGTACAACCACTACACTTCTCTTAATGCATCCCGAGAGACCATATATCTCGCCATTCTCGATAAAGGTTTATTCAGGAAGCCCGATCCGATGAAGGTCCCAGCTGATCAAAGAAACCATTACAAGTATTGCGATTTCCATAAGGACGTAGGAAACAACACATCGAAATGCTACAGCCTCCGCAACCAGATCAAAGGATTGGTAAGGGGAGGACTCTTGGTTGAATTTTGTACAACAAGTACGAGATAGCATCAAGGCAGGAAAGGAGGTACAATTGGAGATGCGAGACGCAGAAAAGAGAAGGAAGGACAATAACAAAGACTTGATGCAGCAAATTTAGGTCATTCACACCATTAGCGAAGGACCAACACTAGCAGGCACTTCTAACAATTCAAGAAAGAACCATGCTAGGACGATCCTGAGGCTTACCACTAGACATGACATATTCCGAGTCTTCAAAGGATCCCAAGACTATCCTCGTTCTACCCAGATCATTTCCACTGAGGATAATGCTTACAACATAGTTCAACCCCATGATGATCCAATGGTGATCACGGTACAGATTATTGCCAACTGCCGGGTACACCGCATCCTAATAGATACCGGGAGTAGCGTGGACATCTTGTTCAAAGGAGCGTTGGAGAAACTCAATCTGAAAAACCCCTACTATAATAGTTGCACCACGCCCTTATATGGTTTTACAGGGGACTTCGTAATACCAGTTGGGACACATATATTACCGGCGATAATTGGAGAAGCTCCCTTCCAACAAAATATCATGACAGAGTTCATTGTGGTTGATACCTTGTCCGCCTACAATGCAATCCTGGGAAGGCCTTTCCTTTCGGGAATCAAGGGAATCTTGTCTATTTATCACAATGTACTGAAGTTTCTAGTAGGAACCCAAGTAGGAGAAGTCAAGGGGGATCAGCAAGCAGCCCACACCTGCTATGCAGTATCCGCGAATCCTTTCGCATTAACCAAATAGTGTGCCCACGTAGCCGGTGAACCAAGCCGTAGGATTCCAGAGCAGGGTCACTATGTCCTAGAAGAAGGTAAAGTGCCAACCATGATTACAGAAGAAAGGAAGAAAAAGAACGGGGATGAATTGATGATCATCCCGCAGAACAGATAGAAAGAATATTGGTTTCGAAAGAGGGCTTACAAGTTAGAAGACATTGATAGATATCCAGTAGACCACACTTGGAATAACGATCAATTTAAATGGTTTTATCCCTAGAGTTTGAAGAAGGATCTATCCCGGATGGTATACTCCTAATATGTACCTCGATTTTGCCTTGTATTTGCTTTTCGAGAAATTCAATAAAGTCAGTTTTTTATTCTCATACATGATTCTCCTGAGTTCGCCTAGCAAGTTTTACCATTTTTGATCGCCTCAAGACCAGGAAAGGCCACATGGCATTCCTGCTGCCTTGGTCGGGGTATACCCTCCTCCAAGAAGGATTTGGCATATAAATGCGTAAGGGGCGTAGTCGCCCACTAGATTAGTACATCTTTAAGACCAGAAGAACCTATACAGACCTCATGAAACCTCAGACGGGGAATACCCCTCTCCAGGAAAAACTTGGTGCTAAAGTGGCCTTAGTTGCCTACCAAGACAAATTGCCAAAGGATCAAGATACCCTGTCAGGATACTTGATTCCTTACTTCTCCATATTTACGCATAAAACCCCGGTGCTAAAACGGCCTTGGTTGCCTACCAGGGCAAGACATCAAGAAATCAGATTACCTTCTCAAAGTGCCGAATACTTCATCCCACCAGGCATTCATGTAAAGATTTTTTTTTTTACTTTTTAGGGAATATGCTGGGTAGTCAATCAAGACAAGTCCATCATTAGGATCCCTTACGAAAGGTTCACCAAACTTCCAAACTTACAATGTTCGAATCGAGATACCCAGGCAACCTTGGCTTCCTACCTAGATCAATTTGTTCTGGTCAAGGAGGTTCCACGCTTAGTCAAGCTTATTTAGCTAAAATACTACCAACTTATATTAGATCTTACAAGGGGACTATCGTCCAAGAATTGCTTCCAGAAGATAGCATAAGTATGGATTCTTCCCTTGCTAGCCAGTCAAGATTGAAGCTAAGCGTTTACAATATTTTCAATAAGTTTTATTTGGGTCACATACAAACATATAAGCATCGTCCTATACTGGGATATGAGTTTTACAATCAAGCATAAAATTACAAAAAAGATAGTGTAACTGCAAAAAGATAGAAGTTTTCATTCAGTCAATCAGGGTGCCCAAACCTCTTTCCGGGCTACAAAGAACGGAAAAAGGAAAACAGGAATAAAATGAAACGATAAAAAGATGAAGTCAAGCATCAGACTGCTTCTCTCCTATTTGCTCCTCCAACCTGGGTCCATCCACCTCCTTGACCGCCTTAGCCCCAGCAGCAGGCTGAACTTCTTCAATTCTTAGCACACTTGCCCCTACGGGAGGCTCTGCTGCCTTAGTAGGATGGATTGAATCCTGCCTTGGATTTCCTCGAGCAGAAGAAGGATCTTGAGTTTCCTTCTCGATAGACTCTGAGATAATGGCAGCTTGAGAGGGACCTCCCGGGTTTTGATCTGCAAATTAGGCAGCCTTAGCCATAATCTGATCTCAATCCCAGTTGAGGGTGGCCTGCAGGTCGAAAGGAGGAAGCAGAGCTTGGGCGACCTCATACAAGGCAGTGAAGTATCCATCCAAAAAGGAGGAATCCACCCTGGATTCCAGAATACTCATAAAACCCCGTAAAAACCTATTTTCATCCAGGAGGATAGCTTTCTCTGCCTTAACAGTTTCCATCCCGGCCTGACGGCGTGTCGATTTGACAGTTTCTGTGTCATAGGCATGCATCATCCACTCCAACTCTACTAAGGTAGCCTGCCTTCCAGATTCAGACTCGGTGGCAGCTTGGACCAGAGAAGTGACACCTTCCTCAGCTCGGGCTAGATCGTCCCTAGTTTCCTCCAAATTAGCCTAAAGTGCCAAATTGGCTTCCTTCAGGGCCATGACCTGCTACCCCATAACCAAAGCGAACTTAAAACCCTGCAGAAGGAAGATAGACAATAAGTATCTATAGAAATTTATACTCAGTAAGCTAGAGAGTCAAGGCTCATACCTCGGCAAGCAGAGAAGCCCCCTTTGTCACCAAGATGTGAATCGGCAGAGAAGACATTGACTGCAGACCCCCACTAGGACAAGCATCGATGAACTTAGAGATGACTTCCTTCTAGCTATAGTCCCACGACCCGGATCCAGAAGGAAGGTCGACGGAAGAAGTGGCCCGAGTAGCAACAATCTTCTCCTTTCCCACCCTGGCTGAGAGCTTGACTAGTACAGAGGGAGGAGGAGGAGAAACCACTCTTGCAGGTTGGGTAGCGGCAACTCTAGAAGTTTGATTTGAAGTAGGAAGGGGATAAACTTTAGCTTTGGCAGCCCGTGCCAACATCTCACTCAAAGATGGACGTGCTGCAATTTTTACAGAAGGAGAGGCAGAAGAATGTAAGCCCAACCCCGTAATTGCAAGAGGAGGGGTTGACGCAGTCGGTTGAGACCCAGAAATGGTGTCGGTGTCGGTGCCGGTACCGGTGCCGGTGCCGGTGCCGGGAGGAGAGGGGACAGGAGAGTTGGCCGGAAGGGGATCCGGATGTATTGGCCCTGAAGAAGAAAAAGAAGAAGAAAATGAGAGAAGAGGAATAGCAGAAACTGTCAGAAGAAGAATTAGTAAAAAAACAAAAAAAAAAGACAGAAGAAAAGATAAAGAGAAAAATTTACCCGGATGCGCAATGGATATCCTTAGATACCATTCCAGTCGAGCACCTTCAAAGGCATCATAGGTAGGATACTTCAAATTGGTATAACTCCTATCCTGGATCCTCTTGAGAATCCCCCTGGATTCTACAGAGAGTACCCCCGTTTTCCACTTATCTTTCGGAGAGAATTGGGTGGGGACCGGGTACTCAACCCCATCTATGTGCACTAAGTGGCCCCAATCACCTTCAACCACGACCCATTCGTCCTTCCAGGTCTGGTTATACTTCACATTCGCCCCAGGAACGACGAACCTCATCTTATTCTTGGGCCTTAGATAAAATTAGCCCCAGGGTACCATATTCGCCATTTGGTAGACATACCAGATCTCATCGAAGCCGAGCTCCCTCAACACATTACTCTTTCCAGAGCACCAAGAACCCCGTTAAGTTCTTCCAGAACCCAGGTGAAATTTACAGCGGGGCCAGCTCTAAAGCAACGAGTAATCTACAAAGAGAGAGATGAAGGGGAAGCCGGACCCCGCATTTGAAGGCGGCTATATGAATTAATAGACGGCCTGGAGAAGAGGCGTATACTTCATACCCCCGATGCGGGAGAGAGATACTAATAGTATCTGGGATTCTGTAAACCCTCCTTAGACGAACCAGGCTATCGATTGTGTAGATCGAATTCGGGATGATCCGGCCATCATGAAAAAAGGACAAGGGCCTAAAAAAAACTCCGGCATAGTCAACAGATGGGATGTCGTCGTCGTCGTCCTCCTTCTCCTCCTCATCCTCATCCTCATCCTCATCCTCATCGTCAATATCGGCACCATCCTCTTCGTCCGCTATCTGGACCGGGTCGTCAGGTCTGTTGTGGAAACCCAACCCGATTCGGGGATTCCTACCAAAATGACGGCGTTGAGACGGGATACCATCCCCAGCGATGTCACATTCACCCCGACCGTGTTTCTTTCCCCTGATTGTGTGGGAACTTTCCTCCGAGTCCGCCTACTGCGTGTTCAAAAGTTTGTCAAGGCTGTCAGGAGGATTGGCAGAGGTTGAGCGAGGGATTGAGGAAGCAGGTTGAGGAGTCAAAGAGGCTAAAGGAAGGTCCTAAGTAGAGGCATGAAGCTTTGAAGGGGATGCCATTGTAGTGGAAGAAAGAAAGGAAAAAAGGTTCTTGAAAAGGAAAGAGACCCAAAAAAGAAAAAAGATTAGTTCTTGATTTCTGAAAGCACAAGTGAGCGTGAGCAAGTGAGGAAAGAAGCGATATATTTATAGATGGAAGTTGGACGGTTACTGGAATAGGAAAGGAAATGTGGAATAATGGCTGAAGACACGTTCGAGGCGTTTTCAAGTTACCAGAGTAGGAAAGGAAACATGGAGTAATGGCTGAAGACATGTTCGAGGCGGTTTCGAAAAAGTCAATCCAAAAATAGCCCGTTTAAATCTGCACAACAATTATTGACTGGCACGTGGATGACCATTAAATACCACTGTATCCAAGGAAGATTGCCTCCCTAGTAGTGGAAGCCAGCCAGATAAGAGTAGACAAATAGACAGGATATAAAATCATTCAAGCGGACTTAAAATCATTCAAGCGGACTAGAAATCCTAACTCCAACCCCAGCAAGATACCGGTGTTCAAGTCAGGGGGGACTTCTGTTAACCGCCAAAAATGGAAGGGGTCAAAGAAGAATTTTCCATCAGCCTTGGAAGATAAATCGAGATACAAGTATATCATGGAAGAAGTATACCGATATCCCGTCGAGCAGTTGGGTACAACTTCCTACCAACCACGACCAAGTTTAAAGTTAACTAGACTCAGAAGATACCAGGAAACTCAAAAAACAAGGCTGCAGGGATTCCGTTGTTGCGAGATCCTAGCACCCTTCTGCCATCCAGAATCCCGATACCCCGATATCCCGATACACTCATACATAGTTCAAGTACTTGGGAAGAAAGCAAGATACTTGAGTATCCCGATCCATCAAAAGCTAGCAGTAAGCACTAGGCTAACAAACAGCCACGTATCAGTGCACGATCCCAATACCCTGATCCCGCCTAAAACAAGGTTAGGTACACCGAGGAACAAGCCGAATAGACGAACAAGCACAAAATGCCACCATTCAAGACAAGTAAAGAATTGCACCAATTCCTACCACTAAGAGTTCTATTTGAAATGGGAGTCAACTCCCGCACAATCTATCAAGGAAAGAATCGCTTGATTCTATGGATCAAAATCCCCGACAAAATCGTTGATCACCAAGGAAAGTCCCGTGAATTGCTAAAACCCTAAACCGAAGTTATAGGAGTGCATGGTAAGAAATGAGACCTATAAATACATCGCATGGTCACAAAAAGAGGGAGGTCGAGCAACCTAACCCTACAAGATACTTTTCCACTTATCGACATGTAAGAGAGCTCCATCACCATTATCAACCAAGTGTCTTACTCCATAATCATAGCTATCTAAGAATCTCCATTGTAACCCTATCAAATATTCATAATCAATAAAACAAAGGAAAGTTGTATGTGTGTTCTACGATTTACATGATTTATCCTTACTATTGACATCCCCCATTTCTTATTGAATCGTTAGGAAGCTAAGGGTATCGAACTACTTGATACTCCTCTGACCGAGATCTATCTTGATTCCGGTCCCTTGAATTGTTAATTGGAAAAATCACCCCAGTAACAATTTTCGGTTAACAGTATCTAATCCTTAAAATTAAGTAATTGTTTGACAGATATATCTACGTTAAAAATAAATAATAAAAAATCTTCTCAACCTATTTACTTCTCTTTAACCGATCAACTATCTCTTCCTCATAATCCTCCCCACCAATTTCCTCTACAACTAACTTACAAAAAAAAAAAAAAAAACTATAAAAACTATAAAAAATATATATATACTTAAGTTTAACTTGTTTATCTTAAATAAAAAACATTGTTTATGAATCGTATAAATATATTTTTTTTAAATTAAATTCTTCTTCTAGTGTATTTAGCATATCTGTGAAACGAAGAATTAAATGATTATCATTTGTAAGGATTCTCATTTGTTGATTGGCTTATTTCATGGACAAACCACATATTAGGGATTGATGTAAGGGTAGCTTAGGTTTTTGATGGTTGGTATTTTGCACAACCAAAGCCCGCTCAAGACCTCAAGAGAAGAAGCACCAAAGGTATATTCTAGTGCTTTCTTGCTTTGAAGAGATCTAGTTGCACACACACACAACTCATGCATAAATCTTATTCTTGTATGTTGTGTGTTTTTTATATGTGTGCATGCATGTTCTTGAACATCTCGTCTTACATGTTTTAATTGATTGCATCTAGTTTATTAAAATGCCATGACATGTTTAGGCATTAGGATGCAAAGCCATAAATTTTATTCATGCATGTTGAATTGATTGCATCTTGTTCTATGATAATGCCATGACATGTTAGGCATTAGGATGCATTCAATTCCCACACTTGCACTTCATGTATGATAGTTTTAAGTGTGGTGTAATTCGTTTCCGTTTGTGTGATCAGAAACGTCCGCGCTTGCACAATGGTGTGAATGTCTTAGCGCGACGGTTGACCACTTGAGAAGATCTCATTCTTCTCTTAGATAAGTGGTAGTTTTGGTTTGGTTGTTTGGAGTAAAGTGTCTAGTTTCAAAAGATTGAATTTCAATGTTTTAAATGTTTTTCAAAACTGACCTTTGTATGGTCTTGTGACCATAACTTTTTATAAAAAAAAAATTAAATTGCATTTTGTAAACTTTTGGACAAACTAGACACCCATACCTTTCCAACGGTATATTATTCATAATATTTCATGACCGTTTGTATTGGTTTTGAAATCTCCAAAGTGACCACCAAAACAGGGCGGGCAACTATATTGTTGTCTGTTTCTGACCTTTGGTCACTCTATTGACCATAACTGTTTCTACAGACATCGAAATGTCATTCCGTAAATTGCAGTAGAAATTAACATCCATACCTTTCCAACGATATATCATAAGAAAGGTTTTGATGTCGTTTGGTCATGTTTTGATGCGCTTAAAGTTGAAGCTGATGCACTGTCGCACCCAAACCGCTGTTCACTCGCCCTACGTACAGCGGGCACCTGATTGATTTTTCAATCCGCCCTACACCCGCCTAAAATCTGCCCTACGTAGAGCGGTTTGCGTGGAAACGTTTTGGAAAATTTCCAAAACGACATAGCTTCAATTGGACATCATATATATATGCCTCTTTGACCTTAGGTCATTTTAATGACTCAAAAAACCCATATTTTTTATTGAGAGGATTTTCAAAGAGAGAAATTCACCCAAGAACTCATCTTTGATCATCCAAACCCATTTCCACATGCATAAATTATCATCTAAGCATCATCTAGGATCATCTAGTATGTGCTAATGCATGGGTCTTCTTCAACACACATGGTATGGTATGTTGAACACTATTATCTTACATAATTAATGTTTTTACTTATCAATTTATCTCATTTATTACTTGTATGTCATTAGATTAATTTCTACATACATGATTGAGATTATGTGTTGATTGGGTTATTTATGATAGCTAGGATTTTCATGTTTTTCTAACATCGAGCTAATTAATCTCATTATATGATTGAAATTGTTTTTTTGATAGCTAGGATTTCATGCTAATATGCCATCTAGCTAATTAATCTCATTAATATGATTGAGATTGTTTTTGATAGCTATTGTATCTAAGATTGGTTATCCTCTACATAGCTAAAGTTGTATGCCATGTCATATAGCTATTTTCATATCTATGATTGATTTTATTGTCATCATATAATCCTATATAAGCATTTAGTGTACCCTAGCTCTATTTGCGTATTTGGATATCATTGCATATTCACTTAGGGTGTGATCTCTTCGGAGAAGTAAGTCTTGTGTAATGACCGGGATTAGGTTGTAAACGCAATCACAATTAGTGGATTCGAGGTTCGAGTGTGGCGCACTTACCAGCCCGTGGTTTTTTCCCTGTTGAGGGTTTCCACGTAAAAATCAAGCGTCTTTAATTTCCGCACTTGCATGCTTGATTTTTTATATTGACTAGTTTGGGGTATTTTCGTAAATTGACTCAACGCGAAAATTTGGTAATAAGGGTTAAAATCTATTCAACAATAATCAAGCAATTAGAAACCAAATAGAAGGCCACCATCAAGCACACTTGCTAAGAGAAAACCTGTTGATGTCCTTGGTAACACTGAGATTTTTCTTATTTTTACTAAGGACTGTGTGAATAATTTTGATTACACACTTACATTACAGTTTAATATTGAAGAAAAGATTTATTTTCTCCAAGTGAAAACATCGAACAGGTAATTTGTTTTGAAAGAGAGATAATAAGTAAATACATAGAGAAAATTTGTGTTGATGAGGTCAATAAATTAATTTCAAAATTTCTTTAATATATATCTCATTTTTAATATATATTTTAAAATATCAAATCTAACTGTTGGTTTATAGATTTGAATGTCCTATATTTCTCTTATATCGTGCACATCGATAAGAAACCAATATATATATATATATAGGAATATAGTAATTTTTGGAGGCTCACATGAAAAAAAGCATAATGTAACCTCAACAAATCTGACATTTTCGTGTGAGTTTTATTTCAATTTTTCAACTCTACACGGCGGATATATAAGCCAATATAATATGTTAGATATGATAGACTTGTAATAATAGGTTTATTTTAGGCGTAAAGGTGTTGAAGCCTTGTTTGAGTATTAAAAATATTTTTATTGAAAGTGATAATGAAGTTTTTGACCGTTTATTTTCTCAACCACTCAAGAAGAAAATCAAAATCAAAATCTCATTTGGTCATGATTCTATTTCCATTTCTAACTCATGAACATGTTGTCTGCAACACAACATGAAAAACGTAAATCAAAAGCATCTCAAAAAGGATATTAAACTAAAAAAACACACACACAGGACATGAGATCATGAAAACTAAAAATAGCATGAATCACACATACCTGTTCTATTTGTCAGTAAGTATAGAAAGCCAGGGTGTCTATCCTCTGTTTGGCAAAATGGGTTGGAATTCATCTGCATCATAAATAAATAAAAATTCAACATTTTCGTATCTATAACAAAATCATTAATCAAAATTTAAAAACAGATAAAGAAAACAGAAAATTTAAATACAATAAAGAATAAATAGACCTCTTTGATGGAAGTGTCTTATATAGAAATAGTTTAGATAAGTTCAAGAGCCAATGCATTGTTAAATTAATGATATTAAAGACAATCATTATTATTTCCTTAATAGAATTTTCAAGACTTAACGATCTCCTTCGTTGTGATTAAAAACAGTAAATATTAGTTGGTAGAAAATTAACTCAAGAGGACTCATGAGAGGACTCATTTAATGAATAAAAGAAGCAATGAATCTATTGGTAATGATGGAAATGGAGAGACCGTTTAGGTTATTGATATAAATTGAGTAATGAGACCTTTCATGTTACTTTAAATAAATAGGTGATTGATATAAATTGAGAAGTGAGAATTAATGGAGAATTTAAAGCAAAAAGCTTCTCACGCCGACATGTGGCACCGCTGTTCTTCCATTAAAGAGTATATTATAGATTGTAGATTATAGATTATAGATATAGATATAGATGATATGATTAAAAAAAAAATTAAAAAAAAATTAATAACATTTATGATTGCCATCTATGATTATATATGATATGATCAAAAGAAATTTTAAAAATAAAATAAATAATTTAACAACATTATGATTGCTATGTGTCGCAACCACATCAAAAGTAGAAAAAAGTCTATTATTATTATTATTATTATTATATATAACATTAAATAGATGCCAAGAGTTGGAGCTTCTATGTGTTGTGTTGTGGCGAGTGTGGCATTGGAGGAATCAACTTATACATTCTTCTCCTTACCACAAAAATGTGGATGTTGTTGCGTGGGCTATTGAGTATATTGGGGAGTTTTGGAAAGCTAATCTGTTAGAAAACAACTCTCATCCTCGTACCAGTCCTGCTTGCCCGTTGCATTGGAGTAAAGCTGCTGCTAGGTTTATTAAGATTAATCTGGATGCTGCGATTAGGGAGGCTGATAAGCTGGTGAGTATTGGTGCGTTAATCAGGGATGTCGATGGGAAAGTATTGGTTTCTACTGTGCAACGACTTGCCGCTTGTTATGATCCCTCGGTTGCAGAAGCTGTTGCAATCTTAAAGGGTCTTCGCTTGGCAATTGACAATGGCCTATTGCTTGCTGTTCTTGAAAGCGACTCAAATGGGGTTGTGGAACTAATTAATTTTGGTTCATTCCCCCTTGCTAATATTGGAGTTGTCATTAATGACATTGTTGCTTTAGCTAGTCAATTTGAGGTCTCTGTTTCTTTTGTTTCCAGGAAAGCCAATGAGGCTGCCCATGCCTTGGCTAAGATGGCTTTTCTTTCTACTGATGATTGCTGGTGGCAAGAGTCTTGTCCTTTTTGCCTTGAGTCGGTTATCAGGAACGATTATATTGCCTAGTTTTCTTTTAATGAATTTCCCCTTCAAAAAAAAATAAAAAAATTAAATAGATGTCACATGTCGTTTCCTCATAAGGATTAGCTATTTTTATAGGGTGTGAATATTGACACTCATAAAAGTTATAACTACACCCAGGTTTAAAATTTAAAAAATAAATATCAATATAAGCACTCATCTTAATGCTAATAGTACCCTCATTGAAATAAATATATTCATTTAATATATATTATTTATAACCACTCTTAAATTATTATCACACCCAATTTATAAAAAAAATATATATATTATTTTTAGAATCAAATCTTTTTTAATGATGGTCCAATTTATTTTTGGAAATATCTCGAATGTAGGAGCCTTATAAAAGGAAATATGTGCAACAGTATATGGGGTCAAAAGATTTTTAATATGGAATTATCTTATTTATACAGTTATCTTAAAAATACATAAAAAAAATAAAATAAAATAAACAAATAAAACAACTTATTGATATTTACGACTATCTTGAAAAAAAAAAAAATTGATATCTACAACTATCGTTAAAAAATATATTTTTTATTTATTGATAGAGTTCAAAACTATACATAAAATAAAGACAAAAACAATATGATAATCATGTGATGATGAGAAAGTTTGATACTTGAAATAAAATTAGAGTTTAATTAGGGTTTATCATAAAAATTAGGGTTTATCATTTTATTTTATTTTTTGAAATGTAAGGTTTTTTTTTTTTTTTTTTTTTAATAAAGAAATTTAGTTGAAGATATTTGTGTAATTAATGAGTGTATATAGTATTTGGTTTATTTTTTATTAAAGTAATTTGTCATTATTCGTAAATTTTTATTGGGATATTTTTGTAATTAAATTTTTTAATAAAATATAGGTGTACTAATAAGTTTTATGGGTGTCAATATTGGCACCCTTTTTATATTATATAATATGATATGATATGATATGATATGTAGTTTTATGTTTAAATTTAAATATATTTTCAATAAAAGTGTATTTTTTAAATTTGATTGAATATTGAAATTTAAATTATTGTCCTAAAATTCAATTTTATGGTAATATCGATATATTTAATATATAGTTTGAACATTTCTTTTTGTTAAATGAAACGGATCAATTTGGGTCAGGTATAGGGCGATAATCGAAAACCTGTTTGGGCTACGGGTCGGGTATGACTGTATGAGTCACTTGCCCCAACTAAGTTTCGGGTATGGGCATGCTGATACGGCCCTAATCCGACCCGTTGCCATCCCTAGATGGGATTCGAATCTCCCACCTCTAACGTGGAAGGAGAGGTGCAATACCACTACCACCAATGAAGGCTATGCTAAGAGGTGGTGTGCAAAATGTTTTTTTTTTTTTTTTTTTTTAATTTTTATACAATAAATATAAACCAAATTCTTACGATCTTACCTTACCACACCTTGTTTTTGTTTTTAAAAAATAATATTGATAATTTAATATCAAGTTGTATGTCAAAACAGTTAAAACCAATAAAAAAGAATCATTTTCTTGTCATGGGAGGTTGGTCTAGTGGTATACCCCTCACAGCTATAAATTTAGGATGTGGATTCGAGTTGTGTGCCTCTCCCCAAACCTTGAATTAATTATAATAGTCGGGAAAAAAATATATATACAAAGTTTAGATATCATAATTCATAATTCATAACTCCAATAGGACGAATTTTTAAAATAATTTGCCATTAGGAGGGAGACTAGAAATGGCTGGCCCAAGCCAGAACCCACGAGACAATGCCTTCCTAAATAGGCTGAGCTTGGATCACTACAAGGCCCATTGTTGGTTATTTGCCCACTACTACTACTACTACTACTGGATATTGACTGATAATGGACCAAACCCTCTTTCTCCAATCAACATGGTTGGGCCCATAGTGACCCATATGATCACTGGGTAGTCATTCTCTTTCTTATTTGAAACCTCCAGGGTATGTTTGGTGCACGGGATTGGATTGCATAGGATTGAACTAAATTAGTACTGTGATGTGTTTGGTGTAATATGGATTGGACTAAAATAATACTGTCTCTTATTAAGTTTAACATGGGATTGGATAAACAATAATTGAATATAATTGTCGATTGGGAGAGGTCGGTAATAAATTAAATTATATTAATTTTTTTGAAAATAATTTTAAATCAACTCTAAAAAAGAAAAAGAAAATAATTTTAAATTAAATTTGGTCAACATGCATTGGTACTAATGTAGTTACATCAGTGTGCACTGATGTGAACGGGACCGTATATATATATATATATATATATGGTTAGTGTTAAACATGTGCCCAGGTTAACAATCACTTTATTATTATAAATGGAAAATAATTAGTTTTTCTCTCCTCAGAACGAATTGATTTTATTTATATCAGTTTGACAACTATCAACCACTGGATTCTTTACTTACTTCAGTTTAATCAAAGTCTTCTTAAACTTAATCAATAACTTACAAGTCTCGTTCTAATCTTAAAAGTTTTTCTTTAAAAGTTCATTTCGGTCATGAGGAGAGAAAAACTTTTATTCACTTTTTAAATTATTATTTATTTGAAATATCTTTAAATTATATATTAAATTGGATCAAATGAGAATTAATGAAAGAATAGAGGAAATGAGGAAAATGGTCAAATGGGAGAAATAGGTGGGGCAGGATACTCCCTCCCGATAGGAGAGTAGAGGCAGAGGAAGGGGTCGGAGAGAGGTGGGGGTGGGGGTTATTCCCCATCCCTATTCCTATTTGACCTTTTTTTTTTTTTTTTTTTGTTGAAATTACAACAACTGCCGGGACCCTGCGAGAATTGGACTCTACTAACACAGCCCGAACAATTACTCCCACAAGGGGGAGAGGGCACCCACACAAGAGGTGGGACAAAGAAAGAAATTGTATATATATATATATATATACACATGCCAAGCGCTGAACCGTGGTGGTTGACATCTCTACTTGCCGACTCAATTGAGTTGAAGTACATGATCACATAGTAAGTTATTATCGCATCAATTGAGAAAAAAAGAAAAATACTAAATAATAGTTATGAAGTGTAGTAAACTAGGTCTGTCGCGGACACAGAGACCGCCTTCTCTCTCTTCAGATATTTTCTCTGCCTTCTCTCTACCCCAAAACCCTTACAGCTTCCTTCAGTTTCGCCGCCGACATCCCACCTCCCTAGGGGATGTCAGCGGGTTAGTCGGTGGTCCGGTGAGCGTTGCAGAGGTTTTCTCACTTTTCTCTGCGGCTCACCGGCGGCCTTTACTGCTTTTTGGCAGAGGGCTATAGATCTTGGTGGTGGTTTGCTTGGGTAGGTGGTGCTGGGTCTAGATTGGCATCTCCGGCATCGTTGGCGGGCCTCCGGTTCGGGCCGTTCATCATCGCTCAGTCCAGATCGTCCAGATCTTCCTGATCCAGCTGCTCCCTTGCCGCCGGCGTCCTGCTGTTGGTCTTCTCCGGCTGCCTGGGTGTCCCTCCTCCAGATCAGCTTTTAGTCCGTTTCTTTTCGGTTTTTTGAGTTTGTATAGTTGGCTCTTAGTGAAACTGTTTGGCCGCTAGTTGTTAGCCCGTGTGTTTGGCCCTTATACTGGATCCCTCTAACACCAGAGTGCCATGGTTTTGCTAGTTGTAATCCCTCTTAGTGAGGGTGTCAGTCCCACCTTTGTGTGTGGGTTTTTTTTCTCCCGTTTGTGGGACTTTAGTCTGGGCTGTGCTTCTGTGTCATTTTCTGTAGAGTCCCAGTTGTAGTTGTAAACATGTTTTTCATGTTTACTGCCCTAGATCTGAATTCCAGATGTTGTAAGCCTTTGGCTTCTTTCCATCAAAAAGAAAAAAAAAAGAAAAAAAAAAAAAAAGAAGTGTAGTAAACTAGTAATATTGCTCCATATATACAAAAAGACGGTGGGAGGTCCATTTATTGTTTAACCAAAAAGGAAAAATAATACAATGCTGTCATGACCAAATTGCCAAGCCCCCAAAAGACCAAAAGACCAAAAGACCTGCCTAGCCAAATATTAAGAGGTCAAATTGGCTTGGATTGTTATGCCTGGTGTGGTGTGTGTCAGTGTGTGTGTGTGCATGGTGCATGGTGCATGGACGGTATAAAGTCTTCACTTCACCCGAAAGTCCACCAAAGTTAGAATTCAGAGTTAAATTCATGTCATGATGAGTAGTCAGGTTTCAATCTACAGGATTATCTCTATGCTTTTTAGTTTTTACCTCCTTTATTGTATTGTATGGCCTTTTCCATTCCACCACCCCACCATACAATAAAATGAAGGGACCACTATGATTCAAATTATATGCTGTCCTTGTATAACTGTCGTATATGGCTTTTACTTTCAGGATTCTATATCATCATCATCATCATCAGTAATTTCAGAATCACCTTTCCTTCCATGGAAAGAAACTCCATCTCTTCCTCCAATTGCTTTAATCTTTTACCCCAATACTCTTCTTCTATTTCGAAATTATTCGGAATTTTCATTTTCTTATTAAACATATACCATCAAATTCATTGTACACCAAGTAGATATTCGATATTATAGAAACAAACACAAGTTCATTACCGCTCATTTTGGAATTTTCATCATGTTGGAAAACAATTATTTTTTAACGATGTGAGATGTAATCCTGTGGACAATTTTTTTTGGTTTCCATGCATGTTCACTCGAGTAGAAGAGGACTACTACATTTGTGTCTCAGAGATTCTTTGAGGGTGATTCTCAAGTCTCAACTTGTGTTTGTGAAGAAATCAATCAAAACCTTTTCTTTATCAACTTTTTGTTTTTTTTTTCTCTCATACCGGCCAGTATACCACCTACTTTCATTTTTCATTAGAGACCAGAGGACGATAAATGCTTATCATCACACGTTTTGTTCAATGAATGGTTCCTACATGAAAGTGGGTCCCATCTGATGTACTGGCCTACTTTACAAGGAGAAAAACTTCAGTGGGACAGTCTCATTGACGTGGATATGGGACCGTCCCACTGAAGTTTTTCTCCTTTACAAGATACTTGATAGCCTACCCCAGAGCCCAGACCATAAATCAGGGGTTTTCAAGCTTGGAAGCCGAAACAGTGGGCTCCATTCTAAAGAATTATTCACCCAATCATCTGGTGACATCCATGAATCATATAAGCCATTAGATCTCAATTGTCGTTTCTTTAAGATGATCTGATGGAGGTTTCAAGGCAGAGTTTGATCAATTAAATGATGGATTTAACTTTCCAAAAATCTGACCTCCCCCCATTTTCGTGGACCAGTCAAACGTATTTTCATCATTTCCATTTAAATTTTTAATATTTTTTTATAAAATAATAACAGAAATTGGAAAATATTTTTTCATAGAAAAAATAGAGGGATTTCCACCGTTCGGTAGAGATATAAAATAATAATAATAAATTGAAATAGATAAAAGAAGAAGAAAAATAATTGATGGTATCTCCATGGGAAGGGCCAATCTTCGTGGTGGTCCTCTTTGAACATGATCACCGCGAAAAGGGGGACTCTTAGCCACGAATGGGCTGTATGGAGATCCAAAAAAAAAAAAATCTTTAGTTATTATTATTATTATTATTTATCTTTACAAAAACTCACTTTTAATTTTTTTTATCTACACCGTCTGCCATCTATCTCAAAAGATGGGCATTGGAGATCTCTTATCGTAATTAAATTGTCTTTTTACATTTTATTTTTAAAAACTTTTGATTTTATTATATGAGTGGTGCTATTGGTACACCCCGTTTTTTAAATTATTTAGTATTTTTTTTCCTTTATCAAAATTGCTAAAAAAGACATACAATTTAAGGAAAAAAAATTCTATAAAGTAAATCTAATAAAACTCCACGTTCCTTTTCAATCAAAAAAAAAAAAAAAAAAAACATTCTTTTAATCTTTTTCTTGATTTTTTTTTTCATAACTCTTAAACCCTAAAAATACTTGTACTGAATCCTATTTAAACAATAAATCAAACACTTTGGGTGCATTAGACAGATGATATATTGACCATTATTTAATCTCATTACTCTTTTAGAATCTGAAAGTGAAATGATGATAACCAAAACAAATACTTGCTCTTTGCTTCTTGTTTCGTTTTGTTTTGTTTGTGGGTTATTTCATTTTTTTCTCTATGTATGTTTTGTCTTGGATTGCTATGTTCTTTGCATTTTTCTTAGGGCTGTTTGCTTGTTTATTGTCTTGTGACTTCCTGGCCTTTTCTATAAATCTTGATGTTGAAAAAAATAAAACACTAAAAAAGAAATAAGAAGAGAAAAAAAATACATTCATAGAAGGTGAGAGAAAGACGAGACCAGAGATAAAGAGCTCTGAGACAGAAAGAGATATTAGAGATGAGGTTTATTAGCTTTGAAAAATAAGTAAAATTGTAGTTTTGGAAATAAATAAAATAAATTAATAAAAACATTTAACTTTATTTATTTAAACAAGTGGGGGCATAAATAGATCAGCAGGGGGTGTGCCAATAGCACCACTCTTATTATATTAATGGTGTATGGATATTTAAGTCTTTTACTACTATTTAAAATAAGGTTAACTATTATAGTTAACAATCACCACTAACGAAAGAGGAGAAAAATGTCAGTATATTTTGTAAATTTGTTTTCATTGGTGAGTAGTCAAGCCCTAGGTAGGTTGGGTGTAATTTCCTCTAATGATAATTGGGTGGCATTAGTGTTTGAAAAAATGGTCTCGGCAACTGCCTAGGTGGCTTCTAGCCACTGCGAATAAGGTCAAATCAGCCTTACTTGGTATCTGAGAGAAAATTGGCTAATTTTGGCTAATGAATCGATCTAGGCGAAGTCAAATCCGTTGATTCTATCTATATGGTTATATATATATATATAAACCGGTTTAATAAACACATGGCCGTTTTAGGGTGTAAAACACCCAAAACAACGACGTTTTGGCTTCAAGTTAATGAAGCCCAAACCGCTGCTGTTTTGGGCTTTATTAACTTGAAGCCAAAAATCGATTCCCATTCAAGTCGACTCTCTCGCTCGATCAAACTAGACCAAGCTCTTTGCCTCTTCGACCAAACCAGGCAACTAGCCACCTCACTTCGCCGCCAGAAGTAGCCGCCATTGTCGTTCGTCACCGCTGTCGTCCAATCGTCCGCCGTCTAACTAGGGTTTGTATTTGTTAATTGTTTAGTTTTCTTTTTTTAGTTGATTAATTGTTTAGACTTTTAGGGTTTGCATTTTAGTTTGTTGATAGTTTGAATGTTTTATTAATGATTGAATATTGAATTAATGATAAATATGAATTACTATATTGATTTTATTTTGAATTTATTTCATTTAGGGTTTTAGGATTTGATTTTAGATTTTACTTTTTGAGTATTTGGTTCATGTTAGCTGCTTCTATTTTACTTGCACTGTGTAAGGATTCTCATTCTTTGATTGGCTTATTTCGTGGACAAACCACGTGTTGGGGTTTATTGTGTAAGGGTAGTTTAAGTGATTGAATTTCAAGCTCGAAGGCCCTTCATAAGTCCTTAAGGGACAAGCACGCCAAAGGTATATCTCTAGTGCTTGGCGTGCTTGGTTTTCTTTGAAGAGATTTAGATTGCACACACTCACTTAGCATTCTTGCATTTGTGTGTTTACTCTTCACATGTCACATTTCACACTTGCACTTATATGTTATATGTTATATGTTATATCTTGTTGTGTGTATTTGTGTCTTGTAATTCGTTTCCCGATAGTATTCGGAAACGTCCGCGCATGCACTAGAATGTGCTTGGTTTTGCGCGAAGACCGCCTACGGAGAATGCCCTTGGCTTCTCCTTGGTTTTCACCTATGTTGGTGATCGGCGGTTATGATCAGCGGCCTGGCCACCGAATGAAACCGCCATTTGCTTCCAGAAGTATTTGGAGCAATTCTACGGTTACGATCGGCGGTCATGACCACCGTTCGAAACCACCGTTCATACCTGATTGATTTAATCTCTTGGTTTGATTCGACAGTTGGATCGACGGTTTCGAAACCACCGAATGAAACCGCCATTCATACCTGATTGATTTAATCTCTCGATTTGATTCGGCGGTCACGAAACCGTCGAATGAAACCGTCGTTGTTCCCTTGTTCTTCTCGGGTTCAATTCGGCGGTTATAATCGGTGGCCTGGCCACCGAATGAAACCGCCGATCGGTGCGTTTCAGGGGCAAACTTATCTTTTCACATGCTCTGTTTTTGATGCCTATAAATATCTTACTTTCTCATTCTCTGAATTAGTTCTTCAACTCCCAAGAACCCTAAACTTAAAAGAGAGAATTTTGAGAGAAAATCAAATCAAGAACTCACCCTTGACCACTCAAATCAAATCCCTTTTTCATCATATTTCATATTGCATCAACTATGCCTTCATAGAATGCATCCATGTATGCTTTTGGATCATCACATCTTCCTTGGTATGTTTTTCACTAATCTCATCTAATTTTAGTGTTTTTCATATTAAGACTTCTCTTAGATTACTTGTATGTTTTTGGATAATATGCTAAATACAAGATAGAGATTATTTGTGATATTTTGATTGAGTGTTGTATTATGATAGATATCTAGGTTTTTATAATCTATGATTATCTAAGCTAATTGACATGTCATTTAGTTTTTAATATCTAGGATTGTTCTAATTGCAAATTCATCATCTTAGATAAGCATATAGGGTTTCCCTTGCTCTGTGTTGCATTTTGGATATTCACATATTCACATATTCACTTAGGGATTTAATCTCTTCATTGAGAATCAAAGTCTTGTGTGTAGCATCCGGGATTAGGTTGCTTAGATCGCAAGCATTCGAACTAGGTTCACTCATACCGGGATTAGGTAGGTGTGTGATTACTTCCGGGATTAGGTTGTAATTTCATCACATTTAGTGGATTCGAGGTTCGGGTATGGCTCACTTAACAGCCCGTGGTTTTTCCCGTGAGGGTTTCCACGTAAATATCAAGTGTTGTTTTAATTTCCGCACAATATTACACTTGCTATATTTTATTGTCTATTAGGGGTATTTTCGTAATCTTATCCTTAAACGAAAATTGGGTAAAATTAGTTAAAATCTATTCACCCCCCTCTAGATTAATAGTTTACATACCGTGAGAACTTTCACACTATTTTTTAATTGCTACTTTACTTGTTAATTTGTTATTGTTGTGCCAAATTTTGTTAAAGTCTTGATTTTGAATAGTGTTGTCTGTATTCATTACGATTCTTTAAGTACTGTTTTGGGTTGGTGAAATTAATTGCTTATCTATGTTTACTACTTAATTATGTTTACAATACATTATGTGTTAGCTTCACAATTGGGAGTAACCAGTAGCTCTACTTCTCTTAGATATAAATTTCTTGTTCTACTTGTAGTTTAAAGTAATACATAGTAATTATATGGGTTTATTTCATCATTGTTGAAGTACATACTTTTTAGTTAGGGGCTTAGGGTTTATGCTAATTGTATTGAATTTTATTAAATATTTTGATTTCAGAATTTACTCTTTAGACATGATTTTAGTGCCCGGTAGTAATACCGCCTCAAATGCCGCCTATAGTACATCTTCAGGTGCTTTTAACGCCACTTCAAGAATAAGAAGGAAACGGAAATCAAATGATGTTGGGTGGGATTTTAGGATTTTGATTGATAAGAAGAATTAGGATAAAGTGTAATGCACGTTGTGAAAAATGTGTTTTGCGGGGGAGTTTATTGTTTGAAAGAACATATTGCCAACATACTGGGAAATGTTGAGCCGTGTCGGATGGCAACAAAGGATAATCAAATTAGGAATGGAAAAACGATCACAGATGCAAAAGACAAGAAAAAAGAATAATAAAAAAGAAAAAGAAGAGTTAAGAGCTACACTGAATATTGGTGGTGAAGACGATTTAGCGGATGAAATAGAAGGATTAGGGCCAAGTAAAATTCCAAACTTTCTTGGACCTACGGATAAATTTGCTAACCCTATCACCCCTAATTCCTCCGCCTCTAGAAAGACTATGCGGCAACAGAACCTCAACTACACCATCCTTATAGAGAGGGCACATGCTACGCAACAATATATGGCCAAATAGGTGTATGAAGTGGGCATTCCTTTTATTGCCGTTGACAATGATAGATTCAAGCAAATGGTTAAGGCGATTGATCGATTTAGACCGAGCTTCAAACCTCCAAGTCAATGGCAATTGAGGGAACCACTATTGAAGGAAGAGGTTGAAACAACCAAAGAGGCCCTCAAAAACAAGAAGAATGGTGGAAAGTTAATGGGTGCTCAATTATGACGGACACTTGGACGGATAGGAAAATGATGAGTATTATGACTTTGTGTGTGAATTGTAAGGAAGACACCACTTTCCTTTCTTCCAAGGAAAGCTCCGATGAGACGCATACCAGTGAACACATTTTAAGTATGTGTAAAAGGCAATTGAAGAAGTTGGCCCCAAAAAAGTGGGAGGGGGGAGAAAGTGACGGCTATGGTGAGAAAGTGGGGAGATATATATCTTTTAAAATATGTATGATATTAACCTAAAGATATGATGTGGAAAAACATATGATATTAACTTGTGTCCACTTATTTCAATGACACATATAAAAAAAAGTTATACCAAATAAAGTAATTAAAAAAAATCAAAATGACATATTGATGGTCTTAAAAGAAAAATTGACTGAAATTTTTTTGAAATTTTTTTTCATCTTTTTTTAATTTAATATGTTGTAATATTTCAATCTAAGTTATTAATATTTCACTACAAAAAAAGAGATTGTATGAATACTTGTACTTTGTTGATTTTATTTTATATTGTAAAGTATTACGCGATACAAATTTGAGAGATTAAGAATTTAAAATTATTGTTTAGTATAATTCTACAAATAAAATAAACATCTTTCTTTATCACACTAAAAAATAATGTGATTACTACGCATAAAAAAAATGTGATAAGTTGATCACCGTTAATTAAATTCGTGATAATTTGATCACGGTTATGATAATGTGTGACAACTTGATCACAGTTATGAAAATGTGTGATAAATTGATCATGGTTAATAAAAATTGTGATCCAATTATGACATATTTAAAAGACCGTGATACTTTTATATCGGTTTTAAAGTACGTCATTAACATACGACGGATTAAAAAGGCTATTATAACTTGATCACGGCTAATAAAAACCGTGATAAAATTGCGTGATAAAAGCCTATTTTTCTTGTAGTGTATTGCACAAGGATGGATTGTTGATGATGGTGATGATGAAGTCGAGCCCAGTTCGGGGCTTAAATGGCAAGTACTTGGAGAAGCGGCCAGAGCTGATGAATTCACACAACCTCAAAGAAGTGGTAGAAATGTTGAAGTGAGAGAACTTCATGAAGATGATTTTGAATTCGATGATGATGCAGTCGAAGAAAAATAATATTGAGTTTGAATCCGATGAAGACAGTGTCTTGGAATTGGAAGGATATGGAGTTAAAGATGAAGAATTAGAAACCCAATCTTTTATAGTTAGATGTATTTTAGAGTTCTAGTTCTAAGTTCTAACTTTCTTGTTTTATGACTTTATCATTTAATCATTTTGAATGTCAAACTCTTAACTTTCTTGTTTTATTTTGTTGAAAACTTGGAGTTTGTTAGAACTTGGACTCAATCATTTTGAGTATTTGATTGGCTTTTGATTTGTGTTTGATTGGATTTTGATTGGTTTGTGAAATGTGAATTTGTGATTGGATTTTCATTGGTTTTTGTAGATTTTGACTAGATTTTGATTGATTTTGATCATAATATGGTTTATTTGACTCATATATATTTATTGGTTTTCTATGTAGGGAAGTAAAATAATAATAATAATAATAAATTTTAGCTCCCGACTAGCGCATATCACCTTCTAGAACACTGGATGACGTTATTGCCACCCATAGAATTTGCTTATACACCTTTTCTTTTTTTAGTAAAATTCTACATTAAAAAATTATCCTAACATACAATTACTTACAAGGACAAGGAAAATTCATGTATAAAAAATTAAATTTACACTACACCGTTTACTAAATCTACTTAATTTCGAACCCTAATATATTTTCATCAAAAGTATAAAATTGTTTGGAAGTGAAACAATGGAGAAGATCAAAATCATTATTGTAAGAGGGTTGTAATTGCTATCTATTGTTTTACTTAAACACAAAAATATTCAAATGTTTGAAAATTTGGGGATGATCTTCATAAGAAAAAAAAAATGCATTTGAATAATGTTCATAGCTTATGTTGAATAGTTGTGAATAGTTTGAAAATGTTCTAAAAGTTATTGTTTGAAACCAGTAAACAAGGTTTACTATTTACTATGTACACAAATTATATAACCAAATATATGTATTTGGTTATGAATTCGGATTGGGAGCTGAATCTGATTTGGGATTCTTCCTTTTCAAAAAGTATGTACTTGTCCAAGAATTGCTCAGAATTAGGGTTAGGGTTTCAAGATTATACGGATAAAGAATAAATATTAATCGAGTGATATGAGTTGTTACATTAGGGTTAGTTTTGGAATTCTATTGGGTGCTTTTAGTGATATTTGGATTTATAAATGGGAGTGAAAATCATTTTGATGGGTGGCAATATCGGCACCCATGATAATTATCGAAATAGAGGCTTATTTAATTAAGGTAGAATTTCAAAATTCTCCTTTAAAATTTGATATACTTGTAAGTTTCTCAAGTTTGATTGGCTTATTTCTGTAACAAACCACAATTGGGGGTGAAATATAAATGGTAGCTTAGGTGTTGGTGATCAAGCTCAAAGGCCCTTCTTAAGACCTTAAGTTGATAAGCACTCCAAAGATATATCTTGTGCTTAGTTTTTATTGAAGAGATCTAGTTGCACACACACACTTCTCATACTTGCATATATTGAAAGTAATACAATAACGCTCGGTGTGTTCGATATATATATCTAGAGGAGGGGGGGGGGGGGGGGGGGGGGGGGGGGTGAATAGATTTTAACTATTATTACCCAATTTTCGCATGCAAGTCAATTTTACGAAAATGCCCCTACTAGTCAAAAATACAAGCAATTGTAATAAAGTGCGGAATTTAAATAACACTTGATGTATACATGGAAACCCAACCACTGGGAAAAACCACGGGCTATTTAGTGCGCCACACTCGGACCTCGAAATCCACTAATCGAAATGGAGTTTACAACCTATGTAGACCTCGTCTAACACTCCGGTCAATAATCCCCCACTTCTACCACTCGGGCCTTTAAAAGTGGCTCTAGTCCTAATTTCTTGAGGCCTAAGCAACCTTAGCCTCAAGACTTAATTCTCTATGAAGAGATTATGCAAACTATGTGAATATATAAAATACTCAAAATGCAATTTAGAGCTAGGTTACTCTAAATGCTTACCTAGGATAATGATATGCAATTAATTCAATCCTAGATATCAATAGCTAGATGACATGTCAAAATAGCTTAGCTAATCAAGATTAATCAAAAACCTAATTAGCTATCACAATACAACACTCAATCAATTCGTCACAATTAATTCTCTATTCTTGTATTTATCATATGATCAAAAACATACAAGTAAATTAAAAGAGAATATGCTTGATAGTAAAATACTAAAATAAGATGAAATTAATCAAAATCTTACCAAGCATGTTGTGATGATGCAAACCCAATCATGGATGAATGCAAGATGAACTTTGATGCAAAAAGGAATTGATTTGAGTGTTTAAATGTGAGTTCTTGATTTGATTTTTTCTCAAAAATCTCTCTTTGAAGTTTAGGGTTCTAATGACTTAAAGAACTTAATCAGAGAATGAGAAAGTAAGATATTTATAGACATCAAGAATTGGGCATGTGAAAAGACAAGTTTGCCCTTGAAACGCACCGATCGGCGGCCAGGCCGCCGATCATAATCGCCGAATTGAACCCGAGAAGAATAGAGGAACAACGGCGGTTTCATTTGGCGGTTTCGTGACCACCGAATCAAACCCGAGAGATTAAATCGATCAGGTATGAACGGCGGTTTCGAACGGTGGTCGTGACCGCCGATCGTGACCGCAGAATTGCTCTAGACACTTCTGGATGCAAACGGCAGTTTCATTCGGCGGCCAGGCCGCCGATCATAACCGCCGATCACCAACAGAGGTGAAAACCAAGGAGAAGCCAATGGCATTCTCCGTGGGCGGTCTTCGCGCGAAACCAAGCACTAATTAGTGCAAGCGCGGACGTTTCCGAACAATGTCGGGAAATGAATTACTAAGCACATATACACACAACAAGATATCAAACAAAGTGCTAGTGTGTAAAGTGACATGTGAAGAGTATGCATACAAGATCAAGTATGCTAAGTGTGTGTGTGCTAACAAAATCTCTTCAAAGAAAAACTAAGCACTAGAGATTATACCTTTGGCGTGCTTGTCCCTTGAGGTCTTGGAAGGGCCTTCGAGCTTGAAGTTCAATCCTAAACTACCCTTACATAATCAACCCCAACAAGTGGTTTGTCCACAAAATAAGCCAATCAATATATGGGAATCCTTACATATATGCTCATTGCTCTTGTGTGCATTATCTTCACATTTCACACTTGCACTTCTTTGTTTTATCTTGTTAGTGTGTCTAGTAATTCGTTTCCTGAAGAATGTTCGGAAACATCCATGCATGCACGTTGGTGTGCTTGGTTTAGCACGAGGATCGCCTTAGGAGAATGGTCTTGGCTTCTCCTTTGGTTTCACCACAATTGGTGAAACGGCGGTTTGATCGGCGGCTATGACCGCCGAATGAAACCGCTATTCAATTCTAGTAGTCTTTGGAATGATTCTGTAGTTATGATCGGTGGCCACAACCACCGTTTGAAACCGTCGTTTGAAACCACTGTTTGAAACCGCCATTTGAAACCGCCGTTTGAAACCGCCATTTAGACCTAATTGATTTTATCTCTTGGGTTTATTTTTACGGTTTTTATCGGCGGTTATGAAACCGCCGATGATCCCCTGTTCTCTCAGGTTTAATTCGGTGGTTGGATCGGCGGTTTTGAAACTGCCGATTGGCGCATTTCAAAGGCAAACTTGTCTTTTCACCAAGCCTTTTGTTGTTCTCTATAAATACATCATTATGTCACTCTCTTTCATTAGCTTTCTGAACATCAATAACCCTAAATTTGAAAGAGAGATTTTTGAGAGAAAAGCAACCATGATTGCTCCGTTGATTCTCCAAACTCATATCCATGTGCATCAAACATCATCTAAACAGCATCTAGGATGTATTCATGCATGGGTCTTCTTCAACACATGACTTGGTAAGATTGAACATCAAACTCATCCTTTTTTAGTGTTCATATTTGTCAATTTAATCTCTTTAATTACTTGTATGCTTTTAGATCATATTCTAATTACAAGATTGAGATTATTGTGTTGTTTGATTGTGAGTTGTATTTTGATAGCTATAGCATCTAGGATTACTTTATCTATGATAGCTAAGTTATACACCATGTCATATAGTGATATTAATATCTAGGATTGTTATTATTGACATCTTTAATCCTAGATAAAGCATTTAGTATAACCTAGCATTAATTGCATATTTGAATACTAAGATATTCACTTAGGTTGTTTAATCTCTTCATTGAGAAGTAAGTCTTGTGGCTAAACCAAATTTGGCACAGTTTATAGCATATCCCAAATTTGACACAGTTTATAGCATATGCCAATTTTATCATTGCATTGGAGCATGCTTTTTTTATTTTATGCTAAATTATAGCATTGGGACAATGATTTTGGATTGCATTGGAGATGCTCTTAGATTCTCTTACAAAATTTACCCAACTAAATATTTAACAGATGGTGTAGACATGTACCGTCAACATGTGCACACCCCACAACAAATAAAACGATATGGGTGTACAAAAGAGTAAATTAGTAACCAATCTTCTCCGGGTGACATAGACATTAGAGATCAAGTATTAGGATTAGGTTCGAACCAGATCTGTTGAATCCGGTTTCATGTTCGACATCAGTCATTTTGTTTCGTTCAATCTCAATAGGCGATCGAGTAATATCTTAATGCTTTGTTTTAATCTTTCTATGTTCGTGCCTTAATCAGATAAGGGTAATGACGTTTCGAATCTAATTTGATGCTGACAAAATTGATTTTGCCTGCTTATAATGACGTTTGATGTGATGGACCAGTGGGATATTCACAGCCCAAAAACCAATGGACATGCTATTTTGAGGATACGCAATGGCGAAATGCCGGTCCACAAATGTACTTATTACCTATTCGTGTAGCATAGCAAAACAGGAATTGACAGTTGAATCTTGAATATGTGTTACGCAATATAAATTGCGTCAGCAAATCTTTATGTTCCCAACGCAATATTTTGTAATAATTTCTCCGGTGCACTACTATAGTTCATCCACCCCCAAACTGTTCATATGGTAATAGGTCCGATAACGCGATGGGACTATAATAACGGCCATGAAGCCATCAAGTTTTGTAGTATTGGACATGTTCATTTTAATACTATGAAAAAAAAATAATGAATTATTAACTTAATTACATATAAAATACGAGGATTTCAAAGCAGTAACTTTCCTTTCTTCTAAACGAATGGATTATAATTTGACCAGATCTTTTGGGCACCAGATCTGCGCAAGGTGTTTATGAATAAAGATACTTAATGTATATTCATTAGCTAAAGTCTACATTGCATATTTGCGTCATTCGGGAGTTCGAATAATATTACGAACAGTAATTTGTATTTTTTTATTGGAATATTGGATTGACTGTAATTTAAAAATTCCAATACGAATTTAAAGTTCAAGATTCAAATACATTCATCTTTAACGGCAACGGTGTGGGCCGGCTAATGACCAGTCAGTAACCAAGGGACTGACCCCTGTAATGGGGTGTTGCCACGTGGCTTTTTAAAATTGCAAGCTACGTGGTAATACCCCATTTGGGGTCAGTGACTTTGGTACTGACTGGTCAGTACCCAAGTAAGTGGTGACCTTTTCATTATCAATAAAAGTTCGTCATTCATCCTTTGATACTATTTATTGAAACCATTACATTGAATTTCAATAGTACAACGGAAACTGCAATCAACTGCAATCACTTTTATGAATGCATCGACTCAATTTTGGAGAAATGTTGTTAATAGAAATAAAAAATTAAACTACAATCAGAAATAAAAATTTTGTCTCTCTCTTTCTCTCCCCCTCGGACTATCTTCTGCCATCTTCTTCTTCTTGGGTTCTATATAAATCTGACCCTTTCAGGGGTTGTTGGGAGATTATCGTGTTATAATCTTTCACCTATCGTGTAAGGAGTTGTAACCAATGTTTTATATTAGAACTAAGGGTAAATTTATAAGGGTAAATAGGTAAATTTAAAAATAAATAGATTTTTTTACAAGAGTGGTGCTGTTGGCACACCTTTTCTATAAAGCTTGATATTCAATGAAGATTTTATAATGACTGAATCATTTGTTTATATCTGTTCGTTTGTTTTGTTTCGAAATATATTTCTGCTCGGTTAATAACATGTGGGAACATGTTCTGTTCTTGTCGTGTTTTAGGGAACTTGTTGTCTAACCAGCAGTTTAACTCTATGTTGTAATGTTATTAATGTTTTTTTTTTCCTCAAGATTATAACAAAAAGTTCAATAAATTATTACATGTTGTTCTGTGTTGTTTTGTGACGGTGTTAACAAATTCCTGGGTTTTTTTTTTTGGGTGACAGGACAAAAATATCTGGCCAACTATCGAAGAATTCATCGACACTAGTCGACTTAACCCTAATTGTTCTGTCCAATTATAAGGAAATGTGTAGAGGAGGCAGTGGCAGTGACGGCGTCTAGTTGATAATCGGAGAGATCAGCCTTCTCCATGGAAGCACGGAGGAGATGAGTATATGGCTGGTAATATAATTATTACTAGGTGTGTTGGTTGAGTTGGCTGAGCAACAAACACTCACTCAACCATGGAATCATATTTTCTATTTACTGATGAATCAGAGTGAGAGTTGAAAGCACAAACAGCCTTAAAAAATGGTTCATCATCTTTTCCAAGTGAAAGAATAACGTCTAATTCATACTCCCATTTTTTATCGACTTGCTGCCGTTCATCTTCCCAACATTGCCATCTTCTTAATTATATGCCTTATAATTACTAGGTTTATATAGTGAAATGTATAGATTTTGGGTGACTTTTTATGTCATGGAAGCACTGAGAAGATGATTTTATGTCCCTGTTGGTATGTATGTTATATGTGTTTGGATTTGATAATTCCACATTTCCACTGACCACCATTGATGTAGCTGCTTGATGTGGTGGAAGTTCCTTCCATGTTAAAAATCAATTTTTCTATGTAAAAAAACAAAACATTAACATCAAGAATGAAATGTAAAGACCGAGTGGCTCACGAACACTAATATCGCAAACAACGAACCCGATGATTGGTCACCTCCCCGGTCATGGAAAACAACATTTTCTATCGGACAAATAATTAAAAAGGTCATAAAAATAAAATTAAATTTAATAAAAAACACAACCATCACATCCCGGGCTTCCAAATAAGTTCAGGGCCTTATAACTTTATTTCACGGGTATAAAAATGTATTCTCGGCTTATGATATTAAACAACTTTTACACAACAGAAAGTGAAATTCTAACCTCTTCACATTTTTTGATACACATTTTATAATCAACTGTCGTTTTTTACAATGGTTTTCGAGTGTATGGCAATGAGACCAATTTGATGTATATGTGGCTTTCGTACCATTATATTCAAACAGTAATGCTACACATCCCACCTAAAATCCCACATTTTTCATCCCGCTTTTCTTCGTGTATTGTTTACTCTGCTATGCACACATCGTGTATTATACAAAATTACAAATATCCCAGTACAATTTAGAATTTTCACCGATGTCATCATTACCTGTATCCTATTTTGACGAGAGCAACTTTGCTCACCCCCATTCACTGAGTGCAATTTTGCTCACCTCCTTTAACTGGAGGTAACCATAACCCCCAACCCCCCACCCCAAGTGTCGACACGTGTCCCAAACTTAACCCAAAGTCCAGAGTTAAATCAAGGTTTGGGCCACGTGTTAACACTTGGGGTGGGGGGTAATGGTTACCACCAGTTAAAGGAGGATTGCAAAGTTGTACTCCCATTAACTAGAGGTAACCATTACTTTAAAAAAAAATTAATATTTTTCATTTTTTTCATTTTTTTTATTTTTTTATTTAAACCATTTATTTATTTAATTTTTTTTAAACTATATATTTTTAAATTTATTATTATTTTTTAAAATTATTTATTTATTTATTTATTTTGTAAACTATTAATTTATATTTTTTTAATTTTTTTATTCTATTCAAGTTTATAAAGTTTTTGATTAAAAGGTAAAAAAATAAAATATAAAATAATATAACTAGAGGCATTTTAGGTATTTTGAAAGTCAAATTTAAGTATTGGGGGTGCTTGTGTATAATAACAAAACATTTCCAACTAAGTGTAACTTGCCCTAAAAATTGAACAAATTTGGTAGGGAAAATTGAGATTGAAATGAAAACACTTTTGCTCACCCACCCTTAGACACATGTCATCTTTTTGGGAGGGAGGTAATGTTTACCCCCCTTGTAGTGGGGTGAGCAAAAATGGACTAGATTGAAACAGTGCTAACAAAACAGTCAATGCTGCCACGTGTTATGTCTGAAGTTTTTTTTTTTTTGTTTTTTTTGTTTTTTTTATTTTATATATCGATACGCGATGTCAATGGCGTAGCGGTTGACATTTTCATAAGTTTAACCGGAGGATAGTTAGGGGATACTTGGGGATACTTAGGCCTTAGGGATGCTTGGGGGATACGTATAAAATAGTGTCGTAAATGTTAGCTTTTAATTTTCATTGGTTTTTACCTTTTTTATCTTCAGATGTTAAAAGTCTGACAAAAAACAAACAAAAAATCTTAAAAGGAAATTACGTTCATAATCATATAAGTTTAATAAACACAGCGGGAATAGTCGACATATTTAAAAGTTGTACTGACGGTGGGACATAAAAACACACAAAATAAAGAAAATAAGTAATACTGGAAAGTAACGAAGAAGCTTTCTGTATTGAGTATTTTATACAGAGAAAGGCCCCACTACATTTGTTGCCTTATCGGGATCAACCTCTTCCCATTTTCCTTCCGGGAAAACTTTTTTCGCGTATTCCCTCATCAGGTTGAAGCCAGTAGTATAACCGACCTTATATCCGGACTCAACAGCTTTATGTTCGTATTTTGTAGATCTTGATATGTCATTTTTAACAACCTTTCCTATTTGCTCTAAGTTATAAATCCATTCCTCCAAAAGGCGGATTTTCTCTACAACTTCCTTGCTACCCGAATTTGGTGAAGAGGAAGCGGTTTTCTTCCCAGATTTCCGAGCTTCATCCATCTGTAACAGAGAGTAATTTATCAGTTACTTACTTTTAAATGTTTATGTAAGAATGGACAGAGACAGAAAGAGAAAGAGATAGCAAGGATCATTGTCATTCCAATCTGTAGAAGATAATGACCCTTTCCCTTGACAGAACTGGCTATAGTCATTTTGAGAAATATAAAGCACTGAAACATACAACTGATGGTGGTGGCGGTGGCGACGGCGGAGGTGGTGTGAAGAAAAACCTGATAATTTAAAATTGAGAAACGAGAATGGAACTCAATAGAGAGGTACGAGACATATATATAAGAGAACCGGTTCGATTGGCATTTTAGTATTAATTGTTTTCAGGCGGAATTTCACATAAATGATCCAACGCGATGGTCATATCACTATCCACGCCCGCTCGATGCGGTGTTTTAAATCTCTGCATACTCGCCAAACCCCTTCAGCCAATCAGCCCCCTCGAAAAAATAGATAAAGAAACCCCTCATCTTACAGTAGTGGGAAATGATGCGGATTTATTTTGGGGAGAAGGGAATTGTTTTGGAGGTGCCCACTTTACCTTAGAAAAACACTTGCAAAGGACTCCTTGTGTGTTTTGGGAAACGAAAAGGTTTGGTTCATTTATTTGTTTTTTTAAAAATTCAATTTATTTATGGTTTAATTAAAAAAAAAATTGTGTTACCGAGAGATAAATAAAGTGGTGTGAGAATCGAAAAGATTGCTGTGAATACTTCTTCTTCTGAAACTAATTAAATATATAATTAAATTCATTATTATTTTAAATTCATTTGGTATTCCTAAAAAAAAAAAAACAATACAAGACATTCCAATTATGTGTAAAGTTTTCATTTATTAATCTCGAAACGGTTGGCTGTAGAGTTATATAATTTTGATTCCACATGGTGACCATTATGTGTTCAATGCACTTATATAGTTATGTACAATAGGTTGGACCAGCCCTATATATTAGGGTGGACACCTGGAATATTTCTTCACCTTGAACAATCCTATAATTGTTTTTTTTTTTTTCGTTTATAATTGTTTATTATTATTGTTAAGCAGATTTTCTATTATCAGTTCGTCCTGACAATAAATATATCAGGACGAAGAATGTGAACCACTAGATTTATATACTTTGACTCAAAGTGTATGCACTTGTCAAAACTTCTTCATAATCTATGGTTCACATTTTTCGTCCTAATATATTTATTGTCTGGACGAACTGACAATAGAAAGACCGTATTGTTAAGATACATATATATATATAATAATATCGGGTAAGTTTAGAAGTCGAATTATAAATTATAATTTATTTATGAAGTTGGCTCTTCATGTATATTAATTATCCATTAATATTGGGATTGACTCTTGGTTTTTTTATACAAATTGAAATTTTTGTAGTTATTAATTGTAATAATTAATTTATAATTTGCAGATAGAATTTTGATGTAAAAATTCTATAACTAATCAATACGCAATCCAGTAATTAATGGGATAGTGAAACATTATCTTAACGAATATCATGATTGATTTTTAATATATATATTTTAAATATTCAATTATTTAGGCCAATCCCATATTGCACCAACGGGAAAGACTACAATTAATCGAATAATGTCTTAAAAATAGTCCAATCCTATGCCGCGCACCAAACGCAACCTAATTGTGTAATTGATGTGCCTATTGATGTCATGGGTGCATAGACGCATCAAAAAATAGAAATGACAAAATCAAAGAAGAATAACGTGTTATTATAGGGATCCTGCCCGTCTTTACATGCGTGATGTGCTAGCCACGTGATGCGATACACCACGGGATTTGGATTCCATAAGCAATAAATGAGAGTTCAGGGGGTTTTAAACGAAAAGCCAAGGGGGCAAGATGTGAATTTGTGTATACTTCAGGGGGATGGATTGCTGTTACTTTAACCAGAGGTTGGGATTACCTTCAAGTTAATACACAAGTAGACGAAATTCAATCTTCAATAAAATACACGATATTGTATGGATATCAAGTATCAAGCGTGAAGTTAAATACACGTTCAGATGAAAAGGAAGGAACCTTTAGTGTAATACACGAATGCGATATGAAAATCAACGTTGAAGGTAATACACGATAAAATAAACATTCAGTTGAATACACGATTAAATAAATACTCTTTCCGAATACTTTATCGAAAATGTTGCAGACTGATCACCCAATGGGGAGTTGCCACGTGCCTCACACTTTTCTGATTATAGATTTTTATCCTTGCTTTGTGTTACGTGACAACCAACCTTTAGTTGGTTAGTATGCCTGGGAGCTGACCGGTGAGGCATTATTACACCTAATAAAGATTGAGTACCCTATGCCCCTAATCCATATGCAGTACTAAATGCATATTGACCCTTACGGGGTTGAGTTTGGGACACATGTCAACACCTGGAATGGGTGGTAATGGTTCACCCTAGTTAGTGTGGGTGAGGAAAAATGCACTCCTAATATAAATAACATAAAACCAAATGTGTCCACACACTTGAGTCAAAACATGTAAAACTAGCGGTTCACTTCAATATCCTAGAGTTATATGTGGACGTCCTCATTTGAAAATTCATGTCAATATATATATCCAGTCCCAATTTGGTCAGTGCATCCTGATAACACTTTATCAGGATATTGAATGTGAGCCACTAGTTTTGACAAGTGCATACACACTTAAGTCAAAGTATGTTAAACGAGTGGCTCACATTCAATATCCTCACGAAGTTATATCAGGATGCATTGACATGAAATTTTTTCTATATATATATATATATGTTTTCGGTCTTTCTATTATCGGTTCGAACTGATATAAAATATATGAGTAATGCTAGAGGACCCAAAAAACTAACCCAAATTTTGAAAACAAATATGTGGCAACATCACACACAACATGGGCCCACGTCACTCTTCTCAAAGATCCCATGTGATGTTGCCACATGGGGTTGGGTTCAAAATTTGGGTTAGTTTTTTGGGTCCTCTAGCATTACTCAAAATATATTAGTTCCTTGCATGTGGGCCATTGGATTTAAAAGATGCTTTGATAAGTGCATGCAACTAAGTCAAAGTATTTAAATCCGATGGCCCACATGCAAGGAACTGATATTTATTTTGTCGGTTCAAACTGATAATAGAAAAATTGGTTATATATTTATATGAACTAACCGCATAAATGAATTATATAACGGAAAATGATCTAACACGAAATACGACAAACAACTGGTTTGATTACAATTAATCCAACCTAAAGCCAAATAAACAGTTTAGGTACATTAACAAAACAAAACGAAGGTCAAAAGGACCCGTCACTATTTGTGTCTTTTTGCTTAATATGTGGTTGCTATGTACATTTCTTTGAACAACATATTCATGAAGGGCCAATGGTCCCTTGCCAAGATGGTTGGACTCTCCTTTGGAGCCCTCTACCATCACCACCAAGGTTCAAGTGCCAAGGCATGCATGGATATATGCAATTTTTCTTTGGCCCTCTTAGTTTGGATGTTGTCCCACCTTTGTGGGTGTTGTCCCACCCTTATGTGGGTACTCTCTCCCCTTTTGTGGGAGCGTCTGTCTGGGCTGTGCTCATAGTTGTGTCTTATCCTCGCAGGGTCCCAGTTGTTGTATTCTAATAAATAAATAAATAAATAAACATAATCGTGAAGGGAAATTAGTTAAATGGTTACAGAACATATCCAGCTATATGTTCCCTAATTTTTGGTAAATAAAATATGTTGTGCAATAAAGAGTGGTAAAGCAATACCTTCATGTTCTGATGCTCTATACGTTGCGTCAGGTGTTTTGGACAGTGGAAGTGGTCCGGATTAGAGTGTCGCAAAATTGGTTTAAAAGCAAAAAACGATAAACGATCAACGACGGCATCGCTATGGGAAAAGTAAACACTTTCACCGTACGCTAACTTCAGATATTCCAATGCCTCGTCATCGTAACTGATGCTACAATTAAATCGTGATGAGACATTGAAATTTCTGAAGCGTGAGTTCGGTGAATGAAAAACGTAGGAAAGGATGTCAAGGAAAAAAGAGCATGTCCAAGTGTGGACATGACCACCAGACAACCCTAAAACGGGAGTGAGAGCATCTCCAAGAGTCTCCTCTGGAGACCCATTTGCTTAATTAAGGGAGGAGTTTCATTTTTGCAAATCAAAGAGGTGCCCAGAAAAAGATTTTGGTTAAGCTCACTGATATGCTAAGTGCTGAATCCCTTAATAAAGGGGTGCATTGAATATTTTCTCGTGGATTCAACCCCTATAAGTGGGCTCCACGGACCACGGTTAAATAAAGTATTGACCGTTTGTTCAAGAGTGCAATTTTGCTTACCCCTTTAACTAGAGGTAAGCACTACCCCCACATCAGGTGTTGCCACGTGTCCCAAACCTTGGGTTAACTTTGGACTTTGGGTTAAGTTTAGGACACGTGGCAACACCTGAGGTCCGGAGTAATGCTTACCTCTAGTTAATGTGAGTGAGAAAAGTTGCACTCTTGTTTAAGGGAGTTTCGATAGTTTTTTTTAATTTTTTTGATTGGAATACAACAACAACAGGAATACAGGATTACAGATCCAGAACATGATTACAACAACTGGGACCCATCAAGAATCGATTTCCAAGCGCAGCCTAGACTGGAGCCCACGGACGGGGAGAGAGAACCCACACGAAGGATTTTTCAACCACCCACACAAAGTGGGACAACACCCATGTTTTTAAATGGGCCAAGGAAAATTTGCATAATTCTATGCACACACTATGTCTTCAACCTTGGTGGTGGGGGGTTCCCAAAGGAAGGCCCACCACTATGGCAAGGGACCATGTGTGAGTTTCGATAGTTAAATAAGCTTGATTAGTGGCCTGTACACATCACATCAGCACATTACAGTAATACATTGGATAATTACATATAATAAAATCAATATTGTTGCAATATTTTATTTTTAATCAAAAGTAACTCTTGCCCATTGATATGCAGGCAGATGCATATTTATAGGCAATGCAGACGGTCAATTGGATTTTGTAAATAGTTTTCTTTAATTGGAATTTATTTTATTTAAACTTTAAGGATGTTTTTATTATTTTGTTTATTATTCCATAACGGAAAGTAGGTGCTCACAACTGAGAAGTGAGAACTGACTAACGGGTAATTGAGTCATTATACAAATTTGATATGGTTGATGTTTGGAGTTAACTGACATATTTTTAGTGGAGGGAGGCGATTGTTTATTTTTCAGAAAAGTGATTTGTAGTTGTCTAAAGAGCAAACCTCAGGGTCCTTGGTTGCAATTTGTGATTTTAATCCTAATATAACAGACTTAGAATATTCGTGTATACTTACTCAAGGACATCTACCGTGTAAGCATCAAAGGAGGGACTGTTATGCTGTACCTGGAACAACTTCTTTATCAACGGCGCACCCATTCTAGTCGAAGGTATGGTGTTGTCTGTTTGATCCTAATTTTATTTCTGATCATATTTTTGTTTGTTTCAATTTCATTATTAAGGCTTCGTATGTATCCATAGGTAATGGGTTTCAGTCTGGCTATGGAGTGTCGAACATACAATGAATATTCTATACCCAATTTGCTTGTTGCTGGAAACCAGTGATATTGTTGTACTTTGCATGTTGGCTCTAAATATTTTTGTGTTGTGTACGATTTACGTTTTTAGGGCTAATTTCATTGTTTTGTTTTCGTTTCGCCTAACAGTGAGAAATGGTTTTTTTTTTACAAGAGATTGTGCAATTCGCGACCCGTTTGAATGATATGGTTTAGTGTGATGCTGATCACATTACTTCATACCATGGTTCTGTTTTATTGGTGTGTTGTTGCTAGTTATAGGCCTCTTTTTGTTAGATGCTGAACTTTAGAATTTGGTTATGATTATGTGTTATTGGTAGCGCAAGAAATTTTTAGAATTTTATGGTTAGTAAACCTATTCTCAATCCGGTGGTCTTTTAGGCTGTTATGTATTTTTAAAATTTTAGTGTGCTAAAATGAAATACGCAGCTCATAAACTCAAAAATCATTCCTTCCAAAACTACGTAGCTTATCACTTTTTTCTTTATGACAAGTACCGGAGCTGATCCCGTCAGTAATGAGGACGACGTTATTAATGTCTTACTGGACCAGGTGCATAGGCACATCAAACTAGCCGAGTTTTTTTCCAAGTTACTTGAAGGGAAGCTTGCGTCAATGTCTTCCCGTGGGTCGTCGCTTGTGTCTAGCGCGGATATACATAAGATTAGGAAGACGTATACGGTGATAAAGCGGATTGGGGAACGACTTATTAATGACCTACAGAAGGTGAACAGATGTAGCAACTGACAGTCACAAAAAATAAAAGAACGGGAATGGAAAGTTGTATTAGGAAATCTGTTAGGGTCTTATTAGTTATATAGCTTTTATTTGGTAGTATGTTGCAGTAAAGAAAATAGTGTGTATGGCGATTGCATGATCAAATTGTGGCTGTGTTCCCGTCACCGTTCGATGACAGTATATTAAAGTATGGTATATATTTTTTTATTTTTTTGTGTTCCTTAATGAAGAGAAAGATGTATGGATCATATCATTTCAGTTTTGCCCAGCTTTGTCTAGTAAACATACTAATTGATATATATCCTAATGCTGATCGTAAAATGACAATATGAAATATACTTCACAAGGGTGGAAAACCCTATCCGGATGATGCAATGAATGTAATAGTCATAAAAAACACCACGCTTTATTGATTGCGAGACATCACCGAAATCAATTTTATACAATTTCATCATTACCTCATTCCTATGTCTACTGACAAAAACCTTTATTACTGTAATCCTCCGATCGAATACTACAAGCCACGTTGATTGCCTTTGAAATTGGCTTCAAGTTGACGTAGCACTGACGCATAACACTTTGCATTTAAAATTATAACACGAATTTAAAATTTTAACACGAATCTTTACAGAGAAAGCAATACACGAGTTCAAGTTCCTAATGTAATCCCAATGGACAGATATTGCTGTGATAAGATAATCTTTTATAATATAAGTTGTCACCTAACGTGTGGGCCGATCATGATGCAATCAATTAATCATAAGGATATTTTGACAGGGAAAATTCAGGCAATTATGGTTTTAAATGGCCTGACGGAAGATTGCGTTGGGAACAGAAGGATATTCTGACGGGTGGAGTGTTGGACATAGAAATAAAAAAATTAAACTACAATCAGAAATAAAATGTCTCTCTTTTCTCTCTCCCTCAGACTATCTTGTGCAATCTTCTTCTTCTTGGTTTCTTATTGTGACTCTTTCCAGGCGTTATTCCGATATTGGGAGATTATCGTATAATAATCTTTCACGTATCGTGTAAGGAGTAGTAACTAATGTTTTATATATAAATAAGGGTAAATAGGTAAATTTAAAAAAATATTTGTAAATTTTAACAATTCTTATTCAAAGATTTAATTCAGTCTCCCGATTTCCTCTCACCCTATCTCCGACTTCCTCTCTCCCTATCTCCGACTATCTTCTGTCATCGTCTTCTAGTTCCTTTACGTCAACTGCAAATCGAAAACCGACGGGGATTGGACTCTGTGTGGAGATTGTGGTTTGGAGTTGGTTGTAATTATTACGGTTTTGGAATTGGATTTGACATAAATGGGGTCAAGAAAGGTACATCGGTTTCATTATGAAAACCAATAAAAATTGGTGTCTTCTAACTTAAAGTTGTTTAGAAGGAACCTTATATCGATCAAAATTTGGGATTCATGGATTGGAGAAGCTATTTATACAATTTCTTGATCCGAACCTCCACCTACCTGTTATTGACTAAAAAGTTCAGTTTGAATTGTAACCCAAAAGATGTAAGTGGAGACTGGATCCTACTATTTTTTTGATTTGATTTTACAGAAACAAGGGTTTGAGTGGTTGTGAGGTGACGGTTGGGATAATTTTCTGGTTTTTTATGTATGTTTTTCAAGTGTTCTTATGTTTAGATTACAAAAAGTTATGTTATAACGAGGTTAATTACTTATCGGGGACGGGGGTAATGCTCAACCCCCTTAGATAGGGGTGACTGGGTCACCAAAAATTAGCTTAGTCTTATTTTTGAAGGTATCGTCAGAAAAATGTGACACAGTGATCAATTGTATCGTGTATATATTAAGTCCAACCGTTGTTGGTTGCGTTTACATGGTGGATTGAAATCTCTTGCCACCGTGTTATCTATGACAACTTTTTTATCATGTAATATGGGTATTAAATGTTGAGGATGCATGGCAAAGAGGATTGCCCAAGGATCGTCAAATCGTTTGTAAAGGTGAATTGTTGATTACTTTAACTGACGTAATGAATATGACGCAACCGTTTCTATTTAGTGAGGTATTAATCAAAATCATATTAATAAAAAGATTAATCAGACCACTGTGTATATATGGACCATTATCGTGTAATCTTGCAACACATTTTATATCGTGTTAGGTTGGAGTATAGGTGTTTAATCGTGTGAGAATGATGTGTTTGACAATGCTTTGAAAAAGTACATCTTACACACGAGTGCAATGTCCAGTGATAATGTGATTGGTAAGGACATGTGCAAATGGTAAATATGATTGCTGGCGGTTATGGTGCTGGCTCATTCCGTTGTTGCGTTCGTGTAAACCTCATGTGCCATCCATGCCCTAACCAACGCACGCCCAAAGTGAAATTCCAAGGTTTCTTTCTTTCTTTCTAATATAAATTCAGCAAACGGCACATGTAGACGCGCACTGGATACTGAAAAAGTGAAAACGTATACAGAAAGTATGAAATAAATACATATTAAGACTAAAGAAAAAATCAACTGTTGCAAAGAGTTATGCGAGAAATTAACGACTATTATTACGTACCCATCATTTTGGGTTGGCAAATCTTTTCTGACGTAATCAACAGGCTTGAATGGCTTCGTATGTACTTGTATCCCCTTATGCTCATAGTACCCAGACTGGTGGAGAATGGAGGGCATTAGGTAGTAACATAGTGCATTTTGCTCTACCCTCCACGCTGCGTTGCTTTTGACATGCACTGAGTCGTAAAAAGTGAACGCTCCATCTTCAGGGAACAGATGGCAGAGAACCCAATGGTTACCCATTTACATGGGATTAGAACCTACGGAGTGAGAAAAAGATGAGAACCGGGTTTAGCAATTGTGAATTAAGATTGGTAGTGTAGGAAAAATAGAGCAGGAAGAAAGGCTAACCAAGACTTAGTTCCACCAAGGGTCGACCTACATGGACCAGCTCTGACGCATAAACTGATATTAATATTTTGGCCCCTCTAATTTTTCATATTCTGACTTTGCCCCCTCTAGTTACAGAAATGGCCGGTTGAAAGTTCTCAAAATACTCGAGGTGTGTTCATCAATATAAAGCTAGAGGGGGGGTGAATAGATTTTATCTAATTATTACCCAATTTTCGCATGCATGTCAATTTTACGAAAATACCCCTAGCAAGTCAACAAAACATACAAGTGTAATAAGATGCGGAAATAGTAAATGACACTTGATGTATACGTGGAAAACCCAACCACTGGGAAAAACCACGGGCTGTTAAGTGCGCCACACTCGGACCTCGAAATCCACTATATGAAAAGACGGTTACACCCTCAAGTGATTCTGGACTCTCCCCTAGATACCTCAGGTCTATGGACAACTACCAATCGCCACTCTTGGTTCAATCCCTAGTGATATCCCCTGATACACTACTCTTGGCGTGAGCACCCTCTATCTACCACGCTCGGGCCTTTTACAGCGGCTCTAGTCCAATTTGGCTTGAGGCCTAATCACACTTAGCCCCAATACTTCAATCTCTCAAAAGAGATGCACAACCCTATGTGATATGTATGAATATTCATTAATGCATAAAGCTAGGTACTCTAATGCTTACCTAGATTATAATATGAAATATAATCAATTCCTAGATATCACATATAGCTATATTACATGGCATATAACTTTAGCTAAGTAAAGGATAACCAATCCTAGATACAAAGCTATCATATAAACCCACAAACATTCAGAGTTAACTCGTTTGATTAAAAACAATCTATCAACCTAGTTTATCAATACATCACACAAGAATGTTCATGGCATAGCTTTTAGGCAATATGACCTAATCAAAATAAGCTATGAAAACTAATCTCAATCAATAAATGAATCAATTAGCTAGATGGCATATGAACATTAAAACCTAGCTAACAATAAAAACCCAATCAACACATAATCGTCAAATCTTATATGTAGAAATTAATCTAAACACATATAAGTAAAATATAGATAAAATTGATAAGTAAAACACTAATTATGTAAGATAAAATGTTCAAACATCTCATACCATGTGTGTTGAAGAAGTCCCATGCATTAATCCGATGGCTTAGATCCTAGATGAGTGCTTAGATGAAGATTTATGCATGTGGGAATGGGTTTAGAGAGATAAAGATATGATCTTTAAGCTTCCTCTCTCAAGTCTCTCTAAATATCTCTCTAAGGGTTCTTATGATCAAAGACTTGTATCTGAACCGAGATAAGGATGTGGTATTTATAGAGACCCGAAAAACAGGCCAGTGAAAATACATTTTGCCCTTGAAACGCACCGATCGGCGGTTTAATTCGGACGGCCAGGCCGCCGAACTGAACCGCCGAATGGCTCCCATTTGGACTACGGGGAACTTCGTCGACTTCATTCGGGGGCTGTTTGGAAACCGCCGATCCCAACCGCCGTTTTGGACCCGAGAGATATATTTCATCAGGTCTCATTCGGCCGGTTTCGCGACGGCGGCAGGCCGCCCCGAACGTAACCGCCGAGTCACCAAAATGGTGAAATCAAGGAGCCAAAGGCATCTCCACCGGCGATCATCGCGCAAACAAAGCACATTACCGTGCACGCGCGCGGACGTTTCCGAACATCCTTAGGGAAACGATTACACCACACTAAAGTCTAACCATACATGAAGTGCAAGGTGTGGTATTGAATGCATCCTAATGCCTAACATGTCATGGCATTATCATATAACAAGATGCAATCAATTCAACATGCAAGAGAGATTTGAATAAATCAATAAAGCACAATGCACACAAAATAAAACACACCATACAAGAATAAGAGTTATGCATGTTGTGTGTGTGTGTGCAACTATATCTCCTTCAAGCCAATGTAAGGCCTAGATAGAACCTTTGGTGCTTGTCCTCTTGAGGTCTTGGAAAGGGTCTTGATCTTCCAACACACCTAGACTACCCTTACACCAAACCCCAACATGTGGTTTGACCACGAATAAGCCAATCAATAATGGGAATCCGTACCACCGTTCTTCCCCCTTAGGTCCAAATATTCAAACTTTTGCCCCTTCTCTCATGTTTTCATCCAAATTCCAAATCACATTCACGCGTTACAATTGAAAATGAAAAGAAACAACTTCACCCATATTCTTTTTCACCCCGAATGCATTGAATATTTAGTTGAATTTTTTCAATTTATTTTCCTACTACATTAGTTTAAATTTTTATTATTTAAAATTAAAATGTCAACAAAACGGTTGCATTTATTGTTGTGCTAATTTAGCATTTATTGTTTTGCCAAATTTAGCATATACTATAAACTGTGCCAAATTTGGCACAGTTTATAGCATATCCCAAATTTGACACGGTTTATAGCATATGCCAAATTTATCATCGCATTGGAGCATGCTTTTTTTATTTTATACTAAATTAGCATGATTGGACAATGATTTGGATTGGCATTGGAGATGGTCTTAGATTCTGTTACGAAATTTACCCAACTAATATTTAACAGATGGGTGTAGACATGTATCGTCAACTGTTCACACCCCCCCACAAATAACACCCGATATGGGTGTACAAAAGAGTAAAGTAGTAACCCATCTTGTCCGGGTGACATAGACGTTAGATATCAACTATTAGATTAGTTTGAACCAGATCTGTTGATCCCGGTTTCATGTTCGACATCAGTCATTTTGTTTCGTTCAATCTCATTGGGCGATCGAGTAATATCCTAATCTTTGTTTTAATATTTCTATGTTCGTGCCTTAATCAGATAGGGGTTAACGTACCGAATCTAATTTGATGCTGACAAAATTGATTTTGCTACTTGTAATGACGTTTGATGTGAGTGGGCCAGTGGATATCACAGCCGAAAACCAATGGACACGCTACTCTGAGGATACGCAATGGCGAAATGCCGGTCCACAAATGTACTCATTACCTATTCGTGTAGGTGTAGCATAGCAAACCAGGAATTGTCGTTGGAATCTTGAATATGTGTTACGCAAATAAATTGCGTCAGCAAATCTTTATGTTCCAACGGCAATATTTTATAATAATTTCTCCGCTGCACTACTACAGTTCATCCACCCCCAAACTGTTCATAATGGTAATAGGTCTGATAACGCGATGGGACTATAATACGGCCATGAGGCCATCCATTTTGCAGTAATTGGACATGTTCATTTAATATATATGAAAAAAAATAATGAATTATTAACTAATTATGAGATATACGTTAATTACATATAAAATACGAGGATTTCAAAACAGTAACTTTCCTTTCTTCTAAACGAATGGATTATAATTTGACAAGATCTTGGGCACCATTTCTATGCAAGGTGTTTATGAATAAAGATACTTAATGTATATTCATTAGCTAAAGTCTACATTGCATATGGGTCATTCGGGAGTTCGAGTAATATTACGAACAGTAATTTGTATTTTTTTCATTGGAATATTGGATTGACTGTAATTTAAAATTCCAAAACGATTTAAAGTTCAAGATTGAAATACATTCATCTTTAACGGCAACTGTGTGGGCCGGCTAATGACCAGTTAGTAACCAGGGACTGACCCCTGCAATGGGTTGTTGCCACGTGCTTTTTAAAATTGCAAGCTACGTGGTAATACCCCATTCGGGGTCAGTGCCTTTGGTACCCAAGTAAGTGGTGACCTTTTCATTATCAATAAAAGTTCGTCATTCATCCTTTGATGCTATTTATTGAAACCATTACATTGAATTTCAATAGTACACGGAAACTGCAATCAACTGCAATCACTTCTATCAATGCATGAACTCAATTTTGGAGAAATGTTGTTAACAGAAATAAAAAATTAAACTACAATCAGAAATAAAATTTTTGTCTCTCTCTCTCTCTCTCCCCATCGGACTATCTTCTGCCATCATCTTCTTCTTGGGTTCCATAAAATCTGACCTTTCAGGGGTTGTTGGGAGATTATCGTGTTATAATCTTCACCTATCGTGTAAGGAGTTGTAGCCAATGTTTTTATTAGAACTAAGGTAAATTTATAAGGGTAAATAGGTAATTTAAAAATAAATAGATTTTTTTACAAGAGTGGTGCTGTTGGCACACCTTTTCTATGAAGCTTGATATTCAACGAAGATTTTATAATCACTGAATCATTTGTTTATATCTTTTCGTTTTGTTTTGTTTCGAAATTATATTTCTACTCGATTATAACATGTGGGAACATGGTCTGTTCTTGTCGTGTTTTAGGGAACTTGTTGTCTAACCAACAGTTAACTCTATGGTTAAATGTTATTATGTTTTTTTTTTCCTGAGCGATTATAACAAAAAATTCAATAAATTATTACATGTTTGTTCTGTGTTGTTTTGTGACGGTGTTAACAAATTCCTGGGTTTTTTTGGGGTAAACAGGACAGAAATATCTGGCCAACTATCGAAGAATTCATCGACACTAGTCGACTTCACCCTGATTGTTCTGTCCAATTATAAGGAAATGTGTAGAGGAGGCAGTTGCGGTGACGGCGTCTAGTTGATAATCGGAGAGATCAACCTTCTCCATGGAAGCACTGAGGAGATGAATATATGCAGTAATATAATATTACTAGGTGAGTGGGTTGAGTGGGCTAAGCAACAAACACTCACTCAACCATGGAATCATATTTTCCATTTACTGATGAATTGGAGGAGAGTGAGAGCACAAACAGCCTTAAAAACGGTTCATCATCTTTTCCAAGTGAAAGAATGACGTCTAATTCATACTCCCATTTTTTTATCGACTTGCTGCCGTTTCATCTTCCGAACATTGCCATCTTCTTAATTATATGCCCTTATAATTACTAGTTTTATATACTGAAATGTATAGATTTTGGTTGACATTTTTGTCATGGAAGCATTGAGAAGATGATTTATGTCCCTGTTGGTATGTATGTTATATGTGTTTGATTTGATAATTCCACATTTCCCCGACCACCATTGATGTAGCTGCTTGATGTGGTGGAAGTTCCTTCCATGTAAAAATCAATTTTTCTATGTAAAAAACAAAACATTAACATCAAGAATGAAATGTAAAGACCGAGTGGCTCACGAACCACTAATTTCGCAAATGACGAACCTCGATGATTGGTCACCTCCGCGGTCGTGGAAAACAACATTTTCTTTCGGACAAATAATTAAAAAGGTCATAAAAATAAAATAAAATTTAAAAAAAAACACACCATCACATCCCGGGCTTCCAAATAAGTTCAGGGCCTTATAACTTATTTCACGGTATAAAAATGTATTCTCGGCTTATGATATTAAACAACTTTTACACAACGGAAAGTGTAATTCTAACCTCTTCACATTTTTTGATACACATTTTATAATCAACTGTCGTTTTTTACAATGGTTTTCGAGTGTATGGCAATGAGACCGATTTGATGTATAGGTGGCTTTCGTACCATTATAATCAAACAGTAATGCTACACATCCCAGCTAAAATCCCACATTTTTCATCCCGCTTTTCTTCGTGTATTGTTTACTCTGCTATGCACACATCGTGTATTATACAAAATTACAAATATCCCAGTACAATTTAGAATTTTCGCCGATGTCATCATTACCTGTATCCTATTTTAACGAGAGCAACTTTGCTCACCCCCATTCATTGAGTGCAATTTTGCTCACCTCCTTTAACTGGAGGTAACCATAACCCCCCACCCCAAGCGTTGACACGTGTCCCAAATTTAACTCAAAGTCCAAAGTTCAATCAAGGTTTGGGCCACGTGTTAACACTTGGGGTGGGGGGTAATGGTTACCGCCAGTTAAAGGAGGATTGCAAAGTTGTACTCCCATTAACTAAAGGTGTAACCATTACTTTTTAAAAAATTAATAATTTTAATTTATTTCATTTATTTATTTATTTTATTTAAACCATTTATTTATTTAATTTTTTAAAACTATATATTTATTTGATTTTTAAATTTTTATTTATTTTTTAAAAAAATATTTTATTTATTTATTATTTTTTTTGTAAACTATTAATTTATATTTTTTTAATTTTTTTATTCTATTCAAGTTTATAAAGTTTTGATTAAAAGGTAAAAAAATAAAATATAAAATAATATAACTAGAGACATTTTAGGTATTTTGAAAGTCAAATTTAAGTATTGGGGTTGCTTGTGTATAATAACAAAACATTTCCAACTAAGTGTAACTTGCCATAAAAATTGAACAAATTTGGTAGGGAAAACTGAGATTGAAACGAAAACACTTTTGCTCACCCACCCTTAGACACATGTCATCTTTTTGGGAGGGAGGTAATGTTTACCCCCCTTGTAGGGTGGTGAGCAAAAATGGACTAGATTGAAACAGTGCTAACAAAACAGTCAATGCTGCCACGTGTTATGTCTGAAGTTTTTTTTTTATTTATTTTTATTTTTTTTATTTTATATATCGATAGGCGATGTCAATGGCGTAGCGGTTGACATTTTCATAAGTTTTACCGGAGGATAGTTAGGGGATACTTGGGGATACTTAGGCCTTAGGGATGCTTGGGGGATACGTATAAAATAGTGTTGTAAATGTTAGCTTTTAATTTTCATTTGTTTTTACCTTTTTTCTCTTTAGATTTTAAAAGTCTATCAAAAAACAAACAAAAAATCTTAAAAGGAAATTACGTTCATAATCAGTTAAGTTTAATAAACACAGCGGGAACAGTCGATATATTTAAAAGTTGTACAGACGGTGGGACATAAAAACACAAAAAATAAAGAAAATAAGTAATACTGGAAGTAACGAAGAAGCTTTCTGTAGTGGGTATTTTATTCAGAGAAAGGCCCCACTACATTTTTTGCCTTAGCGGGATCAACCTCTTCCCATTTTCCTTCCGGGAAAACTTTTTACGCGTATTCCCTCATGAGGTTGAAGCCAGCAGTATAACCGACCTTATATCCGGACTCGACAGCTTTATATCCGTATTTTGAAGATCTTGATATGTCATTTTTAAGAACCTTTCCTATTTCCTCTAAGTTTTGAATCCGTTCCTCCAAAAGGTGGATTTTCTCTACAACTTCCTTGCTACCCGAATTTGGTGAAGAGGAAGCGGTTTTCTTCCTAAATTTTCGAGCTTCATCCATCTGTAACAGAGAGCAATTTATCAATTACTTACTTTTAAATGTTTGTGTAAGTTTGGACAGAGACAGAAAGAGAGAGAGATAGCAAGGATCATTGTCATTCCAATCTGTAGAAGATAATGACCCTTTCCCTTGACAAACGATGACAGAAAATTCGAAGAACTGGCTATTGTCATTTTGAGAAATATAAAGCACTGAAACTTACAACTGGTGGCGGTGGCGGTGGCGACGGCGGAGGTGGTGTGAAGAAAAACCTGATAATTTATAATTGAGAAACGAGAACAATGGAACTCAATAGAGAGGTACGAGACATATATATAAGAGAACCGGTTCGATTGGCATTTTAGTATTAATTGTTTTCAGACGGAATTTCACATAAGTGTTATATGATCCAACGCGATGGTCATATAACTATTCACACCTGCTCGATGCGGTGTTTTAAATCTCTGCATACTCGCCAAACCCCTTCAGCCAATCAGCCCCCTCAAAAAAATAGATAAAGAAACCCCTCATCTTACAATAGTGGGAAATGATATGGATTTATTTTGGGGAGAAGGGAATTGTTTTGGAGGTGCCCACTTTACCTTAGAAAAACACTTGCAAAGGACTCCTTGTGTGTTTTGGGAAACGAAAAGGTTTGGTTCATTTATTTGTTTTTTTAAAAATTCAATTTATTTATGGTTTAATTAAAAAAAAAATTGTGTTACCGAGAGATAAATAAAGTGGTGTGAGAATCGAAAAGATTGCTGTGAATACTTCTTCTTCTGAAACTAATTAAATATATAATTAAATTCATTATTATTTTAAATTCATTTGGTATTCCTAAAAAAAAAAAACAATACAAGACATTCCAATTATGTGTAAAGTTTTCATTTATTAATCTCGAAACGGTTGGCTGCAGAGTTATATAATTTTGATTCCACATGGTGACCATTCTGTGTTCAGTGCACTTATATAGTTATGTACAATAGGTTGGACCAGCCCTATATATTAGGGTGGACACCTGGAATATTTCTTCACCTTGAACAATCCTATAATTGTTTTTTTTTTTTTTTTTTGTTTAAAATTGTTTATTATTATTGTTAAGCAGATTTTCTATTATCAGTTCGTCCTGACAATAAATATATCAGGACGAAGAATGTGAACCACTAGATTTATATACTTTGACTCAAAGTGTATGCACTTGTCAAAACTTCTTCATAATCTATGGTTCACATTTTTCGTCCTGATATATTTATTGTCTGGACGAACTGACAATAGAAAGACCGTATTGTTAAGATACATATATATATATAATAATATCGGGTAAGTTTAGAAGTCGAATTATAAATTATAATTTATTTATGAAGTTGGCTCTTCATCTATATTAATTATCCATTAATATTGGGATTGACTCTTGGTTTTTTTATACAAATTGAAATTTTTATAGTTATTAATTGTAATAATTAATTTATAATTTGCATATAGAATTTTGATGTAAAAATTCTATAGCTAATCAATACGCAATCCAGTAATTAATGGGATAGTGAAACATTATCTTAACAAATATCATGATTGATTTTTAATATATATATTTTAAATATTCAATTATTTAGGCCAATCCCATATTGCACCAACGGGAAAGACTACAATTAATCGAATAATGTCTTAAAAATAGTCCAATCCTATGCCGCGCACCAAACGCAACCTAATTGTGTAATTGATGTGCCTACTGATGTCATGGGTGCATAGACGCATCAAAAGTTAGAAATGACAAAACCAAAGAAGAATAACGTGTTATTCCAATTCTGCCCGTCTTTACATGCGTGATGTGCTAGCCACGTGATGCGATACACCACTGGAGTTGGATTCCATAAGCAATAAATGAGAGTTTAGGGGGTTTTAAAAGAAAAGCCAAGGGGGCAAGATGTGAATTCGTGTATACTTCAGGGGGATGGATTGCTGTTACTTTAACCAGAGGTTGGGATTACCTTCAGGTTAATACACAAGTAGACGAAATTCAATCTTCAATAAAATACACGATATCGTATGGATATCAAGTATCAAGCGTGAAGTTAAATACAAATTCAGATGAAAAGGAAGGAACCTTTAGTGTAATACACGAATACGATATGAAAATCAACTTTGAAGGTAATACACGATAAAATAAACATTCAGTTGAATACACGATTAAATAAATACTCTTTCCGAATACTTTATCGAAAATGTTGCAGACTGATCACCCAATGGGGAGTTGCCACGTGCCTCACACTTTTCTGATTATAGATTTTTATCCTTGCTTTGTGTTACGTGACAACCAACCTTTAGTTGGTCAGTATGCCTGGGAGCTGACCGGTGAGGCATTATTACACCTAATAAAGATTGAGTACCCTATGCCCCTAATCCATATGCAGTACTAAATGCATATTGACCCTTACGGGGTTGAGTTTGGGACACATGTCAACACCTGGAATGGGTGGTAATGGTTCACCCTAGTTAGTGTGGGTGAGGAAAAATGCACTCCTAATATATAATAACATAAAACCGAATGTGTCCACACACTTGAGTCAAAACATGTAAAACTAGCGGTTCACATTCAATATCCTAGAGTTATATGTGGACGTCCTCATTTGAAAATTCATGTCAATATATATATCCAGTCCCGATTTGGTCAGTGCATCCTGATAACACTTTATCAGGATATTGAATGTGAGCCACTAGTTTTGACAAGTGCATACACACTTGAGTCAAAGTATGTTAAACGAGTGGCTCACATTCAATATCCTCACGAAGTTATATCAGGATGCACTGACATGAAATTTTTTCTATATATATATATATATGTTTTCGGTCTTTCTATTATCGGTTCGAACTGATATAAAATATATGAGTAATGCTAGAGGACCCAAAAAACTAACCCAAATTTTGAAAACAAATATGTGGCAACATCACACACAACATGGGCCCACGTCACTCTTCCCAAAGATCCCATGTGATGTTGCCACATGGGGTTGGGTTCAAAATTTGGGTTAGTTTTTTGGGTCCTCTAGCATTACTCAAAATATATTAGTTCCTTGCATGTGGGCCATTGGATTTAAAAGATGCTTTGACAAGTGCATGCAACCAAGTCAAAGTATTTAAATCCGATGGCCCACATGCAAGGAACTGATATTTATTTTGTCGGTTCAAACTGATAATAGAAAAATTGGTTATATATTTATATGAACTAACCGCATAAATGGATTATATAACGGAAAATGATCTAACACGAAATACGACAAACAACTGGTTTGATTACAATTAATCCAACCTAAAGCCAAATAAACAGTTTAGGTACATTAACAAAACAAAACGAAGGTCAAAAGGACCCGTCACTATTTGTGTCTTTTTGCTTAATATGTGGTTGCTATGTACATTTCTTTGAACAACATATTCATGAAGGGCCAATGGCCCCTTGCCAAGATGGTTGGACTCTCCTTTGGAGCCCTCCTACCATCACCACCAAGGTTCAAGTGCCAAGGCATGCATGGATATATGCAATTTTTCTTTGGCCCTCTTAGTTTGGATGTTGTCCCACCTTTGTGGGTGTTGTCCCACCCTTATGTGGGTACTCTCTCCCCTTTTGTGGGAGCGTCTGTCTGGGCTGTGCTCATAGTTGTGTCTTATCCTCGCAGGGTCCCAGTTGTTGTATTCTAATAAATAAATAAATAAATAAACATAATCGTGAAGGGAAATTAGTTAAATGGTTACAGAACATATCCAGCTATATGTTCCCTAATTTTTGGTAAATAAAATATGTTGTGCAATAAAGAGTGGTAAAACAATACCTTCATGTTCTGATGCTCTATACATTGCGTCAGGTGTTTTGGACAGTGGAAGTGGTCCGGATTAGGGTGTCGCAAAATTGGTTTAAAAGCAAAAAATGATAAACGATCAACGACGGCATCGCTATGGGAAAAGTAAACACTTTCACCGTACGCTAACTTCAGATATTCCAATGCCTCATCATCGTAACTGATGCTACAATTAAATCGTGATGAGACATTGAAATTTCTGAAGCGTGAGTTCGGTGAATGAAAAACGTAGGAAATGATGTCAAGGAAAAAAGAGCATGTCCAAGTATGGGCATGACCACCAAACAGCCCTAAAATGGGAGTGAGAGCATCTCCAAGAGTCTCCTCTGGAGACCCATTTGCTTAATTAAAGGAGGAGTTTCATTTTTGCAAATCGAAGAGGTGCCCAGAAAAAGGTTTTGGTTAAGCTCACTGATATGCTGAGTGCTGAATCCCTTAATAAAGGGGTGCATTGAATATTTTCTCATGGATTCAACCCTTATAAGTGGGCTCCACGAACCACGGTTAAACAAAGTATTGACCGTTTGTTCAAGAGTGCAATTTTGCTCACCCCTTTAACTAGAGGTAAGCACTACCCCCCACATCAGGTGTTGCCACGTGTCCCAAACCTTGGGTTAACTTTAGACTTTGGGTTAAGTTTAGGACACGTGGCAACACCTGAGATCTGGAGTAATGCTTACCTTTAGTTAATATGGGTGAGCAAAGTTGCACTCTTGTTTAAGGAAGTTTCGATAGTTTTTTTTAATTTTTTTGATTGGAATACAACAACAATAGGAATACAGGATTACAGATCCAGAACATGATTACAACAACTGGGACCCATCAAGAATCGATTTCCAAGCGCAGCCTAGACTAGAGCCACGGACGGGGAGAGAGAACCCACACGAAGGATTTTTCAACCACCCACACAAAGTGGGACAACACCCATGTTTTTAAATGGGCCAAGGAAAATTTGCATAATTCTATGCACACACTATGTCTTCAACCTTGGTGGTGGGGGGTTCCCAAAGGAAGGCCCACCACTATGGCAAGGGACCATGTGTGAGTTTCGATAGTTAAATAAGCTTGATTAGTGGCCTGTACACATCACATCAGCACATTACAGTAATACATTGGATAATTACATATAATAAAATCAATATTGTTGCAATATTTTATTTTTAATCAAAAGTAACTCTTGCCCATTGATCTGCTGGCAGATGCATATTTATAGGCAATGCGGACGGTCAATTGGATTTTGTAAATAGTTTTCTTTAATTGGAATTTATTTTATTTAAACTTTAAGGATGTTTTTATTATTTTGTTTATTATTCCATAACGGAAAGTAGGTGCTCACAACTGAGAAGTGAGAACTGACTAACGGGTAATTGAGTCATTATACAAATTTGATATGGTTGATGTTTGGAGTTAACTGACATATTTTTAGTGGAGGGAGGCGATTGTTTATTTTTCAGAAAAGTGATTTGTAGTTGTCTAAAGAGCAAACCTCAGGGTCCTTGGTTGCAATTTGTGATTTTAATCCTAATATAACAGACTTAGAATATTCGTGTATACTTACTCAAGGACATCTACCGTGTAAGCATCAAAGGAGGGACTGTTATGCTGTACCTGGAACGACTTCTTTTATCAACGGCGCACCCATTCTAGTCGAAGGTATGGTGTTGTCTGTTTTGATCCTAATTTTATTTCTGATCATATTTTTGTTTGTTTCAATTTCATTATTAAGGCTTCGTATGTATCCATAGGTAATGGGTTTCAGTCTGGCTATGGAGTGTCGAACATACAATGAATATTCTATACCCAATTTGCTTGTTGCTGGAACCAGTGATATTGTTGTACTTTGCATGTTGGCTCTAAATATTTTTGGTTGTGTACGATTTACGTTTTTAGGGCTAATTTCATTGTTTTGTTTTCGTTTCGCCTAACAGTGAGAAATGGTTTTTTTTTTACAAGAGATTGTGCAATTCGCGACCCGTTTGAATGATATGGTTTAGTGTGATGCTGATCACATTACTTCATACCATGGTTCTGTTTTATTGTGTGTGTTGTTGCTAGTTATAGGCCTCTTTTTTGTTAGATGCTGAACTTTAGAATTTGGTTATGATTATGTGTTATTGGTAGCGCAAGAAATTTTTAGAATTTTATGGTTAGTAAACCTATTCTCAATCCGGTGGTCTTTTAGGCTGTTATGTATTTTTAAAATTTTAGTGTGCTAAAATGAAATACGCAGCTCATAAACTCAAAAAATCATTCCTTCCAAAACTACATAGCTTATCACTTTTTTCTTTATGACAAGTACCGGAGCTGATCCCGTCAGTAATGAGGACGACATTATTAATGTCTTACTGGACCAGGTGCATAGGCACATCAAACTAGCCGAGTTTTTTTCCAAGTTACTTGAAGGGAAGCTTGCGTCAATGTCTTCCCGTGGGTCGTCGCTTGTGTCTAGCGCGGATATACATAAGATTAGGAAGACGTATACGGTGATAAAGCGGATTGGGGAACGACTTATTAATGACCTACAGAAGGTGAACAGATGTAGCAACTAACAGTCACAAAAAATAAAAAGAACGGGAATGGAAAGTTGTATTAGGAAATCTGTTAGGGTCTTATTAGTTATATAGCTTTTATTTGGTAGTATGTTGCAGTAAAGAAAATAGTGTGTATGGCGATTGCATGATCAAATTGTGGCTGTGTTCCCGTCACCGTTCGATGACAGTATATTAAAGTATGGTATATGATTTTTTTTATTTTTTTGTGTTCCTTAATGAAGAGAAAGATGTATGGATCATATCATTTCAGTTTTGCCCAGCTTTGTCTAGTAAACATATACTAATTGATATATATCCTAATGCTGATCGTAAAATGACAATATGAAATATACTTCACAAGGGTGGAAAACCCTATCCGGATGATGCAATGAATGTAATAGTCATAAAAAACACCACGCTTTATTGATTGCGAGACATCACCGAAATCAATTTTATACAATTTCATCATTACCTCATTCCTATGTCTACTGACAAAAACCTTTATTACTGTAATCCTCCGATCGAATACTACAAGCCACGTTGATTGCCTTTGAAATTGGCTTCAAGTTGACGTAGCACTGACGCATAACACTTTGCATTTAAAATTATAACACGAATTTAAAATTTTAACACGAATCTTTACAGAGAAAGCAATACACGAGTTCAAGTTCCTAATGTAATCCCAATGGACAGATATTGCTGTGATAAGATAATCTTTTATAATATAAGTTGTCACCTAACGTGTGGGCCGATCATGATGCAATCAATTAATCATAAGGATATTTTGACAGGGAAAATTCAGGCAATTAATGGTTTTAAATGGCCTGACGGAAGATTGCGTTGGGAACAGAAGGATATTCTGACGGGTGGAGTGTTGGACATAGAAATAAAAAAATTAAACTACAATCAGAAATAAAATTGTCTCTCTTTCTCTCTCCCTCAGACTATCTTGTGCAATCTTCTTCTTCTTGGTTTCTTATTGTGACTCTTTCCAGGCGTTATTCCGATATTGGGAGATTATCGTATAATAATCTTTCACGTATCGTGTAAGGAGTAGTAACTAATGTTTTATATTATAAATAAGGGTAAATAGGTAAATTTAAAAAAATATTTTGTAAAATTTTTAACAATTCTTATTCAAAGATTTAATTCAGTCTCCCGATTTCCTCTCACCCTATCTCCGACTTCCTCTCTCCCTATCTCCGACTATCTTCTGTCATCGTCTTCTAGTTCCTTTACGTCAACTGCAAATCGAAAAACAGACGGGGAATTGGACTCTGTGTGGAGATTGTGGTTTTGGAGTTGGTTGTAATTATTACGGTTTTGGAATTGGATTTGACATAAAATGGGGTCAAAGAAAGGTACATCGGTTTCATTATGAAAACCAATAAAAATTGGTTGTCTTCTAAACTTAAAGTTGTTTAGAAATGAACCTTATATCGATCAAAATTTGGGATTCATGGATTGGAGAAGCTATTTATACAAATTTCTTGATCCGAACCTCCACCTACCTGTTATTGACTAAAAAGTTCAGTTTGAAATTGTAACCCAAAAAGATGTAAGGTGGAGACTGGGATCCTACTATTTTTTTGATTTGATTTTACAGAAACAAGGGGTTGAGTGGTTGTGAGGTGGACGGTTGGGATAATTTTCTGGGTTTTTTATGTATGTTTTCAAGTGTTCTTATGTTTAGATTACAAAAAGTTATGTTATAACGAGGTTAATTACTTATCGGGGACGGGGGTAATGCTCAACCCCCTTAGATAGGGGGTGACTGGGTCACCAAAAATTAGCTTAGTCTTATATTTTGGAAGGTATCGTCAGAAAATATGTGACACAGTGATCAATTGTATCGTGTATATATTAAGTCCAACGTTGTTGGTTGCGTTTACATGGTGGATTTGAAATCTCTTGCCACCGTGTTATCTATGACAACTTTTTTATCATGTAATATGGGTATTAAATGTTGAAGAGATGCATGGCAAAGAGGATTGCCCAAGGAATCGTCAAATCGTTTGTAAAGGTGAATTGTTGATTACTTTATACTGACGTAATGAATATGACGCAACCGTTTCTATTTAGTGAGGTATTAATCAAAATCATATTAATAAAAAGATTAATCAGACCACTGTGTATATATGGACCATTATCGTGTAATCATTGCAACACATTTTATATCGTGTTAGGTTGGAGTAATAGGTGTTTAATCGTGTGAGAATGATGTGTTGACAATGCTTTGAAAAAGTACATCTTACACACGAGTGCAATGTCCAGTGATAATGTGATTAGGTAAGGACATGTGCAAATGGTAAATAATGATTGCTGGGCGGTTATGGTGCTGGCTCATTCCGTTGTTGCGTTCGTGTAAACCTCATGTGCCATCCATGCCCTAACCAACGGCACGCCCAAAAAGTGGAAATTCCAAGGTTCTTTCTTTCTTTCTAATATAAATTCAGCAAACTGGCACATGTAGACGCTGCACTGGATACTAAAAAGTGAAAACGTATACAGAAAGTATGAAAATAAATACATATATGAAGACTAAAGAAAAAAATCAACTGTTGCAAAGAGTTATGCGAGAAATTAACGACTATTAATTACGTACCCATCATTTTGGGTTGGCAAATCTTTTCTGACGTAAGCAACAGGCTTGAATGGCTTCGTATGTACTTGTATCCCCTTATGCTCATAGTACCCAGACTGGTGGAGAATGGAGGGCATTAGGTAGCTAACATAGTGCATTTGCTCTACCCTCCACGCTGCGTTGCTTTTGACATGCACTGAGTCGTAAAAAGTGAACGCTCCATCTTCAGGGAACAGATGGCAGAGAACCCAATGGTTACCCACATTACAGGGGATTAGAACCTACGAAGGTGAGAAAAAGATGAGAAACGGGTTTAGCAATTGATGACATAAGATGTTAGTGATAAGGAAAAATAGCGCAGGAAAGATAACCCACCGACTTCATTTTCCACCACTCGGGTCGAACTACAATTGACCCACCGCCTCTGACAGCATCCAGACTAAATTCGTCGTGGACGAAGGACATGACATCAATGTCCAAATTATCAATCCAAGATTCCGGATTCAGTCTACCACTCTTTCGTACCCCCGAGGTCTTCGGTTGCAAGGTTGGCTTGATCGTCTCCCATTTTTTAGAAAGGTTAAGCTGTTTAAAGGATTGGTGTTACTTTGTCGGAGACAGGGATGTGTTATACTGATTAAATGACTGTTGGATACGCACTTAGCCGGGTATACTTACATAGAATGAACAGTCAACCATTGTGATGTCCTGTGCATACTCGGCCTCTCTAGACGAACGTCGCCTCCATAGAAAATCCATAAAGCTGTCGATATGCTGATAGAATTTTGGTTTTTATTAAAAAGGATTGTTTAAGGTGTTCGGCCAAAACATAAAGGGATAAATAGCATAAACAATAAATAGCATGTACAAAAACAGTTATAATTACCAGGTTGGAGAACGACACCGAGACGCTCCTCATTTCGAGAAAATGTTGACGAGTAAATCGCTCTTCTTGACCCACGTAAAGACTGTGGTACAACACGAAACGTATTAGATGCAAGTAAAAAAGATAGATAATAAGAGGAAGAAGAGGTTACAAAAATTAAAGTTTAAATTTACGAAATATTATCGCCAGTGTTTGTCAGGAAAGCGGCATATTGAGTGTCGAGTAAATCGTCATCATCACTGATATCACGGAGCTGTGGCATTTTTCGTCGCTTTCGCTTCTTCCTTGTCTCGGGATCGATCCACTGTCTATTCAGAAATTTGGATCTCTTCCGCTTCCTCGCGGTTTCTAAATCCCTTTCTGGGTAGTTGTCTGGTCTTTTTTCCAACAGAGTTATACTTTGTTCCACTGTCGGGACCTTCAAGTTGGGAACCGGAGATCTGTAAGGTTCAAGATCGATCGTACGTTTACAGACTATAGGGGACCCTGTACGAGCCTGTGACTCAACTAATGCAATTAAAAGCATTGCTATATGATCAAAGAAACATTGCTATATGATCAAAGAACCTCGAAGAGTGACTAAATCGTAACTTGTATGTACCCTTTTGGATAACGCGGAATAGGTAATAAGAAAGCCAAAAATAATATATGGGTAACGTGGAATAGGTATTAAGAAAGCCAAATAGTATTGTACTCAAATAATATTGTACTATGTAAGGACTTGGATAAGAATATGTGTACCTCAACTGCAACTTCAAATTCATCGACTTTGGGAGCATGTTCATCCGGTTTTGGGGCCTCGGAGATCTTATTATCAACTTCCTCAAGTTTGTCTTTTTTTTCGGCAGGGTCGGAGGCAGTGACATGCACATTGTACTGATTCTGTTCAGATTCATTCACTTTGGAAGGATGTCCATCCAGTTTTGCGCCCTCGGAGTCCTTATTATCATTTGCCTCAATTTTGTCTTTTTGTTGGCAGAGTCGGAGGCATTCCCATGCACATTGTACAGATTGTCATGCATCACCTTCTCCAGATAAGCAGGCATCAACTTTGGAAGAATGTCATTTAGTGCCTGAGGGAGGACCTTAGGGAGCACATCATTAAGTGCCTGAGGAAGCACCTGGGGTAGAACGTCATACAGCACATTTGTTATCACCTCAGAAGTATTTTTTTCCGTAACCTCATTAGGCAACACATCCTTCACTGCTGCCTGAGGAAGCACCCTAGGAAGAACGTCAAACAAGACCTTTGTCATCATCCCACACATACTTTTATATGTAACCTCCTTTGGGTCAGGGTCATCCATGCCGTTTGGATTGGGTGTAGTCTCAGGAGATTCGTTGTTGGCAAACAGTGTTCTCTGAACCGAAGGTGGACACGATTTGTGATGGGAATCGATTTGTTCCTTTTTGTTTTTGGTTTCCTGGTGTTCCAAATCCAGAATACCACTAGACAATTCACACCCTTCTTCATCATCACTAATAGACTCAGTTCGATACGGCTGGTCAGGGCATCCCATATGAACAAATCTGTCACAGACGAAGTCCATGTCGATTGATTTGAAGTAGGTTTGCTGTATTTCAGCTGGAGTAGGTTTTAAGTCCACTGTTACCAACTGCACATATCAGAGGATTACTGTTAATGTTAAAGTGAGATAAAAATCTAACATGACAATTATGTACATACACACATACATTGCATCTGTCGAAAAAAAAATTCATCGAACCCATTCAAAGAGTTCAAAAACTCCCAGTTTTTGAATCGTGGATAACTCTGATCACCACGAATGCCAATTACGCCGGTCAGACAAGGAAATCTTTCAACGGCCCAAACCTATTAACGTTTTCATTAAGTAGCGTTATAAACATGTGTTAGGAAATGGATCTAGTCAATCGGTATTTAAGCCATAGTGGTCGGTGTACATACCTGAAAAGAGAGAAGAAACCCGGAAAGGTTGTAAGTGATGGAAGGTTTCGGTTCGGGTTTGGTTTCAGTCATTTTTATTATTCTTTTTTTTTGCATTTCCTTTGGAAGGACCTGCGTTCTGGGATTCTTGTTTACCTTCTCCTTTAACACCTGCTTCGATTGTTTTGGAGTAAGACTCATTCTTGTCTGCTTCGGGTTTGCTTTCAGTCTTTTTAATTCTTCTTCTTTTTGCATTTCCTTTAGAAGGACCTGCATCCTGTGATTCTTGTTTACCTTCTCCTTCAACACCTGATTCGATTGTTTTGGAGTATGACTCAATCTTGTCTGCTTCGTTTTACGGTTTGGGTCTCAGCTTGTCAACGTTTTTGTGTATAGCATTTTTCAGCCGGTTCAAAGTATAACTATACACATATGAACCCCATGGAAAACCTTCGAAAGCTACGTCGTTATCCACTAATGCAAACATCCATAGCGGTACACGGTCACGTGTATCGAGAGTGCATAAGATATATCCTATAAGCAACAGATTTGCCATCTTCAGGCCATCTTCACCTTGATCGTCGGTCAGTCGTTTAAAAGTTTGGAACAAAGAATCGTACGTAGGTTGGTTCTAGAAATATCTTGCGTATAGGCTATTTTCCGTTGGAGTATATTTCGCCCTTATTAATCCTTATAGAAATTTACCCATTTTTAGCCCAGAACATAGGCAAAACTTAACTTGCCCGAAACGATGTTGTTGCCTACCCAGCCCAAACCACATTTCGTCATCTCAAGGTGGTGATGCATTATCAGACCTACTAGTATATTCGATCTGCCTTTTCAGAATAGAATGCAAAACTTTTCCATGTATAGTGACGGGCAAATGCAGACCAAGGTAGTGACCGAAAGGTCCTTGCTTAAACACCTCTAAAACGTGTAATCTGCCTAATACTTTGTCAATGTCAACAAGAATGTTACAGTGCTGCCGACTTTTTGAGTTTATCCTTGCATTGATCCATCCCTCGTTATTCGGATATAAGAAGGTTCTTGCGTTTAGGTCCAAAGCCATCTGAAAATAATAGGGGGAATATGAGTTGTATAATGGCAGGTTGTGTAAAAACCATAGGCAGTTCATGAAAGCATAGAAAATCAGAATTATAAGAGGCTAACATGAAAAGTAATTGAAAGCCATGGGAGATGATTGTGGCATCATGGAAAGTCATATAAACATCATGGATTCGAAAGCATCATGGAATGTTAGCCTTCGTCATGGCATCATGGAAAGAAAGTCATGGCATCATGGAAAGAAAGTCATGTTAACATCATGGAAAGAAAGTCATGGCATCATGGAAAGAAAGTCATGATAACATCATGGAAAGTATTGCAACGTCATGAAAAGTCATGTAAACATCATGATTGAATGTCATGGTTAACATCATTGAATGTCATGGAAACGTCATGAAATACAATGTCAAGAATCATGAATGCATCATGGAACGTTAATCTTGGACATGACATCATGGAAACGTCATGGAATGCCATGTCAAAAATCATGAATGCATCATGGAACGTTAATCTTGGACATGGCATCTTGTTTCGCAACATCATGGAAATCAAGATCATGGAAAGCTTCATGGAAAGTCTAGGGGGATATGGCAACATCAAGGAAACTTCATGTAAAGGGGTTTTTTTTTTTGTGAATCATCGAAATCATGGAGACCGGTCTTGGGTCCTAAACGACTCTTGGGAAAATCATGGTAAAAATCAAAACCCAAATCGGGAATTAATTCAAGATTAAATCCAGATTTCAAGTAATTTCGGATTTCCAAACAAACCCTAATATCAAATCAAATGTAATTAGGGATCGTGCCGATTAAGGGATAGAGGATATCAAATCAAAGGAAATTATTAGGGATCGTGCCGATTAAAACACACCTAATCCGATCCTACCTCGTCTCCACACACGGTGGTCGTCGGGGTATTTGGTGGTCACCTGCGGTCGTCGTTCTTGTCTGAGTATCCACACACTGTGGCTTTACCGTTTCCCTTTCCAAGGCTTTCCCGTTTCCCGTTTTCCGTTTTCCCTTACTTGCGGCCTGCGGTCATCGTTCTTCACTGTGGCTTTCTCACTTTTCAAGCTTTTGTTACTCAGACGGTACCTTTCCGTTTCCGTTTTTTCTTTTGAACCGAGATTCTATAACAAGGGTAATTTAGTCTTTTAGTAGAACAATTAGATGTCAGGTCAGAAGAATTCAATAGGAGTAAAATTGTAAGATCAGGTATTTAAATACAATAAAGTGGTCAAAATTAGTTTTTTAATAACTTGTGGCTATATGTGGTTTTAGCATCTTAATAGTGGCTATATTTGAAAACCCCCCAATAAATTTGCAACTTGTATGAAGTGAGATATTTATGTGAAAGGGAAGACCTATAATCTAATAGCCATTCTTTCTAAAGTAGTAATAATAATAATAATAATAATAATAATAATAATCTAATAGCCATGCAAAAGAAAACCAACCTTATCAACATCTTTTTGGACTTTTATCGGTATTACTTCTAAATGGTTGAAATGCTCACCAAAGGATCAGCCATTTGTGGTATATACTAATACTATGGCTCCCCAAAGCTTTTTTGCTACAGCTAGATATCATTACATCACTACGCTTTAACAATGTGCTTTGCCTTTTTTTTTTTTTTTTTTTTCAATTAGAATTCAATTAAATTATTACCAATTACATAAACAAATCTTTCATCTTTTAACTATCAATTAAAAAAAATAAAAAAATAAAAAAATAAATAAACTACCAAATTATATTATATGATATTGTCGGTTTTGAGTTTGACTATCTTAATTTTAGTTAGTGTACGTGTGTATATAAACCATGACCCTTATTTTTTTTTCCTCAATTTAATGGATTGTATTAATAATTTAATATGTGTCTTTATAACATACTTTAAGAGACTACTATCCAATGTGATTTGGTGGTGTCCCCAGGGACGTAGCTTAGTTGGTATATAGATGGGTTTAGGGTTTGGGCAAATGACTACAAAATCAATTGTTCGAATCCTACCAAAGGTAAAAAGCCTAAAAAAAAAAATACCTAGTCTTAAATAGAAAAATACTATCAAAATAAATGTGATTTGGTGATAAAAAAACACTCATTTAGCTTGACAATGTCCCAATTTCGAATTGTTGCACTGCGTATGTTATTTAAATACTGCACACTCTCACTCTCACTCTCAATTCTTGAGAAAAATAAAATTTAATTTTTAACTGATTTAAAACATTACATGTAGCGGTGTAGGGGCGTAGGGCACACGTTAAGAGGATTCTAACCTTATATATATATGTGAGTCTCATGAGAGGAGTTTTTTTATTTTAATATCAATAAGGTCCTTGATGAAATTATATCGATTTTAATGAATTTTGATCTCTGAATTTTTTTGTGGATGATGAGTTCATTGAAATCTACCTATGAACAAAATTTGAGAATTTTTCGAATACCAGAACTATTTTTCTTGAATTTTCCTATATTTCATCTATTTTCCGATGCCTTCATATTTAATAAAATTTAGATAAATAGTTCTAGTGCTCGGAAAAATTCTCAAATTTTATTCATGTGTAGATTTCATTGAACTCATCATCCACATAGAACTTCAGATTAAAATTCATTAAAATCGATGTGTTTTCATCATGGTCTTTACAGAAATTAAAATAAATAAGGATTTCTCATAAGAGACTCACTATATTTTTTATATATATAGCAATTCAGAAAGTACGTCTATGTGTATAATGTGGTGAACCTATTGGCCTGGTTTAGGAATTTATTGGATATGTGTCATCACAAAAATGAATTCAAGTATATTAATTTGATATGTTATATGGAACTCAAAATGTTTGAGCTAATGTTATTTATTAGTTTTTCTAAAAGCTAAAAACCGACCCTCTCTCCTCTTTCTCTCTCCACAGGTTTTCTCTCAACCTCACACCCATCTCGCCGCCTCAGTCCGTCGTCGGCTCCTTGCTATGGCAGCGGGAGTCGGCGGTGATGTCGTCCTCACGCTGAGCCTGCCCGATCCGGGTGGGGGCCTTCCGCCACTGCTACGCCGGCCCTGGAGTTCGTTCGGCCGTCCCTCTCTTGCCACCGAGCGGGTTCATTTTTTCGGCCGACTCCGGCAGCTGGTAGATCGGCTAGATCCTCTTGGTTTCCAGCCAGATCTAGCGTGCTTCGACTCGAGCTGCGTTCCTTCCGGATCCTCTCCGCCGGGACACTCACCGGTAGCCGTGGGCTCCTCTCCTCCGATCGGGTTATGTTTGGTCGGATTAGTTTTAGTCTCAGTCCTCCTTGTGAGGTTTTTAGTTTTTCAGGTTTCGAGGTAGTCCAGATGCTTCCCAGGTGAACTGTATGGCCGCTAGTGGACAGCCCGTGTGTTTGGCCCTTCTACTGGATCCTCCAACACCATAATGCCTTGGTTTGCTTGGGTGTGGTCTGTTAGTGTTCCCTCTTAGTAAGGGTGTAAGTCCCACCTCTGTGTGTGGGTTTTTCCGGTTACGTTTTCTAGTCTAGGCGTGCTTGCGTGTTATATGTTGTAGTGTCCCAGTTGTAGTTGTAAACATGTTTCTCATGTTTACTGACCTGGATCTGATTTCCAGGAGTTGTATGCCTTTGGCTTCTTTCCATCAAAAATAATAATAATAATAATAATAAATGTTTGAGCTAAACCTCAAAGGGTTGGCCTAGCGGTAAGGGCGAGCATTTGATGTGTGGTTATGCGCACAGTCACAGGTTCGATTCCCCCTAGTATCAAATTCTTGGGGCCAGATAGCAAAGGAGGTAATTCCTTTGTGAGTTTGCTAGGCTCGATGTGGAAGCCGCCCTGGACCAGCCCAAGGGATTAGTCAATGTGCACGAAAGCTGGCACAAACACCCTTGTAAACACAAAAAAAATGTTTGAGCTATACATTGCATATGGCCTACTCATAGCTTTTATCATGAAACTGTATCTATTAATGGGGCTTTTATGATGACCAACTTGTCTCCTATGCTTTTATTGCAAGCAGTGTGAGATCGTAAGAGCATCTCTATCAGTCTCATTTGAAGACTCTCTTATTTAAGGGTGTATGTTATTGCAATAGACCATTAAGGGAGTATGTGCTCCAACAATACTCTCTTAAATGGCCCCTTTAATAATTTTTTATTATTATTTAAATGTTAGATATTGTGTTTAATAAATATTAGATATTATTTATCAATTATGATAGGTAGAGCCCATTTTAAAGTAATCTTAAATAGGTTGAGCCCACTTTAAAACACCCTTTAATTAAGGGAGTGAACTCCACTAGAACACAATTAAGGGAGCCATTTAGAGATCTGTTGGAGCAGTAAAAATACACTTACTCCCTTAATTAAGCTAAGGGATGTCTTCATAGGAGGCTATTGGAGATGCTCAAAGTAAGCAAAGACATTTGGGAGGAATATGAGGGATAAATTTAAGAGATGCTGAGTCAGCAAAAGGACTTGTGTCTACTCATGCATTAAACAGATCCACCTCAGATTTTCAGATTTCCATGTTCTCCTTTTAAATGTTCACACTCCCCAGTCCCCAGTCCCCACCAAAGACAGAGAGAGAGAGAGAGAGAGTTGCAAAGTTGTTAATAATACTTTTGGTTGCTATAACTCACTAACATATCTTCTCTCATAAACTTAGCTCCTCAGCAAGAGAGAAGAGTTCTACTACTACTACTAGCTAGCTAGTTACTTCCAAAATCATCACAAACATGGGCGAGGTAAGTCTATTCGATCTTTGTTTCAAGCTAATGCTTATGGGTTTAAGTTGTTGTTTAACATAGTATCAGAACCAGTTTTACTAGCTAGGAATTTGGATCTTTGAATCATGTTGTTTTAGCTTCATTTTGCTCTATCATGGCTGATGTTTACATTTTATTTTATTTTTTCATAGGAGAAGAAAGAGGTGGAAAAGAAAGAAGAAAACAAGGAAGAGAAGAAGGAAGAAGAGAAAAAAGAAGAGAAGAAAGAAGAAGAGCCACCAGAGATTGTGCTCAAGGTTGATATGCATTGTGAAGCTTGTGCCAGAAAAGTTGCTAGAGCTTTGAAAGGATTTGAAGGTCCATATATCAATCAATCTCTCTTCACAATACTTACATTTTTTTTTTCTTTTATTTAAGCTTCTATATATCCATCAATATTCACATGTAAATAAATACAATTTTTTTCATTTTTATCTTAGAAATACATGGCAACATCAGGTTTAACACGTTTGTTTGCTTTGTTTTATTTTCAAAAAAAGAAAAGAAAAAGAAGATAAAACAATAATAAAAAGGATGTGCTCAGTGCTCACCAACCATAAAAACAATATTATTAAATTAAACTTATATGTATGTGTGTGTGTGTGCTTTGTTGAGTGCAGGAGTGGAGGATGTAAGTGCAGATAGTAAAGCAAGTAAAGTGGTGGTGAAAGGCAAAGCAGCAGACCCCATAAAGGTGTGTGAGAGGCTACAAAAGAAAAGTGGTAGAAAAGTAGAGTTAATTTCACCATTGCCAAAACCTCCTGAGGAGAAAAAAGAAGAAGAGATTAAAGAACAACCAAAGGAAGAAGAGAAGAAAGAGGAGGTAATTATTTAATTCAATTCACTTAATTTCTTGCAACTCCAGCTATCAAATTATTTGGCCAAAATTCATCCATTTAATTACTTCTGCTTTAATTAATTACAAACTCATTGGGAATTTTTCATAGAAGAGGAATCAAATAAAATTAATGAACTGAATACAATATACAAAAGGTTTAACTTTTTTTATTTTTTGAGAAGACAAAAAGGTTTAACTTAGGATAGTGAAATTGCTGAGATAGTTGATAGTCATTAGATACCATTTGTATCGATGTAATAGTTTTCTTTATATTTATCTCGGATGTGTCGATAAAGTTATTGAAGCAGATAGGTGAAAAATACCCAACACCTAAACAAAGTTAATGAATTTACAGCCCCACAAGGCCAACACCCACTACACTTTTTGAATAATTTGTTGATTAAGCTGATCATTTGGAGTAAATATTGTAATATTTTATGGATGGCCTTTGCCTTTTTACCTAGGGAGTGAATCTTGTGACTTGTGAGTGCTGTTTTCAAGCTGACATGAAAATAACAAAACAAAGTGAGATATATGTAGAGGCACGTTTAACAAGGACAAGAGTTAAAGAGTCTGAGACCCCACACACTTTGATGTACTCTACTGATACATTTTAGTCACGGGCCTCAATCTCCTCCCTATGTTACCCACTATCAATTTAATTTATTTTTTCATTATTATGAAAATTTCATTAAGCTGTTGTTCAAGCAAAGTACTCATGTCAAATGATCCAAAATAATAATGATATTATTGTATGAAAATAGTTAAAAGGTTGTCGAGGCAACTTTATCTTCTTTTTGCTACTTTTGTTTTTCTCTCTTTTATTGGGGTTTGGGCCCTTTGGGTTCTCCTGTTCATTTGTACATAGTAACATAATCCACATACCAGAAAAATCCACTCAATACTTGGAAAAACAATGTCTATGACAATGTGACAGACCAAAAATCACATTAAAGTTTGTTAGTTTTCAACTTAATTAACTTGATTATTTATTGATTGCAGCCTCCTGCAGTAATAACAGTTGTATTGAAGGTTCGGATGCATTGTGAAGCATGTGCTCAAGCTTTACAAAAACGTATTAGAAAAATTCAAGGTACATACCATAATGTTGTTTAAATGTTGCAAGATTTTTATAAACTTAGTAAGACTCGAGATCAGCCAGTGATTTGAGTCAAATTAACAATGATGATCGTCGTTAACAATTACATTGAATTGTCGCGACTGAGTAGGTGTAGAATCGGTAGAAACGAACCTTGGCAATGATCAGGTAATCGTAAAAGGTGTGGTGGATCCATCGAAGCTGGTGGATTATGTGTACAAGAGAACCCGGAAGCAAGCTTCCATCGTGAAGGAGGAGGAGAAGAAGGAAGAAGAGAAGAAAGAGGAGGAGACGAAGAAGGACGAAAAGGTAGAAGAAGGCGGCGAAAAGAAAGACGGGGAGGAAGGAAAAGGAGATCAAGACGATGATACAAAACTAGAAATCAAGCGAAGCGAATACTACTGGACATCAAAGTACTACTCGGAGTATGCTTATCCTACCCCTCAAATTTTCAGTGATGAGAACCCTAATGCTTGTTCTGTTATGTGATCAATCATCATGTATTAATTAATGTATTTGTAGTTAAATTATCTAATCAAGTTCATGCAATTTTCTATGTAGTTATTAATTATGTATAAGATAATAAGAGATGTGAGCACAAACACATGTAAAAATTAATCAAGGGTTTAGGGTTTATGCTTTGGATCCTTGATCTCCTATATAATTATCGGGGCTTGATTGTTTATTGTGATCTTGAGGTTATATTATAAGCTATGTATTTTGTTGTTAGGATATTTTCTCCCATATTGATTGAAGTCATGATTAGTATATGATATAAATAAGCAAATACTAGTTGCCTTTTTAAAGACAAAACCGTAAGACTCAATGGGCCAAAACGAATTACAACACCTCGAGGGTGGTGGCCTCATATACCTAAATTATTTGTTAAACAAGAGATTATAGATAAGAGGTTGGATGTTGGATGCAAATGAGGAAATTATAAAAGTCGATTACTGTTTTTTAAAGTCAATCAACCCGACTTGACTTGATGGGGTAGTGTTGGGTTCTATTGGGTTTTGTGGCCACCCTTAGATTGGAATCCAAGCCCACTTACTAAATTCCAACTCACAACTAAAGTAGGTGGTGTTCGTTCAGGTTAGAGAGATTTGGTTTCAAGAATTTGCTCAGGAGATAAAGATAAGCCTGTCAGCCCACCAACATCTAGCTACCTTTCTTTATATATGGTGGTCGGTGCCCAAGCCCAAGTCAGTAGCAGTCCTCCATGAGAAAGTAAATATCGGTTTCAATGGTTTAAATTTACGAAAATATCCTAAAAATATCTAGAATTGACGGGGAATAATATTTATATATATATATATACTTTGTTGTGGAATCTCAAGTATTTGATGTGAAGTCACAATTGAAAATGCAAAGCTACGAGCATTACGTGCGATGGATGTGAACTTGGGGACTCTTCAAATGCTTGCATTTCCACCCATTGTGCAGCCACCCACTTAAGCGTATAATTGACCTGATTTTCGAAACGAGTGGCATATAAAACTAACTAGTAACTACTCGTGCAAAATCACTTTCCCAAGCATTTTCCAAATTCGTCATCTTCTCGTACCACCTCATGTATGCATATTTTCGAAAAAAAAATCTACGGTGCACAATTCTGCATACACTTTTCAGCGGTAAAAGTATGCATTTTGAAAAGTTTCAAATCTACTTTACAAAAAACAAGCAGAATTCCGTACCAAACAGAAAAAATATACTATATAAAAACATGTCACTACAAAAAAATTGATCTATAGTGACAAATTATTTATCACTATAAGTGAAGAAATTGTCACAAATTCAATATTATGACAAAAAAAAAGTGTCACACTAAAAGTATTTGTGACATTTTTTTGATACTTGTCATAAATCATAACTTTTAGTGACACGTTATCATTTGACCTTAATTAATAACAAAATAAAAATTGTGTCACTAGATTAGTGTTTAGTAACAATTAACTGTTTGAAGATTTTGTCACTGTACGCATTCATAGTGACAATTTTTTGTTTAAAAAGCGTCACTATTCACAAATCTAGTGACAAATAATCATCTTAAAATTATGTCACTATAGACAAATTTAGTGACAATTAAGTTAATCATATAATAATTGTCACTACAACGCAAACTTAGTGACAGTTAACAATATGAATATTAAGTCACTTTATAGATACTTAGTGACAATTTAATCAATTGTCAAAATTTAATATAAATTTAAATTGTATAAACAAATAAAAAAAATAAAAAATTAACAAAATAAAACATATCACTCATTGAATGACATTAGGTTCTATAAATAATCATTCCATTAAAAATATCCAAAAACTAACATAATATTGAATTGATACAAAAGTAATCCAACATCTTTCAAAGTCTACTACTAAATAACACATATAAACCCGGCTAGTCTAAGTTAACATAAGTGTTAGGTCACACACTATAACTTCCAACTACATAACTATAAACTTGAAACTCCCGAGGTCTTGATTGTGAAATATTAGAAGTCAATGATCCACTGTCAGTTGTCAAGTAGCTAAAGAATCTTTAGGTTTTGTAAGAGAAGCCTATATACATGAAGACATGAAGAAAAAAAAAATTAGTGAAAACAAATTAAAGTCACCAAAATAAAACCGAGGAAAACTGTAACAATATTGACGAAACTTAGCACAAGTATAAATTAAATTCTATAAGTTTGATATCCAAGTATAAAACTTATTGGAACAGTTAATCTATTCATCTTCATATAAAGTCATCCATAATGTCAATCTATTCATCCAGCCAAATATCAAATATCTTATTGAGTGTTTGAACTCTTTTCTGTGAACTGCATGACAAATTATAGAATAACAGTTTGGTTGCATCAAACAATTGGTAGTTTTAAAAGAATCATTTTATCAAACGCTTAGTATGCATATAAACTAATATTGACATATAATGTGGAAATTTAAGAACAAAAAACTATAAATCATTAAATAATAATAATGAGTTCCTTAAAAAAATTGAAAAAAATTAAAGTTAAAAAACATCCCTAAACAAATATATATAATTCTACATACCAAAAAAAAAAAAAATTAAATAAAAATAAAAATCATACCTTATTTGAAGACACTTTCAATATATGAAACTCGAATTTGAGATTCTAACCCTGAAAAACAAGTACCAGAAAAAAAAAAAAAAAAAAAGGTAAATTGAACTTAAACTTTCAATATATAATTTAGGGACCTATTTTTTTTATAAAAAAAAAGGTATCTAGGAACCTTTAAAAATATATATATATATATATTTGGTTTCTGGATGCATATGATCCAGGAAAAAAAAAATGGTTTCTAGAATTATATACTGGATATTTGGACAATATATAAAATTGAATTTGAACTTTTTTTTTTTTTTTTACATTAAATTGAACTTAAACTTTGTTTACAGAATAACATGCAAAATTATATTCCTACATGAATTTTTTGTTTTGTTAAATTAAACTTTATTTGCGGAAGAACGTGCAAAATCTTATAAAAAATGTTGCATGTTAAATTACTTCTTTTAATTAATATGGGTATAGATGTAAAATTACTTCTTTTCAGACAATTTTATTTTTAAAAAACAAACATGTTGACCGTACATTCAAACGTGAGAAAAAAACAAACAAACATGTCATTCAGATTCAGGCTTCAGTCACTATTCAGTCTTCAGTAAAATTCAGGACTATTTAGTCTTCAGACAAAAAAACAAATGACCCCTAAGTTTGCGTTGTAGTGACAATTATTATATGATTAACTTAATTGTCACTAAGTTTGTCTATAGTGACATAATTTTAAGATAATTATTTGTCACTAGATTTGTGAATAGTGACACTTTTTAAACAATAAATTGTCACTATATATGAATGCGTACAGTGACAAAATCTTCAAACGGTTAATTGTCACTAAATACTGATCTAGTGGCACAATTTTTATTTTGTCACTAATTAAAGTCAAGTGATAACTTTTAGTGACGGGGCAAAAGTGACGAATTGTTAGTGACACTTTTTTTTGTTACAATATTGAATTTGTGACAATTTCTTCATTTATAGTGACAAATATTTTTTGTCACTATAGGTCAATTTTCTTATAGTGTTTACTTGGAATAAATTTTTTGTACAAACTAGATGCATTAATTGTGTCATGAAATGCTGACAATAGTTTCACTACATGCATGATCAATGGACCGCAAGGGCGCCATTGATGATCGAGTAATGCTCGGAGCTCGGGGAAATATAGAATTGAGAGGCCTAACACGTGAAAGGCCTAGCAGAGGTATGGAGTCATATTCATGGAATTGGAAGTGTATAGTGGGGTGGTACCACGGTGATCGATGAAAAGTAAAGGTTAAAAAACTAGTTGTGGAGAGGTTGATATGATGATAATTGATATGTGAATGTGAGAGGTATACTTGTTGCTAGTGTCATGATCATCATCTTCTGCATGTGTGTCTCAACTCAGTGGACTCATCTCTATAAGAGGGGACCCTTACAGATTCTGCACCCAAAAGTGGTGAGAATCAAGGGATATCAACCCACAACTAATTTTGGCGTTTTAAACTTTCAACTCTTGCAATTTTTTTCTTTTTCTTTTCTTTCAAAACTATGTAAAAGAACACATAATCAATAGAGAGAAGCTTATTGTGCCCACCCCATTTTTTGATGGTGCATGCCCATGTCACTTTTATAAAGTTACTTTTAATTTGGACAGGTATCTTATATATATATGCTCATGTGAGTTTTTATATAACCCAATAGTCTAATATATTTAGGATGGAATGTATTAAGAGCACATGTTAAGTGGGTTTTCTAATACTTCACCTAATAAGATTAATATAAAATCGTACAGATTCTCTTGCTGACAGTTAGGTTTTGGCTCGTATTCTCAAGTGAACCCAATATTAATCAAACGAGACTCAACTGATGTGAAACTTCCTGGAGACGTAGGATAACGTTTGGAAGTTGGAGTTGGTGTTTGAGGGAAGTTTGAAGACCAAGAAGAACTAAAGAATCAATGGCTGAAGACAACCGATGTGGGTAACGATGTGGCATTGATAGCGGTTCCCACAACGGTCTAGTTCAGAGGAAAACACTATCAAGAACGCTATGGTAGGGACAGCGGTGGACAACGGTTTACCAAAACGCGGTGCATTCTAGGTGACTTGTAACGGTGTAAGGTGCGGGTGGCCAACCGTGACGGAACCGTAGTCAATCATAAGCATGCGTGGAATGAGAAACTTCAGCGGAAAAGGAAAGTAATTCTTCTAGAAATTCTTGTGCTTGAAGGAAAATGATTTCTATTTATAAGAAGACTTGTCATAAAAGGTGTTATCCTGAAAATCGAGTGGTGATTTCTTAGACAACACCTAGACCGGACGGAGCGGTGCTCCGCGGTTGGAGGGGCCCAGGTGTGGGCTAGCGAGCCGAGTCACGGTTCCAGGCACGGTGTGGGTACCGAGCATGGATATTGATAGGGTGACCACCGATTATATGGACCTGGCTACGATAGTGGCTAACCAGGACCGATTCCTAGGAGTGCTGGTACCGGTCGTGACTGAGACTAATCATGACACAAACTAGACTATATCAGCAAGAAAATAGCTCATATAGGAGTGAATAACTTGTGATTCTCATTAATTCGAAAGGATTACAACTTAGGTTGGGGGATTTGTAGGTTACTCTCTTTTTCACTCTTTCACAATGTGGGTTTCAACCAACGAAACCAGTCATTCTATAGTAGGAAGTTACACCGTTCGAGCCTCGGGCTTGAAACTAGTCATTCTATAATAGCAAGATACATTGTTTTTCTCTCAAAATTCTAGCAAAAGTCCAGAGGTAATGGGGATCCTCCTATATATGAGTCTTTGGCATGATCCTCACCGCTCCTTTGCTTTAGGCCCACTGCAGCACACACCCCGGAGGGTTATGATTGCCCTAACTATGCCCTAGTGTTGACCTGGCAGTTGAGTAGGCAGGTGGGAGACCTCTCTTTTAGGCGGGATAACCGTTAGGAAATCTCTACCATTTATCTACATCGGGCACAGGTGTGGCATGCGCCTTGGATGGCTCGGATGGTCCCACTTATGCCCTAGTGTCCATGTGGGTGCTTCGTAGGTGGTTATGTACTTATATGGTGCTTCCATTGATTCTAGTTGGCTAAAGGTGCTTGAGCTAGCTGAACAGGTCACTTTCACAAGTGGAGCTAGCTGGGGGGACAGTGTCAGCGTCTATCACACTGCCACTGTCAGGCGCTTCTTCCCATTGTTTCCCATTTTTTGCCAAGGTGCTTTTTGCATCCATCCTGTCTGTTGGAACTCAGATTCCCTCTTTGGTGATGATAGAGGTTGACCTTCGGTGGAGTTGAGCTGGACCACCATTAGACCGTTGGAGTTAGTCGACGAAACACGATTGGGACTATTGACTCCTTATCTGTCCCTTTCTTTGTCAACTGAGTGGAGTTAATGCCCACATACCCTCCTGCTCTCTATTGGGTTTCTTCCCTAGTCGGGTTGGCCTTCCTGTCAAAGCTTACATCAACCCTTCACGGGTCTGTTGGTGATCTTTAGAGGTGATTCTAGATTGTTCTTGAGTATTTAGGGCGTCTAGGTCATCCTGGGAGACCATAAGGAGCTCGATCAACCCCCTATAGCCTGGTCTGGTAGGTTGGGGCATTTCGGTGCGAAGTTGCAACCTTGCATGGCTGGCTTTTGCACCCCCTCATCTAGCTTAACCAATGCTGATCCTGTGGCCACGACTGTAATTGAAAGGTACAAATACAGGGTTTCACCGTCTAACGGCTTCGATAAGATCGAGGCCTTACCAAGATATTCCTTAATCTGCTGGATTGTCATCTCGCATTCTTCGATCCATTCCACTCATTTGCCCTTAATTATTGCTTTAAAGAAAAGAAGGCATTTGTTTGTCGACTTGCTGATGAATCGATTCAACGAATCAAGGCACCCGGTTAGCCGTTGGATTTCCTTCAGGGTAGTGGGAGATTTCATATTCTTTAGTGCTTTTATATTTTCGGGGTTGACCTCGATTCCCTTTTGGTGCACCTAGAAACCAAGGAACTTCCCTGAAGGCACCCCAAAAACACACTTTTTCGGGTTGAGTTTCATCATATACCTTCTCAACACTTCGAAAGTTTCTTTCTAGTCTATCACGTGCTTCTCTGCTGTAATGCTTTTGGGTTAGCTTGTCATCTACATATACCTCCATATTCCTGTTGATCTGTCGCGCAAATATCTTGTTTACTAGTCTCTAACAAGTTGCCTCGGCATTCTTTAGACCAAAGGGCATTACTTTGTAGTAGTATAGCCCATGTCGATTGTGAAGGCTGTCTTTTCTTCATTTGATTCAAACATTTTGATTTGATTATAGCCAGAATATGCATCCATGAAGCTAAGCAGCTCGTGTCCAATAGTAGTGTCAACTAGCCGGTCTATCCTTGGGAGTGGGAAGTTGTCTTTTAAGCATGCCTTGTTTAGATCAGTGAAGTTCACACACATCCTCCACTGGTCATTCTTCTTCTTTACTAATACCACATCCCATTCTGGATACTGTACTTCCCTTATTGATTTCACGGCCAACAATTTCTCTACCTCCTTCTTGATAGCTCTACTTCTCTCGGGATTAAACCTACGTCTCTTTTGGACAAATGCTCTATGCTCGAGGTTGACAGTTAGATGATGGGAGATAACTTTGGTGTCTATCCCCAGCATGTCTTCATGTTTCCATGTGAAGATATTCTTGAACCCCGCCAGCAAACTTGCCAGATCGTTTCTGATATGGTCGGGTAGGTGTGCTCCCAACTTGACCATTTGATTGGGTTTATCACTATCCTAGGCAATCTCCACATTTGCTTCGCCATCCTTCTAGCTCTTCTCATGGCCTTGAATTGTTTCCCTAGGGTCTAGGTCAAATAGGTTCGGGGTTTTCGTTCGTGTTTCTTCTTCATCTACCTCCGAGTGATCGCCTTTTTCGAGTGAATCAATCTGTATTACACCTGGCTCCGCCTTTTCTCTATATACAACCAAGTTTGCCTTCATTGCCTATTCCTGTGAACTTTTCATGACGCTTACTCCTGCGTCAGTTGGGAACTTAACTGTCAAAGCGTAGGTTGCCGTGACAGCTTTTGACTTGTTTATGGAGGGTCTTCTTAGCAATGCGTTGTAAAGCTAGTTCTTTGTGCTCACCACCACGAAGTCGAGTAGCTCTATCTTATGGTAGGGATAAGTCCTGATCTCAATAGGTAGCTTAACCGTCCCTAACGACCTAATTTCAGCTCCGCTAAATCCTCCTAGTGGGATTGTTAGCAGCTGTAGATCTTTTCTTCGCAATCCTAGCTGATTGAATACCTCAATGCTTAAGCTGTCCGTCGAACTCTCGTTCAATCAGCACCATTCTGACTTCTCTGTGACCAATGCGGACTGACACCACAATGGCGTAGTTAGATTTAACTTCAAGCCCGTGGACATCTACTTCAGAAAACACGATCAGGTCCCAATCTTGTTTAGAATTTTTCTGGTCAGGTCCAATCGAATTTACTTCCATGTTTCTCTATCCATCCACAGCCTCACGAACTTTGGTCATTCTTTCCCGACAGCTCCTACTTGTGTAAGGCCCTCCGAAAATAGTATTAATGGCTTTGTCATCCAGAACTCCTCTAGGGCTATCCTTCCTGTCTTGGTAGTCCACTTGCGACTCTCTTCATTGGTCGACATTATTTTTCATAACCACATCTTTCAGCTGTCCCTCTCTGATTAGTTTTTCAATGTAGTCTTTCAGTTGATAACACTTTGAGGTATCATGACCATTTTTGTGGTGGAATCGGCAGTACTTGGTGGCGTCTCTCCTGACGAAGTTTGACTGTTTTGCTAGCCTCTTGTATAGGCTCTTTTCCTCTATCACAGTCAATACCTCTTCTTGCTTTCTGGTCAGGGGGTGTAGTTGGTGAATTGTCTCTTGAAAGACTTGCTACCCTTCAAGTCATCATCCAAATGAGCCTCTTTTCCTTCAGCCGAGTTGTGGCACTTCTGGTTGCTCTTCAAGGTGTTCTCCTTTGGCCTTTTGTTCTCTTTAAGCTTCCACCATGTATGAACTCTCCACCGTGGGCCATTTGCTCTTTTTCTACCATCGCATTTCCCCCACGTCATCAACTAGATGTGCATAAGTGGTAGCCCCTTTCTATCTCAAACTAAATGACAACTGGCTGTGTTGTAAACTGTTGACGAAGGCTTACTACCGCGTCATCGTTCGAGTCCTGAATTTTTGACACCTCCTAAAAAAACCCGGTAAGTTAGTCTTTCAACTTTTCACTCTTTTTTGTCTCAGGGTGGAAAGAGCTGATATCGACTTCCTCCTTTGGATGTTTCCCATGAATTGTCTGGTAAAGGCCTATATTAATTCCTCAAAATTTTAGATGGAACCACCTATAAGGCCTCCAAACCATCCAGACCCCTAATCTCCAAAGGTTTGGGGGAACATCCTGCACATGAATGCATCGTCGTAGTCATGTTGTGTCATTGCACTCTGGTGTCTCCTCATGTGCTCATAGGGGTCGGTGTTAGCCTTGAATTGCTCCATACGGGGCATTCTGAACTTTTCTAAAATTCGAGCCCTTTGGATGGAATCAAAGAATGGGCTGCTCGAGTTGCCAATTAACAAATTCCCCCAACCTTGTCTACATTCCAACGCTTCTATCCTTTACAGCAAGACTTCTCTTTCACCATCTGGTTCCCCGCGTTCATCAATTTTTTTACGAATGGTAATCCCATAGGGATCCCTTGTTATTCGCCTGGTAATCTAAGTGTTATGCTGGTTGTATCTGATCAGGGGACCATTCACTCGACGTCTTCTAGGTGGAGCATCTTCATCAAATGAGGTTAATCGAGACCTCTCTCTATACCTGTCGTGTTGATCCTCACAGGTGTAGTCTGTGGCATCTTCGTTGTACTTCTTCGTATCCTCTCGAAGATTGTACCGGTCCTGATCTCTTTCCTCCCTATCATCTTGCCTGGCGTGATCCCTATCCCACTAGTGATCGTCTCCCTTAGGAATCCGGTCATCTTGGCTATAATCATTTTTCTGGTGGTATCCCTTTTTCCTGTGATGACCTGCCTTATCTAAACCGGCTTTACGCGGTGCTCATGGGGTTGCACCCACGATCTCATAGCGTAGTTTAGGGTCCTAGGCTATTGTCGGGGTTGATAATTGGTAAGGAGAGGTTAGGTTGGTAGTCGCAGTTATGTTGATCCCTTGTCTAGTTGTGTCATTGATAACTCTACGTAGGGACACCTAGATTTACTAGAATGCGTCTAGGGTGATGCTAGTGGGTGTGTCTGTGGGAATTATCACACCCCCGCCATTGGCGTTGGCATCTATGGGATCAGAGGAGTTAACGCCACTATGGGTGTCAATATTGCGTGGGGATCGACTCCCATCCCTGCTGTTAGACATGCTTGTCTCTCACAAGCCTCTGGGGTTATTTGAATCCTAGTATTAAAACATTAGCTACCCCTCCTTCTAGCACTAATTATTGACGGTGATTTTTGGATTAAGTAAAATCTACCACACATCACACAAATAAGTATGTATCAAGGTGTTAATTAAAGAATAAAGTATAAAGAAAGCATGCAAACACATGATTTTATGTGGAAAATCCAAAGAAGGAAAAAACCACGAGTGCCGGAGACGGTGAGAACAATTGCACTATGAATCCTTTTGAATTACACACTCAATCTCTCTCGTGTACTCGCTGCTATATTTTAATTGTAACCCTATTCTGGTGTTTTGAGGGTCTATTTATACATGCATAGAAACCCTAGTTTTTACTGTACAAGTTAGGGATATCTAACGAGTTTTAATCAAACTCTAACTTGTAGGAGTTGTCTTGATCCTCTTTCCAGTTCCGCTTCTTGTGTATAAAAACGAGTCCTTATTGGATTTGAATTTTGTTTCTTATAAGGAAGGTTGTTTCCTTACAGGAATATTCTTCTAGGTGCCTTATTTGCATAGGGATCTTTATTTATGTATTCGAGTCGTGGATGCATTAAATACAACATCATCCACGTGTCGCTTTTCTAGCCATTTGTTTAACCCGACTAGACATCGTTACCCCAATTGGTTATTTATTCCCGACCAACCTAGTGATCCCGATCAAACTATATTAATCCGATCGTCTTTGTTACCTCGATCGCGTTATCTTAGCCCGATCGTCTGGACAGTCCCTACTGGGTGTTGAAGTTGTTTGATGGTGATTGGGGTTGACCTTCTTCCTGGTTTTGACTTTTGGTGACGTGGCGCATCTAACAACCGTATTTCCCGGTTCTTATGCTGACTTGTCATCTTTCCGAATTTTTCCAATAATAGGTATATAAATTATATTATATACCCATGTGTCTGTATAAAGAAATCAAAATCTGGATTTATAATATTAGCAACATATGTTGATGATATAAATTTAATTGGTAGTTTTGAAAAAGCTCTTGAATTTTTTTGAATATTTGAAAATGGAATTTGAAATGAAAGACCTAGAAGTACCATAAATTGTCTCGGTCTACAGAACAAGCATAGATCAAATGAAATACTTAGTCCTGAAGTACCATATTTTAAATTGGTGCTTTGTTATATTGGGCCAGATGTTGTATCTTTGGTTATTTGCTAGCAAGATCCAGTTCCACATCAAGATGATGTCATTGGAATGAGATTAAACATATATTTCATTCATTTTCATACAATTGTAGATTTGATATTAATATATTCAAATTATTTACGGTGCATATCTAATTAGTTATGCATATATTCAGTATTTATCTAATCTATACAAGGCTCGTTCTTGAATGCACATGTTTCTCTCTAATAACAATTTCATGACGCTCCACGAAGTAGAACTTTTACTTTTACATCCTCGAATCATTCATGATGTTATTGTATATCATAAAACAAGCATAAGTGTGTGTCAACTCAGCAATCTAAAAGATTTTTTTTCATAAGAATGTTTATCAGGAGAGCATTCCATCAGGGGGAGCATATTGAATGAAGTATATTAATTATTTTGGGTATTTGTAAATTGTACTATTTTTTCTTTTGATCTGATATTTGTTCCATTAGGTTTTCCTGACAAGGTTTTTAATGAAGCAATTCTTGAAGCATGCCCAAAAATCATTAGATCTAGAAGATCATGATATATATTTTTCTTTGATCTAGAATATTATTTTATATATATATATTACTTTGATCCAGTAGATCATTGTATATATGTTGTCTTGATCCAGCAGATCAATGGATATTTTTGCTCAAGTTTTTGTTCCACTGGGTTTTTACTAATAAAGTATAAATGTGAGCAAAGTTTTGAAGAAAACATTAATTACAAACATGTGTACTGTACTATTTTTCCTTTCGATAATGTTTTTATCCAACTGGGTTTTTCAGAAAAGACTTTTAATGAGACAATTTTGAACATGTCCAACACCACAAGATCCAAAATATTATTGTATATATTTTGCAAAAGTTTTTGTCCCACCAAGTTTTTTCTAGCAAATTAAGATATAAATTGTGGAAATCCAAGGGGAAATATTGTTATAGAATTTGATGGATTCTTGATTCTTCTACCATGCTACATATGGCAATATATGGGGTTTGGTATAAGACGTGTTGGATGGTGGCACTACATGTGTTGAAAATTGCATTATAGTCTCTGCTTTCATTACATGGCTTTTATATTGTAAATGTAATCTAAGAAGCTCCGGTTTGTAAGAAATGCAGCAATAAAGCATCCATCCGAAAGTTGGTTTATATATATTCTCTTCTATTAATCTGTTTATCAATCGTTTACTAACTTGTGGTTTCATAATATATCCGTTGAATTGAATCAATCAAATGGTTAAAATGAATATAAATTAATTAATTGATTGAAATGGCCCACCAGTCTCTTTTTCCACTGTCATAGGCCCATGAATTATTAAAATCTCATTTCTTTCCTCTCTTTTTTAATGTCATAGGCCTATCTGTTATTAAAATCTCTTCTCTTTTCTCCGTCGCTGGCCCACCTGTCAACCTCCTCTCTCTCGTACTTTTTTTTTTTTTTTTTTGTTCGTGTGTACTTTTTAGCTGTTGAATCCAATCCAATCCTGAAAATTTCTTACGATCTAAGATCAAGTACTAGAAAGCTTCAAGGTATGAGAAAGCCAAATTTTTGTACTAAGAATTTATGATACATAGCTATAAATCTATAATGAATCTTCTATGGGGACAGATGGCTTGTTTGTGGCTCTAGGTCTTTTTATTTTTTTACCTAATTCTTCTGAGCCTAAAACAAATTAATCATCATGATCAAATCTTGATCAATGGGCCATAATCATTCACCAGTCCAATGCTAAATGAAAACGATATATTTTGATTTGACACGCGATTCATATGTCTGATGTGAAATTGCAACCGACCCCAATTAGGCCCACAAATTTTGGTTTGATGCGTGGAAGAATGAAGATACAATGAAAGCTTTGTCAATATTGTTATCTTCTTTGAAATTTCCGGCTGTGGAAACACACCAAATTCAATTGGAAATTTTGGTTTTTGAGTATGCAAAACAAAGAGACGTGGGTCATGAATGATTTTCATATATTAAGACATCTATATCTACTGTTTTTCACCTATCTTAGTATTGATACATCGATGCCAATAAGATAGACTATATATAAATTCACAAAAATATGGTATATAATAGAGTAAATCTGTTTTGCGATGCGACGATAGGAAATTATTATTCTCAATGTGTATCCTAAAAGAGTAAAACTCAACAAAATCAACTTATACTTAGAGGAGATTTAGCCTTAGTATCTTGCATTAATACAATGGAGGTGGACATTAATTAAATGAATAATTTATCCTTAAAGTTGAAATTCCTTTCTGATCTTAGAATATTTATCCTATTACATTTTAAATAATAATAAATAAAAAACCATCTTTACATTTTATGCATATATATACAACTATTCATCATCCTTTTGTTGACCACTCATGCACTTGGTCACCTCATGATCCCAAAAGCAGCCTGAAACTATCTTTGGATTCTTTCAAACAATCATGGGGTTTCTCAATAAAATCAGGTTGCTTCTATAACATTATAGACAAAATGTAACAAAACAAATGTCCTGCAGTTTTTTTTACATCATCCTGATTAGAAAATTATTATTTAAAACCATTTAATAATGGTTGACCGATGATAAATATGTGGAAATGGTGGAAGTTGTCACCTTTTTAAACTGTTTTGGTGACAACGTCAGTACTTTAATAAGTTAAGTTTAAAAAGCACAAATTATGGTGAACTACCAAAATTACCCTTAGTTATTCATTAATATTATTCTCTTTGTACTTTTCTCTTTCCACACTTCCAACAAAAACGACAGTGGTGTTAACTCAGTGACTCTCTCTCTCTCTCTCTCTCTCTCTACAAATACAAGTTCAAGGTTGCTTCTTTACAACAAGGTAATATTTCTTGCAAATACTTCTTTTAATTTGTTCTCATTTTCATTTGTTCATAAAGAAATCTATTATAGGAGTCTTTTGTAAACTTTGGCCATTGTGAGAATTTTGGATCTCCGAGCGTTTTAAACTTTTGTTCAAACCTTTTAAACTTTTCTCCGAGCCTTTTAAACAAATAAGTATCAAGCCTTTTAAAAATTCTCCGAGCCTTTTAAATGAATAAGTATCGAGCCTTTTGAAGACTTCTCCGTGACTTTTAACGTTTTGTTCGTGACTTTTCCGTGTCCGTGACTATTCCGTGACTTTTAACGTTTTGTCCGTGACTATTCCGTAACTTTTAACGTTTTGTCCGTGTCTTTTCCGTGACTTTTAACGTTTTGTCCGTGACTTTTAACGTGTTCTCCGAGACTTTTCCGTGACTTTTCCGTGACTTTTTCGTGACTTTTAACGTGTTCTCCGTGACTTTTCCGTGACTTTTAACGTTTTCTCCGTGACTTTTCCGTTACTTTTAACGTGTTCTCCGTGACTTTTCCGTGACTTTTAACGTGTTCTCCGTGACTTTTCCGTGACTTTTCCGTGACTTTTAACGTTTTCTCCGTGGCCTTTAACGTGTTCTCCGAGACTTTTCCGTGACTTTTAATGTTTTCTCCGTGACTTTTCCGTGACTTTTATTGTTTTCTCCGTGACTTTTCCGTGACTTTTCCGTGACTTTTAACGTGTTCTCCGAGACTTTTCCGTGACTTTTGCTTGACTTTTCCGTGACTTTTGCTTGACTTTTAACTTTTCCTCCGTGACTTTTCCGTGACTTCTCCGAGACTTTTCATGTCTTCTCCGAGACTTTTCAATATCCTCACCTGAGCCTTTGTCAATGTAATATGTGAAAATATTTTGTAGTCCTGGCTTTTTATTAATGGCTTGTGCTGATTAATTTGACAGCATCATGAATCAGGTTAGAATAGTAATATCTTACAACGGCCGACGGGAGCAGTTACCCAACGAAAGTCAAAGGTTTGTTGGATCCGATAACCGGGGAATGTATGTGTCATAGAACATGACTTACGAAGAATTGGTGGCGATCGTGCATACCATTGTCAAGTATGACGCAAACAAATTCGATGTTAATCTGTCATCAATAGCAATCGTTCCTGGCAGTACATGTCGCACATTTATAAGAAATAACGACGATGTCCAGTTTATGCTTGGGGAAGATCGGGTGATCCCTCAAGTTTGTGTCAGTGTAACTGAGAGAACAGCTGGATATGTGATAGGGAATGATACCCTCCTCCTGAAAATACCCAACAATTTGGATCCTTTAGCGGTAGCAACCAAGTGTTCACCCAAAGGAGTGCCACCGAAGAAGGAGGAAACATGTGTGGTGTCCTACTGGTAGCGGTCGACCATGCAGATGTAGTTGAACCTCAATTTGGCGATGTGTTTGGTTGTCGAATTGAGCAGAACAATGAGCAGTACAATGATCAGTTCAATGAGCAGAACCATGAGGTTGATAATGAGGAAAATTATGAATAGGTTAATGATCTACAAAATGTGGATGAAGAGCCTGCCCAAAATCAAACACGTGGTAGACGTGTACAAGGAGTTAGTTGCACTGCACAAGATATGTCTGGGACTTCCGAGGTCCGGTATAATGTACCAGCATCTGATTCTGATAATGCGACAATGTGGGTTATTCCCAGAGAAGATTCATACTCGTTTGGTATTGGTAGAAGCAGTACATTGGCAGCGCAAGAACCTAGAACCATGATTTATAAAGGTTAATTTTTTCCAAGTAAAAAAGATTTGAAGAGGTTAGTTGGCCATTTTGCAATGCATCAGAACTTTGAATGGAAGGTGAAAAGGTCCAATAAGACAACTTTACTTCTGGTTTGCATCATCGACGACTGTACGTGAAAATTAAGAGCGGTGAGGAGAGACGAAGGGACTTACTTTCAAGTAAGAAGTTTTGTCAATGAACACAGTTGTCCGTTGAAGGGGATTCACCGTCGCCCCGACAAGCTAGTGCAGTCATAATCGGAGAAGTCATTGCACCTAGACTTTAACAGCATGATGGTCGTCTCATGCGTCCCAAGGACGTCATCGTCGATATGAAAACAATATATGGCATCCAAATCATGTACAGTAAGGCACATGATGCCCTGCAATATGCATTGTCATTGAACTATGGAACGCATGAAGAAACTTTCCAGCTCCTACCATCTTTTGCATACCTTCTGGAACAATAAAATCCTGGCACAATCACTGACTTACAATGCATAGACGATGGTACATTCCTGTACTTTTTCATGTCGTTAGGATCTTCAATTAGAGGTTTCTGGAGGTGTATGCGTTCTGTTATTGCAGTTGATGGTACCCATTTGAAGGGAAGATTCGGGGGTACAATGTTTGTTACAACTGCACAAGATGGAAACGAACAAGTGTATCTAATTGCTTTTGGGTACAGTGACTTAGAAAACAATCTTTCATGGGAGTAGTTTTTGGAATGCTTTAAGGGTGCCCTTAGTCATATAGATGATCTGGTTTTTATTTTCGATTGTCATGCAAGCATTGAAGCAGGGATTTCTAAAGTGTTCCCTTATGCAACCCATACCATATGTTGCTGACATTTTGGTGAAAATATAAAGAAGCGATTCCACAGAAAGGATGTTGCCGGCATAATGGATGACGCAGAGGTCGTACAGTGAAATGAAGTATGATCGGCACATGGAGGAGTTACATAAGTTGCACAAGGGTGCATTCGATTATGCCATTGCTGTCGGTCCACACAAGTGGTCCCGCATACACTGTCCCCAAAGAAGGTATAGGGTGATGACCCAAAATGTCGCAGAGTGCATAAACTCATGCCTAAAATTCCTGCCACTGATGACACTAGCCGAGTTCATTAGGAATATGCTACAAAAGTGGTTTCACGATCGTCATGCAGCTACACGGTCCATGCGAAATTGATTGACCAACGCAGCACATCTTGTGATCCTAAAACGTGTCGAGAATTACGGTTATATGACCGTAAATCCAGTTGACTGGAACATATTCTCCGTCAAACACAAGGGAAAACAGTGGACGGTTGACTTATCTCGGAAAACTTGCACATGCAACAAATTCCAAATGGATTTTTTTCCATGTTCACACGCACTCGCAGCGGCAAGGTACATGACATGTTACAGTTAATGATTTATATTACCCAAACGTAAATCTCACTGTTTTCATTGTTACAGGGAGCGGAACGTGGATTTCATATCTCTATGTGCGGACTACTACAAGAGAGAGACACTTATTGATGCATACTCGGTTCATATTATATCTGTTGGCCATCCTTCTTCATGGGTAGTGCCATCCGACATCGCAGCGCGGGTGGTTTTAAATCCAAAGACGAAGAGACAATCAGGTCGCCCGATGGAGGGTCGACATGCCTCGTCTTAGGATAGGACAACCACACGGTCGTGTAGAAGATGTGGACAACCAGGACATAATAGCAGGAGGTGTTCCAACCCGTCTATGGTTAATGAAGGTCCCAGTATAATTGTCCCCGAGGAATACCGTTGCAAGTGCAGCATCTGTCATTCAACTGGGCATAACAAACAAACGTATCCCCAGAAAGACTCTACCGTGGAATGAATCGAGCCATTGAGGAAGGCGATCAAACATAACAAGGCAGTACAAGAGGAAGACGAGTTGCCACCAGAAAAGCTTACGATTGCTAATGAGGAACATGTCTCTAACTTGATGTCTTCCAACATCGTTCAGACTTTGGGAACCATGCTCGATACTGTTGTCTTATGAGACCCTTGGTTCTTATGCTTTTATGTTGAACTATTTTGATTTATTTTTTGTTATAGTGTTCATAATTCGTTCTATTGTTTATGGATTTGAATGTATGAATTATGTGTTGAACTTCTCATTGCAAACACTTTATAAAAAAAACAAAAGAATTCATCATTTTATTACTCAAATGTTATGTACATCAACTAAATGCTCTTGGAGTTACAAAAAACCTCCACGGCCATCTTCTCCTGGATGGTGGCCATATCTGCTCCTGTCCAGTCGAACTTCTCCGTGTTCGCCATCAGGTACTCTATGAGTCTCAACGTATGGGCACCACAGTTACCCCTGCAATTCACCACATGAACAACCGTTACAATGGAATTTTAATAAAACCAAATGGGATAGAATCCGATCTTGAAACAGTCATACCCTGTAAGGATTCCCATATCTTGATTGGCTTATTTCATGGACAAACCACTTGTTGGGGTTGTTTGTGTAAGGGTAGTTTAGGTGATTGAACTTCATGCTCGAAGGCCATTTCAAGACCTCAAGGGACAAGCACACCAAAGATATAATTTCTAGTGCTTGGTTTTCTTTGAAGAGATTTAGTTAGCACACACATACTTAGCATACTTGTTCTTATGTGCATACTCTTCATATGTTGCTTTACACACTAGCACTTTGTTTGATATCTTGTTATGTGTATATGTGCTTTGTAATTCATTTCCCGATAGTGTTCGGAAACGTCCGCGCATGCACTAGAATGTGCTCGGTTTTACGCGAAGACCACCCACGGAGAATGCTCTTGGCTTATCCTTTAGATTCACCATCACTAGTGAATCGGCGGTTTGATCGGCGGCCTGGCCACCGAATTGAAACCGTCGTTTCAGTCCAGAAAGGTCTGGAGTGATTCTGCAGTTACGATCGGTGGCCACCGACCACCGTTCAAAACCGCCGTTCAAAACCGCCGTTCATACCTGATCGATTTACATCTCTTGGGTTTGATTCTACGGTTTAATCGGCAGTTTCGAAACCGCCGTTGTTCCCCTGTTCTTCTCGGGTTCAATTCGACGGTTGTAAATGGTGGCCTGGCCACCGAATGAAACCGCCGATTGGTGCGTTTCAGGGGCAAAATTGTCTTTTCACATGCCCAATTCTTGATGTCTATAAATATCTTACTTTCTCATTCTCTGATCAAGTTCTTTGAGTCCTTAGAACCCTAAACTTCAAAGAGAGATTTTTGAGAAAAAATCTAATCAAGAACTCACCTTTAAACACTCAAATCAAATCCTTTTTGCATCATATTTCATATTACATCTTCTATGACTATATAGAATGCATCAATGATTGGGTTTGCATCATCACAACTTGCTTGGTAAGATTTTGATTAAGTTCATCTTATTTTAGTATTTTTACTATAAAGCTATTCTCTTTTAATTTACTTGTATGTTTTTGATCATATGATAAATACAAGAATAGAGAATTAATTGTGATGAATTGATTGAGTGTTATATTGTGATAGCTAATTAGGTTTTTGATTAATCTTGATTAGCTAAGCTATTTGACATGTCATTTAGCAATTGATATCTAGGGTTGATTTAAATTGATTATATCATCATCCTAGATAAGCATCTAAGGTTACCTAGCATTGTTTGTTATTTGAATATTTATACATATTCACATAGGTTGCATAATCTCTTCATAGAGAATTAAGTCTTGAGGCTAAGATTGCTTAGGCCTCAAGCAATTGGACTAGAGCCACGTTTAAAGGCCCGAGTGGTAGAAGTGGAGGGTAATTGACCGGAGTGTTAGACGATGTCTACATAGGTTGTAAACTCCATTTCAATTAGTGGATTTCGAGGTCCGAGTGTGGCACACTAAACAGCCTGTGGTTTTTCCCAGTAGTTGGGTTTCCACGTATACATCAAGTGTTATTTAAATTCCACACTATATTACACTTGCTTGTATTTTTGACTAGTAGGGGCATTTCCGTAAAATTGACTTGCATGCGAAAATTGGGTAATAATAGTTAAAATCTATTCACCCCCCCCCCCCCCCCCCCCCCCCCCCCCCCCCCCCCCCCTCCCCTCCTCTAGATATATTTATCCTACACACCGAGCGTTATTGTATTACTTTCAATTGGTATCAGAGCGGGTTCCTAGATATATTAAGGTGATCTTAGCTCATTTTTGGTGTGTTTTGCATTTGTGTGATTTTTGCTCATTCATACATTTTGCATTCATTTGAATTCATTCATTATATACAATGAGTGGATACAGTGGCAACCAAGAGGGTACGTCAAGCACACGACCTCCTCTCCTCACCGGTGTGAATTATGCCTAATGGAAAGGCAAGATGAAGGCATACTTGTGTCAAATCCATGATAGGGCATGGATGGCAATCGAAGATGGGTATGTGGCTCCTAAGATGACTCCCACGGGTGGTGGAGAAGAAGTACTCAAGCCTAAGGCTCAGTGGTCCACTGAAGAGTTTGAGACTTCAAAATGGAATAGGAAGGCTTGGCACGCTCTTCTATGTGCGGTGGATGAAAATCAGTACAAACTGATTCAAAACACTAGGATAGCCAAGGAGGCATGGGATATCCTAGAGGTTGCACATGAAGGAATCGATGTTGTCAAGGATTCCAAGCTTCAAGTCCTTCAAACGCAATTTGAGTTGCTCAAGATGGAGGAGGACGAATGCTTCAATGACTTTGAAGTCAAGTTGATGGATATCGTCAATCAAAGCCATCAACTCGGTGACCCTTATACGGATAGGAGAGTCAAGCAAAAAATTATGAGGTCTCTCCCCGCTAGGTTTGAAGCAAAAGTGACGTCTTTAAAGAAGAATAGCACTTATAAGGACATGAAGCCGAGCAAGGTAATTGGAAGACTCCTCGCCTATGAATCTAGGAAGGCTCCTAGTATTTCACCTCCAAAAAGGGATTGCTTTGAAACCTTCCAAGGATGAGAAGGAGGAAAAAGGTGACTCGGACGAAGACATGGCATTGCTGTTTAGAAGATTCAAGAAATTTGTCAAGTTCGAGAAGAAGGGCTTTGGATCCAAAGGCCAAGACTTGAAGAAAAATGCTCCCTTCAAGAGTCTTGAGCCTAGGCAAGAGAAGAGTGAAAAGAAATGGGTCTAATGTTATGAGTGTGGCGGTATAGGACACATCTCACCCGATAGTGGGAATTTGAAGAATAAGATGGCAAAAGTGATGGCCGCCACTTGGAGCGAAAGTGATGACTCCGGAAAGGGAAACAAGTCATCAAGTGATGATGAGCTTACCATCGACTACACGGCATTTGGGGCCACTTGTGTAGAAGATAAAGTTGTTGGTAAGAATGACTTGACTAATGATCCCATAGAAGAAAAAGATGAAGAAGTAGCTCTATAGGTGATAGGCGAAGCTACTCATTGACTCAAGAGACCAAGGTGAATGTCTTAATGAGGGAAATGACTCCATTAGTGAGAAGGAGAGTGGAGGAGATGACTCAAGTGAAGATGACTCCTCATCTAACTCTACAAATGGAAGTGTAGAGAAAATGGATATTAATGACTTTATAGTCAAGTGTGAAAGTTCATTGAATGAAGATTTTAGAGGATGAAAATCTAGAGCTTTCAACACACAATGACCACTTAAGTAAACAAATGGAGGCATCCAAGATGATTGAAGACAAGCTAAGGGATGAGCTAGCTTTGTCTAAGAGGAATGAAGAAGGGTTGAAAAGAGAGCTTGATGAAGCTATAGAGTCATTGACTAGGATGACTACAAGCACCAAGAAACTTGACCACATTCTTGGTAGTGGAAAGAACCCTTGTGACAAGAGAGGTATTGGGTATGAAGAAAGCAAGGAGATCACTACTCCAACCAAGACCGTCTTTGTCAAGAGTTTGAGCAAGATAGAAGCCTCGCCGGTGCACACTCATAGGAAGAAAATTTATCTAGGACAATGTTCAAGAAGTGCACAAGTGAAGGAAGCTCCAAGGAGACAACCTCAAGCTCAAAATGTTCCTCAACCTAACTTCCCTCACGCTCAAATTCATCAAGGGAAGAGGCCAATCATGCAAAATGAACCAAGGAAGCAAACTAGATTGGTTCAACAACAAAGAAGATTTGAACCCACTCAACCACAAAGTCATGGGAAGGCTCCTATGCATGCACAAGGATATGGTATGAATTTTAAATTTATCCCTACATGTCACTTTTGTGGTATTGATGGTCATATTAGACCAAATTGCTTTCATTTCATTAAATTATGTAGAATCAAAAGCATGATTGAAAAGAGAATGAGAAGAGCTAGAATGCATGCTAATAGGAAGGAAAATATTCATGTTCATGATCCTATTATTTCTAGTACTCTTGAACCATTGTCCACGAGGAAGAAAAATGTCATATCTATGTGGATAAGGAAAAATGAACCCGCTTGCTATGAGACTAACAAGTCTCAAATCGGTTCAACCAAGTCAAATGGACTTAGGAGGTCTATAGGACCTCATGACCTTCATTGATGAAGGATGATAATGACCCCATATGGGGAACTCAAGTAAAGAGAGCTATATTGCATACTTGTTGCATGCAAATAATTGAAAATTCTTATGCTTCTTTGTTGATTGCTTAAGTAAGCTTGGTTGCACATATGTATATATGTTTTCAATTCAATAAGTGTGAACCATGCTTGTCTACAGTCCATGTCATATTTATGTTCAAATATGCATTTTTGGACTAAGAGATTTACATAGGAAGTATGATATGAATGACCTATAGTTATCTCCATAACATGATGATTTTTAATGACATGCTTAAAAATTGAAAAGCATGAGTTGTTTTTATAACATGCTAATAACATATAAAAAGCATGAAATTCAAATGACATGCTCAAATGAAAAAGCATGAATTGATGACTGCAATTTTTAAATGCAAAACTTGTGTGAAAAAGCTTATGAGACTCAAAATGAATAAAGGATCTTGTATCCGTTCAAAGGAATTTATATTCCAAATTGTCTCTCTTTTTTTATTTGTTGAACATGTCTACTATCATACGGGTTTCATTCCCGGAAAAATCAAATAGAGTGCAAAGTTGCTCATGACATGTTTGGCTTATAAAGATGGATATAGTTGCTCATATTAAAATCAATGAAAACTCTATATCCTTGCTTCTCTCATGACATTGGTGAAATTGGTTTGAATTCTTATTAGAAACCTTTGTCATTTGCTTTGCCAAATACCATTGTATTTTGGACTTGAATGCTACATGTCTTGTATGCAAAGCATGTTTTGATTCACACATTTATTTTAAATAAATCTCCTTGTTTCTCTCCAATTGATTGAGTTGCATAAAGTGGATTATATGATTATGCAAGTATATAGTATGCTACTATCTCTCTTTGCTAAGTGACCCGGTTGGGGACTACTCTTTTGCCTATATCATGACAAAAAGGGGGAGTAGAATGGTGGTAAGGGGAGTTACAAATTGTGGTAGCAATTGTGCATGTTGGGGAGACAACACATTGAGAGGGAGTAACCCTTTGAGGGGGAGCATTGCATTCATCATACATTGCATGATGTTGTTGTTGTACTTAAATTTCTAGAATGCAAATACTTGTTTTTATTCTCACTTGATTCATCTCACTTTTTACTTGAATTGGAAAGTATAGAAACTTTGCTTTCAGGGATTGATTGTTCTACATGAGATTGAAAACTTCAAGATTATTTTTATATATCTCTTTGTAATGTATAAATTCATTGTAGACCCATAGTTTCTATTATGTTGTGAGGAATCAATGTGAGTGGTGGTTTTGTCACGAAATAGCCAAAGGGGGAGATTGTAAGGATTCACATATCTTGATTGGCTTATTTCGTGGACAAACCACTTGTTGGGGTTGTTTGTGTAAGGGTAGTTTAGGTGATTGAACTTCATGCTCGAAGGCCCTTTCAAGACCTCAAGGGACAAGCACGCCAATGGTATAATTTCTAGTGCTTGGTTTTCTTTGAAGAGATTTAGTTAGCACACACACACTTAGCATACTTGTTCTTGTGTGCGTACTCTTCACATGTCACTTTACACACTAGCACTTTGTTTGATATCTTGTTGTGTGTATATGTGCTTTGTAATTCATTTCCCGATAGTGTTCGGAAACGTTCGCGCATGCACTGGAATGTGCTTGGTTTTACGCGAAGACCACCCACGGAGAATGCTCTTGGCTTCTCCTTTAGATTCACCATCACTGGTGAATCAGCGGTTTGATCGGCGGCCTGGCCGCCGAATTGAAACCACCGTTTCAGTCCAGAAAGGTCTGGAGTGATTCAGCGGTTACGATCGGCGGCCACCGACTGCCGTTCGAAACCATCGTTCATATCTGATCGATTTACATCTCTCGGGTTTGATTTTGCGGTTTAATCGGTGGTTTCAAAACCGCCGTTGTTCCCCTGTTCTTCTCGAGTTTAATTCGGCGGTTGTAAACGGCGGCCTGGCCGCCGAATGAAACTGCCGATTGGTGCGTTTCAGGGGCAAAATTGTCTTTTCACATGCCCAATTCTTGATGTCTATAAATATCTTACTTTCTCATTCTCTGATCAAGTTCTTTGAGTCCTTAGAACCCTAAACTTCAAAGAGAGATTTTTGAGAAAAAATCTAATCAAGAACTCACCTTTAGACACTCAAATCAAATCCTTTTTGCATCATATTTCATATTGCATCTTCTATGACTATATAGAATGCATCAATGATTGGGTTTGCATCATCACAACTTGCTTGGTAAGATTTTGATTAAATTCATCTTATTTTAGTATTTTTACTATCAAGCTATTCTCTTTTAATTTACTTGTATGTTTTTGATCATATGATAAATACAAGAATAGAGAATTAATTGTGATGAATTGATTGAGTGTTATATTGTGATAGCTAATTAGGTTTTTTATTAATCTTGATTAGCTAAGCTATTTGACATGTCATTTAGCAATTGATATCTAGGGTTGATTTAAATTGATTATATCATCATCCTAGATAAGCATCTAAGGTTATCTATCCTTGTTTGTTATTTGAATATTTATACATATTCACATAGGTTGCATAATCTCTTCATAGAGAATTAAGTCTTGAGGCTAAGATTGCTTAGGCCTTAAGCAATTGGACTAGAGCCACTTTTAAAGGCCCGAGTGGTAGAAGTGGGGGGTTATTGACCGGAGTGTTAGACAAGGTCTACATAGATTGTAAACTCCATTTCAATTAGTGGATTTCGAGGTCCGAGTGTGGCGCACTAAACAACCCGTGGTTTTTCCCAATGGTTGGGTTTCCACGTATACATAAAGTGTTATTTAAATTCCGCACTATATTACACTTGCTTGTATTTTTGACTAGTAGGGGAATTTTCGTAAAATTGACTTACATGCGAAAATTGGGTAATAATAGTTAAAATCTATTCACCCCTAGATATATTTATCATACACACCGAGCGTTATTGTATTACTTTTATACCCTTTATCCTGTTGGGGCACACGATCTGCAGACACAAACCTTATCTGAAATGGCCCATCCTTCTGTGTGTACGTCTTATCACCATACCGTCTGTTCCTGTGAAAGTGCACTGCATTCAGCATCGACAGTAACAGGTACCTTAAGCACGCAACTTGGGCATTCCTGTGTTTGAATGGGACCTTCTGTCTGTATGGGTCCATCAGGTAGATTATCCCTATAGTAAGGTCGACGCTGGCCAAGACCCAATGGGTACGTCTGAGGTTACAAGGAATCAACACCTGTACGTGTTCTAACAAAGTGTTATCAACGTCAAATTTATTAAAAATTTACGCCATGTAAAATAAACACTGACCACGTCAACATCGTGCCATGGCCAACATCCTAACGGGAGCTCTCCACGTACCACCATAAGTTCATCATTTGGCCACTTTTGGTTCAGCATAGATCAACCCTTTGGGGGTTTGCCGTCCGCAATAGGCTGCAGTCTATCCCAGGTATGACATAACAATGACTGTATATATAAAATTTACTGAAACGTTAGGTTAAAGATGAATGAAACACATCAAAGCAGAAGCGAAAATCGTATAATACAAACACTTACATAGAATTATGAATCCAGTATGTTGGTCCTCGAACCGTAGACAGTTGGGTATGCTCGCTGACGCTTCCGGAGAATCTTCAAGTACGCGTCATTGTGTTGACAAATTCAACATTTTGTATTGCTAGGATTGATCCATTTCTGAGAGAAACTTATACGGACAGTTGAAGTAAGGAACATACCGTATCCTCCAACTCCATAAAGTTGGTCTGAAACCGGTGGAACCAGGTGTCGCCAACTGGCACCTGTAGATCCACATCACGTCCGCATCAAACCAGTAAGTTAGATAACCAAAGAAGTTTGAAAATACTATAAAAAAATTGAATTAGTAATGTGATTATACTTACAATTCCCCCATGAATGCCCTCTTGTAGGCATTGTACGCTTCAAGCTGGTCAGGATCAACCAATTCGTGTGGCATCTATTCATGTGGTGGCGGTGGCATCATCCTTGGTCTCTTCAGTCGACAGGGGTCTGTGTATGGGGAGCGCTGCTGCCAACCTCGCTGTCGAATTCGAGCTTGACGCCTTAGGGGTAGGGGACTCTGGTCTAAAGCATTGGGATCGACCGGATCCCTGCAGTGTGAGGACCGAGTCTGTACGCTGGGTTCGACCGCATCCCTCCTGTGTGAGGAGGAGTGGTGTGAGGAGGAGCTGTGTGGGATCGACCCTAAGGGTGGCTCGCGGCGGACCAAATCTGTCCCTGTGGATCGGTTGGAGGGGTGCGCAGCACTGGGATCGGTTGGAGGGCTGCGTTGCGAAGAGTAGTCAGCTGTGAGGTCTTGGACCTATACAGGATCAGGCTGCAGCTGCGATGACCAGTCCACGGTCAAGTTTGGGAAATGAATAGGATCATGCAGCAGCAGGGACGAATGGTCCACGGTGAGGTCCTCGAACAGTACCTGCTCTAATAGTACTGTCTGTGTACCACCATGCACCTGTTGACCTACGGTCATACCTGGCCCCCGCTGATTAGGTACTGTCTCCGTAGGACCACTACCCCATCGTCCGGTGTCATGCCCTGTCCCGTCCTGATGACCACCTAGCCTGTCACAGGGAGTAAAGTCTCGGTCGTCGAACGGTTGACCATCCCGATGGGACTACGATATGGAACCCTAAAGTTCTCGGATCAACGCCAGCAACTCCGTATGCTGCTGATCTCGTTTCTCATTACCCTTTTGGACATCATCTTTTAAACCTCGGATCTCCTCTCGTAGGACTCGTATGGCGTCCATCACTTCAGTAAATTTTTGGTCCTAGCAGTCCTGAAAGGATTTCGAAATCTGTCAATACTAAAACCTTTCACTGGATTCAAATTAAATTATGCAGTACAAATATTTTAACGTACCTGTGGATGCCCTTCAACGCCTACTCGTGAGTCACCTCCAGTCTGAGGTTGTCTGGGCAACAAGAATCGAACCTGCCTATGCCTCACGGGACTCCCATTGAGACCCTCCTGGTCAGAACCCTCCGTATCACCATGTCCTGAATACGGACCCTCATGATCAGTAGGTACAGAAGACGGACCCTCATACCGACTATCTCCCTCGTCAATGCCCTCGAAGTACCGTTCAGCCCTCTCAGCTGTCGTCGGCAGCAATGCAACCCTCGCATGCATCTGAAACCGTGGTTAGACCATTGTAATTGTATACATACTGAACAGATGAAAAAAAAAAGAGATACTTACGTTATCGTAGAATATGTCATCCAGCTTGTCCCCCCTCAGTCGCTGACGCAACTCCCACTTCAAAATACGGGGGGATAGCTCTATTTCCCTACGGCGCCTATAGTTGTTGTTGGCAAGCTCGGGGATAACCTCAAAAGTAAATATCCGCGTAATAGATAAGTACGATAAGATTCCAATACATCAGTGATATGAAAAAAAAAATTACAATTAAAGTACGTCATCAAATTCAAAATTCTCACCAACAGGGCGTGCGTCAGACCGTATATGTTGTACGTCTGCTGTCTCTGTACGTGACCGCTCTTTTGTCTCTTGCGCTTTTCGGCCAACGTATGCTTGAAACCAGCAATAGACCGCGAATACATGTGTGAACCCCACGGGAAAGCATCAAAAAGCGTCCAAGTCCTCGACAAGGCGAAACTGCCATACTGGAACTTTCTCTCTCTCGTCCAACCCCATCATTATCCAGTTAAGCATATACAATAAGCACATCTTAACTGCATCGTACTGCTCGGTAAAAACACCAATCTGCAATATGGCTCTCAGCTGCAAATAGTCGATGTCATCTCGACCCTGAAAGTACCGCTGGTGTATGCCATTCTCTACCATACCATAGGTCGACGTGTTCGGCATGACTCCGAACTTCAATCCGATGATCAGACAAAACTCTATCTTCGAGAACCGGACCGAATGATGACCTAAAAGGAATCTCATCTCATCTCATCTTCCGGCCCATCGTGATGCAACTCGCGAATAAGCAACCGATGGAAAATGCCACCTGAAAAGGTCATCTAACGCTGCATCTGAAGGAAATGTCTAAAGCACGACTCAGTATAGCGACGTCGGTCTTCGACTCTCAGATGTTCAGGTACCCTATCAAGTGCGTTGTCGATATCTCCAAGGTCATCAAAATGGTCATGCCGAGTAATTTTTCCCATGAACCATCCATCCTCTGGAGTTTTCAAGAAATTTTTAAGCTCATTCGTCATCTGCATATTCAAAGGAAAAAAGCATATAAGTTCATTGAAAAGTCTCGGAAAACGTTTGAAAAGCCTCGAAAAAGTCACGGAAACCGTTTTAAAAGTCGCGGAAAAGGCACGGAATGAGTTTTAAAAGTCACGGAAAAAGTCATGGAAACACTTTTAAAAGTCACGAAAACAGTTTTAAAAGTCACAGAAAAGTCACGGAAACCTTTTTAAAAGTCACAGAAAAAGTCACGGAAATAGTTTTAAAAGTCACGGAAATCTTTTTAAAAGTCACGGAAAAAGGCATGGAAACAGTTTTAAAAGTCACGGAAACCTTTTTAAAAGTCACAGAAAAGTCACAGAAACCTTTTTAAAAGTCACGGAAAAAGGCACGGAAACAGTTTTAAAAGTCACGAAAACCTTTTTAAAAGTCACGGAAAAGCTCGGAGATTCAAGATTTACAAACTCACGGAAATCGTTTTAAAAGTCATGGAAACCGTTTTAAAAGTCACGGAAAAGCCTCGGAAAAGGTTTTAAAAGTCACGGAAAAGACACGATTAACGTTTTAAAAGTCTAGAAAACCCAGATCTTCATCGTCTTCTACACAACGTTTTTATACATTCAAACCCTAATCTAAACCTAAACTAACCTACAATCATAATCTAAATCAAAACAAATCAAATCAAAACAAATAAATAACAACAAAACAAATCAAAACTTATACGAACATAAAGTTATCAACAACAAATGCGAAATACAAACATAACTTACAGTGAGATTGCAGCTTCTTTTCGACGTGAGTACTATAGACCGTCGCCGGTGAGTTCGCCGTGAATTTTTGGTTGCCTTTTTGACTATTGCGTCGTCGGGTCTTCTCTCTCAAGGGTTTTCTCTCAACTTTTCAAAAAGCACAAATCGACAAACAAGGGGTATTTTTGTCTGGTTACCCAAATAGGTGTCTTTTAAACTTAAATTAGTAATCTGGTGACAGTCTTACAAATAGCGCCCCAAATAGTGCTATTTAATTTTTGAACCCTGATAAATATGTATATATATACAGATTTTATATTGTCAGTTCGTCCTGACAATAAATATATCAGGACGAAGAATGTGGACCACTAGATTTACATACTTTAACTCAAAGTGTATGCACTTGTCAAAACTTCACCATAATCTATGGTCCACATTCTTCGTCCTGATATATTTATTGTCAGGACAAACTGACAATAGAAAGACTATATATATATATATATATAATCTAGCTAATTGAGCACAACTATAATCACTCATGGGTTTTTGTTTTGTGTATATGTACTGAACTAATTATGAAGTCTAAATTATTATCACATTCTCAAAGGAAAAAACAAAAAAAACAAATTACAAATTAAAACACAACCTTTTTAGATAATTCTAATAATAGCTCAAAATTTGAACATAATAATAATATAAAGTGGGAAATATATTGACCTCTTCTGAAGTTTGATATAAATACAGTTAGAGATCAAATATGATTTTATCTACTCAGACCACTATCAGTCCCTACTCTTAAAATTGAGTTAATTAAAAAGACCAAATTACTCTTAGTTATTAAAATTAAAAAATGAAGATAATTTTTTTATAAAAAGAATTTAATTAAATTAATTGAAGATAATACTTTCAATAAGATATAAATTAAAAAATAATTTTAAAATTTTAAAGTATCTTCATTTTTATATTAAAATTTTTACTGTTTTTTAAATTTAAATTTTTTAATAATAAATTGTTTCTGAAATTTGTTGTAAATTAAATTGAAACAATAGATAATATAATAGAAACAAGATGAGAGAGTAATAATATGATAAAGTAAATAATTAGTAAGAGAGAAATAAAATAAAAGATGAAACAAAGAGAGATAGGCGAGAGAGAGAATATATTGCCTTTTATTGATTTTGAGTGAGTATCAGTTTTTTACAACCACCTTACTATTTACAATGAAAGCCACATATATAGGCAAGAAAGGGATGCTTATTATAATTTTCTACCACTTAATTTACTTAAACATGATGCAAGACCATATAAGTTTGCCATGAGTCTTGGCTTACTCAAGAAGCCAAAAGAATGCATGTGGTGGAAAAGCCACACATGTGTAACACTCTCCCTTGGATTTTTCACCACTTGTATTTTAATTTGCTAGGAAAAACTCAGTGGGACAAAAACCTTAGCAAAAATATATACAATGATCTTCTGGATCAAGTGGTATGGATGTGTTCAGAACTGCCTCATTAAAACATTTCCGATAAAACCAAGTGGGACAAAATCCGGTAGAAGGAAAAAGAGTACAGTACTCATATTTACATTTAAAATTTTGCTCCCCTTGATTGAACGCTCCCCCTGAATGAAACTTCAATATCAATCCTGTAATTTGGAGAGTCGACGCATGCCAATCACATATACCAATTTCTCAAAAGTTGATGTAGGCAATGCATTTGTAAACAGATCTGCTAGATTATCTGTATACCGTATTTGTTTAACATCAATTTGTCGACCCTGTTGAAGTTCATGAGTATAGAAGAATTTAGGAGAAATATGTTTGGTTCTATCTCCCTTGATATATCCTCCTCTAACTTGAGCAATACAAGTCGCATTATCTTCAAATATCGGTGTAGGCATTTCTGTAGATAATGGAAATCCACAAGTATTTTGAATATGATAAATAACTGACCTTAGCCACACGCATTCTCGGCTTGTTTCATGAAGTGCAAGGATCTCAGAATAATTAGAGGATGTAGCAACAAGAGTTTGCTTTGTGGAGCGCCATGAGATTGCTATGCCATTATATGTAAAAACATATCCCGTTTGTGAACGGGCTTTATGAGGATCGGATAAATACCCGGCATCAGCATAACCAGTTAAACCTGAAAAGTTGTTAGATTTTGAATAATATAATCCTAAATCTTTCGTTCCACGAAGATAACGAAAAAGATGTTTAATCCCTGTAAGGATTCCCATATCTTGATTGGCTTATTTCATGGACAAACCATTTGTTGGGGTTGATAATGTAAGGGTAGTTTAGATGTTTGAACTTCAAGCTCGAAGGCCCTTCCAAGACCTCAAGGAACAAGCACGCCAAAGATATAATTTCTTGTGCTTGGTTTTTCTTTAAAGAGATTTAGTAAGCACACACACACTTAGCATACTTGCATTTGTGCCTATTTCTACACTTGATGTAGCCCCGTTTTACCTATCATTTGCCTTCGTTTTCCGGGTAAAACCGGTATCTTTAATGTTTAAATGAGTTTGTGCAGGCCTCTTTGTAAGGATTCCCGTTGTTTTTAATTGGCTTATTTCGTGATCAAACCATATGTGGGGATTCTTTGTAAGGGTAGTTTAGATGTTGTTGTTATTGCTTAGGCCCTTTGAAGACCTCATGATTGACAAGCACCAAAGGTAATACTCTAAGTGCTTACTTGTCTTGAAGAGATAGTTGCACACACTCACAACTCATGCATTTGCTTAATCTTTGTATGTTGTGTTTCTTTTTGTTGTGCATCAATGCCTATTTACATCTCTTCTTGCTTGGTATAATGATTGCATCTTGTGTTTATAACATCATAGCATTTAGGCTTTTAGGATGCATCTTAGTTTACCTTTGTTCCCCTTGCATGATTGCTTGTGGGGTTCAAAGTTGTGGGCTGTGTGCTGGTCCACCTGCGCCTGACGTCCAGCGCCGCTCACCGGTGCAAAACGCCCAGTGGCGTGCCGCTGGTCGTGCGCTGGTCCATACCAGCGCAGATCGTCCAGTTCTCTGTCGCCGGTCGTGCGCTGGTCTACACCAGCGCAAGGTCACCAGTGCTGATCGCCCAGTGTGGCTCCGCTGGTCTGGCGCCTGTGTGAGCGCATGTCGTCCAGCGCCTATGCAAAAATGTGCGTGTGCGCTGGTCTTGCGCCTGTCGTCCAGCGCAAGGCCACCAGCGCACAGAGCAATTTTTGGTGCGTTTTTCAAAACGACCACACTTCACTTATGGCCCCTATATATATAACACTTTGACTTTAGGTCAGCCAAGAGAGTTCATATTCATATTCTATACTTAGAATATTTTTCAAGAGAAGAAAAATACATAAAGAACTCAATTTTAATCACTCAAACACTTTTTCATGATCATCAATCATCATCTAGCATCATCTTGGATCATCTAGATGTCATCTTGCATGGAATCTTCATCATACTTTGCTTGGTAAGTTTTTCACTAATATCTTACATGTTTTGTGTTTCTCTTATCTAGCAATCTCAATTAATTATTTGTTGATTATTTTGTATGCTTTGGATACAATATTGAGATGAGTATGATGTATGTTTGAGAAGTTGTATTGTGCTAGCATATTAGGTTTTGTGCTTAATATTGATTAGCTAAACTAATTGACATGTCATTTAGTTTTGATATCTAGGATTGTTCTTATTTGCATATTAATCATCTTAGATAAGCATATAGGGTTTCCCTTGCTCTATGTTGCATTTTGGATATTTACATATATTCACTTAGGGTTGTATTCTCTTCTAGAGAAAGTAAGTCTTGTGTGTAGCAACCGGGATTAGGTTGCTTAGATCGCAAGCAAATTGGACTAGGTTCACTCATACCGGGATTAGGTAGGTGTGTGATTACTTCCGGGATTAGGTTGTAATCGTTTGCACATTTAGTGGATTCGGGGTTCGAGTGTGGCTTACTTACATAGCCCGTGGTTTTTCCCGTGAGGGTTTCCACGTAAAAACCAAGTGTTGTTTTAATTTCCGCACCATATTACAATTGCTTGGTTATATTATCTTGAGGGCATTTTCATAATTTTGACTAACACGAAAAATTGGGTAAAAAGCGTAAAATCTATTCACCCCCCCCCCCCCCCCCCCCCCCCCCCCCCTCTAGATAGCTTTATACACACCGTGCTATAATTTGTTTCAATTGGTATCAGAGCGGGTTCCTAGACATACATAGGTGATCCTTGCTCATTTTGGTGTGTTTTGCATTTTGTGTGTTTTTTTGATTTATTCATACATTTTGCATTCATCTCATTTGCATTCATCCAAACACTATGAGTGGTTTCAGGATGAGCAAAGAGGGAGCGTCGAGCGTGAGGCCACCGTTGCTCACCGGCGATAATTACTCCTCATGGAAGGGGAAGATGGAAGCATACATATGCCAAATCCATGATAGGGCATGGATGACGGTTGAAGATGGATATGCTCCACCTATGATGACTTCTACGGATGGAGGAGAAGAAGTTCTCAAGCCTAAGGCACAGTGGAGTCCTCAAGAATTTATTGACTCCATGTGGAACAACAAGGCTATTCATGCCATCCGATGTGCAGTGAGTGAAAATCAGTACAAACTGATTCAAATTACTAGGATTGCTAAAGAGGCATGGGACATCCTAGAAGTTGCACATGAAGGCACCGAGGTTGTCAAGGACTCAAAGCTTCAAGTCCTTCAAACTCGGTTTGAGACCATTAGGATGGAAGAGCACGAGCACTTCAATGACTTCCAAGTGAGACTAATGGACATTGTGAACCAAAGTCACCAACTTGGTGATCCTTACTCGGATAGAAGAATCAAGCAAAAGATCATGCGATCACTTCCCGAGAGGTTCGAACCCAAAGTGACGGCTTTAGAAGAAAATGACACTTACAAGGAAATGAAGCCGAGTGAAGTCATTGGAAGACTTTTAGCCTATGAATCAAGAAAGGCTACCACATCTCCTCCTAAGAAGAAAAAGAATATTGCCTTGAAGACATCCAAGATGGAAGAGGAGGAGGATGACTCATATGAAGACATGGCACTCATTGCCAAGGGATTCAAGAAGTTCTTGAATCTTCAAAAGAGTGATTATGGCTCAAAGGGGAATGACTTCAAGAAGAAGAAGTCCACTATTAAGAATGTCAAGCCATATCATGAGATGTCTTCAAGAGAGAAGATTCAATGCTACGAATGTGGAAGATTCGGGCATATCTCCAAGGAATGTGCTAACTTGGAAGATGAAAGAGAGGAGGCCGCCACTTCAAGTAATAGTGATGAAGAGATTGTGGCAAAATTCTTGGCATTAGGTTGCTCTCACAAGCGGGACAACAAAGTGAAAGTTGTTGAAGGAAGTCCCTCAAGCTTGAATGATTGTGAGAACAACTATTTTGCCTTTCCGATCTCCAACAATGAAGAAGAGAATGAGAGTCAAGAAGAAAGTGACTCTAATAAAGATGACTCTTCATCTAACTCCTCACATGGATATGTGAAGAAAAAGGTTCTAGATGAATACCTCACTGAGTTTAAAAGCTTAGCAATGAAGACCAAGGAAAAGATACGAAGATTGAGAGAAGAGAATCTAGACCTTGAGGCTCATGTTGACCACTTAAGTGAACAAGTGGATAGATCCAAGAATATTGAAGATAAGCTAAGAAAGGAGTTAGACTTATCTAAGAGGAATGAAGAAGAATTAAAAAGAGAGCTTGAAGAGGCTAAATGATCAAGGACTAGGACAGTTTCTAGCACCGAAAAACTTGACCACATGTTAAGTGTTGGAAAGAGTCCGTGTGATAAGAGAGGTCTTGGGTTTGAAGATAGTAAGGAGTCCTCCACTCCTAACAAGACCATGTTTGTCAAAAGCTTGAGCTATAAAGAAGATTCACCGGTGCAAACTCCTAGGAAGAAGATTGAGCTAGGACAATGCTCTCATAGTGCACAAGTGAAGGTAGCTCCAAGAAGACAACCTCAAGCTCAACCTACAAGAGTTCCTCATGCTAACTTCCCTCAAACTCAAATCCATCAAGGGAAGAGACCAATCATGCAGACTCAACCGTGGAAGCAACCAAGTGTTGGTCAACAACAAAGAAGGAGAAATCCTATCCAACAACCAAGACAACCACAAAGACATGGGAAGGCTCCTATGCATGCACAAGGACATGGTACGATTCCTAACTTTGTCCCTACATGTCATTTTTGTGGTGTTGATGGTCATATTAGACCAAAGTGCTTTCATTACATTAAAATGTGTAGAGTTAAAAGCATGATTGAGAAAAAGAAAGCTAGAGCTAGAATGCATGCTCATAGGAAGGAAGAAATTCATTTACATGATCCTATGACATCTAGATCTCTAGAACAATTGACCACTAGGAAGAAAAATGTCACACCTATGTGGATAAGGAAAAATGGACCCGCTTGCTACGAGACTATCAAGTCTGAAATAGGTTCATCCAAGTCAAATGGACTTGGGAGGTCTATAGGACCTCATGACCTTCATTGTTAAAGGTTAATGATTGACCCCATATGGGGAACTCAAGCAAAGAGAGCTAGTTTGCATTCTTGTCACTTGCAAAAGATTTGAAATATCTTATGCCTCTTCTTTTAATTGCTTGAGTAAGCTTGGTTGCACATATGTATATATGTTTTCAATTCAATAAGTGTGAACCTTGCTTGTTTACAATCCATGTCATATTTATGTTCAAACATGCATTTTTGGACTAGGAGATGTATATAGGAAGTATGATTTGAATGACCTATGATTATCTCCATGGCATGATGATTCTTTAATAACATGCTAATGTCAAATGAAAAAGCATGAAATTCATATAACATGCTCTCATGAAAAGCATGAATTGATGATTGCATATTCTTAAAATGCAAAACTTGTGTGAAAGCTTATGAGACTCAAAATGAATAAAGGATCTTGTATCCATTCAAAGGAATTTACATTCCAAATGTCTCTCTTTCTTTATTAGTTGAACATGGTTACTATCATACGGATATCTTATCCGGAAAAATCAAATAGGGTTCAAAGTCGCTCATGCCATGTTTCGCTTATAAAGTTGGATATAGTTGCTCTTAAATTGAAATCAATAATCTCTATATCCTTGCTTTTCCCATGACATTGGTGAAATTGGTTTGAATTCTTATTAGAAACCTTTGTCATTTGCTTTGCCAAATACCATTGTATTTTGGACTTGAATGCTATATGTCTTGTATGCAAAGCATGTTGGATTCACACATTTTCTAAAAATAAATCTCCTTGTTTCTCTCAAATTAATTGAAGTGCATAAAGTGACTTATATGTATATGCAAATCGTGCATGCTTCTATCTCTCGTTGCTATGAGTGACCCGGTTGGGGACTACTCCTTTGCCTATATCATGACAAAAAGGGGGAGTAGGATATGGTAAGGGGAGGTGCAAAATATAGAAGCTATTGTGCACTTTGGGGAGAACATACATTGAGGGGGAGTAACCCGTTGAGGGGGAGCATTGCATTTATCATACATTGCATACATTTGGTAATGTTGTGCCTAATTTCTAAAAATGCAAATGCTTGGTATTGTTCTCACATGATTAATCTCACACTTTTCTTGTATTAGAAATGTTAGAAACTCTTTTCAGGGATTGATTATTCTACAAGAGGATTGAAGACTTCAAGTTGCATTCTCTTATCTCTTTGTAATATAGAATATCATTGTAGTCCTGTAGTTTCTTTTTTTTTTTGTGAGGAATCAATGTGAGTGATGGTTTTGTCACGAAATAGCCAAAGGGGGAGATTGTAAGGATTCTCGTTGTTTTTAATTGGCTTATTTCGTGATCAAACCATATGTGGGGATTCTTTGTAAGGGTAGTTTAGATGTTGTTGTTATTGCTTAGGCCCTTTGAAGACCTCATGATTGACAAGCACCAAAGGTAATACTCTAAGTGCTTACTTGTCTTGAAGAGATAGTTGCACACACTCACAACTCATGCATTTGCTTAATCTTTGTATGTTGTGTTTCTTTTTGTTGTGCATCAATGCCTATTTACATCTCTTCTTGCTTGGTATAATGATTGCATCTTGTGTTTATAACATCATAGCATTTAGGCTTTTAGGATGCATCTTAGTTTACCTTTGTTCCCCTTGCATGATTGCTTGTGGGGTTCAAAGTTGTGGGCTGTGCGCTGGTCCACCTGCGCCTGACGTCCAGCGCCGCTCACCGGCGTAAAACGCCCAGTGGCGTGCCACTGGTCGTGCGCTGGTCCATACCAGCGCAGATCGTCCAGTTCTCTGTCGCCGGTCGTGCGCTGGTCTACACCAGCGCTGATCGCCCAGTGTGGCTCCGCTGGTCTGGCGCCTGTGTGAGCGCATGTCGTCCAACGCCTATGCAAAAATGTGCGTGTGCGCTGGTCTTGCGCCTGTCGTCCAGCGCAAGGCCACCAGCGCACAGAGCAATTTTTGGTGCGTTTTTCAAAACGACCACACTTCACTTATGGCCCCTATATATATAACACTTTGACTTTAAGTCAGCCAAGAGAGTTCATATTCATATTCTATACTTAGAATATTTTTCAAGAGAAGAAAAATACACAAAGAACTCAATTTTAATCACTCAAACACTTTTTCATGATCATCAATCATCATCTAGCATCATCTTGGATCATCTAGATGTCGTCTTGCATGGAATCTTCATCATACTTTGCTTGGTAAGTTTTTCACTAATATCTTACATGTTTTGTGTTTCTCTTATCTAGCAATCTCAATTAATTACTTGTTGATTATTTTGTATGCTTTGGATACAATATTGAGATGAGTATGATGTATGTTTGAGAAGTTGTATTGTGCTAGCATATTAGGTTTTGTGCTTAATATTGATTAGCTAAACTAATTGACATGTCATTTAGTTTTGATATCTAGGATTGTTCTTATTTGCATATTAATCATCTTAGATAAGCATATAGGGTTTCCCTTGCTCTATGTTGCATTTTGGATATTTACATATATTCACTTAGGGTTGTATTCTCTTCTAGAGAAAGTAAGTCTTGTGTGTAGCAACCGGGATTAGGTTGCTTAGATCGCAAGCAAATTGGACTAGGTTCACTCATACCGGGATTAGGTAGGTGTGTGATTACTTCCGGGATTAGGTTGTAATCGTTTGCACATTTAGTGGATTCGAGGTTCGAGTGTGGCTTACTTACATAGCCCGTGGTTTTTCCCGTAAGGGTTTCCACGTAAAAACCAAGTGTTGTTTTAATTTCCGCACCATATTACAATTGCTTGGTTATATTATCTTGAGGGCATTTTCGTAATTTTGACTAACACGAAAAATTGGGTAAAAAGCGTAAAATCTATTCCCCCCCCTCTAGATAGCTTTATACACACCGTGCTATAATTTGTTTCACTCTTCAGCAATCAAGGGGAAACTGAGCTAAATTGGGCAGCATTGGAGCAAAAGAGAGTAGTTGAAGAGCTGAAGAAGGAACCAGCGCCTGACGACCAGCGCTTCCACCAGCGCTTCACCAGCGCATCTTGGGCAGAAACGTGCCGCTGGTCGTGCGCTGGACCGACGCCCCTCGGTTTTGCGCTGGACGACCAGCGCTTCACCAGCGCATCTTGGGCAGAAACGTGCCGCTGGTTGTGCGCTGGATCGGCGCCCCTCGGTTTTGCGCTGGACGACCAGCGCCACACCAGCGCAACAGTGGTCCAGCTCAGCTTTCTCTAGGTTTTCGTGCCCTAATTTCACCCACTATAAATACCTCCCTTCAGCTTCTTTTGCCTTATCTCTAGCACGACCGTTGAGCTCCAAAAACACCTCCACTTCACTCCCAAACACCCAAGAACACTTCTTTTACCAAAATCCTTCACCAAATCACCCACATCCTTCATCAAATCACCATCTAAACTCATTTCTCACCTCACCACCTCATTTCCTCACCAAAACCCACCATAAAAACCTCATCTTGGAGTAAGAGAAGTCAAGGAGAGAAGAAGTCAAGCACATCCAAGCAAGAGAGGAGGAGTTCTTCACATTAGTTTACTCTAAACCTTTCTCTCTTTACATTTATTCATCTTTGATTATGGCTTGTACTTATTACTCATATTTTGTAGCCATTTATTGTACTATGAACTAAACTTCCTTGGCTAAGGCCAAGATGAAGCCTTTTCCATGAATTATTAATCAAGGCCATCACTTTATCATCATTGCTTGTGTTGTGTATGCTTATTTCATGTTCTTAATCATTATTGAATGTCTAACTAGCATTTAGTAATTATTTGGTTGTTGTGTGAAGCACCGAGAGGAGAAGCACACAACGTGCTTGATGAAATGAGTGATAGAGGTTGGTAAGATAGAGAAATGCGATGCTAGCCTTTAGGATTCAATTTGTGTGCCATGAAGCTTAATGAATTTATATGTAGTTCGGATAACCATTGAGAAATAGGTTGTTGGTGCATATAAATATTGTCTTTATCACTTGAGAGAGGTTAGAGACTAATTGAGGGTATCACGAATCTACACACACACTTGCATACTTTATTTCAATGATGTGCCTAAAATTGATGAGAATTGGATAGGTGGATTCAAGGTCTTAGCCTAAATTCCCATACGAGATACAATCACTTGCTTCTGTTTGCCTTTATTCAAGTTTGTTTACTTGTTTATTTTCAATTATTGCATTAGTGTAGTTTAAGTTATAATTGAGTAGTATAATCCATCATTGATTATTGCTTGTTTGAATAGCTTTGGAACTAATCAATTTCGGTAATCGGTCACTCAATCCTTGTGGGAACGAACTTTTATTTTTCATTGTGCTACTCTTCGACCTCGTACTATTGCGAGAGTCCAAAATAGGCTAGTCATAGGTCTTTCATTTCAAATTCCCTTTTCAAATATTTAGCAGTTTTCAGGAGCTCTTCAGGAGTTCCAATTAAATTCATATCATCAACATAAACTGCTATAATAGCAAATCCAGATTCTGATTTCTTTATGAATACACATGGACATATGGGATTATTGATATATCCATCTTTAGTTAAATATTCACTGAGGCGGTTGTACCACATGCGCCCAGATTGCTTTAATCCATACAAGGACCTTTGTAATTTAATTGAATATAAATTCTGAGGTCTCGAGTTGTATGCTTCTGGCATTCTAAATCCTTCAGGGATTTTCATGTAAATATCAGAATCGAGTGAGCCATATAGGTAGGCAGTTACTACATCCATAAGACGCATTTCAAGTTTTTCTAAGACAACCAAACTTATCAGAAATCGAAACGTAATTGTATCCATTACTGGTGAATACGTCTCATCAAAATCAATACCAAGTCTCTGTGAGAAACCATGTGCTACGAGTCGTGCCTTATATTGCACCACCTCGTTTTCCTCATTACGTTTCCGTACAAAAACCCATTTGTATCCAACAGGTTTGACGTCTTCAGGCGTCTGGATTATTGGTCCAAATACTTTACGTTTGGTTAACGAATTCAATTCTGCTTGAATTGCTTCTTTCCATTTTGGCCAATCAGATCTTTGCCTACAATCGTCGAGGTTATGAGGCTCATAATCATCATTTAAAATTTCAGTAGCCACTGTGTACGAAAATATATCATCAATGATTGTTTCTCCACGATTCCACATTCCTCCTGTATAATTTATAGAAATTTCCTCATTTCTAGGTTCTTGTATCTCTTCAGAGATTCCTTCCCCTGCGGGGGTTTCATGTGTCATTTCAGGGACATCTAACTCTTGTGGAGTTGATTTAGAGAAAGTGGATTTATTTATAATTTCAGGAGTATGATCCTGATATTTTGTTTTCTTCCTCTGGGGAACAGTATCTTTCGAACCAAGTGGCCTACCACGCTTCTGGCGTACAGTAGATGATTCTTTTGCTATTATTTGTTTAGATTGTTCTCCTGGAATAATCACCCGTGCTGGTACATTAACAGCTGGGATGTGTGATTTTGTTACCCTAGTAGCATCTGTAAATGCATCTGGTAACTGATTTGCTATTGTTTGAAGATGAACTATCTTGCGTACTTCATTCTCACATTGAGATGTGTATGGGTCAAGATGAATTAGACTAGGGACTTTCCAAGAAAATTCACGCTTCTCTTCAAGAGAAGTTTTTCCTTTCCCTAATGATGGGAAATTTTTCTCATCGAAATGACAATATGCAAATCATGCAGTAAAAAGATCACCAGTTAAAGGTTCTAGATACCTAATAATTGATGGTGAATCTAGACCAACATATATTTCCAAACGCCGTTGGGGTCCCATTTTAGTTCTATGTGTAGGTGCAATTGGGACATATACTGCACAACTAAAAGTACGCAGATGAGAAATATCTGGTTGATGGCCAAATACAAGTTGCACTGGAGAATATTGATGATAAGAAGTGGGACGAAGACGAATTAATGCAGCAGCATGCAAAATAGCATGTCCCCAAACAGAAATTGGTAATCGTGTTCGTAATAATAAAGTTCTTGCAATTACTTGGAGACGCTTGATAAGTAACTCTGCTAATCCATTTTGAGTATGAACGTGTGGAACTGGATGCTCAACATCAATTCCAACTGATTTGCAATATTCATCAAATATTTTGGAAGTAAATTCACCCGCATTATCAATGCGTATTGATTTAATCGGGTGATCGGGAAAATGTGCCCGAAGCCTGATAATTTGTGTGAGTAACCTTGCAAAAGCAACATTACGTGTTGATAATAAGCAAACATGTGACCATCTGATGGATGCATCAACTAGGACCATAAAATAGCGGAACGGTCCACTTGGTGGATGAATGGGTCCACATATGTCCCCTTGAATCCTTTGTAGGAATGCCAGGGATTCAAACCCAACCTTAGAATGGGATGGTTTTATTACTAATTTCCCTTGTGAACATGCAGTACATAAATTTTCATGGGATAAAAGAATCTTCTAGTTCTTTAGTGGATGTCCATGAGAATTTTCAATGATTTTACGCATCATTGTAGATCTTGGGTGACTAAGACGGTCATGCCAAAGCATAAATATTTTTGGATCTGAGAACTTCTGGTTCATAACTGCATGAACTTCTATACCTCTTATAAGAGTGTAATATAATCCAGATGATAAAGCACGCAGCTTTTCCATAATAAGTTTCTGGCCTGAACTATAAGAAGTAATACACAGATACGCAATATTCTCATCACTTATAGTTTCTATGTGGTTTCCATTACACCGTATATCTTTGAAACTGAACAGATTTCTTTTGGATCTGCTTGAATATAAAGCATTGCTGATACATATTTTAGTATTGTTTGGTAACAACATCATGGCTCTACCGGAGCCTTCTATCAGATTTGCTGGACCTGATATTGTATCAACATTTGCTTTAAGCAAGGTTAAATTCAGAAAGTATTTCTGATTTCGTAGAATCGTATGTGTCGTCGCACTATCAGCTAGACATATATCTCTTGTATTTTGCTTTTCAATGTCACTCATCTTATTGCTTAAAGACATATCTATTCACAACAACAAAAATAAAAAATAAAAATAAAAAAAGTACATATCAGATATAGTGGTAAAAAGAAAGACATATATTACATAAGGAATATTTACATAAATATTTCACATGATAACAAAAGAAAATTACAAGCAGTACTTAATTGGTGTGGACATTTCCATCACCAGTTGAAGTGATCACTTTATCAATCGGATCATTTAGAAAATCAAAAACATCAAACTGGGTGACATCCATAAAATCTGAATCTTCCAAGAAGTTGGTTTCAGGATTCTTTTTTTTTCCCTTTTCTTTGATTGATGCCTGATAAAGCTCAACCAGATGTTTAGGTGTGCGGCATGTCCGTGACCAATGGTTATGACATCCACATATGAAACAAACGCTATCATCCTTCTTAGGCCCCTTTTGGATACTCTTTCCTTTATCTGGTTTGGCCTTATAAACATTCCACTTCTGGGGAGTGTTTTGATTATAACCATCCGGACCAAAATATCCATATGATCCTTCACGACCCCGACCACGGCCACGACCACGACCACGACCATGGCTAGGACCATGACCACAACCACGGTAGGAACTGCGACCGCGACCGCGACCACGACCACGAGTATGTCCTCCAATAGTGTTGGCATTCACTTCTAGGAATGTTGTAGAGCCGGTCGGGCGTGATTCATGATTTTTAATTAAAAGCTCGTTATTTTTCTCTGCAACCAGGAGACATGAGATTAGTTCTGAATATTTTGAGAATCACCGTTCTCGATACTGCTGTTGTAATATCATGTTAGAGGCATGAAAGGTTGTAAATGTTTTTTCCAACATATCATTTTCTGGTACTTCCTGACCACACAATTTCAGCTGTGTAGTGATTTTGAATAATACAGAATTATATTCAGAGACTGATTTAAAATCTTGGAAGCGTAAATGTTGCCATTGATATCTGACATTTGGTAACGCAACATCAGGTTGGTTATCAAATCGGTCTTTCAGCTCCTGCCATAGAACATCTGGTTCCATGACAGTTAGGTATTGGGCATTTAGATCCTTATGTAAGTGGTGACGGATAATAACCATAGCTGTTGATTTGTCTTGTTCATATGCATCAGCCGCATTTTCAATAGTGTAATACAAGCCTTCTGATTTTAGGAGTAATTTGATATCAATAACCCAGGACATGTAATTTTCTCCTGACACTTCTAGTGCAGCAAATTTTAAACTTGCAAGCTTTGGCATTATTATAGCTTTTGGTTATCTGAAAATTACAATCGGAGTCAGAACTTCTAGTCTGATAAAAATCCGAGGAATTTAAATATTTGTTTGTAAGTAAATAAATCTAGAACTTCAGGTTCCGGTAATGATAAATAAATCCATGAACTCCAGGTTCTGGATGGGTGACCAAATTATTTAAATAAAAATTGCATAAAAGTAAATAAAGTGCGAGAAAGTAAATTGCGTAAAAATAAAATACGAGAAAGTAAATTCAGAACTGCAGGTCCTGGTATTAATAAGTAAAAGTCTAGAAGCTTCAGGTTCTAGTAATAATAAATTCAGAACTTCAGGTTCTGGTAATAAATCTAGGAACTTCAGGTTCCAGTGATAATAAATTCATAAGCTTCAGGCTTTAATAATAAATTCAGAACTTCAGGTTCTGGAAATAACAGCATCGTGCTGATAACGTGTTGTAAATTAAATTGAAACAATAGATAATATAATAGAAACAAGATGAGAGAGTAATAATATGATAAAGTAAATAATTAATAAGAGAGAAATTAAATAAAAGATGAAACAAAGAGAGATAGGCGAGAGAGAGAATATATTGCCTTTTATTGATTTTGAGTGAGTATCAGTTTTTTACAACCACCTTACTATTTACAATGAAAGCCACATATATAGGCAAGAAAGAGAGGGATGCTTATTGTAATTTTCTACCACTTAATTTACTTAAACATGATGCAATACCATAGAAGTTTGCCATGTGTCTTGGCTTATTCAAGAAGCCAAAAGAATGCATGTGGTGGAAAAGCCACACATGTGTAACAAAATTTAAATTATTTAACTAGCTTTTACTATTCTTTTATAAAAATATAAGGGAAAATTGTATTTTAGTCCCTATAGCTTGCCTTAATCTGCGTTTAGTTCACGGTTTTTTGGTATTGTAACTTTCAGTCCATCATTATTCTGACAATATGGATTCCAGTCCCTACCGTCCAATTCTGTAAGGGTTCCGTCAAGTCAACGAGGGTCAACGAGGGTCAATAGGTAAATTCATCAATGGGGACAGGAAGGGTAATTATGGTTGAAGGCTATATAGGTAATTTGATATATATAATTAATAATATATTAAAAAAAAAACAAATGAGTGGAGGAGATCATGCCACGTCAGTTTACTAAATATTTAAAAATTTAATTTTACTAAATATTTATTTTTAAAATAACAGAAATTTAAAAAATAAATTTAAAAAAACAAAAATCAATCTGGCAACCATCAACAACACAAAAATTAAAAAACAAAAAACAAAAAAACAAAAAATAAAAAAATTATCATCTTCTCTTCGTCTGGGCGTCTGGCAATCAAACATTCAAACCCAATACCAACTTCATCCAGATCTTCTCAAATTTTTAGATTTCAAACCCAATACTAGATCAAACAAAAAAAAAACCCCTCTCTCTCTCTCCTCATCTATCAAACCCAATACGGGCAATACCAGATCAAACAAAAAAACATCTCTCTCTCTCTCTCTCTCTCTCTCTCTCATCTATCAAACCCAATATCAGATCGGGTTTTGTTTGGCCGTCGGAATGGGGGTGGTTCCCTTCTCTTAGCCGTCGGCGTCTTCTTCTCTCCCTCTTCGCCGGCGTTGGTGGTGGTTCCCGTCTCTTGGCCGTCGGTGTCTTCGACTCTCCCACTTCAAGCCGACACGACCTTCCTTTTCACGGCGTCGTGGTCTTCCTCTTCGCGGCAACCCAGATTTGAGAGTGGCCTTAGATGAAAGATCGTCTGGGCACTCAACATTTTTTTTTTTAATTTCTTAATCAATTATTAGGTTAGTTAATTGCAGAGGAGTTATCGAACCCATTTGGCTCATTAATTCATGAAGCTTGCTGTTTTAATTTTCGATTTTCTGATTTTTTTTTTTTCATGAGGTTCTATTGATTAGGTTGGATTCGAATGTGGATTGGATTTGTGTTAGATGAGTGCATTGGAGGTGGATATGGTGGTAGTGGTGGAGCCATGGATTTTACTAGGTTGTGTCTGGGTTTGGTAAGTGAAACGGTGGTGGGCGTAGTGGTGGTGGAGCTCTGGCTTTTGTTGTGGTTGGATTGGGTTGAATTTTGTTCAATGATTTTGTGAGAAAATTGAAATTTTGTTTGATACAAATATGAAATGGATATGGATTTTATTTATTTGGTTTTAGAAATAGGTTTTGGTAATTTTGGTGAATCTCCAACAGAGGTTGAAGAAGACAAACATGAAATCTGGGTTGAAATTTTTATGGAATTTGTTTTTTTTTTAAATATTATATATATATATATATATATATATATATATATATATATATATACATATTATTAAATCTGTTTTAGTTTTTAATTTTTTAATTTTTGTTGTGTTGTATACTGGTGAGAGAGATGAAGATTATTTTATTTTATTTTATTTTATATTTATTTTCTATTTATTTGTTTTTTTTATATCTGTTATATATATATATATTAAATCTGTTTTTAACTTTTTATTAAGGGTAAAACGGTCATTCAACAAGTATCATACAGTCAGAGGGGCATTAACGTCTTTTAGTCTGACTGACATGGCAGAATGCCAGAATCTGTCTTTTGACGGATTCTGTCACAGAAGGACTAAAAGTTACAATATTAAAAAACAGTGGACTAAACGTAGATTAAGGTAAACTACAGGGATTAAAATGCAATTCTCCCAAAATATAATAACTATGTGAAATTTATCTTTTTATTAGTTCAATTTTAAGAGTGGGGATCTATATATGTATATAAATAAATATTTATTCTCTAACTGTATTTTTGACAAACTTAAAGAGTGTCAGTATATTTACTCCTAATATAAATATCTTTTGAGCATAGTACTCGAAAATGACACTTCAACAAAGAGAATTATTAGCTGCATCTTTGTAGAACACAAAATTAAAGCAAAGATAAACAGACAGAATAAATTAAAGTAGCCATTCACACATGCTCAGTGTACATGGTTTTTCCATCTTTATATAGAATGTTGACAAATTGGCGGTAGATGCCCCTGAATTGTACATGAAGTTGCAACCTATTCCCTAAATATTTTTTTTTTAGGTATTAAACCTCTCGAACTGTTAGAATTTGACAGAAAGTGACGGAATAGGGACAGAACCCCGTATACTTAGGGGGCAGGCAACGGTTCAAGGGGTTTAATACCTAAAACAATCATTTAGATGGCAGGTTGCAACTTCGTATACAATTCAAGGGATCTAGCGCCAATTAGTCTAGAATGTTTAATGGAATAAGTATTCAATTACACATGTTTAACGAAATGTTTTTTTTTTTTTTTTAAATCTCAACACTGCAAGTCTTTAACATTACAATATCGAATATCGCATGACAAAATATGAAGAATCTCGCACGATCAATGCTATATATAGTCTTTCTATTATCAGTTCGAACTGACAAAAGTTATATCAGTTCCTTACATGTGGGCCACTGGATTTAAATACTTTGACTGACAAGTGCATACAGCCAAGTCAAAGTATTTAAATCCAGTGACCCACATGCAAGGAACTAATATAACTTTTGTCAGTTCGAACTGATAATAGAATTTCTGTATATATATAAATTAAGTGCTTTAGGAGAAAGAATGTAATACTTAAAATAAAATAAAATAAAATAAATGTAATACTTCTGGAGAAAGAATCTCGCATGTTTACAATGTCCTTACAAACAATTTTTTTTTTTTTTATAAATAAAATGTTTTAAAAATAAAAAATAAAAAAATAAAATAAAAAGTGTGTAACCCATTTATATCACTAAAACTATTTTGATCGGTTAACACTAGCTATTTTGAGCATGCCAGCATGGAAGTACATGTCAAATGTAGATATTTTCTTTTGACACGCGTACGTTTATACTGTATTTTCTGATCTGAAAGATGCATGAGCAAATGCAACGTACAGGAAAGTTGCAAACAAAGAAGCTTCTTTAATTAGTGAAGGAGAAGAGGATAAGGGTCAACTCTACGGGTCCCTCCACCATGAAAAAAATGAACGGTTTCTAGTCTTCCATCTGCCACCTCCAACCCTTTAACTTCCACAGCTCTATCCTAAATCGCTAAATAGGTCATTTTAGAACATTTAATTCAAATGTTAAATTAAAAAAAAATAAAAAAAACTTAGCTATAATTTTTAAGTTTATAGGTACAAAGTATAAACTTAAAAATTACTTTGTACAGGAATTTATAAGTACAAAGTATTAAATTTAAGGGTCGTTTGTTTTTTCCACTTACAACTTAATGGGTCTAAATCATAATTATTAAGTTGTTTTGTTTATTTTTTTAAGTGGTCAAAAAACTTAAAAATACCAAAACACAACTTAAAATAAAAAGTAAAAAATCCTGACTTTTCATTTAATTGTAAATCACTGAATTGCATTAAATGCAATCCAAAATCTTTTCTTCCAATACTATCCCCCGTATATAACATATTTTCAATTTCATCATAATTATATATAGTATAGAAATCTTTATTTTAATATATTGCTAATTTTAAATAGCTTTAAAAAAAAAAAAAAAAAAAACCCTAATCACTTCTCATATTGATGTTTAATATCAATATTTTATTATGATATTATGATGATGTATTTATATATTATTTTTTTAGAGTGTTTTGTGTGAGTTTTGTTTGTAATGGAAGAAGAAGATCATGATCATATGTGTTCATATATAATTATTATTTTTGGATTGTTTTTATTCCATATTATATGTATAATTGTTTAACATTGGTATAAATGTAAAATTACTTATTTTCAAACAATTTTACTTTTAAAAACAAACATGTTGACAATACATTCAGATGTGAGGAAAAAAACAAACAAACATGTCATTCAAGTTCAAATTTCAGTCCCTATTCAGTCTTTAGAAAAATTCAGGACCGTTTAGTCTTCAGACAAAAAAACAAACGACCCCTTAGTGTATTAGCATTAGCTACAATTTTTTTACTAGAGTGTGCTTAATAGTTATAAATTAAAATGACTATTTAAAAATAATTATCACAAAAAACTCATAAATAATAACAATAGATTTAAATAAAATTAAGACTGGGAGAAAAATATTTTATGTTAAATTAACAAAGATAATTTGGTTTGAAAGTGGATTATATATATATTAAAAAAAAAAGGGGGCAATTATCAATTAGGTCCTGGATTTTTTTAAAAATTCCAAGTTGTTTGTGACTTTTACAAAAGTGGCCAAATTGGTCATTACATTTTTCCCAAGTGCCAAATTAGTTCCTCTAACTAAGTTTCGTTTGTCAATTTTAACTGTGTTGAGGTAAAATTATACTTTACTCCTAAACAATATAATAATGACACGTATATTGTTGTTTATTTTATTTGTGAGTTTTGATTTTTGAATATTTTTAGCAACAGTGCTTGTATAATATTAACAAAAAAAAAAACAAAACAAAAAAAACAAAAAAAACATTTACATAAAATTGGTGAAAGACTAAAGTGGGAATGAATGATAATTTAGGGTACAAATGGTATTTCATTAATAATATTTTTGGATTTTATTGTAATTATAATTGTGAATTTAATGCACAAATGACAAAACAACCTTGCTTTTGTATGACAAATAAATGATATTTATGTACTTTAATTAAAATTGTTAAAGTCAACTCTTATATTTAACACCGTTAAACTATTAAAGGGACCAATTTGGTCACTTCTAAAAAGAGAGAGACTAATTTGACACTTGAAAAAAAATGTGATGACCTATTTGGTCACTTTTATAAAAGTCGCGAACAACTTGAAATTAAAAAAAAAAAAAAAAAAGTCCAGGACTAAATTGATAATTGAAAAAAAAAAAAAAAAAGGAAAAAGGAAAGCAAATCATATTATAATCCCTATATAGAAGTAATCCTGTACCTTGATATTATTAATAATAATAATTTAATTTTAATTACTTAGCATTTAATATAGATTAATGCTAGATATTCACAGCCACATGGATCCCAATGTCGTTGTCCCTTGCAAAGAAGAACGAGATTACTTTTGCTCAACCCCCTTGAAGGGGGGTGAGCATTACCTCTCTCCCCAACACTTGACATGTGTCAAGGGAGGAGTATTTTTATCCAAAAACTGTCATATGTTTAGACAATAATGCCCCCTCCCTGGATATATGTCATGTGTTGGGGAGGGGGGTAATATTTACCCCCTTCGAAAGGGGGTGAGTAAAATTACCCCCCTTGAAAGGGGGTGAGAAAGAAGAACACAAGCTCATGATCCTACATGGCAACTTGGACAAGGAAGTAATCCGACTTGGCAGAGTCAACGTAGGTCCCGCTCTGACAAGCGCATGTGAAACTACGTTGTCTTTTTGTTTAAAGTGTGCCAGTTGCAGAATGGCACGTGAATTGCACACGCGTCAGTGGAGTGAACCACTGACTAGCCATTCTGGATTCCTAGATTTGAAAAATCACATTATTTACCAAATAACCCTCCCTCGTAGTCCGATCTTTTTAAGTGACAAAATTACTATATCAATTTTATTTTATTAATTTCGAGTTTTTTTTTTATAAATATTAATTTCGATTTTTAATAAATATAATTAGATGATAAAATTATATCAATTTTGGATAATTAAATAAAATACTTTAAACTTAAACTCGTTATTAAAATTTGAATAAATTAGTGTTAAATTATGAAATTATTATGAATAATTTAGGTACAATAATTTAGAGAATGAGAAAAATGTATGGTATTGCTGTGACTCAAAGGAATGACCAAGCAAGAGACAGAATAGGGAAGTTAGAAAATAAGGGCAATTTAGTCCAAACGCATCGTCGTGATAATCAAGTATAAAAGCAGTAGCCATGTAAAAAACAAAAAATACAAAACAAGCCATCTTCATAGTTCATAGTTGATAGTTCATACACAGTTTGAAAGTTATTTGTTGCTGTAAGAGAGATGTCTGTGAGGAAGCAGACAGATGACTCAGAGAAGCAGAACGGAGGTGATGAGTCAGAGGAGAGGACGTGTTCGGTGGAGGAGGTGGCGTTGATAGTCCCAGAAACCGACGACCCAAGCCTGCCAGTGATGACTTTCCGAGCATGGTTTCTGGGTTTGACGTCATGCACGGTGTTGATCTTCCTGAACACGTTCTTCACTTACCGCACGCAGCCGCTGTCAATTTCATCGATTCTGATGCAGATTTCTGTGCTTCCAATCGGCAAATTCATGGCCAAGACTCTGACCACCAAACAGTACAGTATTCTGGGGTGGCGTTTCAGCTTGAATCCTGGACCGTTTAACATCAAGGAGCATGTCATCATCACTATTTTTGCCAGCTGTGGAGTCTCTAGTGGTGGGGGTGATGCCTACTCCATTGGTGCCATCACTGTCATGAAGGCTTATTATAAGCAAACCATGAGTTTTGTTTGTGCAGTCCTCATTGTCTTGACATCTCAGGTCCTTTTAATTTACATTTCTAATTAAAAAAGTATTATACTTTTGTTGTTTTAATTAATTAAATTAAATTATTCATGGTGAATGCAGATATTGGGGTATGGATGGGCTGGGATGCTGAGGAGGTACTTGGTTGATCCTGTTGAGATGTGGTGGCCTGCAAACCTTGCACAGGTTTCTCTATTCAGGTCTGTTTGCCTGCCCTTGTTGAGTTTTCAATTTTTGTTGATTGGTTTTTTAGACTTGATTTACTGTTCTTGAGGGTGATGACTGATGATAATTGCTTCTGGTTCTGGCTTTCTCACTTTAATTATGTGAAGAAATCTTGTCCCCAATTGTTAGAATCTTAAAGTATTCTATGCTAAAGAAGAAAATAATTGATTAATTTATTATTCATGTCAATGTTGCAGAGCACTTCATGAAAAGGAGCATAGAAGCAAAGGCCTAACTCGAATGAGATTTTTCCTTATTGTATTCGTTGCAAGCTTTGTTTATTATGCATTCCCAGGCTACTTATTTCCCATCTTGACATTCTTCTCATGGGTCTGCTGGGTATGGCCTCACAGTATAACAGCTCAGCAAATCGGTTCTGGTTACCATGGACTCGGTATCGGTGCCTTTACTCTCGATTGGGCTGGGATTTCAGCTTACCATGGCAGTCCACTGGTGACGCCCTGGACTTCCATTCTCAATGTTGGGGTTGGTTTTGTAATGTTTATCTACATAATTGTGCCCCTGTGCTACTGGAAGTTTGACACTTTCGAATCTCGAAAATTCCCTATATTCTCTAATCAGCTCTTCACCACTAGTGGTCAGAAATATGATACCACTAAAATCTTGACCCCGCAGTATGATCTAAACATTGATGCTTATAATAGTTATGGGAAGCTCTATCTTAGCCCTCTCTTCGCTCTTTCAATTGGATCAGGATTTGCAAGATTCACAGCAACCCTCACTCATGTGGCACTATTTCATGGAAGGTAGACAGACAATTTTGATACAGTTGTGTTGTGACTTGTGATCTTTACATGTACCTGATCCAATTGATTGATTTCTGTTTGTGTAGTGATATTTTGAAGCAAAGCAGATCAGCAGTGAAGAATGTGAAACTAGACATCCATGCAAAGCTGATGAAAAGTTACAAACAAGTGCCTGAGTGGTGGTATTATATTTTGCTAATAGGAAGCACTGTTATTTCCCTATTAATGTGTTTTGTTTGGAAAAAGGATGTGCAGCTACCATGGTGGGGTATGCTCTTTGCCATTTTCTTGGCTTGGATTGTTACCCTCCCTATTGGGGTTATTCAAGCTACTACTAACCAGGTAATAACCACCCAAATCCGATATGGTTTTAGAGTCGAATTAGTTGAAAAACTGATCAACATTTTAATGTTCTTATGGTTACTTTGCAGCAACCAGGATATGACATTATAGCACAATTCATAATCGGGTATATTCTACCAGGGAAACCCATTGCAAATCTGCTATTCAAGATTTATGGGCGAATCAGCACTGTCCATGCTCTCTCTTTCTTATCTGACCTTAAACTCGGGCACTATATGAAAATTCCTCCACGGTGCATGTACACAGCTCAGGTTACTTCTTCTGAAAAGAAGCTTGTGTTAAACCAAATATCAACTTCTTTTTTCTAGGTTTGCTAATCAATGAATAATTACGCTTTGATTTTTGTTTTTCCAGCTTGTGGGAACTCTTGTTGCTGGAGTGGTGAACCTTGCAGTTGCTTGGTGGATGTTGGAAAATATTGAGGATATTTGCGATATTGAATCAAGCCATCCCGACAGCCCTTGGACTTGTCCAAAGTATAGAGTAACCTTTGATGCTTCAGTAATATGGGGTCTGATTGGACCAAAAAGGCTGTTTGGACCCGGAGGGATGTACAATAACTTGGTATGGTTATTCCTCATCGGAGCTTTCTTGCCCGTTCCTGTTTGGGTAATGAGCAAAATTTTCCCAGAAAAGAAATGGATTCCCTTGATAAACATACCAGTTATATCGTATGGTTTTGCTGGAATGCCACCTGCAACTCCAACAAACATAGCTAGCTGGCTCGCAACTGGAGCCATCTTCAACTATTTTGTTTTCCGCTACCACAAGCGTTGGTGGCAGAAGTATAACTATGTTCTATCAGCAGCCCTAGATGCAGGAACAGCTTTTATGGGTGTTCTATTGTTCTTTGCATTTCAAAATGCAGGCGTACATTTGAATTGGTGGGGTACGCATGTTGATCATTGTCCTCTGGCATCATGTCCAACTGCACCAGGTATCTCGGTGAAGGGTTGTCCGGTTTTTTAAGTAGCCATGTAGCTCCATTAAAGAACGAAAGATAATAACTAGTATTTTGTAAGAATTCAAGAAGGGGAATTCTGTAGAACCGCTGTGATTATCATTTTTGCACATCCTTAGTTTGCTCTGGTTGGAAGTGAAGGAGATATGATATAGGCTTCTTCTTCTCTCCTTGCTGTTTGTACTTTGTAGTAGTATGTATCTTGTTAGTGGCTAACAACATCAATAAAACCTTCTACTGTTTTCTTTTTTCTAGTCTTGTTCCATTTCATAGCTATAAATTTCTCACCTTGTGTTTAAATAATTTTTTGGGTAAATTTTATAAAGTTTGATTTAAATACAGATGAAGTTGATTGGTTTGGCAAGGTTTTTGAGATTTTCAAGGACTAATTCATTACAAATAATACCAACTTGGCCTGCTCTACTACTACCCTGCCCACAAAAGTAAGCAAGCAGCAGACCAAAAAACAGAGTTCCAATTACCAGTGCCTAATTGGGAAAAATTTAGTGTTTTTTTTCTTCACCTTTCGAACTTTTTTAATGGCAAGAAATTCGCAAATCAGTAACTTCTTTACAATGTCTGAAATGGTTAGTGCAAGGACAACTGGAAAGTGCAACAAAAACAAGCCAATAAATTGCCGAATCAATGGTCATCAAGTATTTGCATAATGTGAATACAACTTCATTTTTCCATATGACAGTTCCTTACTACGCTTACTTAAAGCCATTCGCATAGATCTACCTCTTCATAATTATATTAACTACATATGGGGATTCAAGGCCTACACAATCGGCATAGATGTCACATACTGTTACCTCTGCATAGACTTATAGAGCACCACTGTCACGTACTTGGATAAAAACCGATGAGTTGAACCAAGTGCCACCACAGACGGGCTACTCTTTCCTTTTTGCATATAAAGATGATTAAGGACTACATGTTGAGGTCTTGACAAAGGAGGTGGAATCTCCATGTAGGCTGATGGCACATTGAGCAATGTCATTTGCAGGTGTGGAGGAACCATTGGAGGTTCCTTCGCAAAATCCTCAGCACTGAGTTGCAAGTTGGTATAGCTCAACTCTGGTGATTGAGGAGGTTCAAAACTAGATATGCTTTCAAGGTCCTCCGGAACATATTCCTGAAAAATAGATCCATAAACACCATCGGTCAAGATCCAAATTTTTTTGCCATCAAGCAACCATTGTCACTTTCCAGCATATGCCTAGGGAATTATGTTTGTCTATCAGAACCAAGAAATGCTATTAAATCTACAGACTAATCTTTAATAAAGAATACCATCCCCTTACAGAACTTCACTCTAACCTCAAGAAATCAATATCTCCCATAAACTAGGGGACATGAACCTGCTTCTAATACTAAGCAGAAAAAAAAAAGGACATTAAACTTGCATGTAGTTGAGCCAAAAAGAAAATAAATGTCAACACCGACAAAGAAAAGATTTTGGCATTGACTTGATTCAAAAACTGAAATGAAAATTCTATAATGTAATGAGTTAGGATCCTCTCCTAGTCTTGTTTTTTCCTAGCTTTTTTTAAATAGTAAGTGAAACACTTGCTTGCATTAGAGAAAAAAAAAAAAAGAACAAATCTTGACCTTGTAATTTATTTTATGCTTAGGTGTCACTAGATTAGGAAAATACTAGGAAAGGACCTTCTCCAGCATGTTTGCATTGCACTGTGATTTGTTCATGTTATCTTCATGACTCAGACTTCAAGGTTCTAACATTCGCACTCTACACAGAATGGTTTTGGCTACAAAAAAAGAAAAAAGAAAAAAGAAAAAAGAAAAAAACTTCCAGAAATATCCTATCGACAAACACACACATTCAGAAGATGGCACAACGCCATATTGGACACCAATCAACACTAGGAATCAGAGAGATACTAAAACTTCAGTTCACAAACTTCTACATTAAAGGATATCATATTTGACTCACTATGCATATCATGGCCAATCAAATTATACATGATTACGCCAATCTAAATGTCAAGTTTGGATCTAACCGCAGTCTACCTTCAAATGAGATAGCAAACATTTGATAGGTGTCACCTAGGACAATATCTTCCCCTTTCCCCTTGCCTACTCTAAACATTTGCAAGCACTGCAAAGGTAACAGGGGTCAGGGAGTCGCATAAAGTTATGGGCTTATGGCAGTTGAAAAATTTGAAGACGGTTTAGTTTTATTAAATGAGCCCTGATAGAATTAGATGCCTAAACGGTTTAGTGTATCTAAGTTATGTATTCTCTCATTTTAGCTTAAGAAAATTCTGATACTAATGGGCACCTAGTAAGACAAATAGCATCGTTCAACTTCCAAATGAGAATGATGTATTAATGGAAATGCCCTTAGCTACAATAACCTCACTCATCTTGCACACACTTATAAAATTCCAAAAGGAGAATAAGAAATTATTACCTGCAAGTCCAAAATGTTGTAAGCATTTCCCACGTCATCTTGAGCCCAAGGCAAGTCAGGGGCATACTGCCACTGCCCATCAACAATGAACCTATACTGATAAACGCCTGATGGCAGTACTTTCATGATAGTAAAGTCTTTCCCTGATCTCTGCAAGGGAATTCTGATAAAAAAGAAAAATGTAAAACAGGTTATATGAACAACATTTCAGCAGCTCATAAAGCAGAAACTAGAAGAAAAGATTTGAATATCCTTTTTTTAGGGAAAAAAAGGATTGAATTTCCTCTAACCTCGTCTTCCAATTATCCCACGATCCCTCCACAGCCACTTCCATGGCATCGTAGCACCATGTTATCATTGTTGGAATTCCAATCTCATTGCTCATGTCTTCATAACTTGAACTGTTTTGCATCCACAAATGACTTGGATTGTGCATCTCATCAGGTCTTTGTAATGGAACCACTGGGACCTGGAAAAAGATACATGAAGAAGTGAAACAAAAAAAAACCAATATTCACAAAATTAATTACAGGAACAAATATCACAATAAACAACCTATTGTACTTAAAACTCAAGCTTCCCACAAGAAATTCTTTCCTACTGTCGGAAAAACCAAAAATGAGAACTTTATTCCTCATCGACACAAATAGCTATATCATACATATAATTTACTGGACAGAGAGAATACACCATGCTCATTCACCATGTTTTAACCCAATTAAAATACACAAGAGGCTGAATCAACCGCCTTAAAACTTTCTTCTACAGAAAATTACTTATCTCTAACTAAGGTTTAATAACTCCTTAAACAATTCTTCTAGAACTTAAATCAAACAACTCAGTGAGCATCTAATGAGAAACATATGACACTGAAAAATTATGTCAAATAAGATAGCATCTCGAAAAGGATCACAAACTAGGGATTCCACAAGAACTCCTAAAAGAAATCAGGAAACCCCTAAAACATTGAACTTCCCATAGCAGAATTGAAATGAATTGATATAAACAATCCTCACAAGCTCCAAAAACAACATCATATAATAGCCAAACAAAACCACAATCAATTCCACAAGAGAATAATAACCAAATTCACCATAAACCCAAATGATAAATCTAAATCCTATGAAACGAATATATTTTTAAAAAGCATTAAAATAGAAAGGAACCTGAGGAGTGAACATGAGAGGAGAGTGGGTGGCTCTAGGGCTGTGAGGAGGGGACTGACCCATCAAGCCATCTGGTGCACCCATGCCCTCTTCTTGCACACTGTTATTGCTCTCTCCTTCTTCAACTCCAGACGGACTGCTACTTTCATCTTCTCTTGCATTTACATTCCCCATTTGTTATTCAATCAAATTATTCAATTAAAAATCAAAACTCTATCTAATCTAACACCAAATCAATCAAAATCCAACAAACCCACTTACAGATTCCCTCACTCACCCATGATTCTTCATTGAAATCACACCCACTCTCACTCCGAATCAACAACAACCTATTGTTTTTTTTTTTCCCAATTGAGAGCACAAAAAAATAAGATTAAACCAAAAATAATAATAACCCAGATGCCCAAACGAAAGTGAAAGTTAATTTTTTTTTTTAATTTTTAAAAAAAAGTAATAACAAAGGAAAAAAAAAATAATCTCCGGTGAATTTGGAAGATCGAACGGTGGCCCAATGAATGAGATAGATGGTGGGTTTATTGTGGGACGCTAAGTCACGTCATGCTTTGACATAGTCATTTCTCCTCTTATGCTTTCTAATTTTTCCTCCTCTTTTTTTTTCACTTCTAATTTAGTGTACTAATTTAGTAATTTACACCTTTTTTTTTTTTTTTGAAATATTAGTGTACTAATTTACTATTATATTAGCTAGTACAATATTTTCTATAAAATTAAAACTTATTATTTTAATGTCTAAATTCGGATTTTTTTTTCTTTTTTAATTAAACGAAATGTTTAATGGAAGTGATCCAAATATATACTAAATGCGCATAGACTTGAACCCTTTCCATTGGCACAGACTTGAACCCTTTCCATTGACATCAACAAGGAGTAGTGGTGTCAATGTGGGCCGGCATGACCCATTTGTGTTGGGCTAAAGAAGTCCGTTTTTTGAAAACGGGCTTGCCCTGGCACGGCAGTAAGTTGCCGTGCCGTGCCAGGCTCGGCCCATTTTCAAAAACGGGGGCCCGGCACGTGCCTGATGTGTCGGGCTGTGTCAGCCTACGGGCTGACCCATTTTTTTTTTTTTTTTTATAATTAATTTATTAAAAATGACATCATAGAGTATGGACATTATAAAGTATTGGGTTTTGGTCCATAACCCTTGTCCAAGTAAGTATGTTTTCCTTTGTTTTTTCCTCATTTTTATATAGGTTATGCCTCTTTTTATGTCTCTTATTTATCTGATGTGGGATGTGAGATTGAATTTCTATTTCCATTCATTGATATAACATAATGATATTCTCTTGAGTCATTTTTTTCTTTAAATATGGAAAACATGGAGAGAGTTGGGAGGTCTATTAAAATTAAATAATGGTTTTGTAAAAAAAAAAAAAAAAAAAAAAAAATCAAATCAGTCATCTATTGATATTATGCAATAATTTCCATTTTTTCCATCTATGAACAAATATATACATAATTTTTCAGGCCAGTTAGTTAACTGGGGTAAGTCTTCAATTTATTTTGGATCTTCTATCTCCCCCTCTCAGATTGGTAGTTTGCACTCTCTGGTTGGTATGCAGATTGGGCAGTTTTCGTTTTCTTATTTGGGAGTCCCTTTATTTCGGGGTAAGCCTCGAAAAGCGGTGTTACGACCTATTGCGGATCAGATCTTGTCTAAATTCGCTAAATGGAAGGGCAAGTCCCTCTCTCTGGCTGGTCGTGCTACTCTGATCAGGTCGGTCATCACTGGTTCATTTGTGCACTCTTTCATGATTTACAAGTGGCCTTCTTCTTTACTGTCTCTGATTAACCGCAAGTTGAGAAACTTTTTGTGGACTGGTTCCTGTGAGGAGACTAAGTTGGTTCAGGTCGCTTGGTATCATTGTTGTAGGCCTTACTCTCAGGGTGGTCTTGGTCTGAAAGATCTTGGGTTGCTGAATGACTCTTTGTTGAGGAAATTCACTTGGAAGTTTATGACTTCTGATAGTTTTGCTTTCACTTTTCTTCGGGAGAGGTATCTAAGGCATTTGTAGAAGCCTCGTGGAGGGTATGTCACCTCTTCGATTTAGTCTTCTCTTCGGACGAATTATAGTTCTCTTCTTAAGGAAGGTATCTGGCTGATTGGAGAGAACTCTCAGAGGGACTTTTGGAGGGATAATTGGTTGAGGGTTCCCATTTTGAAGCTTCTAGGGATTCCAGATTATTTAGCTAATCCGCTCCGGGCGAAGGTCTCAGATTTTATTCATGAGGGTAGATGGGTGCTGGACGGTTGTTTCCGCGCGTGCGCTTCCCTGATCTGTGTTTTCGGATTGATCGGATTACAATTTCTCCTGTTGTGGATTCTCTTGTTTTGGCTAATTCTCGGGATGGTCGTGTTTCTTGCAAGACTGCTTATTCCCTGTTTCTCCGTGATATTCCTCAGGTTGTTTGGTGGAGGGATGTTTGGTCCCATTTTATTCCCCCTTCTCATTTGGCTTTGACCTGGCGTCTGATGTTGAACAGGCTTCCTACTAAGGATCGCCTTCGCAGGTCTAGGTTCCAGTTGGCTTCTCGTTGCAGTATTTGTGGGGTTAGTAGTGAATCTGTAGATCATCTTTTTCTTCATTGTCCCCTGGCGGTTGCTCTTTGGGAGGCAATTTTCTCGACTTTCCAGCAACGTGTCTCTACCAATACTTGGCCATCCTTCTTCTTGCAGGCCATGTCGGTTTCCTTTAGTGAGCAGGTTAGGATTTTATGGAAAGCGACTATCCATGCAGTGATATGGGGGGTGTGGACTTCCCGTAATTAGTGGATCTTTGAAGGGAAGTCAGTGGACTTTTGGTCCGTCCTTTCTTTGGTTTGGCGTGCGGTTTCAGAGGCTAATCGCTTGGAGATTGGTTGTATGCGTAATTGTATGGATGACCTTTTGATTCTTCATCGTTTTGGTCTTCAGGGTCGCCCTTCTAAAGCCCCGGTGATCAAGAGTGTGGTTTGGTCACCTCCGACCCTTGGTTGGATCAAAGTGAATACAGATGGCGCTGCCTTAGGCTCTCCGGGGGTTGGTGGTTGTGGTGGTATCTTTCGAAACTGTAGAGCTTTTGTGAAGGGTTGTTTTGCTATTCCTCTTGGTCAGGTTTTCGCGTTTGAGGCCGAGCTTCTGGCGGCCTCATTGGCCATTAATTTTGTTGGAAGTATGGGTGGCATCGTATCTGGCTGGAGAGCGATTCTTCTTATGTGGTTCAGCTTTTTTCTTCTCGTTCTGAAATGGTTCCTTGGAGGGTTCGTTAGGCGTGGCAGTGCTGCATCTTCCAGATCTCGCATATGGATTTTCAGGTTTCCCATATTTTCAGGGAGGGGAATCAGGTTGCAGATACGCTTCCTAAGCATGCTTTGGAGCTTCGGGCTGATTCTTGGCGGTTCTCTACCCCGCCGTTCTGTTCTTCTTTAGTTGGCAATGACTGCATGGGCCGGGAGTCTTTTCGTTTTTCTTGATGTTTTCTTTTTCTTTTTTGGTGTGGCTTGCGTGCCTATTTTTGTTTGGGGTTGTTTTCCCCTTGGGTCTTTGTGCTTTATTGCTTTTTGTCACTTTTTTCTTTTCTTTTATCTTTTATATATATGGATACTGTCTAGGGGTTTTTCAGCATATGATCGCTTGTGATGCTTTTTCCCTTTAGATCAGTCCAATTTTATTAAAAAAAATACAATTGTATAAATTAATAATTGATTTTTTTTAAAAAAAATTTAATAACATTACCAAAGAAAAAAAATATATATACATAATTTTTCTATTATCAGTTTGAACTAACAAAAGAAATATCAGTTCCTTGCATGTGGGCCAGTGGATTTAAATACTTTGACTTGGCTGCATACACTTGTCAAAACATCTTTTAAATCTAATGGTCCACATCCAAGGAACTGATATATTTTATATCAGTTCGAACTGATAATATAAAAACTTTATATATATATATATATTGTGTGTGTGTGTGTGTATTATTATAAGTTCATTCTTAGTTTATGTAGTTTTGTCTACACGGATTATAATTTGAAGCAGGGGATACCCTTGTCTTGTGCCATGGATTGTGTGTGTGTGTGTATTATTATAAGTTCATTCTTAGTTTATGTAGTTTTGTCTACACGGATTATAATTTGAAGCAGGGCCTTGTCTTGTGCCATGGATTCTTAATTTTTGTTTGCTAACTTGTGTGATTCTATGATAATTTGGATTCAAATCTGTTTTTTGTAGTTTACCCGTATAATAGAAGTTATATCTCCGGTATCATTGAATAATTTGTCTAATATATATATATATACAATTTTTCTATTATCAGTTCGAACTGACAAAAGATATATCGGTTCCTTACATATGGGCCATTGAATTTAAATACTTTGACTTGGCTGCATGCACTTGTCAAAGCATCTTTTAAATCCAATGGCCTATATGTAAGGAACTGATATATCTTTTGTCAATTCGAACTGATAATAGAAAGACTATATATATATATATATATATATATATATATATATATATATATATATATATGTAAGTAAATCATTAAATCTCATTCACATATTATTCTTCCCTAATCTTGGTCATAGTAATGGCTTATAACCATAGTTGTATTCAATCTCACATCCAACATGGGATAAATAAGAACATTGAAGAGATGTCTAACCTATATAAAAAGAGGGAAAGGCAAATGAAAACTTACTTACATAAACAAGGGTTATAGACCATGGTTCAATACTCTACAATATCATTTCTCTTTTAAACATTTTATTTTTATAAATAAAGTTTTTTCTTTTATTTTTTATTTTTAAATAATTTGGCGGGCCCAACGTGTCGGCATGCTAACCTAGCAGGCCAGGCCGAGCTAGGTCAGCACGCCGTGCCCCGATCTAGAACCCAGCCCGTGCCAAGCATGGGGGCCGTGCCTAGCCTAGCACACCTCACATGCAGGCCGTGCCTGGCACGGCCTCATCCTTGAGGAGCTGAGCTAAGGGTGAATGTGCGTGTACATTTATATTTTAGCTAGAGTTTCTCTACTATAATGACACATACTTAAAAAAATAATACTATAAAAATAAAAAAATTGCTACATCATTTATGTTATTTTAGATTAATTTTTTTTGATTGTCTTGTATTAGTGTATAAAAATATATTACATAGCCAACAATTTGTTAATTCAAACATTCCATCCAAACTCAAGTCACTATGAATATTCTTGTAAAAACAAAATTTCATAGTCTGTGTTCACTCTTCAAATATCAATTTGCTTACTTATATGACAATTTGAAGGGTGAGAAAAGAAGACTCTTCAAATAGAAATATGCTTATATTATTTTAATGAAAGCATTTAATGAGCTGTTTGAAATTAAAAAGAGTTGTTAAATTTAAAATCAGATAAAGTTGTTAAGACACAATAAAAAGTAATAAAATAAAATCTGAAGAGTGAGAAATCACTCGGCAATATTGAAGAGTGAGAAAGAATTTCTAAATTGAAGAATACTATTTAACGAGTCTGTTGGAGCCACATTTGCTGATGTGGCTCTTCTAACTTTTCCAACATCAATTAACAAGTATGTTGGAGTTGCTCTAATATGGTTTTTAAACCAATTATGGGTATCGTGACCGAACACACCTTTCAACAAAATTGAGATCCTAAATTCGAATCTTCATCCCCAAGTAAAGAAAAAATAAGATAAAAAAATTACGGGTATGAATAATTAACCTTAACGTGCGACTCAATTGACCAATGAAAAAACTTGTGAGCATTGGGCTGTTGCTTACTTGGGCCTAAGCCTACCACCCGTGACGGGGCTTGAATGAAGAGGCAAGGCAAGGCAAGGCAAGGCAACCCAACCATCTCTCCAGTCTCCACTTCACACTTCCTTCCAAGTGAACGGTTTCTCAGAGGCAATAAAGCAAACACCTACCAAACTATAGTATATTGTACGAATCACTATCCAAAGCACAGCAACATCCTCGTGAGTCACCACTTATAACTTGTCTTTTTTCTCATTTTTACTACTTCTGGTTCTCTACTAGTTTTGCTGTTTTTTTATGGACGATGTTGTGTGTTCTGTTGTTATCTCACATGACAAGCTTGAGTGTTTTTTTGTGTTTTTGGTCTCTGGGTATTGAATTTTAATACTTTTTTGTATTGATTTGCTAATGATCAGCTAGCTATCCATGAATTATTAACTCACATGTTGTTTCACTATGCTTTAGTTGAACAAGAATTTTCCTAGAAGTTTCGTAGCTTGTATATTATATATGTGGTCCAAGACTTCAACTTACATTGCCATATTTGAAATCACTAGTTTACTTGAAGATAAAAAAAGCTTCTCTAGGATTTCCATTGCTTATCATGCAAATAGTTTTTGGTGCATTTACTTTATATGGTTAGAACTTGGTTTTGAAATTCAATGGAATTTCTCTTCTGCTCCTCAATCTGATTGTTGATCATTATTTTGCTTTAATTTGTTCACCTTTTCTTTAGTTCTTGATTATATTGAGTGATTTTACTTTCAGCTCTGCTTAACATGCAAAGCATTAGAGACTCCATATTGAGGTATGTGAGAGTGAGGAGATATCCTGAACCATGGCCGTTTTCTGGGAGCCGGAACGTGCTCAAGCGACTCAGCAGGAAGATGTGTGCATCATCAGGTTCCGAACCTGAACAAATAATGGAACAAGTGATTGGACTGGTTAAGAAATTCGACAAAATCGATGCTGCTAAGGTAAATTAATTGATTGCTCCTGTCCTTGGTAGATCTGTATAGCAATATAGCATTGGATGTCTGTGTTTAACTGATGTATTACCAATTACTCTGTCTCTGTGATTGATTTAGATCATTTTGTAGAAGAATGCTACTTGGGAAGATCTTGTAACTTATAATTTTATTTTCGCAGGTCACAGAAACAGCTGATTTCCAAAAAGATCTGAGCCTGGACAGTTTAGACAGAGTGGAGCTTGTTATGGCTTTTGAGGAAGAATTCTCCATTGAAATCCCTGAGGAGAAAGCAGATGAGCTTACATGTTGTGCCGATGTTGCAAAATACATCATTTCTGGAACTGCGGAGTCCTAAGTTGTTTTCAATCTTATATGCATTCAGGTTCAGATTTCAAGCTTTATTAATATTGTGTGGATAATGGATGAAGAATCCATACAACTCTTGTTGTCCTTTACTGTTTTTCTTATGAATTAAATCCTTTTATTATGATTAATAATCTTACGAATACTGCCCTTGTTCGATTTCCTTACGAGATTGCTGTGTGACAAAACATCATTACATTATCAGCACTGAAAGCTTGTTATATGTAACAAAACATCATTATCGAACCATCACTCAAGGCTCTCGATCTCCATGTAACGATATATATATATATATCGTTATTTACATACGCATATGCTGTAGTTGTACTTATGACTAGAACAGGATTGAACAATCTCAACTCTATGCTGTGACTGAAGCGCCATCCAATTGAGCCATCGTGTTGTATCCCAATCTGTTTGTTGATCATGTTATCTACCATGCAATCTGTTTGTTACTGCTTCCTTTCCCAGTGCATGCTCGAAGAGGTTTCGATGTCAAATGCAATAACCTTATTTCTTCGGCTTCATAAGTCCGGATGCCATTTCCGACTGACGATAGTGTCAGTCCGATGTGCTTCTTGACATGAGCTGGCCGGCAGAGTGTGTTCTTCGGTACACGATGAACTTTAACTGAACATGACTTGTCCAAGCTGGGAACTGCATGAAGGTCTGAAGGAAGATCAATAATGAAATCTCCATACTCATCTGTGAAAGCTCGAGTCCTTGTTATGGTTTTTCTATGGCTGGAATGGCAGTAGACAGTCACCAAAGCACCTGCACAGATTTTGATTTGTAAAATTATCTCCATATATATTGAACCTTTCTATTCATGTACCATATGAATCTTAGAGCATCTCCAATGCAAATATGCATTTGGAGAAAATTGGTTGCCACATATGATAAAGTTAAAAAATTAGGAAAACTCTCTCCAATGCAATTATCTTATTTTAATATGGAGATGATGTTGTAAAAAAAAAAGTTAAAAAATCTAATTCTAGAAACTTTCATAGAAATACTGATTAGGATTTCTAACTCTTCCTACTAATAATATTATAGCTCATTTAATTGTAAAATAAAAGAGGAGAGAGAGTGAAATAGTTGTTTTATTATGATTGGTCATAAAATGAATGCATATTTGATTTTAGATAATTGCATTGGAAATGTGAATATATATTTTTCTAATTTTTTTTCCAATTTTTTTTCCAAAGTGGGGTCCATAATGAATAGAAATGCTTATATGACATTATATAGAAACTAAAAAATATATATTTGCATTGGAGACGCTTTTAATTTGTACACGATTTATTCAATTTTATGATATTTTTAATAAATACATCCAAATTCATGATTAAAAATTAAAATAATATGATCTGAACAGATCCGTCAGACCCTTGAACCATTTGGTTTCAGATTTCTAAAAATAAAAATAAAAGTTATAACAACAACGTTAATAATCGTACCCGTGCTGTCGTGCATGCATTATTAATAACTTGATGTGTTGCAATTATAATTAAAAGAGATTGAATCTATTTTGTTTTTAAAAAAAAAATTAGTTTTTTGGGTGAAAATGTTGGGGTACCTAACAAAAAATATGGGACCTCTAGAGTGAAAGAGATGTACATATATGCGTATATGGTCAACTTCAAATATGATTATCTAACATTTATTTCAATAATGAAAATTTCTTTCTGGTCTTAATAGCCTAATCAATGAAATAAAATGGACATTAAATATATATAAGAAATAAATAAGACAATAAATGTAACAGCGATGACGAGATGAGGTTAGTCGGTAATAAACTCCTCACACTTACACCACGAGGTTGTTTATAGAGGATATCAATTAAAACACTCTTTTTTGTTTTTTACTTGCAGTGGACTCCAGTAGGCTCTGTGTCAATCTCTCAATTATAAAAAACTCATAATTTATAATATTTAAAAATAAATAAATAAAATGTAAAAGTGATGTGTTTTTTAATTTGCTTTCCATTTAAGCAAATTAATTCCTTTCCTTGTCAAAAATTATATCACCAAATTGTATCTCTTGTGGTCCACAGAAGCAGCCATTGATGTAAACTTTCTCCAATCTCATATTTTCACCTGTTGTCCCTTAATTTAATTACCTGATCATTTTGTAGAAACTAGTTTATCAAAAGCACTTTCTTGGTTTATTAGAAATAAAAATAAGTGCTTCTGCCTTAGTTGTTCGAATGTTGTAATTAATGGGGACTTTTCACCAATTCTTGCTATGACTTCCTCTCTAAACCTAGTATATTTCTTTGGTCACAAGTTTTGGCCATGGCAACATTTGAAGAACACACCTAAACAATTTTTAAAATAAAAAACAAACGAGAGACGCACTTTTGTTCATATTTATGAGCTAGAAATATATCCAGTAAAACCCTAGCAAGCTCCTTGTTAGCTTAACATGAAAATACAACAAAAAGGAAAATAATTAGAAAACATATAATTAACAAGTTATCACAATATCACATTATCATTATAACAATATAAAGTTTTCGCTATATATGTCTCTCTCACAAATCGGCCCAAAAGAATTCTAGTATGTTTAAGTTTGTTTTGAACAAAAACAAGAATAAAATATCATCAAAACAGATATAATGATGATGATCATAGTGAAAAAAGTTAAAAGTTGAAGAACTTTTTGAATTAAGGTCCTGATATTAAAAAAGAATTATCGTATGTTTAGAAACAAAAACAAGATTGTAATAAGTTATATAGAATTAATCTTGTTAGAACATGAAAACAGATATATATTATATGATGATCAAAGTAAAAAATTGAACCTGATATTGGCCATGCACGAAGGTGAGTTTGGCCATGCAAACAAGCCTCGCAAAAGACGGTGCCGGTGACCAAAACGGTGGATAGCTTCTCCTCTCCATAACCAGCCACTTGCACCATCTCTTCTCTGGTTGATGACTCGTATAACGGGTTGATCATTAGATCACGATCACCATGATCACTGGTACCCGATATGGAAGGAGCTTGAAGGAGGAGGAAGAAGACAAAGATGATGATGATCATCAGAAAACTCATGCTCTTGAACATCCAAGTGTTGCAGCCGCTAAAGTAGCTCATCTTCTTTGTGTTTCCAACAAAAAATTGTTTGTATTACGTACGTAAGATATATATATATATATATAGGATAGGTGGATTGGCCAGGTTTGATTAATCTGAGAGACAACAAAAAGAGGGCCGACTCTTGCTTTTATTAACAGCTGCTTCCCTTTAAATGACGCTTATACCCTTCATAGTTGACTTAGTGAAAGTACAATCATACCCCTTTGTTAGGGGGACTAATCAATATTTCGAATGTCATTAGGATTCATTAATGAGTGCAGGTATTGACACCTATAAAACTTATTAGTACACCAATATTTTAGAGAGCTTCTTTTGACAATTCAATTTTTTCTTTTTACACTTCTTTTTTAAAAACACTCCATTCTCAAAATTTAAATTTAAAAAAATTCTAAAGATACTTCATTTTGTTACAAGATTATTTTTTTATATTTTTTGAATTAAATTATTAAAATAAAAAAATTTCCCTCATAAATCATTAGATTAATTATTACATATTAAATACTTTCTCCTAAATTTTTAATTATCATATTAAACTCTCTTCCAATACATATTTCAAATTTCATATCTCCATTCTTTCTCAAGCAAGACTAACAGTTAAGAAAAGAAAAAAAAAAAAAAAAAAAAAAAAAGCTTACTAATAAGCTTGATTTTTAGAAACCATAAATATGCATATACTTAAAATAATAAAAAAACTCAAAAAAAAAGTACCTTGTTTTTTTTTTTTTTTTTTTTTTTTTTTTTTTTAATTTTTAATTTTTAAAATCGAATTATGAAAATGCTTTTTGTTACTCTTGTAGGTATGTGATTGCCTAGAAAACTTTAATTCTTTCATTAGTCTTAGAAATTTTAAGTTTAATCGAATCTAGTTGAAACAATTCAAGCTTTTATATATCTTTTTTTTTTTTTTTTCAAAATTGACTTTTTAATATATATATATATATATTACTGTTAGTAAAAAAACTAAAATATTCATAAGTTTTTTTTTCTTTAATTATTAATCAGAGATTGATCAAAAAGTATGGAAATATGATTTATTTTTATTTTTATTTTTTGAAAAATGGAGAGAGATTAATTAGAATAGAGTGTTTAATATGATAATAACATATTTAGGAGAGATAGTTTAATACATAATATTTAATCTAATGATTTAGGAGAGAGATTTTTTTTTTTTTAATAATTTAATTAGTTTGGAGTGTCTTTAATTTTTAAATTTTTTTTTTTTATCTTGTTTAGTAATTTTAATTTAGGTTAAAATTGTTATTAATAATAAAAAAAAAAAAAAAAATTGGAGTGTGACTTGATAATTTGTGGATTGTAAGGAGAAACTCTTATATTTTATTAAAAAAATTTAATTACAAAAATATCTCAATAGAAATTTACCAATAAGGACATATTACTTTAATTAAAAATAAACCGAATACTATATACACTCATTAATTACACTCATATCTTCAACTATATATATATATATATATATATATATATATATATATTAAACTTACCTTTCAAAAAAAAAATATTATGATAAACCCTAATTTTATTTCAAGTATCAAACTTTCTCGTATTATCACTAAAGTCCCTACTTTTTCATGAATTGTCACCTATTTAAACCTCTTTGCCATATTAGTTATTTTAGTCCCTTATTATTTCAAAATACATCATTTTAGTCCATTTGACCAAAATATTAACGGTCAACTATAACAGAATGTGTAAAAATACAATTTTACGCTTCATTGTTATTTTCAATTTTTTTTTAGTCCCTATAGTTTCAATAATAGTTGGTCAATCCCTTAAAAAAAATTAAAGCGCCTCTATCAGGGATCGAACCTTCAACCTTAACGTTAAAAGTCACAAGCTTTAACGGCAACTGAGCTACTCTAACTCATTGTTAAAGGTTTGTTGATTTAAATGTATATATATATAATTTGTTTAAACTAATTTAAATATGTTTATATAATTTAAAATAAACTCATATTTAATAATAAATTATAAAAACATATTTATGAAAATGAAAAAGAAAATAACAAAACAAAAAGAAACCCAGAAAATCTAGAAAATCAAAGCCCGTAATTTTTTTTTTTCTTTTTTTGTATTTTTTTCTTTTCAAAAATACATTATTTCAATTTGATAAAAAAAAAAAAAAAATTAAAAAAAAACCCTAGAAAATCAAATACCATAAATTGAAAATTTCCTCTTTTTTTCCTTTTTGGTTTTCCCTTTTTTTCCTTTTGTTTTGTTATTTTCTTTTTCATTCTCATAAATATGTTTTCTATATTATTATTATATATGAATTTATTTTAAATTATATAAATATGAGTTTATTATTATTATATATGAGTTTATTTTAAATTATATTTTTATATATTATTATTATACATGATTTTTTTTTTCCCTTTTCAATTTATGGGCTTTGATTTTCTGGGGTTTTTTATTTATCAAATTGAAATAATATATTTTTTGAAAAAAAAAATCCAAAAAAAGAAAGAACAAAAATTACGGGCTTTGATTTTAAATTATATAAACAGATTTAAATTAGTTTAAACAAATTATATAACTATATAAATATATACATTTAAATCATCAAACCTTCAACAAAGAGGTAAAGTAGCTCAGTTGGTTAAAGCTTGTGGCTTTTAACATTAAGGTTGAAGGTTCGATCCCTGATAAAGGCATTTTAATTTTTTTTTAGGGGTTGACCAGCTATTATTGAAACTAGAGGGATTAAAGGAAAAAAAATTAAAAAATAACAATGAAGGGTAAAATTGTATTTTTACACATTTTGTTTTAGTTGACCGTTAGTTTTTTAGTCAAATGGACTAAAGCGATGTATTTTGAAAAAATAAGGGACTAAAGTGACTAATATGACAAAGACGTTTAAATATGTGACAATTCATGAAAAGTAGGGACTTTAGTGATAATACCCCTTGTTATATTGTATTTGTCTTTCTTTTATGTATTGTTATGAACTCTATCAATAAACAAAATATATTTTTTTAACGATATCTATAGATATGAACAAGTTTTTTTTTTTTTTTTTTTTTTTTTTTTTTAAATTTTATTTTTAAGATAGCCATAGATATCATTTTTTTTTTTTAAAGATAGCTGCATCAATAGTTTTGTGTCATGATCAACATTTGACCGTCTCCATTTCCATTGGGTCTTTGACACATTGGTACTATTTTATTTATGCTAGTACCTCTGCCTCGGTTCACCGGGTGCTTTGGTGTTCTCTTCGGGAGATGACTGGTTTTTTTTCTTCTTCTTGGTTGGTGGTTGGTGATTTTAATGCAGTTTTGGATGCTTATAAGTGTTTAGGGTCTCGCTCTTCTGTTAGGGGTTCTTGTGAGGACTTAAAATCAATGATTGAGTATTGCAATCTAATTGGTGTTCGTTCTCATGGTGCTCGTTTTACTTGGATTAGAGGTCGTTCTAGTTGCATTAGAGTTGAGCGGAGATTGGACAGGACTTTGGTTTCTGAGGGTTGCACTTCCTGTTGGCATGATATCTCCTATGTGGCTCTCCCCCGTCAGTTTTCTGATCATTGTCCACTTTGGATTAGATTAGCTGAGTCTTAGGTTTCTTCATCTAGGCTATTTTGTTTTCAAAGTATGTGGGTGGATCATCCTGATTTCATGAACCTAGTTCGCAAGTGTGGGACATTCCTTATTTTGGTTCAGGTAGTTATTGGTAAGCTTAAAAATCTAAAGAAGGCTCTCAAGTCTTGGAATTGAGAGGTTTTCAGTGATCTCAATGCTAACATCTCTAGGAAATCTGCTAAGCTTCGTTCGGTTTAGAGCCAAATGTATGATTTAGGTTTTTCTAAGAATCTTTTTCTCACTGAGTCACGCACTCATCATGATCTTGACGTGATTTTACGTAGGCATAAGTGTTTCTTTCGCGATAGATCCCGAGTGAAATGGTTGCAGGATAGAGATCATAATTTATCATTTTTCCATTCTTTGATCAAGCGAAGGCAATGTCGGAGTGTTTTGTCTTCACTTTCAATTGATGGTGTTATTTCGAATGATCAGTCTGTTATGAGAGATCACATTGTCAGATTTTATAAGGATCTATTCTTTTCGGATTCGGCTCAAATTGATCAGGATCTCTCTATTGTGGATGGCATTGTTCTCTTTTTAGTTTCTAATGAGGAGAATTTACTTCTGGTCGCTATTCGCTCTGCCGATGTTATCCATGATGCAGTTTTTGCTATGGATGCTCTTTCGGCTCCTGGGCCCGATGGCTTCTTCGGTCGTTTCTTTCAACGTTGTTGGGAGATTGTGAGTAAAGATATGATTCTTACGGTTTAGGATTTTTTCCATTCTGGTGTGGTTGCTCCGGGTTTAAATTTTATAGCTCTTCTTCCAAAGATGAGGGACTTAATCACAGTTGATCAGTTTCGTCCTATTGTGCTTAGTAACTTTCTTTTCAAGATTTCCTCCAAAATCTTGGCTGACAGGTTAGCTCAGGTTGCTGCTCATATTGTCTCTTCACAACAATTTAGTTTCATCCAGGATCGACACATTAAGGACTGTATTGCCTTTGCTTCCGATCGTGTTAATGTGCTTCATAATAAATTATAGGGGGGGAGGGGTGGTGAGGATATGAAAATTGACATTCGTAAAACGTTTGACACTCTTGATTGGAATTTCCTTTGTCGTGTTCTACGGGCTTTTGGTTTCTCTCCAACCTTCTTGGATTGGATTGATAGCATTTTTGGCTCTCAAGACTGTCTGTTTTGCTTAATGGTTCTCCGGCTGGCTATTTTGGATGCACGAGAGGGGTTAGACATGGGGATTTTTTTTCTTCTTTTCTTTTTGGCATTAATGAGGATTTTCTTAGTAGGTTACTTTCGAAAATGGTGGCGTCTGACCAACTTTTGCTTATATCCTCTCTGAGAGGTTTTTCTGCCCCCACCCATTTGTTGTATGCCGATGATGTTCTGATATTTTGTAAAGGCACAGTCAAAAATCTGATGAATGTTATGCATGCTTTCTGTGTTTATGGTAGCATTTCGGGCCAACTTGTTAACTAGAGTAAATCCTCCATCTTTTTTGGGTCTTATGTTTCTCCTACTCGGATTAGTTCTCTTCTATCCTTAGTCGGGAAGCAGATTGGTTATTTTCCGTTTTTCATTTTCTTATCTGGGGGTTCCTCTGTTCCGTGGGAAGCCTAAGAAATCTTTTTTTATGCCCATTGGGGATAAAATTGTGTCTAAATTTGCCAGGTGGAAGGGTAAGTCTTTTTCTATGGTTGGTCGGGCTATTTTGATTCGCTTAGTGATTACTGGCTCTTTTATTCACTCATTTATGGTTTATAAATGGCCGGTTTCCTTAATTCATATGGTTGCTAAGAAGATCAGAAATTTCTTATGGCTGGTTCTTGTGAGGAATCCAAGTAGGTTCGTGTTGATTGGAAACGTTGTTGTAAACCTTATGCTCTTGGTAGGGTTGGTTTGAAGGATCTGACCTTGTTGAATGATTCGTTACTTCGGAAGCTTACTTAGAAGTTTATAACTTCGAACGGTTTTGTTTTCACTTTTTTACGTGAGAGGTATATTCAGCAGTTGTAGAAACCTCAAGTAGGCTACATCACCTCTTCCATTTGGACTTCTTTTAAGGCTAACTATGTTGAGCTCATTAAGGATGGTATCTGGCTCATCACGAAAGACTCACAGAGAGATTTTTGGCTTGATAAATGGCTTAGGGTGCCCATTGTAGATCTCATTGGAATTCCTAATTTCTTGGTCTCCCATCTTTAAGCTAGGGTTTCTAACTTCATTTAGGATGGTAAATGGGTCTTGGAAGATCGCTTTCATGCTTGGTTCCCGGATCTCTATTTTTGGATTGAGAAAATTGCTATTACTCCAGTGAATGATTATTTGGTGTGGCCTCATTCTATGGACGATATGGTTTCTTGTAGGGCGACTTATTCTAGGATGTTTCAGGATATCCCTCAAGTCCCATGGTGGAGGGATATCTGGTCTCGCTATATCCCTTATTCCCATTCGCTCTTGACTTAACGTCTTCTTCTTAATAGATTACCCATCGAAAATCGTTTGTGTAGGTCTGGTTTTCAATTAACTTCCAAGTGTAGTGTTTGTGGTGCTAGCTCGGAGTCAATGGATCATCTTTTTTTGAAGTGCCCTCTTGCTGCTGCTCTTTGGGAGGTGGTTTTTTCTACTTTTCAGAGGTATGCCTCTGCTGATACTTGGTGCTCTTTTTTCTGTCGGGCCATGTTTGTTTCTTTCAATGATCAGATTAGGATTTTATGGAAAGCTGCTATTCATGCAGTGGTTTAGAGTGTGTGGTATTCTTGTAACTAATGGATTTTTGATGGGAAATCTGTTGATTTCAGGGCTGCTTTATCTCTTGTTTGGCGCTCTATTTACGATACGAATCGTTTGAGGATCAGTTGTATGCGTAACTGTGTTGATGATCTACTGATTCTCCATCGGTTTGGCTTTAATGGTCATCCTGGTAAGGCTCCGGTTATCCGGAGTGTCGTCCGGTCACCCCTTGCTCCGGGGTGGATCAAGGTTAATATAGATGGTGCTGCTTTGGGTTCGCCAGGTGTATGGGGTTGTAGGGGTGTTTTTCAGACTTGCAGATCTTTTGTTAAGGCCCGTTTTGCGGTCCCCCTTAGTTAGGTCTTTGCTTTTGAGGCTGAGCTCCTTACGACTTCTTTAACAATCAATTACACGTGGAAGTTGGGTTGGCATAGGATCTGGCTCGAAAGTAACTCTCCTTATGTTGTTAAGCTTCTTTTTGATAGGTTTGATCAAGTTATCTGGCGTGTTCGTCAAGCTTGGCAGCGTTGCATTTATCAGATCTCGCATATGAAGTTCCAGGTCTCTCATATTTTTAAGGAAGGTAATTAGGTGGCGGATGCTCTCTTTAAGCACGCTTTGGGTATTCCTTCTTATTTGTGGTGGTCTTCCACTCTTTCATTCTGTTCTTTGTTAGTTGGTAATGACTGTATGGGTAGAGAATCTTTCAGGTTTTACTAGCTTTGTTTTTCTTGTTTGGCCTGCGTGCCTTTGGGTTTTTTAGGGGCTGTGTCCTCTGTTTTCAGATGTTTTGTGGATTCTTTTGTTTCTTTTTTTCCCTTTTTAATATATTCATGGATACTGCTTAGGGGTTTTTCAATATATGATCGCTTGTGATGTTTTTTCCCCTTAGGTCAGTCCAATTTCATCAAAAAAAAAAAAAAAAAAAAAAATTCCATATTGAAAATCTCTTAACCTATATATGGTTCCCCATATTCCGTTTTATAAGGCTCCTACATTTGAGATATTTCCAATAGTAAATTGAATCATCATTAAAAGATGATTTGATTCCAAAAATAATATGATTTTTTTAATAAATTGGGTGTGATAATAATTTAAGAGTGTTTATAAATAATATGTATAAAATGAATATATTTAATTCAATGAGGGTACTATTGGTATTAAGATGTGTGCTCATAGTAATATTTATTTTTTAAATTTTAGACATGTGTGTACTTATAAAAATGGGTGGGGTCATATCTGCACCCTTCATTAATATATTCCAACTTGGATCAAAAAATCTAACTTGATTAACATTACAAATTATTATCTTACTAAAACTAGTCATGGTTTAATTATGATAGATAGATTTGATAATAACATATGAATATGATCTATTCCTACATATTAAAAAAATGACATAAGAAAATCTAATTTGGAAGTTTGATGAATGGTTGAGAAGGGGAGGGGTATAAATGTCTTGGCATGTAGAAAAAGTAGAAGTTGGAAGTTGGATTGGAAGTTAAATGTAGGTTGGTAGCCTACTCTTATCATTTTTAAGCACAAAAAACATTCGTTTACCAAAGCAAAGCAAAACCATTGATAAGCTACCTCGCTCTCTCTCACACACACATACACGCTTCAATTTTCATTTCTCAAACCTCTCTCTCTCTCTCTCTCTCTCTCTCTCTCTCTCTCTCTCTCTCTCTCTCTCTCTCTACACCATTTTCAAGCCTGCCTCAACCATACCCATCTGCACACAATTCTCTCCCTAGAAATGAGAAATCTTTGTGTGTAGCGAAGAGACAATTGTATATTTTATTATTTTGATGGTTAAATTTGTGGGTGGGTGATCCCCATCACACGTGGCACAAGTTAAAGTGGGTAGAGCAGGGGAATCAAGGAAGGTACTTGATGTATGATATTAATCTATTGATCAGTAACAAATTAATAAACAAATCATTCCAACAGATCTGGATGATCATATATCAAGTCATCTATATATGTGTGTTTGCGCACTTGTTCATATATGGCCCCTGGTGATGGTGAAGCATACTCCATACCACAAAATAATAGCCACCCCAACTATTAAGAAGCTGACGTACCTCTATAAACTCATTTACTAACATATAATTGTATCGGTTTCCTAAAATATTGTACACCCTATTTTCATGTGAAATTTTAGATTATCAAACCTAATAATCTATTTAGTAATTCACTACAAGAAAATATGGCTTTATTGACAGTTTTTAACTGTCAACAATCCTTGACAGTTTTTAACTGTCAACAATTAACTAATATTTTTTATATTAATATATAATAAATATAATAATATAATATATATATAATACATATTATAATATATATAATACATATAATAATATATATAATATAATATAATATATATAAATATATATAATATATAGTACGTATATAACATATCACTACAAAAAAAAATGGTCTTTTTCGACGGCTAAATGCCGTCGAAAAAGATCATTTCCCATCGGAAATACGCTTTTTCGACGGGAAAAGGCCGTCGGAGGCCGTCACAAATACGCTTGTAAAAAAAAACCATTTACCGACAAGCCGTCACAAATACTACCATTTTCGACGGCTATGGCCGTCGGAAAAGATAAAAATGCCGTCGGTAATAGTAATTAAAGGTGGTCAAAATTATTTACATTTCCGACGGCTTTACCACTATTTCTGACGGCTTATTGCCGTCGGAAATAGTCGAATTATAAAAAAAAAAATGGTGCGACTCGACTTGACTGGCGCCACCTCACCCGACACGCGCCACATCACCCAGCAACGTTAAATCCATGAAACTCATGGGGTTCAAACCCTTGACTTGAATGACAATAAGGGTTACTCTTACCATTTTGCTATAACTTTATATCTGATATGTTTTGCATACTATTTATATATAAGCTATTGATATTTTTGTATAATATCTAATTAAATATTTTTTTTATACTATATAAATATAACTATTGAGAAATTGTTTTTTAAAATAATATTTTATTGAAATTATTAGAGTTTGTTTTAAAAAATCTGATATAGTGTCACTAAACATAACTAAATGTTCTTGTGATTACTAATAATTTTACTATATTTTATATTTAGTTAATTTAGTAAGATGTTTCCATAAAATAATTCGAATTAAATTTTAGCATTTCCGATGATACTTTTTATGTTGTTAGAAAAGTGAGTAATATTGACGGCTTATTTGACTATTTTTGAAGGACCAAAAGCAGTCGGAAATGCAGTATTGTTTTTTTTTTTTTTTTTTTTTTTTTTTTTTTTTTTTTTTAATTTCCGACAGCACAAAAAGTCCCACAAGTCATCGGCATAACTCGGCAACTTGACACAACCCAAATCAATCTTATAGATGTCATGTACGAGGGCGTCGTAATGTTCCTTGACATCCCTACGTGACTTTCTAGACAGTTGACTGGCGATATTTTGCCATTGGGCAATTTCTCAAGATAAAATTGCTTATAATAAGAGGGAGTTCCTAAAGAATGATGTCAATATCTTACAAATCTCTGCATCATAACCCTGACAAATGTTTTGTGTATTTCTGTTGCGTCAAAGTGTTCACTCCTGATTTTTGCACATATATGTCATTGTCCACATATAGTTTATATAATTATTTTATCTAACTTTTTATTTTTCAAGAAAAAATAAATCATAAAATTTTTATTTATACAAATTATTTGAAGAAACTTTATATAAAAATACGTTTTTGACACTTAAAAAAAAAATTAAATCTTTTCCAAAAATAAAATAAAAATTAATCTTTTACGACGGCTAAATGCCGTCGGAAATGTGACTATTTCCGACGGCAATTAGGCCGTTGGAAATGTTGGATTACTTTTTCCTCATTTCCAACGGAACAAAGACTATTTCCGACGGCACTTTTTATGCCGTCGGAAATAGGAACAACAGTGACAGCACAAAGACTATTTCCGACGGTCATTTGGCCGTCGAAAATGTCATATCAGATTTTTACTCATTTCCGACGGCACTGATATGGCCGTCGGAAAAGGTACTATTACCGACGACAATTAGCGCCGTCGGAAATAGTTCGTCACTGATAGACCTTTTTTTTGTAGTGTATATATATTATATTATATTATATAATATATATAATAATAATATATTAATATATATGTAGATTGGAGATCCGTCAGCCTCAAAACTGTGGATAGGAATGTCTGCAAGCAGCTTGCTTGTCCTTCTGCTTCGAGGGGGACCTTTTCTTAGGTTTTGCTGGTGGAGAAAAGAGTATGGGATAATTTCGGAATAATTCACCAGTGGATTTAAAATGTCTGGAAAAATCATCAGGTTTGGATGGAGGCGAATGGGTAGGAGACATAGGGATGAACAGTGATTGGGAATGAGAATAAGGTTTCGGGTTGTAAGAATGGTCTCTAGTCATCTGCTCAAGCTGTCTAACTCTTTTCCTGGACTCCAGGGACGCGAGACAGGCTCTGATACCATTCGGGTGGCAGGCAGGCAGGCAGGCACCTAGGGGTACCTGCCACCCGAATGGTATCAGAGCCTGTCTCGAGTCCCTGGAGTCCAGGAAAAGAGTTAGATTATTACAAGTATCATAGATGATGGTATAGCAGGAAGATAATCTATTAGGGACTAAAGAAGCAGCAGAGGGAGTAGAGGTAGTATTTGCCATTTCTGATAAATTTCTTCCTGCTATACCATCATCTATGATACTTGTAATAGTCTAACTCTTTTCCTGGACTCCAGGAACTCGAGACAGGCTCTGATACTGTAAGGATTCCCATTATTGATTGGCTTATTTCGTGGTCAAACCACATGTTGGGGTTTGGTTGTAAGGGTAGTCTAGGTGTTTGTTGAAGATCAAGACCCTTTCCAAGACCTCAAGAGGACAAGCACCAAAGGTATATATCTAGTGCTTACATTGGCTTGAAGAGATATAGTTGCACACACACACACAACATGCATAACTCTTATTCTTGTATGGTGTGTTTATATTTTGTGTGCATTGTGCTTTATTGATTTATTCAATATCTCTTCTTGCATGTTGAATTGATTGCATCTTGTTATATGATAATGCCATGACATGTTAGGCATTAGGATGCATTCAATACCCACACTTGCACTTCATGTATGTTAGCTTTAGTGTGGAGTAATTCGTTTCCCTAAGGATGTTCGGAAACGTCCGCGCGTGCACGGTAATGTGCTTTGTTTTGCGCGATGATCGCCGGTGGAGATGCCTTTGGCTTCTCCTTGGTTTCACCATTTTTGGTGAATCGGCGGTTACGTTCGGCGGCCTGGCCGCCGTTCGAAACCGCCGAATGAGACCTGATTGAAATATATCTCTCGGGTCCAAAACGGCGGTTGGGATCGGCGGTTTCCAAACCGCCGAATGAAGTCGCCGAAGTTCCCCTGTTCCACACGGGAGCCATTCGGCGGTTCATTTCGGCGGCCTGGCCGCCGAATGAAACCGCCGATCGGTGCGTTTCAAGGGCAAAATTATATTTTCACCTGCCCTGTTTTTGGTCTCTATAAATACATCCTTATCTCTGGTTCAGAATACAAGTCTTTGATTATAAGAACCTAGAGAGATATTTAGAGAGACTTGAGAGAGAAAGCTTAAAGATCATATCTTTATCTCTCTAAACCCATCCCCACATGCATAAATCTTCATCTAAGCATCATCTAGGATCATCTAGCATATGCTAATGCATGGGACTTCTTCAACACACATGGTATGATTTGTTGAACACTTTTATCTTACATAATTAGTGTTTCTACTTATCAATTTTATCTCATATTTTACTTATAGTGTTTAGATTAATTTCTACATATAAGATTGAGATTATGTGTTGATTGGGTTTTTATTTGTTAGCTAGGCTTTAATGTTCATATGCCATCTAGCTAATTGATCTCATTTATTGATTGAGATTATTGTTCATAGCTTATTTGATTAGGTCATTATTGCCTAAAAGCTATGCCATGAACATTCTTGTGTGATGTATTGATAACTAGGTTGATAGATTATTTTTAATCAACTAGTTAATCCTTTGAATGTTTGTGGGTTTTATATGATAGCTTTGTATCTAGGATTGGTGATCCTTTACTTAGCTAAAGTTATATGCCATGTCATATAGCTATATGTGATATCTAGGATTGATTATATTGTCATCTTATAATCCTAGGTAAGCATTTAGAGTACCCTAGCTCTTATTGCATTAATTGAATATTCATACATATTCACATAGGGTTGTGCATCTCTTTTGAGAGATTGAAGTCTTGGGGCTAAGTGTGCTTAGGCCTCAAGCAAATTGGACTAGAGTCGCTATAAAAGGCCCGCGTGGTAGATTAGAGGGTGCTCACGCCAAGAGTAGTGTATCAGGGGATATCACTAGGGATTGAACCAAGAGTGGCGATTGGTAGTGTCCATAGCCTGAGGTTATCTAGGGTGAGGGTCCGAGAATCACTTGAGGGTGTAACCGTCTTTTCATATAGTGGATTTCGAGGTCCGAGTGTGGCGCACTTAACAGCCCGTGGTTTTTCCCAGTGGTTGGGTTTTCCACGTATACATCAAGTGTCATTTACTATTTCCGCATCTTATTACACTTGTATGTTTTGTTGACTTGCTAGGGGTATTTTCGTAAAATTGACATGCATGCGAAAATTGGGTAATAATTAGATAAAATCTATTCACCCCCCCTCTAGCTTTATATTGATGAACACACCTCGAGTATTTTAAGAACTTTCAGATACCATTCGGGTGGCAGGTACCCTTGGGTGCCTCTCTAGAGTTTTTGAAGTGTTTGAAATGATTCTTCACTAGTTCAGCAGTTAAAAGACATTGCTGATGAAGTTCTGTCCGATGCAGACATTGAATCAATCTTCTCTGAACAAGATCAGGCAGATCACACCACAACCTTTGTTCTCTAAGAAGATCTTTCTAAAGAACTTCAATCTCACAATGCCAGGGCTCAGAATAGAGTTCTCAACTCCATTGATCAAAAAATTGATCGCGTTACAAGACATGTTTCTCAACATGATCATCATCTCCTAAGTCTTGATGCCTCTTTCAGAGACATGGCCTCTGATGATTTTTCCAGACATTTTAAATCCACTGGTGAATTATTCCGAAAATATCACATACTCTCTTCTCCACTAGCAAAACCTAAGAAAAGGTCCCTCTCGAAGCAGAAGGACAAGCAAGCTGCTTCCAGCTCATACGACCCAGTCCTATTTGCATCTAAAACATTTTCCTCCTCGTCCAAGTCTGATATAGCGTACTTCTCTAACGACGCTTCCTCTCAGTCATCACAGACTTCCTGTCACTTTTCCTGGCTGAATACTGCCACCTCTTCTCCTCATGATCATGCGAATCTTACTCAAGTCTTTATGGCATCTCGCACAGTCCCTAAACCTTCAACACGTACTTATGAGTCCCCTGATGAAACTGCCTCCACTACTCCCGCTCCTTATGTTAAAGAACCACCAGAACCTGTTCCCGGTCGTCCTCCTGCCAAACCTTCTAATGGCCCTTGGTTTACTCTTGATGACTCTTCTTCTGGTTCTTGGAGAAAACGGGTTTCAGAAATGAGCGCATGGCTTGACCTGCAGCTGGCGAAATCTGAACAGAACCTTAAAACAATCTTAAGAGAGTTCGTCTCCCGATTCACTAGTTCCCTTAGAGATTGGTACCAAGCTCTTGGTGAATACAGACAACTCCAATTTGTCAGAGTTCTCTTAGCCTCACAAGCCATGGGATATATTTTTAGAGAATTTCTTGGTGATCATGATCATCTCTATAAACAGGCTAGACAAGAATTATTTGACATGCGTTGCTGCTCACTCAATAAAAAAGACATCGAATTCCATTATAAACGGATGTCTCAATGGTATCACACTCTTGGTGGTATCAATGATCATAGCCTTAAACAAGTCTATGTTAACTCTCTTCCCGATGACCTCGAAGATGAGATACAGAGAAAAATAGACACCTCAGGACGTTCTCTCAATGACACATCCTTAGGTGAACTCCACATGTATGCTCTAAGCTCCCTTGATAAACTTTGTGCTACTCAAAGATTCTTCTCTAAGATGCTCACGGAAGGAAAGAAACTGCAGTCCCAATGTAAACAACCTTCTCTCCAGATCAAGTGCAAATCCCCAGGCTCCTGCACCTGTAAGACTAAGAGGAAGAATCATTTCAAACACTTCAAAAACAAAAAAGGCAGCTCCAAAAGATTCAAGTTCTTTAGAAAGAAAGCAAAGCGAGGATGGAATAAATCTCAACGATGCTACATCTGTGGCAAACCCGGTCATTTTACAAAGAAATGTCCCAACAAAAAGGCAAAATCCGCCAGACTAGTTCAGTAGTTAAAAGACATTGCTGATGAAGTTCCGTCTGATGCAGACATTGAATCAATCTTCTCTGAACAAGATCAGGCAGATCACACCACAACCTTTGTTTTCCAAGAAGATCTTTCTGACTCAGACTATTCTGGCTCCTCTTTAGACTACAGCTCTTTCCTAGAATCCTATCAGGCTACTCAGCTCATTTCTCATACCGGTCCCCAAGCTCCGGTTCAGATTCTACCTGACAAGTACTCCAAACCAATTGATGTCATCTCTTATTTCGACACAGGTTCTCACACCACAATGATAAACCCGAAGGTCCTTCCTCCAGATTTTTAAAAATCCCAAGTTCAACACTTCAGAGCCGCTGATGGAAAAGTTTTTTCTACTAATCTCATTTCCAGAAAAAAAATTGGTATTCAGTTTTTCCCGTCCTTTACTCTTTGGGTCCAAGTCATTGACACTCCTCTCCCGGATAAAGACGTCCTCATAGGCTGGGATGTTTTCTGCCGAAGTAAATCCCTCCGAATTCTTCCTTCCGGGATTCGGTACAAAAAGAATTTCAAAGCCTTTTTTGACATTCCGAAGATTTTTCAGCTCTCTGAGATTCAATCCCCTTTTGAACTCATTCAGAACAAATTGCTCCTACTTTGTGCTGACAGTCACACCACTTTCTCTCACCTTTCTCCTCTGTGGAAAAATCCAGATTTCTTTATTAAGCTCCCTTTTAAGCTTAATGAGGATAATAATCCTACTAAGGCTACCCACTCAGGCATGTCACCCTCAGACCTTCGTTTGGCTAATGCAGAATGCAATGAACTCCTTCGTCAAGGTCTGATAGAACATATCTCTTCCCTTTAGGCGTGTCAAGCTTTTTACGTTGAAAAACGCTCCGAATTGCTCAGAGGGAAAAAAGAGATTAGTCATGGATTACAAGCCTCTCAACCTTTTTCTCAGAGATGACAAGTTTCCTGTTCCCAGACCAAATGTCTTATTCTCCCAACTTCTAGAAGCCACGATCTTCTCAAAATTTGATCTCAAAGGTGCCTTCTGGCAAATTGGTATTCATCCAGATGAAAGATATAAGACAGCATTCTATCTCCCCAATGCACAATATCAATGGACCGTTCTTCCTTTTGGTTTGAAAACTGCTCCATCCCTTTTTCAAAAGGCTGTTACCATAATTTTCCACCCTCTCTTATACTCAGCCCTCGTCTACATTGATGACATTCTCCTGTTCTCTCCAAATGATACCTCTCACAATATACTTGTAATAGTCTAACTCTTTTCCTGGACTCCAGGGACTCGAGACAGGCTCTGATACCATTCGGGTGGCAGGTACCCCTGGGTGCCTCTCTAGAGTTTTTTAAGTTTTCCCCACAATGGTGGCCTAACCATGGCCTAAACAGGGTACTAACATCGCCATTGTGGGGAAAACTCTAAAAAAACTCTGACAAATTGGAGTTGTCTGTATTCACCAAGAGCTTGGTACCAATCTCTAAGGGAACCAGTGAATCGGGAGACGAACTCTCTTAAGATTGTTTCAAGGTTCTGTTCAGATTTCGCCAGCTGCAGGTCAAGCCATGCGCTCATTTCTGAAACCCATTTTCTCTAGGAACCAGGAGAAGAGTCGTCAAGAGTAAACCAATGGCCATTAGAAGGTTTGGTAAGAGGACGATCGGGAACAGGATTTGAAGAGGGTTCAAGTGGAGGAAAATCACAATCATAATCTAAAGTCATGTAACAAGGGACTCGTGAAGATTAATTAGGGATTGCAAGGACAGGTTATGGAGGTAGAAGACCTTCAGATTGTAAAATCTGTAATGCTCTGTCATAAATGGGCAAAGGTTTATTTTTGATAGGATGTAAACCGACCTAGGGACTGTCAGGGTGATCTGGTTTGCGAGGTTTGTTCCAGGGTTTACAGGAGGCAGGAGAAGTATCTTTAAGACATTTTCGACATATGCAGTCTGTATCACACATATTAGGATCAACATCCCAGATGAAGTGACCACGAATCTTATCAGTGTAGATTGGAGATCCGTCAGCCTCAAAACTGTGAATAGGAATGTCTACTTCGGTTGTGACAGGTTGGATCATGAGAGCCTGGAAAATCGGAGGAGTCTCCGAACTGGAAGGGGCCTTTGGACCAGTGAGAGGTGTGTAGATTGTTTTGATGGAGCCATCTGGTTGGGGAACATATGTTGTATCTGTAGCAACAGCAGGGGCAACGTTCTGGAAAGCCCTTTCATAATTTGTAATCCATTCAAGGGGCATGATTTCTGTAAGTTTCTCTCTAGGCAGTTGTTTTAGAATCTGAAGAATGGTAGGAACTTCTTCTTCTCTTTCTGCTTTGATGAAGATCGTATCACCATTATGACCAGGAAGTGGGAGATCTAGAGCATGGTCTTGAAGTCTGTAGGCAAGTTGGTGATGGAGGGTAGCCATGTAGGAATTAGCTTGCATGGGTACACCAAGGATCTGAACTTGGACTTTGAGACAATTATGGAGGCTCTGATACCATTCGGGTGGCAGGTACCCCTGGGTGCCTCTCTAGAGTTTTTAGAGTTTTCCCCACAATGGCGGCCTAACCATGGCCTAAACAGGGTACTAACATTTCAATCATCTAGAGGCAGACAGAGACCTTAAGCCTAAAAAATCTCATCTTCTGATGTGCAGGATCCTCTACTAGAGGCAAGCACAAAGCATACTGAGATCATTACAGACTATTACTTATATGACAGACAGGTATTCAAAGGAAGAAGAGGAAGTAATTAGAAAGATATGAGAATTATAACACAAAGGAAAATTTAATTGATTTTTGCTTCTGGTTTTTACAATGGATGAACTCTTCTTATATAGAGGGAGAGAACAAGGTACATCCAAAACATACATAGGAAAACCAAGAACGTGGCCGACATAAAAGAAAACTAGAGGGGCCATCGGCCTATCATAATTACAAGCTAACAAACAAAGCATAATAATTAAAGTAGTACAGGATAGAGATAAGATCAGTCACAGGAAACTGATAGAGCTTCGATTTCGGGCTGGTGGGGGACACACAAGCTATAATCACGGACTGGATAGATTACATGTGGTATGATATTCATCATCTGAGTCCTGGGCTCCACAGATGGAGCAGGGCCAAGCGAAATCAAAGGGGTCCTGGGAGTCAATCATGTAGGAATCTTGAAAAGGATTCCGGCTCTGAGTGGGGTCTCTAGGGATACCAGGAAGGATGAAAACTTCGTCGGTGGAGACGTTATTAACATCACAGAGGAAATTGAGCATTGAGATTTGGAGATTTTTGGGATACATGCTGGGATAATCATAAGTGGTGTGCCATTCATAACTGGTGTTAGCTGTCCATAAGATGCATTTATGGGGGTTGTATCTATAAGGCCTATGGAGAATCCATATACAGCAGATAGAGGCAGCTGACTCATAATCAAGCTTCCAAAGGTTATATTGTCTCATAAGCTTAGTGAGTTCATTTTTCCAGTTTGTCAAGGACGTGAACCATTGGAGGAAGATCCATAACAGAGAGTTTTGTTGGGAAGGATCATGGAGATGTCCATACAAAGCCTGAAGTGGGAAAACGATGGCATGATGATGTAGAACTGATAAACACCAGAGGAACCAAAGGAGTTGAGGGGAGAAGTAATAGAATGGCGGCATTATGAATGGGTCAAGAAATGGTCTGGATAGGTTATTGACGGTGTGACGGCAATCTTGACTATTAATGAGGGATAAGTAGACCGGAAGATGAGCCTTGGCGAAGGTCTGGATCTGATTCAGAGAAGGTTGATGATTAGGTGGCAATGTGGCTAAGAGTTCTAGTGGAAATGAATAATCAGGTGTGTCTGGTGAGGATGCTGAGGGACCAAAGGATGATGAGGGGCCAGCAGGAGAAGCCATGAAGATAAGGGGATAGTGACCTGTGGGTGTAATGAGATGAGTGAGTGGAGGCCTAGAGAGCATATCAGCAATTATATTATGGTGGCCTTTCACGTGGTGAACAGTGAAGTCATAGCGAGCAAACCAATCTTTAAGTCTCAAAAGGAGAGGATTGGGAGGAATCTTATTGCGAAAATCGAGTATCTTTAGGAAGGATGAGTTGTCCATTTCAACAATAAAGTTTCTTGTCCTGAGATGAAAATCCAACTTTTGGATTCCGTATTTGACAGCAAGAATCTCTTTATAGACAGTGTGATAATGCTGTTGGGCATCTTTGAATTTGCCACTGGCATGACCACAGTATCTCCTTTGACCGCCTCGGTCTTCAATGAGAACGGCACCCCAGAAAATATCACTAGCATTAGTTTGGAGGATAAGCTGGCCAGAAGAAGGGATGTTGAGGGCAGGAGGAGATTGAGAGATTCCTTTTAACTTGATGACGGCCTCAATGTGGGAGGAAGTTCAGGGAAGAGGATGCTTCTTGAGGAGTGTGGAGAGAACTGAGGTGTAACGACTAACATGAGGAATAAAGTCTCTGACATAGTTGACGATGCCAAGAAATTGTTGAACTTGTTTCACGCTGAGATTAGAGTCAGGGAAGTCTAACAATCGGACAGCCAAGTGAGGACCAGGACTGTATTGTCCGTTAGAGATGTGCATTCCAAGAAATTCAATCTCGGATTTTCCAACTATGCTTTTCTTTTTGGAGAGCATGATACCATAGTGATGAACAATGTCATGGAACTGTTGAAGAAGTATATTGTGAGAGGTATCATCTGGAGAGAACAGGAGAATGTCATCAATGTAGACGAGGGCTGAGTGTAAGAGAGGGTGGAAAATTCTGGTAACAGCTTTTTGAAAAAGGGATGGAGCAGTTTTCAAACCAAAAGGAAGAACGGTCTATTGATATTGTGCATTAGGGAGATAGAATGCTGTCTTATATCTTTCATCTAGATGAATACCAATTTACCAGAAGGCACCTTTGAGATCAAATTTTGAGAAGATCGTGGCTCCTGGAAGCTGGGAGAATAAGACATTTGGTCTGGGAACATGAAACTTGTCATCTCTGAGAAAAAGGTTGAGAGGCTTGTAATCCATGACTAATCTCTTTTTCCCTCTGAGCAATTCGGAGCGTTTTTCAACGTAAAAAGCTTAACACTCCTAAGGGGAAGAGGTATGTTCTATCAGACCTTGACAAAGGAGTTCATTGCATTCCGCATTGGCCAAACGAAGGTCTGAGGGTGACATGCCTGAGTGGGTAGCCTTAGTAGGATTATTATCCTCATTAAGCTTAAAAGGGAGCTTAATAAAGAAATCTGAATTTTTCCACGGAGGAGAAGGGTGAGAGAAAGTGGCGTGACTGTCAGCACAAAGTAGGAGCAATTTGTTCTGAATGAGTTCAAAAGGGGATTGAATCTCAGAGAGCGGGAAAATCTTCGGAATGTCAGAATAGGCTTTGAAATTCTTTTTGTGCCGAATCCCGGAAGGAAGAATTCGGAGGGATTTACTTCGGCAGAAAACATCCCAGCCTATGAGGACGTCTTTATCCGGGAGAGGAGTGCCGATGACTTGGACCCAAAGAGTAAAGGACGGGAAAAACTGAATACCAATCTTTTTTCTGGAAATGAGATTAGTAGAAAAAACTTTTCCATCAACGGCTCTGAAGTGTTGAACTTGGGATTTTCAAAAATCTGGAGGAAGGACCTTTGGGTTCATCATTGTGGTGTGAGAACCTGTGTCGAAATAAGCGATGACATCAACTAGTTTGGAGTAATTGTCAGGTAGAATCTGAACCGGAGCTTGGGGACCGGTATGAGAAACCAGCTGAGTAGCCTGATAGGATTTTAGGATAGAGCTGTAGTCTGAGGAGGAGCCAGAATAGTCTAAGTCAGAAAGATCTTCTTGGAGAACAAAAGTTGTGGTGTGATCTGTCTGATCTTGTTCAGAGAAGATTGATTCAATGTCTGCATCGGACGGAACTTCATCAGCAATGTCTTTTAACCGCTGAACTAGTCTGGCGGATTTTGCCTTTTTGTTGGGACATTTCTTTGCAAAATGACCGGGTTTGCCACATATGTAGCATCATTGGGATTTATTCCATCCTCGCTTTGCTTTCTTTCTGAAGAACTTGAATCTTTTGGAGCTGCCTTTTTTGTTTTTGAAGTGTTTGAAATGATTCTTCCTCTTAGTCTTACAGGTGCAAGAGCCTAGGGATTTGCACTTGATCTGGAGAGAAGGTTGTTTGTATTGGGACTGTAGTTTCTTTCCTTCCATGAGCATCTTAGAGAAAAATCTTTGAGTAGCACAAAGTTTATCAAGGGAGCTTAGAGCATACATATGGAGTTCACCTAAGGATGTGTCATTGAGAGAACGTCCTGAGGTGTCTATTTTTCTCTGTATCTCATCTTCGAGATCATTGGGAAGAGAGTTAACATAGACTTATTTAAGGCTATGATCATTGATACCACCAAGAGTGTGATACCATTGAGACATCCGTTTATAATGGAATTCGATGTCTTTTTTGTTGAGTGAGCAGCAACGCATGTCAAAGAATTCTTGTCTAGCCTGTTTATAGAGATGATCAGGATCACCAAGAAATTCTCTGAAAATATATCTCATGGCTTGTGAGGCTAAGGGAACTCTGACAAATTGGAGTTGTCTGTATTCACCAAGAGCTTGGTACCAATCTCTAAGGGAACCAGTGAATCGGGAGACGAACTCTTTTAAGATTGTTTCAAGGTTCTGTTCAGATTTCGCCAGCTGCAGGTCAAGCCATGCGCTCATTTCTGAAACCCGTTTTCTCTAGGAACCAGAAGAAGAGTCGTCAAGAGTAAACCAAGGGCCATTAGAAGGTTTGGCAGGAGGACGACCGGGAACAGGTTCTGGTGGTTCTTCAACATAAGGAGCGGGAGTAGTGGAGGCAGTTTCATCAGGGGACTCATAAGTACGTGTTGAAGGTTGAGGGTCTGTGCGAGACGCCATAAAGACTTGAGTAAGATTCGCACGATCATGAGGAGAAGAGGCGGCAGTATTCAGCCAGGAAGAGTGACAGGAAGTCTGTGATGACTGAGAGGAAGCGTCGTCAGAGAAGGACGCTATATCAGACTTGGACGAGGAGGAAAATGTTTTAGATGTAAACAGGACTGGGTCGTATGAGCTGGAAGCAGCTTGCTTGTCCTTCTGCTTCGAGGGGGACATTTTCTTAGGTTTCGCTAGTGGAGAAGAGAGTATGGGATATTTTCGGAATAATTCACCAGTGGATTTAAAATGTCTGGAAAAATCATCAAGTTTGGATGGAGGCGAATGGGTAGGAGACATAAGGAAGAACAGTGATTGGGAATGAGAATAAGGTTTCGGGTTGTAAGAATGGTCTCTAGTCATCTGCTCAAGCTGTTCTTTAAGTTGATTGATTTCTCTTTCTTTTGTATCAAAATCTGGGCCAGAATAGCCATGAGCAATATATCTATGAAAATCAGAATGTAACTTAGCAATTCTGGATTGGAGATCAGAGGTAATGTCTCTGAAAGAGGCATCAAGACTTAGGAGATGATGATCATGTTGAGAAACATGTCTTGTAACGCGATCAATTTTTTGATCAATGGAGTTGAGAACTCTATTCTGAGCCCTGGCATTGTGAGATTGCCAATTGAGAACCTGTTCAGCCTAGGAGGGCTGCTTGAAGGAACCATCAGATTGGACTTCAGTAGATTGGACAAAAGGTTTAGAGAAACGAGTTTTTTCTGGATTTGAAGAGGGTTCAAGTGGAGGAAAATCACAATCATAATCTGAAGTCATGTAACAAGGGACTGGTGAAGATAAATTAGGGATTGCAAGGACAGGTTGTGGAGGTAGAAGACCTTCAGATTGTAAGATCTGTAATGCTCTGTCATAAATGGGCAAAGGTTTATTTTTGATAGGATGTAAACCGACCCAGGGACTGTCAGGGTAATCTGGTTTGCGAGGTTTGTTCCAGGGTTTACAGGAGGCAGAAGAAGTATCTTTAAGACATTTTCGACATATGCAGGCTGCATCACACATATTAGGATCAACATCCCAGATGAAGTGACCACGGATCTTATCAGTGTAGATTGGAGATCCGTCAACCTCAAAGCTGTGGATAGGAATGTCTGCTTCGGTTATGACAAGTTGGATCATGAGAGCCTGGAAAATCGGAGGAGTCTCCGAACTGGAAGGGGCCTTTGGACTAGTAAGAGGTGTACAGATTATTTTCATGGAGCCATCTGGTTGGGGAATATATGTTGTATCTGTAGCAACAACAGGGGCGGAAAGCCCTTTCATAATTTGTAATCCATTCAAGGGGCATGATTTCTGTAAGTTTTTCTCTAGGCAGTTGTTTTGGAATCTGAAAAACGGTAGGAACTTCTTCTTCTCTTTCTGCTTTAATGAAGATCGTATCACCATTATGACCAGGAAGTGGGAGATCAAGAGCATGGTCTTGAAGTCTGTAGGCAAGTTGGTGATGGAGGGTAGCCATGTAGGAATTGTGCAAATCCCTAGGCTCCTGCACTTGTAAGACTAAGAGGAAGAATCATTTCAAACACTTCAAAAACAAAAAAGGCAGCTCCAAAAGATTCAAGTTCTTCAGAAAGAAAGCATATATATATTATATTGTTTTTATGCTTTAATTATTGTAGGCCGATGGCCCCCCTAGTTTGCTTTTAATTTCTGTGTGCCACGTTGTTGGTTTTCCTGTCTATTGTCTTGGTTGTATCCTTTCTCTCCCTCTATATAAGGAGAGTTCGTCCCTTGTAAAAATCAGAAGCAAAAAAAAAAAAAAAAAAAAAAATCAATAAAATTTCCTTTGTGTGATAGTTCTCAAAAACTTTAGAGAGGCACCCAGGGGTGCCTGCCACTCTAGAGTTTTTAGAGTTTTCCCCACAATGGCAGCCTAACCATGGCCTAAACAGTGTATTAACATTTCAACTAGCTAGAGGCAGACAGGGACCTTAAGCCTAAAAAATCTCATCTTCTGATGTGCAGGATCCTCTACTAGAGGCAAGCACAGAGCATACTGAGATCATTACAGACTATTACTTATATGATAGACAGGTATTGGAAGGAAGAAGATGAAGTAATTAGAAAGACATGAGAACTATCACACAAAGGAAAATTTTATTAATTTTAATTTTAATTTTTTTTATTTTTTTATTTTTTTATTTTTTAATTTTTTTTAATTTTTTTTTTTTTTATTTTTTTTTTTTTGCTTCTGATTTTTACAAGGGACGAACTCTCCTTATATAGAGGGAGAGAAAAGATACAACTAAGACAATAGACAGGAAAATCAACAACGTGGAAGACAGAAATTAGAAGCAAACTAGAGGGGCCATGGCCATCGGCCTACAATTATTAAAGCACAATAATGAAAGCATAAAAACAGAGGATGGAGATAAGAACAGTCACAGGAAGCTGATAAGATCACGAGCTTCAATTACGGGCAGCTGGGGACCACGCGAGCTTTAGTCATGGACTAGACAGATTACAAGTGGCATGATATTCATCATCTGAGTCTTGGGCTCCACAGATGGAGCAGGGCCAAGCAAAATCAAAGGGGTCCTGAGAGTCAATCATGTAGGAATCTTGAAAAGGATTCCAGCTCTGAGTGGGATCTCTAGGGATATCATGGAGGATGAAAACTTCGTCGGTGGAGACGTTATTAACATCACAAAGAAAATTGAGCAGTGAGATTTGGAGATTTTTGGGGTACATCCTTGGATAATCATAAGTGGTGTGCCATTCATAGTTGGTGTTGACTATCCATTGAAGGTTAGTGTGGGGATTGTACCGGTATGGTCTATGGAGGATCCAAATGCAGGAAACAGAGGAGGCTGACTCGGGGTCAAGTTTCCAAAGATTATATCGTCCCATAAGTTCAGTGAGATCCTTTTTCCAATTTGTTAGAGGTGAGAACCATTGTAGGAAGGTCCATAACAGAGAATTCTGGTGAGAGGGATCATGGAGATATCCATATAAAGTCTGTAGAGGAAATACAAAGGCATGGTGATGTAGAACTGACAAACACCAGAGGAACCATAAAAGCTGAGAGGAAAAATAGTAGAATGGTGGCATCAGGAATGGATCGAGGAAGGGTCTGGAAGGATTGGTAAGATCATGACGACAACCTTGACCTTTGATCTGGGATAAGTACATAGGGAGATGTGTTGCAGCAAAATTCTGGATCTAGGCTAGAGAAGGTTGATGGTTAGGTGGAAGTATAGCCAAAAGTTCCGGAGGGAACATCAGTTGTGACGGGTCTGTTAGGTCGGAAGAGGATGAGGAGGGACCTGTAGGGGAGGCCATGAATATGAAAGGATAGTGACCTGTGGGGGTGATGAGATGGGAGAGTGGAGGCCTGGAGAGCATATCAGCAATTATGTTATGATGGCCTTTCACGTGGCGTACAGTGAAGTCATATCGAGCAAACCAATCTTTGAGTCTCAAAAGGAGAGGATTGGGAGGAATCTTATTGCGAAAATCGAGTATCTTTGGGAATGATGAGTTGTCCATTTCGACAATAAAGTTCCTTGTCCTGAGGTGAAAATCCAACTTTTGGATTCCATATTTAACTGCAAGAATCTCTTTATAGATAGTGTGATAATGCTGTTGGGCCTCCTTGAATTTACCACTGGCATGACCACAGTATCTCCTTTGACCGTCTCGTTCTTCGATGAGAACAGCACCCCAGAAAATATCGTTGGCATCTGTTTGGAGGATAAGCTGGCCAGAAGAAGGGATGGTAAGGGCAAGAGGAGATTGAGAGATCTCCTTCAATTTAATGACGGCCTCAGTATGGGTGGAACTCCAGGGAGGAGGACGCTTCTTGAGGAGCGTGGAGAGAACGGAGGTGTAACGGCTGATATGTGGAATAAAATCTCTGACATAATTGACGATTCCAAGAAATTGTTGGACTTGTTTTACACTGAGATCAGAATCAGGGAAATCTAACAAACGAACAGCCAAATGAAGACCAGGGCGGTATTGTCCGTTAGAGATGTTCATTCCAAGAAATTCAATTTCGGGTTTTCCAACTATGCTTTTCTTTTCGGAGAGCATGATACCGTAGTGGTGAACAATGTCATGAAACTGTTGGAGAAGCATATCGTGAGAGGTAACATCTGGAGAGAACAGGAGGATGTCATCAATGTATATGAGGGATGAGTGTAAGGGAGGATGGAAATTCTAGTAACAGCCTTTTGGAAAAGGGATGGAGCAGTTTTCAAACCAAAGGGTAGAACGGTCCATTGGTATTATGCATTGGGGAGACAGAATGCAGTTTTGTACCTTCCATCTGGATGGATGCCAAGTTGCCAGAAGGCACCTTTGAGATCAAATTTTGAGAAGATCGTGGCTCCAGGGAGCTGAGAGAATAAGACAGTTGGTCTAGGAACAGGAAACTTATCATCTCTGAGGAAAAGGTTGAGAGGCTTGTAATCAACAACTAGTCTCTTTTTCCCTCTGAGCAATTCGGAGTGTTTTTCAACATAAAAGGCTTGGCACGCCCAAGGAGAAGAAGTGTGTTCGATCAGACCCTGACGTAGAAGTTCATTGCATTCTTTATTGGCTAGTTGAAGGTCTGATGGTGACATGCCGGAGTGGGTGGCCTTTGTAGGATTAGTATCTTTATTAAACTTAAAAGGGAGTTTAATAAAGAAATCAGGATTCTTCCACAAAGGAGAAGGATGAGAGAAAGTAGCATGACTGTCAGTACAAAGTCGAAGCAATTTCGTCTAAATGAGTTCAAAGGGGGATTGAATCTCAGAGAGTGGGAAGATCTTTGGAACATCAGAAAAGGCTTTGAAATCCTTTTTATATCGAATCCCGGTAGGGAGAATTCGGAGGGATTTACTTTGACAGAAAACATCCCAGCCGAGGAGAATGTCTTTATCCGGAAAAGGAGTGCCGATGACTTGAACCCAAAGAGTGAAGGAAGGGAAAAACTTAATGCCAATTTTTTTTCTGGAAAGGAGAGTAGTAGAAAAAACTTTTCCATCAGCGGCTCTAAAGTGCCGAATATGGGGTTTCTAAAATTCTGGAGGAAGGACCTTTGGGTTCATCATTGTGGTGTGAGAACCTGTGTCAAAATAAGCGATGACATCAACTGGTTTAGAGTATTTGTCAGGCAGAATCCGAACTAGAGCTTGAGGACTTGAATGAGAAATGAGCTGAGTAGCTTGATAGGATTCTGGAAGATAGCTGTAGTCAGAGGAGCCAGAGTATTCTGAGTCAGAAAGGTCTTCTTGGAGAACAAAGGTAGTGGTGTGATCTGCACTGTCTTGCTCAGAGAAGATTGATTCAATGTCTGCATCGGATGGAACTTTATCAGCAATATCTTTTAACTGCTAAACTAATCTGGCGGATTTGGCTTTCTTGTTAGGACATTTCTTTGCAAAGTGTCCTGGTTTGCCACAGATGTAGCATCGTTGGGATTTATTCCATCCTCGTTTTGCTTTATGTCTGAAGAACTTGAATCTCTTTGAACTGCCTTTTTTATTCTTGAAGTGTTTGAAATGATTCTTCTTCTTAGTCTTGCAGGTGTAGGAGCCTAAGGATTTGCACTTGATTTGAAGGGAAGGTTGTTTACATTAGGACTGCAGTTTCTTGCCTTCTGTGAGCATCTTGGAGAAGAATCTTTGAGTAGCACAGAGTTTATCGAGGGAGCTCAGAGCATACATGTGGAGTTCACCTAAGGATGTGTCATTGAGAGAACGTCCTGAGGTGTCTATTTTTCTTTGTATCTCATCTTGGAGTTCGTCGGGAAGGGAGTTGACATAGACTTGTTTAAGACTATGATCATTGACACCACCAAGAGTGTGATACCGCTGAGACATCCATTTGTAATGGAATTCAATGTCTTTTCTTCTGAGAGAGCAGCAACGCATGTCAAAGAATTCATGTCTAGCCTGCTTGTAGAAATGATCAAGATCACTAAGAAATTCTCTAAAAATATATCCTATGGCTTGTGAGGCGAAGGGATCTCGAACAAATTGGAGTTGTCTGTATTCCCCGAGAGATTGGTACTAATCTCTGAGAGAACCAGTGAATCGTGAGACGAATTCTCGTAAAATTGTTTCAAGGTTCTGTTCAGATTTCGCCAATTGCAAATCAAGCCATGCGCTCATCTCTGAAACCCGTTTTCTCCAGGAACCAAGAGAAGAGCCGTCAAGATTAAACCAAGGGCTATTAATTGGTTTGGCAGGAGGACGACCGGGAATAGGTTCCAATGGTTCTTCGACATAAGGAGTAGGACCAGTGGAGGCGGTTTTATCAGGAGACTCATAGGTCCGTGCTGAAGGTTGAGGGTCTGTGCGAGATGCCATAAAAACTTGGGTAAGGTCTGCATGATTATAAGGAAAGGAGGCTGCAGTATTCAACCAGGATGAGTGACAGGATGTTTGTGAAGACTGAGAGGAGACGTCTTCAGAAAAGGATGCCACATCATACTTAGGTGAGGAGGAAAATGTTTTAGAGGCAAACAGAACTGGGTCATATGAACTGGAAGCAGATTGCTTGTCTTTCCGCTAAAAAGGGGACCTTTTCGTCGGATTCTCTGGTGGACAAGAGAGTATGGGATATTTTCGGAATAGTTCACCGGTGGATCTAAAATGTCTAGAAAAATCGTCAGGTTTGGATGGAGGCGAATGAGTAGGAGACATAGGGAAGAACATTGATTGTGAATGAGAATAAGATTTCGGTCTGGAAGAGTGATCTCTGTTCATCTGCTCGAGCTGTTCTTTAAGTTGTTTGATTTCTCGTTCTTTTGTATCAAAATCTAGGCCAGAGTACCCATGATCAATATAGCTATGAAGATCAGAATGTAGCTTTGCAATTCTGGACTGGAGATCAGAGGCCATGTCTCTAAAAGTGGCATCAAGAGTTTGTAGATGATGATCATGTTGAGAAACATGTCGTGTAACACGGTCAATCTTCTGATCAATAGAGTTGAGAACTCTATTTTGGGCCCTGGCATTGTGAGTTTGCCAGTTGAGAACTTGTTCAGCCTGGGAGGGCTGCTTGAAGGAGCCATCAGATAGGACTTCGGTGGTTTGGACAAAAGGTTTAGAGAAACGAGTTTTTTCTGGATTTGAAGAAGGTTCAAGTGGAGGAAAATCACAATCACAATCACAATCATAATCTGAAGTCATGTAACAAGGGACTAGTGAAGGTAAGTTAGGGACCGCCAGTACAGGCTGTGGAGGTAAAAGACCTTCAGATTGTAAGATCTATAATGCTCTGTCATAAATGGGCAAAGGCTTGTGTTTGATAGGATGTAAACCTATCCAAGGACTGTCTGGGTCATCAGGCTTGTGAGGTTTATGCGAGGGTTTGCAAGACTTTAAGGAGCCTTTTAAACATTTTCTGCATGTACAATCAATATCACACATATTGGGATCAACATCCTAGATGAAGTGACCATTGATCTTGTCGGTGTAGATCGGAGATCCATCAGCTTCAAAACTGTGGATAGGAATGTCATTTTCAGTGGTGACTGGCTTGATTAATAATAATATATTTATATAAAATAATACATATATATTAATATATTAATATTATATATATTATATAATATAATATATATAAATATATATATAATATATATATAATAGATCATATAGTATATAATATATATATATATATATATCTATATATATATAATATTTATATATCATTAATATAATATATAATAATAATATATTATTTTTGGAAAGGAGGGTATTTTTGGAATGGAGTTGGGGCATATGAGGGTATTTATGGAATAAAATTTTTAGTTTGGAATGGAAGGGCATTCCATTGGTTTTTGGATAGAATGCCCATTCAACCAAAATAGTTGAATCCCTATTGCAATGAAATCACTATTCCATTGCATTCTTAACAAACCAAACGAATGGAATGGCTTTCTTTCCATTCCATTCAACCAAACATGGCCTATAGGAGACTTGTGACATCAATTGTAATAAACATGATTTGAAATACAACTCTCATTACAAAGGAGATATTTCTCAACATGCATATTGCAATTTAATGAACAAAATGTAAGACTCGGATTACTAATTTATATGGATAATTACATTATTAACGTGTCTCTTAGTTTGAAACAAGGGAGTGTAAAATAAATAAACAATTTAAAAAAAAAAATTATTTTTTTGAATTTTTTGAAAGTAAATAATTTAAAAGTAAATTTATTAAATTTAAAATTTTACTTATCTAATATCGGTTTGCCCAAAAACCGATATCTTACTGTAAAATAAATCCATATCGGGATTTTGTTTGGTTTTGAAAATAGGAAGTAAAAGTTTAAAAAAATTATTAAAGATAAAGAAAAATTATATATTATGAATGTTTTATAATATAATATATATAATATATATTATATATTATATATTATTTAATATAATAATATATAATATTTATATATTATATTAACTATTATAAATTATTATTAGATGTGATTTGCTATAAATATATACATTATATATTATATATTATTATATTAAATAATATATAATATATAATATATATTATATATATTATATTAAATAATATATAATATATAATATATATTATATATATTATATTATAAAACATTCATAACCTGGGCCATCTGGTCGGCCAGGGACGGCTGATAAAACGGGGTCATCGAAACAACCCGGGACTTCTGCATCTGGTTCGGGTTTCGCCTGTGAAGCTCCTCATGTTGATCCAACCGAAGCCGGTGACGGCTCCGAGTCTGTTTCCCTTACGGACTTTACAGCTGCGGAAATTTGCTCACATCTAATCAACAACGACGTCTATGTTGGTGAAGGTTGGGAGCATGTGAAGAGCAAGTCTTGTAATAGGAAAATAGAGTTTTTCTTCAACTGCAATTCCCTGGTGGGTTTCTCATAGTACTCCTGTCGTATTTCCATTTGTGTGTTTCCTGACTTGTGTGTTTTCTTTTCAGATGATGTCTGAGTTGGCTGACAGCTATAGGCGCGGGAACTTTCTTTCCAGGGATGTAAGACGTCTGCGAGAGCAAGCTTCCACTTTGGTACCTGAGAAGCTTTCTGCTGAAGAATCCCATGCTCAGCAACTTACTCAGTTGAGGGAATCCACGGATGGTTACCTTTCTGCTCAGCTAGCCGCCGAAGAAAAATTGTCTGTTGCTGATGAAGAGATTCGCTTGCTGAAAGAGCAGTTGTCTGCTAATCAAGAATCACTCGCAGCGCGCTTGGAGGCTAAGCGACTAGCTGAGGAGGCTAAAAAGAAAGCTGAGCGTGAGGCGTTGGATTTGCGCAACCAGTTGTCTTCGCATGATATCATCTTCAACGACTTAAAGGCTGTATTGGAGGTTGAAGCAGTTGATCATTTTAAGAGATCCCCTGCCCATGATGCGCTTTTGTTGCGCCAATTTGAATGAGGCATGAGGCAGTCTAAGAAGTTCTTCGCCATGAAGGATCATTCGAATGAAAAGGCTCTAAGGCGCTTCGACAAGTCTCTTCAGTTACATATGGTCAACGCAGTGGGTTCAATTAAGGAACAGAGAAAATGATGGAAAGCCCACTGTCGTTATACCAAGACTGAGCCACATCACATGCACTTAGAAGTTCCCAGTAAGCGTGCTTTCAACACTTACTACTCCAGTCAGAAGAGCAGCTTTTCTGGTTCTGGTGCTGAACCCGATTTAGGTCCTGTTGCTGGTAGGGATTACGGGCTTTTCATGGTGGATGGGGACGAAAAGATAATCTGGCCTTCTGAAGATGAGATTGAGGATGACGAAGACAGCGAGGATCCTCCGACTGCTAGTTGAGATTATGCTATAACTTTTTGTACTTCAGTTGTAAATAACTCCCCATAACTTTTTGTACTTCAGTTGTAAACAGCCTTTATAAAATTGTAACTCTTCTTCAGCTTCACTTTTATTTTATTCAGCTGCCCTTGCTGAGTTTTTGGTTTTGTTATTATTATTATTCAGCTGCCATTGCTGAGTTTTTGGAGTACTTAGTGGTGTCAGGACGTATCGACCATCACCAAATTTATTTAAGCATACTATAGTCTATATTCAGCTGCCATTGCTGAGTTTTTGGCGCATTCGGCGTTTGTCAGGACGTATCCGACCATACACCAAATTTTGTTTAAGCATACTATTGGGACGTCTCCACTTTTGCTTTTGACTTCAGTCATATTATTTTCAGCAAGCTTTTCGACCCAGCGTTTTGTTGAGAGATACAATTATGGTGTGTGTTGGTGGAGCTTCTCACGCCTTTAAGAGGTCTAGCTTTATTTATGGTGGCGACCACCTTTGGCCTTATAACACGTTCGGGTTGTGGTGCGGTGTTTAACTTTGGCCCTCTGGTTGTTAGCTCGCTTTTGTCGCTGCGAGTTTCGAACTCGTCTTACGCAACGGCGAGTGGTTCATAACAGTAAGCTAGCGAGTAAATTATCCTTTGGCGAGCGAAACTATGAGCTCATAGTAATAAATTTCTTATTGAATATATCCTACAATCCTCGACAAAAACAAGAAAAGGAAAAAATGCTAAAATGAAAAACACTTAAAATGAATAACGGTAAAATAAAATCCAAGAAGTGGTGACAAGGTCACGGGTAGTATATTCAGGTACTGTGCATTGCACGGTCGAGGTAGCTCACCAAAACCCTCTCGAGTGATGCGATATGCTCCTGACCGGCTATGCTTGTAATTTGATAAGGCCATTCCCATTTGTCCGCGAGTGATCCGGCGCTTTATCTCTCGTTCAGGTTCACCCTTTTTAGCACTAAGTCGCCGAGTGCGAATCGTCTTTCACGCAATGTGAATTGTAGTATCTGGCTGCCCTTATGGTAGGCAAGCATCTTATTTGTGCACGTTCTCTTTTCTTCTAACTCATCCAGACCACACTTTAACATATCAATATTGAGCTCTGGTTGAAAGAGTTGTACTCTTGGTGAAGAGAAGGATGTTCCACGGGAATGACAGCTTCAGCTCCGTAAGCACATAGAATATGGGGCACCTGTTGAGCTCTTTTCTATGGTCCGATAGCCTAGAGTACCTGTGGTAACTTCTGCCCAGCTACCCTTCTTGCAGCCAGCTTGGCTTTCAAGTTGTGCTTTATGATTTGTTCACTGCTTCGGTTGACCATTGGTTTGTGGATGTGCTGGAGTTACGTAGTAGTTGTTGATTCATACTTTCACACAGTTCCCTGAATTTCTTGCCATTGATGTATCCTTTTTGCACGGTGAAACAACGTTGGCCAGTACAACCCTGTTTATGTTTTGGGGCTAAACTTACACCCCCAGCATGGTTCCCGCAGTTTCCACTATGTATGCTTTTCAGGATCTATTCTACTTCTTCAGGTCCGACACATCTCTGCAACGCCCTTGAGTATCCCCTCTTGTACAGTTCTCCATTTATGACTGAATATTTTGTAGCTCTGTACTTCAGTCGTTTTGCCTTCACTGGATCACTCGGGAGTACATCATTGACAAGGTACTCTTTGATTGGTGTTATCCAGCTATCTGTTTCGCCGAAGATTGCCCCAACTTCCATTTGTTTGATTATACTTGGCTGCAGAAGGTGAATCATGGGAATAGTTATAGGCCAGATGTTGATTGTGGCAGATGCCAATTTGGCCAAGGCGTCAGCCTGTTCGTTTTCTTCTCTGGGAATCTGGATAATCCTATACTTTTTAAACCTCCCCAGCAGCTCTTTTGCTAATTTCAGGTAAGCGATCATGTTTTCGTCTCTCGTCTGGTATTCATCTAGTACTTGATTAACAATTACTTGGGAGTCGCTAAAAATTTCAACCTCATCGGCTCCTAGAACTGTGCAGACTCTTAGTCCTGCTATGAGCGCTTTATACTCGGCTTGGTTGTTGGTAGCTTTGAAGTCAAAACGAAAGGCACATTAGACTGAATCTCCTTCCGGGGTTGATACCACTACCCCCGCCCCGCTGCCATGCGTGTTTGATGACCCGTCGACGTGGAGTTGCCACCTAAATGTTTTCTTAGTTTGCTCCACCATCATCCTTGCCACTTCCATGTTTGGTTCGGTGAACTCTGCCAAACTAAAAGGAGTTGTGCAATGCGATATTAGAGTTTAATAACAGAAAATTTAGGTTGTTAAATGTTAATAGCATAATACGAAGGTAGAAGCTGAGGTGGCACTTCAAATCCGCATCCGATGATATTTGTGAGTTTAAAACTGCCGTACTAAAGTTGGACTCGCAAAATAACCCCCGGTTCCTTTCTCAAAACCACCCATGTTATTTAATGTACTTTCCTTCCAAGGGAAAGTATCATTCTCCCCCCCTGTAGTTTACCGTATTCTCCAGTCTTCCCCCTGTAGTTTCAAAATTCTCCAATTTCCCCCCTCCCATACCCAATCTCACCATATAAAAATAGGCATAGGAGGGGGGAAATTGGAGAATTTTGAAACTACAGGGGGGAGACTGGAGAATATGGCAAACTACAGGGGGGAGAATAATAATTTCCCTTCATTTAAAGGTCCCGTTTGATTTTTTGTCTGAAGACTGAACAATGCTGAATGTTACTGAAGACTGAATAGTGACTGAAAACTGAAAACTAAAAAACATGTTTGTTTTTTTTCACTGAAAACTGAATATAAGTGATACGTTGTTTGTTTATAAGTGATACGTTGTTTGTTTTTTTTAAGTTATAAATATCTGAAAATAAATAATTTTATATCTATGCCCTTCTAACTATTATTTGTTATATATTTACATTTTAACATATTACGGACAACTCTAACATATAAATTAATTCTAAAATAAATTTATTTAGTTATTAATAATATTTCAAAATTATATTATTGTATAGAATCTAATTATTACTAAGCTCTTAGCTAGTGACATTATAAAACTAATGAGCTACTTCATGTATATATTACTGGCAAAATGAAGTTCATTAATATATTCTTATTAGCAATCTACTTGATGTGTATAATTTATTCTTTAATTTTTTATTTTTATTTTTAACAACAAAGAGAGACTTTATTAATAAAGGTCAAAAGCCAAAAACAGAGCACAGAGAGCAAAAGCACCCAACAACAAAGAAAAAACAACAAGAGCCAGCGCGGGGCCAAACACGAGAACAGGCAAACCAGCAAAAACAAAAAAACTGGACCTTTATTTATTTGGAATAAAGTGGAATAGTAACAAAAAGCATTTAATTTAAAAAAACTGGACCTTTATTAATTTGTAATTGATTTGGATAATTATATAATTTATGGATTTCAAGTAAAAAAAAAAAATTTATAGAACAAGTGGTTAGTTTTGGATATAGATTAAATTATTGAGGATAGTTTTAGAAGTAAAACTTTGTATTAAATTATACTGGATTGGTGTTAAGTGAAAAGTGAAAAATTTTCACTTTTTAAAATAAGTGGTTTTAGAGGTTCATTAAGTGATTTTAACACTTTAAAAATCAAACAAAATAACTGAATGGAACACATTAAGTACCATTCAGTGTTAAGTAGAAAAATCAAACAAGGCAAAAGTGTGGTTTGCATTTGACCCATATTGAAGACTCGTCAAGAGACTCAAGACAGAAAAATTGATGAACCAATTTGTGCTGTGTCCAGTGGATTTATGTTGCAATCTTGTTGGTTAAAAGATATCAAGTTACGATGAATCGGAAAAATGTCAAATCTAAGATCGATTGAAGCAGCCTCCATTCTCTTCCAAATCCAACGTCACCGGGAACACTGACTTTTGGCTGCATCATTCGGGTTTCGTGATTCAATCGAGACTGGGCGAGTCATCAGTCATATATCAGTCATATACTCGTATGCTTACGTGCATTGGCATGCCATTAAATGAGTATTGCATGATGTGCCCAGGCAACTTATCTTCTTACCTCCATTGATCCAGATATTGAAACTAATACCCCAATTCAATATTATTGGACGAGGAGGGCATGATTCGAACCCAAAAGTTTTAATTCAAGATAATTAATTTCATCAATAGAGTAATTAATAAATAAAAATAAAAAACAAAAACCCAAAGTGGCTTCTTCTTTGGATTCAAAGTTAATAGAAATTAATGGTGATCGGGATGATCTTTAAAATTAGAAAATGATGATTAAAGTCTCTTTATAAAATCACACTGAAGAGGGCATCAAGTGTTATCAATAGAAAATGGCCTGCAGAAGCCTGTGAAACTTATGCTTCCAATTCGTACTGCATGCTTAGTATTTAACAAACAACAAGCTCTTCGAGTTATGATCCGGACATCAATGTGTATTTATAGAGTTTGCATGGTGTCGTTTCGCGTTTGAGGTTGAGCTTCTGGCGGCCTCATTGGCCATTAATTTTGCTTGGAAGTATGGATGGCATCGAATCTGGCTTGAGAGCGATTCTTCTTATGTGGTTCAACTTCTTTCTTCTCGTTCTGAGATGGTTCCTTGGAGGGTTCGTCAAGCGTGGCAGCGCTGCATCTTCCAGATCTCTCATATGGATTTTTAGGTTTCCCATATTTTCAGGGAGGGGAATCAGGTTGCAGATACGCTTTCTAAACATGCTTTGGAGCTTCAAGCTTATTCTTGGTGGTTCTCTGCCCCGCCGTTCTGTTCTTCTTCAGTTGGCAATGACTGCATGGGCCAGGAGTCTTTTCGTTTTTTTTTTTTTTTTAATGTTTTCTTTTTCTTTTTGGTGTGGCCTGCGTGCCTCTTTTTGTTTGGGGTTGTTTCCCCCCGGGTCTTTATGCTTTGTTGCTTTTTATCGCTCTTTTTTCTTTTCCTTTATCTTTTATATATATGGATACTGTCTAGGTGTTTTTCAGCATATGATCGCTTGTGATGCTTTTTCCCTTTAGATCAATCCAATTTTATTATAAAAATAAAAAATAAAAAAAAAGTTTGCATGGTGTCGCTTTGTAAAAGGTGCAACTTTTAATTTGGGTCACGATGCATGTAATGACATAACTTTTCATGTGAACCAAAGTTATGATTGATTAATTGTGTTAGAAAAGACACATATATACAAACGAAAAGATGTGTTTGTTGCCTACACAAATCAATATGCATGTATACATATTTTTTGAATTGAAAGATCAAATCAATATATTTTTAGTTCCACCAAATTCGAAGAAAGAAATTCTAGTTCTTTTTTAAAAAATAAATATATTAATTCACTAAGTTCATCACTATTGTCCTATATAGTTTCTCAAAAATATATAAAATTGCAATTATGTATGGAAAATGATGATCCATGTTAAATTTAGTTTTGCATATCCCAATCAAGTATTTTCGTTTTTCTTTACGCTTTTCTTTTTGGTGTGGTTGTTTTTGTTTGGGGATGATCACCACCACCTAGACCTGGCACGGTTCCGGTTGGAACAGCCGGAACCGGAACCGGAACCGGAACCGGAACCGGAAATTCAAGAACCGGAACCTGAACCGGAGGAGGCCAGTTCCGGTTCCGGTTCTATGATTTGGTCGAACCGCCGGTTCCGGTTCCGGTTCGAACCGCCGGTTCGCACAATAATTTTTTTTATTTTTTTATTTTTCTATAAATACCACCCCCCCCCCCCCCCCCCCCCCCCCCCCCCCCCCCCCCCCCCCCCCCCTTTCATTTTTCCTCACACCAATTTCTTCTGAATTCTCTAATTCTAATTTCTCTCCAATGAGAGAATAGAAAAAATTTGCCTTAAAAAAAAAAAATTGCCGTAAATTTTTTTTTATATATGCCTTAAACTTTGAAAGGCCATAACGTTGTGCTCGGATGTCCAAATCAGGTAATTTGTTTTTTGAAATCACATAGAATGATGCAAGGAATGTGATGGGAGCAAGTCCAGAGGGCTTGTGGCCACTTTTCGAGCCCTAAAAACCCCTTTTTCATAAAAAAAAAAAAAAAGTGTTTTTAAGTGTTGTGTCTAGTCTATTTCGAACCTCGTTTAAACCTAGTAAGAAACCTTTTCCTCCTGATCCCACACCACATCCGTGCCCGTCTTGGTCTGGAGAATTACTTTAACATCAGGCCTTGTGTAAATGGACACGTTTTTAAAAAATCCCTTATACTACTTATAGTTTTTGTTTGAAATATTTTACAAGTGTTGAATGCGGCTTTAGTGGCTAGTTTAGTTTGTGTTTTTCTTTTGCAACCATGGTTCAAGCATCCATAAGAACCCATAAATTGTCATTTGTAATTTTATTTTATAATTTAATTTAATTTTGTAATTTGTCATTTATATATTTTTATTTTATTAGAGAAGTTTTTTTTTTTTTTTTTTGTAAAAATGAAAAAAAAATGAAAAAAAAAAAAAAAAAAACAAGGTTCAAAACTGCCGGTTCTGGTTCCATCAAACCGCGGAACCGGAACCGCCACGGGACCGGAACCGGAACCGTGTCAGGTCTACCACCACCGCCTCCCGGTATTGTGACTCCGATACCCCTGCATCCCGGACCCACGCCGACCGGTTCAGGTCTACCACCACCCGCCTCCCCCCCCCCCCCCCCCCCCCCCCGAATCTTTATGTTTTGTTGTTTATTGTGACTCCTTTTTTTTTTTTTTTTTAATTATATATATATATATATATATATGGATACTGCCTAGAGTTTTTTGACATCGCTTGTGATACTTTTTCCCTTTATTTCAGTCCAATTTTTTAAATATATATATATACTGATTTTCTATTATCAGTTCGAACTGACAATAAATATATCAGGACGAAGAATGTGAATAACTAGATTTACATACTTTGACTCAAAGTGTATGCATTTGTCAAAACTTCTCCATAATCTGTGGTCCATATTCTTTATCCTGATATATTTATTATCAGTTCGAATTGATAATAGAAAGACTGTATATATATATAATTAATTGGTATATGGAAAACTAAATTTAACAGTTTAATTTAAATATGTGTATAATATCTACATAATACAATCGAGATCCTGTACAAAAAAATTGTTCATAGATTAAGCTTTTGCGATTTACAAATGGGGCAATTACCAATTTGATCATGGACTTTTTTTAATTATTAAAATTCCAAGTTGTTTGAGACTTTACAAAAGTGACTAAATTGGTCCTCACCTTTTTCCCAAGTGCCAAATTAGTCCATCTCTTTTTATAAGTGACCAAATTAGTCCCTCTAACGGTTTACTGTGTTAAATATAATAGTTGACTTTAACAATTTTAGTTAAAGTACATAAATACCCTTTATTTGTCATATTAGAGCAAAGTTGTTTGTCTTTAATACATCAAATTCACCATTATAATTACAACAAAACCCAAAAATATTATTAATGAAACACTATTTGTACAGTTTTTAATTAAAATATTCTAAAAAAAATCTAAAAATATTTTAATTCAATGTCAATTATACCCTTCAATTATACCCTTAGTTACCTTTCATTCTCAGTTTAGTCTTTTACCATTTTTATATAATTGTTTTTTTTATTAATATTATACAAGCACTGTTGTCAAAATTATTCAAAAATCAAAACCCACAAATAAAATAAACAAAAATATACGTGTTAAAAAAAAAAAAAAAAAAAACTATACATGTGTCATTAATCATTATTATATTGTTTAGGAGTAAAGTACAATTTTACCCCTACACAATTAAAGTTGACTGACGAAACTTAGAGGGACTAATTTGGCACTTGGGAAAAATGTAATGACCAGTTTGGTCACTTTTGTAAGAGTTGCAAACAACTTGGAATTTTAAGAAAAGTCCAGGACTTAATTGGTAATTACCCTTTACAAATGTGCCATAATTGTGTGTTTGCAATTATAAAACGTGAGTTATGGTGGTATACAATGTATGGTAATATTCTGTCATGTAGTTCTTCTGGTTGACATTCAATTCCAGGGGTATCATCCACTTTCTGGTTTCGTCAACACCAAAATTACTTTGGTCATCAACTCAATTCAAGATAATTAATTTCATCAATCTATTATTATTGCAGAGTACGTAATAAATAAATTAGAGAAAATACTCATTTTTATCAATATGAATAGGTAGGATTTGGATTCTCTACCGATTTGATTTTTTTCCTAACATTTTTAAAGCATGTGATTGTTTATTGATGAAGTGGTTGTGGAAAACAATCACATATTAACCATACATTCATTATAATGTTTATGTGTCGTGAAATTAGGTGAGGTCGGGAAAAAAGATCAAATCAAAAGAGGATCCAAATTCATATGAATAAGGGGTGTTTTATTTTTAGCCTGCAATGTTAGTGTTTTTATTGTTCTTATCAAGTTTGTGGAGTGAAGAGGCAAAAATAAAAATAAAAATTTGGGAGGTTAAGAAAGAAGAAAGAAAATGTCTGTGAATTTCAACCAAAAAAAAAAAAAAAACTAGTTTGTTTAATAAATAAATAAAAATGCTAAATTTCTTCTTCTTCTTCACTTCCAACATTTTTTATTTTTTATTTTAAAAATTAAAAGTATTCGTTTTTTTTTTTTTCTAATTTCATTAAGGACAATATTGTCCAAAAAGTGGATTGTCTGTTAAAAACAATCAAACAATGGGAAAGTGGCAAATATAGAAATGACCCTAATATATGGCCGTTGCTTGTATGATGGGATATATGAAGCATCTAATGATGAGATGACTGTGAATGTATGGGTAATGTTATTTTAACCAAATTCGGTGTCCAAATTATTCGGCATCACTATAATTCAATTATTTGAATCATGTAAATCTAATATAATTTAAATGAATAGAGTATAGTGATGCCACATCATTTGGACACCAAATTTAGACAAAGTAGCATTATTATTCTATGTATATACGATAATTGTATCAGATCCATATATATGCACATCCCAAGCACAGTCATTAATGATCTTCTGATCAAATGAGCACAAATTGTGGCTGCAAAGTTTATATGTTTCTTTTGAATGTGTTAGATTTCATATCGAACAGAGATATTCACCAACTCAAGCCTGAAATGGGCTTTACCGTCTTTTGTCAAGAACAAAGCCTAAAATACATTCATAATTTTCTCTCAAATGGTCAGTCACTCATATCCATTTATGCTAATATTGGTTGGAAATTAAGCTATTTATAATACAGTTGAAGTACGTACTAGTACAATACCAGCCGACGGATTATTTTTTAGGCTATTTCATGAGAAATAGTAAGCGAAATTCAATGGTTTGTGATGTTGTTGCGGTATTGATACTTCAACAGCACTGTAGTTTATACTCTATAGGATTGTGATCATAATTCATAACAACCATCATACAATTGTTAAAAAGAAAAGGGGTGCATCAACTCATCATTTGATTTCCAATACCTTTCTTGGCACTTAAGACTTTGACCATGGAAGTGACACATACCATGATGATTTTCATGGATTGCTCTATTTTCTAATATCATGATCTTGTTAGAGGTGACTTTTCAGTGATGAAGAAAAATGTTTTTGATAAATTTAATTAAACAAGGTTGAAAAGGTTTTTAAACCAACTTAAAACGTTATGAATTTAATTTTGTTCTTAATAGGAAAATGAGGATAGTTTTTATATATATAAAAAGTAAATGCACATAAACTTTGAATCAATTATTGTTGATGGTACATGATTACTAGAAATCGTCATCTATTGATAAAAAAGTTGATGGTGCAAGATCCTTAAGAGATTAGACGATTAGTAAAAGATTAGTAGAGATCATCATTTATCATTAATTTATCATTAAATAGCTGATGATACGAGATCTTTTAAAAGATGAGTTGAGATCATTGTCTATTGATCAAAAAGATCGATGATACGGGATTTTTAAAGAGATTAGTAAAGACCATTATTTACCAATCAAAAAGTAGATAGTTTAAGATCGATTAAGAGATTAGTAGAGATTATGTGATGAATAAAAATAAAATGATGATTCGAATTTTTTAACAATTTAGTGATATATTAGTAAAGAATTTTGGTGAAAATCAAATTTTTGTTATTTTTTGCAGGTTGATAAAATGGTTTACTGTTGGTTGTTTGAAATAAAAACACACTCCACTTGGTTTAGTGGAGCCTCAAATTAGTTATCAAAATTATTGTCAACTAATGACTGTAGACCCCAAAAATCCATAGTTGAATTTGGGCACTGACAATCCTGCAAAACAAAAAAGAGAACACGGAGTTGGGGTGGTGTCGTCTGAATAGTCTTATGTTTGCTTGGGCTGAGCATAGAGCCCTTGATTTGGACGTGTCAGTATTGGACTTGTAGGATGGGTGTTGGTTGAGTGCTCTTGTAGATCATATATTGGTGCAAGTGAATGTATGTGATTTTTGTAGCTTCAATCAGGAAAGGAGAAGAACTCTCAACCCTTTTTAATGAAAGGGGTGTTAGATATTTATAGTGAATGAGAAGCCTGCTAATAGAAGAGTTTCCTAATATTTCTCCTTCAATTTCGGCCTTATATCGTGGAATTATCTGATCCAATTCGAGATTCTTGGGAAGATTTGAAAACATGTGCTGCAATATTGCAATATTGACTTGGTATTTTACTGACTGGGTCAAGGCTTATCCTATCGGATTGGGCCAGTGATGGGCCGACTTATATTTGGGCCTTAGTATTTATGCTATTTTTGACTACTACAATGACTAATGAGGCGTCCAAATAAATATTTAAAAAAGTGAGAGAAGTGACAATCATCAATGATCCACGTAATGTCCTTTTCTCGTAGGATGGACCCACTATAAACTTCCACTTTGCAAAATCATAACCGTCTAATGTGGGCAACGATTTCAACTCAAATCAATTTGATTGGCTAAAAATAAATTAGTTCCCAAGAATTGATGGATGGTTCAAAATGATCATCATCAATCGTAAGAATGACGACAATAAACCATCAACCATGTGAACATCTCACATTTGATCGATTAAAATGTTTGATGACAATAAACCATGTGCATGGCTCACATTTGACACCAATAAACCATCAATCATCGCTATTTTAAAATGTTTCAAAATCGATTAAAATTACATACATTTGAATATTTGATTTGACAATATCACAACTTCAAATTGAATTGACGGAAGTTGATTGTAGTAGCTCAATCTTAATAAATAAAAAAAAGATTATTAGAGATGATAAAATCTTAATCAGACCAGCACAAGACTCTTTCTATTAATTAGGAATTCGGGTCTGGACCCGAGCGTAAAGCGTCTGGGTTTAACCTAACCTAGTTGGCCAGTTGATTCAAAAATTATACCAATTTTAAGGTAAGAAGAATTTGAAGCTTAGAGACGCAGTTATCAATGACGGTTTCTGTTATGAAACCCATAAGATGACCACTAACACTACCATGTGGTGAAGGATCCCAACAAATTCACTTTATTTAGATAAATCCAACGACAAAACACACTACCATGTGTCAGAAACTTATCGGTAAAACCAACGTCCCATAATCACCCCTAACATGGTGGACATATCAATTATCAACATATATAAAAACCAAACCAAGTAGACCAAAGACCAAACTGAAAGTAGAAGTTGGGTTCATTGGTGTTGATGTGATTGTGGATTCGGACAACGACTTAGGAGGGCAGAATAATACGAGCAGTGAGTCGTCGCTGCGAAAGCAGGATAGGTTCCTACCGATAGCAAACATGAGCAGGATCATGAAGAAGGCTCTGTCGGCAAACACCAAGATATCCAAGGACGCCAAGGAAACGGTGCAGGAGTGTGTGTCGGAGTTTATAAGCTTTGTGACAGGGGAGGCGTCAGACAAGTGCCAGAGAGAGAAGAGGAAGACGATCAACCGTGACGATATGTTATGGGCAATGATCACACTGGGCTTCGAGGAGTATGTGGAGCCCTTGAAGGTCTACTTGAGGAAATTCAGAGAGGTGAAGGGAGATAAGTCTAGTGTTGTTGTTGGAGTAACTAGAGGAGGACTGCATGTGAGTGAGAGAGATGGTGGTGGTGATGATGGCAGTGTTGTAAATATTGTCACTTCTGGGGGTGGTTATGCTAGGACTGGGATGTACGGTGGTAGTGGTGGTGGTAGGTTTCAGTCAGGTATGTTTATGATGGGTCATGGACATCATCATGGGCATATATATGGATCTGGCAGCGGAGCTTCCTTTGGACAAGGAAGTAAATATCGATGATATTTTATTGGTATATTTGGATTTTTAATAGTATTGATATCATATTTCTAGAAATTTTATCTTTGATATATCTGTCGAAACATATATTTAGTTTCGAATGGACCCAAATAGGTTAGATAGTTTTGAGTTTTGATGATGGTTTGGTGTTTTGATTGATATTATTTTGAAAGCTTTTTTGCATGTATTTTTTGGTTGGAGAGTTTGTGAGAGGATATGGTTATGGTAGGTTTTTGTTGTAATAATAGGACAATCTAGACAAGTAAAATAGTTATTGTTATCCTGAAAAATCCGTCGGGATTTTCCCGGGACAATCTGGACCGCGTCGTAGTGTGCGCCACGGCTGGTCCGGACCGAGTAGGGGATGGATCCTCTCCTCTCGGGGTCGATACCGGAGGGGGCCCTTGGTCCGGTTGCCAGAGACTAGTACAATACAGTAGGACCGGTCCTACAAGGAGGGATGAGGTTGAGATAGTGTATTTAGGAGATATGGGGAGTGTGACCGGGGTGGTTTGCTACAGTATGAGGAGACTTTTTATTATTTAGTAACGGGGTGTATTACAAACTGCTCCGCCTGCTATGGCGAGCTATTACAACAAAGGGGAAGAACATGGCTGCTAAGTACATTATCCTGTATGGGAGTTGGAACTCGGAGTAACTTATCGCTAGGTGTGGTGACGTAACGGAGCTTGAATTAGGCGGGGCAGTAGCCAAGTAGATCACACATAGGAGCTTGGGTCAGGCAAGGTAGTAGCCAAGTAGGATGGTCTCATAGGAGCTTGATTTAGGCGAGGTAATAGCCTAGTAGGTCACACATATGAGCTTGGTTTAGGCGAGGTAGTAGCCAAGTAGAAGTCTAGGTTTTTAGGTGCCAACCCCTCATTCTTAGAATGTAGGGGTATTTATAGTGTCTTTGGCAAGGGGGTAGGTGGGAGTAGCTCATTTAGGTGGGAATCCCCGATCCCATCTTAACCGTTCCCTCCTGCCAACGATCACAATAATAAGGAATCGAGGGTTAGGATCGTGCCACCGGGTTCTTCCTTTGCTGAGGCCTTGGCTTTGGTAGGTGGGAGCCCTAGTCCCTAGGGCGAAACTGGCGGGGTTGATCCTAGCCTTTACTTTTGAGCAGGGCCGTGGTGGTCACACGCCTTTGAGGGCCTTGATCGTTCCACCTAGGCCTTAGACCTACATAGGCGTTTCTGTAGGGCTGATGTGGCGAACATGTGGTGTTTTCAGTGGTTTTGATTGGTTGGACCGGGTCGTTGAAGCAGTGGAAGGTCGTTATCAAAATTTGGCCTGACAAGGGACAGTGTCAGCGCCTGTCCCGTTGCACACTGTCAGGCACCCTCCTCCACCATTTCCTTATTCGTGCTTGTTGGGTTCCTGTGAATATTTTGCTGGGGAATCACAGAATCCCCTTTCATGTATGAGATAGTTGACCTCCAACTAGGGCTGAGATGGAGGGATGTTCAACCGTTGATGCAATGTGGCCAGCAGACAATCCCGACCGTCGGTTGCTTATCTTTCCCCACTTGTGCTTGCTGCCTCACATTAATGGGCTAGTGCTGAAGCTTTGCAGGTCGTCCCCAGTCCTTCCTTTATCCCATGTGAGCTAGGGTGAGGGCTGGCGTCAGCCGTTGAAAGGGTCGTGGCTTTTTGGTTGCTACGACCGACGTCAGCCCTTTAGAGCGAGGGGTTGTTAGAGCGTTCCAATGAACTCTTCTCTAGCGGGTCGTTCCAGATGTAGGAGTGGGTTATGCATGACTAGGCAAGTGCTGCTTAGAATGGTCCTTAGCCGGGTTGCTGGTTGGGAGCGGGTCCTCTATTGGACCAGGTCCTTCCTCTTACTAGGCGCTCTATGGGAGCCGGGCCCTCGAAGGACCGTGTCAGGGAGGCGGGATCCTTGGTGGACTAGGTCCCCTTTCTTAATAGGCGTTCTTGGGGGAATCCGGTTCCTTGATGAGCCGCACTCAGACCCGGCGTGCCAGGGAGGGAGGCGCGGTACGTGGTGGACCGAGTCTTTCTCCTCATTAGGAGCTTTAGAGCGATCAGGGATGTTTCCGCGGTGGGTACTAGAGAGTGATGAGGCTCTTTAATGGGGAAAGCTTTTCCTTAAATTAATTGCCTATTTTCCCGGTTAACAGTTATTAATTAGTAGTTTGCTTAGATTAAGACATTCAACACTTTGTGTATCTGTATCTCTTAAAATAGTATTCAAATTTACTAATAAGAATGGACTTTAGTGTGTTTATTTTGTATTGTATTATTTTTTAATGATTAAAACCCAACTGATACTACTTTGTCTAAATCTGATGTCCAAATTTAGAGCCTATGTGACATCACTAAAAACCATTCATTTTAATCATGCAATTATAATAAAAATAAATCAATGATGCCACATCATTTGGGCTCCAAATTTGGACAAAATAGTATTATTGTTAAAACCCTATTCCATGTTCGAGAATGAGATTATTTATCGTGGATGTTAGTTTGTTGAATGTATTTAACAATTAAGAAAAATTAAATGTATAACTATAATAAAATATTCAGATACATTTTAGTTACATGTTCATTGACATGCTTTCGGTAATTCTAAAATAATACAAATGAATGAAACGTGCGGGACTGCGGGTAGTTCACCCCGATTTTAACCTTGCAAGAGCACGGATTGTTCGACTAGTATAGTGATAGACAAGGGATCGTTCCCACAAAGAGGTGCGAGTAAAATCTCAAATCTTGTTCTAGCTATACTCAACTAATGTTACTACTAACCAAATGGTCAAATATAGATGCAAGCAATGTTAACTAAGTCAACTACAATTAGGATAGTTAACTATAACAAAGTAAACTACTCTAATTAATTAAGAATCTAATGGAGAAAAAACTAACACAAGAAGGATTGAATGTATAAGATAGGAAATTAAGGGTTGGTGAATCCATGTAGTATTCATGCAACAAACCAATTCATCACTTAATCACAATTTGGGCACAAACATTTTTTTAATTTAGGGCTAGATCTATTGGTATATTCAATTCAAAACAGAATCTCTCCAATGACTATCACCCAAGGTCATAGAATGACAACAATTAGAGGATTCAATCAACCAAGAACATAAGAACCAGTTTAACTAACAAGGTCATGCAATCATTAAGCAAATTCTCTTCAATTGAGTTACTAAGTGAAAACCCATGCATCGTTGTTCGTAATACATGCAATTCCACTACTCATATAACCTCAATCATAATTGCATGTCAAATAATAGGCATTTATCAACATGAATTCATGAAATTAGACACTTTCCACACTTTACAAGCCCAAGAATGATATATAAATTAGGACCAAGTGATTACAAGGTAAATTACATGTTTACATACATAAATCCCCCAACAATGGGGGATTAGCTCTAGACTTGGTCAAGTGCTTCCTCTTTAATGTCTTCTCTACATGCAAGCTTGAAATGTTGAAATTCTCTTAACCACTTATAGTGTAAAGTATACCTAGAGGGGGTGAATATATATATGCTCAAATTCTATCACCTTTTTTTTTTCACCCAACCAATTTATGCACACTTAGAGTATTTAACAAGTAGATTGTTTTAACAAGTCAAAGTGGATTCGATTAGGCAAGAGTTAAAACAATACAAGTTAAAGTAAGTAAAGAAACTAAAATACGAAAATCAACTCTAGAGATTTTTACGTGGTAAAACCTCAAATTGAGGAAACATCCATGGGTTGATTCCATAACCATCGGCAACACCATCTTTCATTAGTTGGATAAAAGTACACTCTTAAAAGCGATCAAATCACATGAAACACTCTCTATTGAATATCCCTTCTATGGTACCCTCGGGCCTTTTACTAATGAAAAACTTGCCACAACTTTCTATCCGAGCCACATCACATGCCTCTAGAAAGTTACTCCATAACTAAGACTATCTAAAAGTCTCTAGGAAGATTTTCGCTCGACTATCTGGATTCTCACAATCCTAGCCAAGTCTTCTTACTCAACTACGAGACACATCTCATGTCCCTAGTCAAGAATTCTTGCTCAATATTGAAGAATCACACTCCAACAAGAGACTTCCACCTATTGCAAGGCAAATGATCTAAGTGTAGTGAAAATGATGCAAACACATGCAACATAGAATATATAATCAATGTATTCTATGGAAACTAGAAATAATCATGTAAGATTGCAAATCAAAGTATTCTAATTTTAGAACATGCAACTTAAAACCTAGAAATCAACATTCAAGAACAAATCACAAAGTATTTTAGATTCAAGTTCATACTCAACAAAATTAGCTAAGATCATATTCAATCAAAAAAACACAAGCTAATTTCAAAATCATTCAAACAAGCCTAAGAATAGAATCAAAAGCATTCCAAATGTTTTTTCTTAATCAAATAAGAAGATCCATCAAGTTGATCATAAGAAAAAATGTAGAGAAGATGATTCACTTACAAAATAACGAACACACGAATGAAGATCAGATCACTGCGAAAAATATGAACATAATTTCACTTTGAAAATGCTTGGGGCTTGTTCCTCTCTTCAAGACCAACAATTTTGGCTTTTGAATTTCTAAAATCGGAGTTGACTTGAGAGAGAGATATGACCAAAACAAAAATTGAAAAGTTGTGAAATTTTTTGCACGAAATTTCAATTTAAAGGGAGGGAAATGACATGGAGAGGTGACCAACTCTGGTGGCCAAAACCACCACACCACATCAGCTCCCCGTGGATGACAGTAACAGCACCAATACCCTCATCAACCATCTTCTTCAGCAAATTGAAAAGATCTTCTTCTTCTTCTTCTTCTTCTTCTTCTTCTTCTTCTTTTTGTGTAATTGTGTGTGTTGTGCTAATAAGCGTTTGAACATACATATATGGATTATAGAGCTCATGGTTTTTTTATCTTGAACAATCAACTTACCTTTTTTGAAAACTCTAAATTTAGCAGTCTCTCCATTTAGTAATTAGTATTATTGATATACTAGACATCAGTAACCAGTAGAACCAATCAATATTCAATGCATGCACTGGGCCATGCACTGGGCCATGCACTGGGGCACTGGGCACATAGAGCCCTTCAATATACAACTAATGAAAAACTGAATTTTTTTTTTTTTTCATTTTATGTGTTATCTAATATTAACATCAGATGTTAGGTTGTTTAACATATTTAATCTCAGATTTATAAGATTAAAGATGTTAAACAACCTAACATATTTAATCTTTAATCTTTATTTATTCTTTGAATTATTTTATTAAATAAATCTATCTATTTTTTACATTTTATTTTATTAGACTAAAATAATAAATAAGATAAACAAATTACAATTAAAAATACATAAGTTAAATTGTTAAAATAATATTATAACAAATAAATTTAATACTTTAAACTTTAAAAATAAAACTTAAACCTTTAATAAATAAATAAATGAAATTGGGACTGGTTTGTCAAGGTCGGTCCGCTAGGACGGCACGCCGAACAGCACTACACGGCCCATTGGAAAAGGACATCTAACAGAGTCTGTGATTGTGAAAAAAGACTAAATTAAGATAATCAAAGCCAAAATAAATTAAGAAACAATAAAACTTTACCTATCTTTCCACATGGTTTATAATTAAATGGACGATAAGGATTAAAACAAAAAACAAAAAAAAAACCAAAATGAAACAAAAAAGTGACTATTCAATTGTTTTGTTCGATGGGTCATCTGCAACTACATTTCAATTACGATTAAGAAAATCATGAACCAACCTAACATCAGATTTAGATTTATAGGAGAAAGAGCCATTACAGTGTTTGACCACATTTAAGATAGAATATATATGTTGGTAACACTTACCAAACTATAGAATAAAAACAATCAAGATAGATATAGAATCCATTTTATATATACAAACTTTATTTATTACATTAACATATATCAAATCTCAATTCTCTAATGAGAAGAGACATTTTAATTTTATACATGCTTCATTTTATGACTAACCAGCCAGAAAGAACAATATTATTGCTCCAATGGCTAGGAAAAAGATCAGCAGTGAAATTAGAAGAGACCCCAATGGACCTGGAATTGCCAGTGGCCCCAGCATCAGTATTGCATCAACCAAGAGGTGCATCAACCAAGAGGTACATCATGACAATAACAGCATCAATACCCTTATTAGGGATGGGTGTTTCCCCATGTGGGACTATCCCCCACGGGCCCCCATGGGGTTTTGGGGGAAAATTTTGCCCCCAAATGGATTTTGGGTTTAGGGGTGGGGGCGAGGGCGGGGGCGGGGGCGGGGGCAAACTTTGCCCCCAAATATATTTTGGGGGAGGTGGTGGGGTTACCTCCCCTCAAACCCAAAACCCCATTTCCCCTAAATATATATATATATATATATATATACAGTCTTTCTATTATCAGTTCGAACTGACAAAAGTTATATCAGTTCCTTGTATGTGGGCCACTGGATTTAAATACTTTGACTGACAAGTGCATACAGCCAAGTCAGAGTATTTAAATCCAGTGGCCCACATGCAAGGAACTGATATAACTTTTGTCAGTTCGAATTGATAATAGAATTTCTGTATATATATAATTGTAACATTTAAAAAAAAATTATAAATTATAATATTAACATTAACATGAGTCACTGGATAGTGGTTATAATATTAACATTGTATTTTGCGATTATTTTGTATTGTATTTTTGATTTTGTATTATATTTTTATTACTTTTTGGATTAAATATTTTAATAGTGTCAAATTAAAGATTGGAATGTCCGGATTCCAAATTTTGGATTCTGATTTTTGGATTCTGATTTTTGGATTGAAAATTGAAAATTTAGAATTGAAATTGCAAAGAAATGGGGGAAATGAGTTTTGGGGGTGGGGGTGGGGGAGGGGGGACCTGCCCCTAAAACGCCCCCACCCCCAATCCCCCCAAATGGGTTTTGGGGGAGGTGGTGGGGAGAGGTTTGAGGAATAGGGGTGGTGGTACCCTCCCCCGCCCCATTGGGCCCCCACGCCCTTCCCTAACCCTCATTAGCCATTTTCTTCAGCAAATTGAAAAGCTCTTCTTCTTCCTTTTTTGTGTAATTATGAGTGTTGTGCTAATAAACGTTTGAAAATACATAGGGATTATAAAGTTCATGGTCTTTTTATCGTGAACAATCAACATACCTTTTTTGAAACCTCTAAATTTAGCATTCTCTCCATTTAGTAATTAGTATTGTTGATATTCTAGACATCCGTAACCAGTAGAACCAATCAATACTCAATGCTTGCACTAGAGCACTAGGCACATAGAGCCCTTCAATAAGCAACTAATGAAAAACTTAGAATTTTTTTTTTTTCTGTTTTATTTGTTATCAAATATTAACATCAAGTTGTTTAACATCTTTAATCTTACATTTATAAGATTAAAAATGTTAAACAACCTAACATCTTTAATCCTAAATCTTTATTTATTCTGTGAATTATTTAATTAAATAAATCTATTTATTTTTTACATTTTATTTTATTAGTCTAAAATAATAAATAAAATAAACAAATTACAATTAAAAATACATAAGTTAAATTGTTAAAATAATATTATAACAAATAAATTTAATAAATTTAATAAATTTAATTTAAATCTTAAATTAAAAAAAAAATTGTGTGTGTGTATATATATATATATATATATATATATACACATAGAATTGGGGTCGGCCTGTTAAGGCCCGCCAAGAGGGATCGTCGGACAATGGGTCGTGCCGTGCCCCCATTTTCATTAACGTGTTGTGCCCAGTGATGAGCCGTCATTGGTACTCAATAAAATGATATTTTAAAATGTGTTCGTGTTGAAAACCGATTTCACCACTTAGATGTAAAATTAGTAAAGTGATTCGTTCCATAGGGAATTAGAGTTATTATTGAATAAATTAACAATTCCTATATGCGATAAAATAAATCATAAGCAATAGATGGTTGAATGGTTTGTCAAGCCATCAAACATACATGTAAAATAAACTTAATAAACCTAATAAAATAAGATAGAAATCTAGATAAGAGATATATGGGATAAACAATTAAGGGAATTGCTAGGGAATTAATGGGATTACAATTGGATTACGGGAAGTGCTTCTCAAGCTACCTTAGTGAACCAATCTCACAAATGTTAACCAATTGATTTCTAGATTGTGTTTAGACCATTACTATGAACCCTAAATAACTTTCCACCGCAATGCTGATCGGGGTATAAAAGTACCTATTTTATACCCCCTATTTCCTATTACTTTGTGCTTGTTTCTTGGGTAAAACCGGGTATTTAATGGATTAAATAAGTGTTTCAGGTAAATAGGGAAGTTCAGGGGCATTGTTATCATTTTGGACAAATCAGGGGCTAAAGTGCAATATTCGGGACTTTATTGAAGATTCTGTGAATAAGGAAGAGATCAGGGTTATAAAACTGTAAAATGCTAGCCAAAGCATAGCGCAGCTGCCACGTCACACGTGAAACGGCGTCGTTTTAGGCTGAGCGCGTCAGCATGACGCATGGCTGATGTCAGGTCATCTTCCTCTGTAAGGATTCTCATATATTGATTGGTTTATTTCGTGGACAAACCACATATTGGGGTTGAAAATGTAAGGGTAGTTTAGGTGAGTGAGGTTCAAGTTCAAAGGCCCTTTCAAGACCTCAAGGGACAAGCACGCCAAAGGTATAATCTCTAGTGCTTAGTTCTTTCTTAGAAGAGATTTAGTTAGCACACACACACTTAGCATACTTGATCTTGTGTGCATACTCTTCATATGTCACTTTACGCACTAGCACTTTGTTTGATATCTTGTTGTGTGTATATGTGCTTAGTAACTCGTTTCCCGATATTGTTCGGAAACGTCCGTGCTTGCACTAATGAGTGCTTGGTTTCGCGCGAAGACCGTCCCCGGAGAAGCCCTTGGCTTCTCCTTGGTTTTCACCTCTGTTGGTGATCGGCGGTTATGATCGGCGGCCTGGTAGCCGAATGAAACCGCCGTTTACATCCAGAAGTGTCTGGAGCAATTCGGTGGTCAAGATCGGCGGTCATGACCGCCGTTCATACCTGATCGATTTAATCTCTCGGGTTTGATTCGGCGGCTGGATCGGCGGTCATGAAACCACCGAATGAAACCGCCGTTGTTCCCCTGTTCTTCTCGGGTTCAATTCGGCGGTTATGATCGGCGGCCTGGCCACCGATTGAAACTGTCGATCGGTGCGTTTCAAGGGCAAACTTGTCTTTTCACATGCCCAATTCTTGATGTCTATAAATATTTTACTTTCTCATTCTCTAAAAAATTTCTTAGAGCAATTAGAACCCTAAAGTTAAAAGAGAGATTTTTGAGAAAAAATTAAATCAAGAACTCGCCTTTAAACACTCAAATTAAATCATTTTTGCATCAAAGTTCATCTTGCATTCATCTATGATTGGGTTTGCATCATCACAACATGCTTGGTAAGATTTTGATTAATTTCATCTTATTTTAGTATTTTACTATCAAGCATATTCTCTTTTTAATTACTTGTATGTTTTTGATCATATGATAAATACAAGATTAGAGAATTAATTGTGATGAATTCATTGAGTGTTGTTTTGTGATAGCTAATTAGGTTTTTGATTAATCTTGATTAGCTAAGCTATTTTGACATGTCATCTAGCTATTGATATCTAGGATTGAATTAATTGCATATTATTATTCTAGGTAAGCATTTAGAGTAACCTAGCTCTAAATTGCATTTTGAGTATTTTACATATTCACATAGGTTGCATAATCTCTTCATAGAGAATTAAGTATTGAGGCTAAGGTTGCTTAGGCCTCAAGCAATTAGGACTAGAGCCACTTTTAAATGCCCGAGAAGTAGAAGTGGGGGGGTTATTGACCGAAGTGTTAGACGAGGTCTACATAGGTTGTAAACTCCATTTCGATTAGTGGATTTCGAGGTCCGAGTGTGGCGCACTAAACAGCCCATGGTTTTTTCCCAGTGGTTGGGTTTCCACGTATACATCAAGTGTTATTTAAATTCCGCACTATATTACACTTGCTTGTATTTTTTACTAGTAGGGGTATTTTCGTAAAATTGACTTGCATGCGAAAATTGGGTAATAATAGTTCAAATCTATTCACCCCCCCCCCCCCCCCCCCCCGCTCTAGATATATATATTGAACACACCGAACGTTATTGTATTACTTTCATCCTCCCTCAGCCGACCTGACCCGGATGTTTTCGACCGTTTTCCAGCAGTTTTTTCGGCTTTCTTCGCCCAGATTGGTAGCCCATCTCCTCCCGGTCACGATGGACCCACTTTTAAGCCTCCATGCAAACATTTTCCATCTCCTCCAAGTCCTCCAAACTCCATAGCCAAACCAAGCTTCAAGCTCACTTCCAGCGGGTTCTTTCACGCGCAAAGTCGTCCAAACTCGTTGAGTCTTCGCAGTTTCATGCCGACGGAACATTCCCGTGGTCCAAAAGGCAACAACTTGTGGCTAAATTTCATAAATTCCCGCGAGTGTCACCAGCGAGCACAAACCCGTGAGATAGGGGATCCAAACCCGCAAGCTCGACCGACTTAGAGGTTATTTACGTCCAAACCTTGCCCAAATCATTCCCTCTATAAATATACCTCTTTTGCGAACTTAAACACAATCCCTAATATCCAAACAATAACACAATAACCTAAAATATCTTAGTATAGCTTAGAAATATCCTAGAACAGCATACAATAGCTTAGAAGTCACCAAGAGCAAGGAGAAGCTAACTTGAAGACCACTCCAATACCTTGGGTTGTCTTCTTTCTCTCTTTTACTTGTTTTAGCTTATTGTTGTATGTGGGACTACATGTTTATGTTGGGATTTTGGTGATATTGTAATAATATTCATATTTTGATTGATGTGTTTATTTGCTTGAGCTTAAGTTATACATGTTGATTTAATTAACCATTGATTAACATGTAATGGATTTAGACTCATTGAGGCCTCAATATCATGCATGAATGACTATTTATGTATGCATCTTTATCCTAGGTTGGTGAGCTTATTTGCCATCAACTAGGAATTGGATTAATTGCATGATCATCATTTCCTAGCATTTCCATTCCCATACCACCTCACTCTCATTATCACCCTTGCATGACCATGCATTGGTGGTAATTAGTGTAGCTAATTAGTGTTAACTTAGTTGTAGTTAATTAAAGCCTTCTTACTGTAATTTAGTTATTAGCTAGTGTAATTGTCTTGCCACCATCCTCCCTTTACTTTCATGCTCATGTAATTAGTGTATAGAGTGTAAATAATCTAAGACCAAGAACTAGCTTAACTGTACCATACCTCCTTGTGGGAACGAATCGTACTTGCTGCTACGCGATCGTAACAATCCGTGCACTTACGGATAAACTCGCACGTCCTATCCTTTACTGTAGTCTATAGAACTACCGCGTTCGCATGGGCGCGATCAAGTCTAACCGATTAAGGAGAGAGGGTCATGGCGGGATCGGTTGGTTACAATTAACGGTTTAGATAATCGCGGTTGATATACCCTCCGACGATCTATCCTACTCATTATGTTCTCAATCCATCAAGGTTGTCAATTCAATCAAGATTATATAACAAATTGTCTTAAGCAAGAGTATAATCAACTAGTGGATATACATGTTAATCATATAATGCATAGAATCTAATTATAAAATGAATAGAACACAAATAGAGATTAAATATATTAAAGCTTAAGCAAAACCCAATCCAAATGTTCTCACATAAAAACCCTAGAAAATGGGGTTTAATTACATATATTACAATCAAAGGGAAGGCAAGTAAAAGATTAGGAAATCACCCTTGGGTCTCCTTTTGTAAGCTAGATTCTTTCCTTGCATTTGATGCTCCTTGTGCAAAGAGTGGATGATGAGGATGTGTCTAGATAGGTGGAGTCTAATGAGAAGTGGCTAAGGAGATATGTGGAGAAGATGGGAAGAAAGGAATGATTTGGGGAAGGTAATCTAGATGTTTAGCTTAAGTAGAAGAGAAGTTGAGGGATTAGGAATGGTAGAAAAGGAGGTTTCTTAGTTGTCAAGAATTGCCAAGAGTCGTTTAAAAGAGGAAAATAGTGATGAATTTATAGGATTTTCAATTTAGGTCTCAGGTGGTAAATTACCAAAAACACCCCTCCTACATGGCAAATTACCATTTAGTCCAAAAGAAGGGGTCATTATGTAATTTGCCCCACCAATCAAAGTTGAACAGAGAGGAGGTCGCTCTTTGGCGTTCATGGCAACACTGGGGCGATGCAAATGGCGATACAATCTGGAACCAAAACAACTCCCTGTCGCCACGGCGACATTGAGAGGGAAATGGCGGTAATTTTCAGGGCATTGTCGCCATTTTGGAGTGGTGGCGACAATAATGGCGACATAGGGAGATTTGGGGAGCTTGGATTCCGACGATTTGGGCGGTTGGAAAGATTACGACCGGTGAGCCGGTGACTTGGCTGTTGATGTGGGGCCGGTTTCGATCGGCGGTAGGTCGAGGAAGGTGGTCGTCGGCAAGCTAGGGTTTAGGATGAAAGCCATGGTTGTCACGCGTGGAAGGAGGAAGAAGAAGAAAGGTTGACGACATAGGTGCATTCGGCAATAGGCTGGGGTGCAAACAACCTCTTCTCTTTTTGTCTTCACTGGGGGCGTTTAGAAGCAGACTGGGGTGCGTTTAGAGGCCTAAGACTGCCTCTTAAATGCACCGTTTCATTAAAGTGCCTTTGCTTAGGGTGTGCACAGAATTGGGTCGGGGTGCAATCAAAGGCCCAACCCCATCAATAAAATGCACTGTTTCACTTGTCCTGCGTGGAGCCTTTCATGCTTTGCTTGGAAAATTACAATCCAGACCCCTGATCTCCTACTTGTTTACGATAACTTCAAACCTTCTTCAGATTTTACACTTTTGCCCTTACTTCTCCAAAATTACTTCAATGCCCCTAAACTCTGTAAATACCTGAAAACACTTAATTTACACCATTAAAACACGGGATAATGCCCAAGAATCAAGCATAAAGAGAAGGAAGTGAGGGCCAAAATCGTATCAATTTTGGTCCGATCAAATACCCCCAAACCTATCTTTTGCTCGTCCTCGAGCAAAACAAACATAAGCACTCATGGGCATATGTCTAAATATCATTCAATCAGTAATTAAGTACCAACTCTTTGAAAAAGACCCAAAAGTCAGAATTCGACTTGCAAAACCAAAAGTGAAGAGATTTTACCAACGTTGTGCTCATTAGGAAAAATATACATGTAAGATATGCTAAATGAAGATTAAAGTCATACCACTCTAATTACACATTGCACGCAATGTGATCCTATATTCAAGATGCTAAAGCTTCAAAACTAGAGTGCCATTAGGAAAATAATGTAATTTGCCTCGACATCTAATCCTCACCGGATTCTCTCATTTTCGTACAAATTCCTAGGCTTCACTCATCGTTCATATGCAATATGAGTTTATGCTCAAGATATCAAATATAATTGCACATGATCATTTAAAAACACAATTTCTGAAATTTTGTCTCATGAATGGAATTGAAAACCATGAACCGGAAAGAACATGCATCAACCAAAATTTCCAAAGTGGACATCCCTAAAGATCAAATAGGTCTTTCATTTGGTTGTAATGAGGCCTAAGGTGAGTGGTGAGTCAATAAATGGGAAGAATTGATATCAAACACCCAATGGTCACACTAAGGCATACATTCTAAATTAAGCACAACTTGCTCATTACAACTTGCATAATCCACACTTTGGCGTCCAGGCTTACAATTTACTTTGTGCATTTTTCTACTCTTAATTTTCATTGAGTAACCCATTTAATTCCACATAATTGATCTAGGCACTTAGTGCCTCATTTATCTTTTCTTTTCTTTCTCTTGCATTGCTTTTCTTTGCTTGTCTTTTCTTTTCTTTTCAAGCATTGCATTTCATCTTTTCAATGTATTTGCACATACATATTTGCCTAGGTACACGCCTTACATTTTCATACTCCTCAAAGCTTACATTCAACCCCTAAGCCTTTACAAACCATTTGGTACAAGGTAAGCTAGTGTATAGGCTATATGGTTTATGTTGATGTGGTTCATGAATGAAAAGCTTAGTTATGTTTGGCTTTAAATTGGCAATGGAGCACACACATAGAGGGATTGGAAGTATTTATGCCAATTTGGTGGTTTTTCACATGCATTGCCTAAAATCATCTTTAAAAGTTTGTCTACAAAGTCAATTAAGGCATCCATAAGCAGTCCATATGTTCTATGGCAAACAACATTTAAGTGCGAATGAGACATTTTAAAAATATTTAACATGTGTGTTTGAATGAGTGTTTAAAGAGTGAAAACTTTCCCTCAAAATACGCTTTTTAAGGCCGTGTTTGTGAACCTCACGAGAAGTCTCCACTATTAATTTCTAACCTTCAAGCACAATTGAATATTCACTCTAACATCAAGAGAAAAGAACTAGCGCGCTTTGCTCAATGCAACCCTAAATGGCATGAAGTTAATCTAAACTAAGCACGGCAAAGATGCACAATTCCTTACTTGCACACACAAAGGAAAAATCTCAACAAGCAAAATTTGCTCAAGCATGGCATTATCACAAGATTTTTGAAAATTTTCAAAAATTTAGGTTCAAAAATATTTGCACACAAGAGACGGTGTTGCGCACACACCCCTAAACCTAAATTAGACATTGTCCTCAATGTCTTTGGGGCATATAAACCAATAAACGCGGCGCAACACACATCCTCAATCAAAGAGACAAAACACATCAATGTCCATTTTAAAAATTATCTCAAAATATTGAATCAAGTGGTTCAAGAATATCATATATGCTCATAATCAACTCAAGAGATATAGCAATATAAGTTCATCAAAAGTTATCATCACAATCTATGTGGACAAAATATGTGATCATTCAAGTCCTAAATCCATTATCACAAACAACTCACAACCTTATTCTAAACAAGAAATTAAAAAGCAAGAAATAAAACAAATTAAAACTAAGAAAGGAAAGAAATTGTACCTAGGTGGGTTGCCTCCCACCAAGCGCACGATTTAATGTCTAGGCAAGACGTGGCATGGTGCTCCCACATTTCGAACTCCAAAAATGTTGCTTCCTTAGGATAAGGCCCTCGCCCTTTTTATGAGCACTCTTGGCTTGCTCGTCCCTTCAAGACTCGCAAGTGGTCTTTGTTTCATCCCAAGAGATAAAGAACCTTGCTTGACGCACAAGCAACACAACATACTTCCTTAAGAAGCAATAGAAAATCTACACAAGCACTAAGCACATTAAAAAGTTTCGGCAAATAAAAATATATTCAATACATGCAATTGCCAATAAGAGCTTGGAACACCATTTATTAAAAAGAAACAAACTAAACTAATAAAGCATAAAAACAAAAAAAAAAATTCACAAAAATAATTTTTCTATATTATGTACTTGTGCTAGGGGTGTCATCAACTAAAGGAGGTTTTACCAAGTTTGGAAATTGGTTCTTTTTTGCAACCCAAACAAGTTGAGTTGATTTCTCATTTTCCTTTCTTTTGGGTCTAACTTGGTTAACCAAGTCTTTTCTTACCCAAATTTGCTTAACTCTAGGTGGCTTTTTCCTATTCCTAGACTTTCTCAATTTTTCATGCTTATGGAATTTAAAACAATGAGCTTTTAAGTGCCCTTTTTAAAAGCAAAAAATAGCAAGTAGGAGGATGGTTTAGAAAACTCCCTCTTGGTAGGTGACTATGAGGTCCATGGTGTTGTCTCGTGTGTAGTGCTTTGACCTCCTTCTCCACCTTGTCTAGATTGACTATGTAGTCACATTCTTTGACTTTGGCTACCTTGAGGGCTTCATCCTTCCTACCAAGTGCTTCCTTCGTTTCTTCCAAAGCTTTTGCTTTTCGCTCTACTTCCATAAGCAACTTCTTTGTCTTCCTTGCACATTCTTCTTCAAATTCTTCAAATAGCCTTGCAAGGTCTTCGAATTCCTTTGATGCGGAATTCCTCTCAACTTCAAGTCTCCCAACTCGTATTTCTAATTCCTTGTTCTTGTTGGAGACTTCTCCTACCTTCCTCTAAAAGGTAGCATTCTCTTCTTTGAGCAAGTTTACTTCAAGAGTGAGCTTCTTGTTTTCCATTTCAAGCTCTTTCACTTTCACCTTTCCTAAGGCCTCCTTTTCTTCTAACTCCTTCATCACGAGTTGTAACTTTCTCTACAATTCTTCCTTCCCTTAGGAGGTTTCCACTAACCTCTCTTGAAGCAAAGACAATGTTTCCTCAAATTTCGTGCATCGCTCTTGGGTATTCGGCGGTTCTTCCTCGACTTCCGCACCTTTCTCATAAACTTGTACAAGAGCGTGTACACGACTCCTTGTCCTCCCTTGCTTGGGATAGCCCGATTCTAGTGATTGATCTGGCCGACTAAAAACCACATGGTTGGTCATTTTCTTCTCATGTGCTTGTTGTGCGGATTGGAATAACTCCATGGTCTCTCGTTGAGAAGCTTGGATTCTCTCGCTCTCTCGAAAGTGATCCTCCATGAAATTTTTCCTCTCATCATCAATGGTGTTTGATTGGTATGATGAGAAGGAATCTTGGTTCATCCACCAATCCATATTAAAGCTATTCCCATGAGTCTCATAGCTCGGCCCTTGATAATTCGTGAAGAAATCCATAGAATGCTGAAACAAAAAGAAACAAAAACTACCAAAGAAGTAAAAAACAACTAAAAGACTAAAAACAACTAAAAGACTAAAAATTAATAAAAACCTACAAAGAAAAGTTAATTGATTCAACAATCGCTACAAACTCCCCGGCAGCGGCACCAATTTTGATGAGCCGTCGTTGGTACCCAACAAAATGATATTTTAAAATATGTTCGTGTTGAAAACTGATTTTACCACTTAAATGTAAAATTAGTAAAGTGATTCATTCCACAGGGAATTAGAGTTATTACTGAATAAATTAACAATTCCTATATGCGATAAAATAAATCATAAGCAATAGATGGTTGAATGGTTTGTCAAGCCATCAAACATACATGTAAAATAAACCTAATAAACCTAATAAAATAAGATAGAAATCTAGATAAGAGATATATGGGATAAACAATTAAGGGAATTGCTAGGGAATTAATGGGATTACAAGTGGATTATAGTGCTTCTCAAGCTACCTTAGTGAAGCAATCTCACAAATGTTAACCAATTGATTTCTAGATTGTGTTTAGACCATTACTATGAACCCTAAACAACTTCCCACCGCAATGCCTAACCGATTAAGGAGAGGGGGTCACGGCGAGATCGATTGGTTACAATTAACGGTTTAGATAATTGCGGTTGATATACCCTCCGACGATCTATCCTACTCACTATGTTCTCAATCCATCAAGGTTGTCAATCCAATCAAGATTATATAACAAATTTTCTTAAGCAAGAGTATAATCAACTAGTGGATATGTATGTCAATCATATAATGCATAGAATCTAGTTATAATATGAATAGAACACAGATAGAGATTAAATATATTAAAGCTTAAGCAAAACCCAATCCAAATGTTCTCACATAAAAACCCTAGAAAAGGGGGTTTAATTACATATATTATAATCAAAGGGAAGGCAAGTAAAAGATTAGAAAATCACCATTGGGTCTCCTTTTGTAAGCTTAATCCTTTCCTTGCCTTTGATGCTCTTTATGCAAAGAGTGGATGAAGAGGATGTGTCTAGATAGGTGGAATCTAATGGGAAGTGACTAAGGAGATATATGGAGAAGATGGGAAGAAAGGAATGATTTGGGGAAGGTAATCTAGATGTTTAGCTTATGTAGAAGAGAAGTGGAGGGATTATGAATGGTAGAAAGGAGGTTTCTTGGTTGTCAAGAATTGCCAAGAGTCGTTTAAAAGAGGAAAATAGTGATGAATTTATAGGATTTTCAATTTAAGTCTCGGGTGGTAAATTACCAAAAACACCCCTCTTACATGGTAAATTACCATTTAGTCCAAAAAAGGGGGCCATTATGTAATTTGCCCCACCAATCAAAGTTGAACAGAGAGGAGGTCGCTCTTTGGCGTTCATGGCGACACAATCTGGAACCAAAACAACTCCCTGTCGCCATGGCGACAATTTTCAGGGCATTGTCGCTATTTGGGAGTGGTGGTGACAGTAATGGCGACATAGGGAGATTTGGGGAGCTTGGATTTCGGCGATTTGGGCGGTCGGAAGGATTACGACCAGTGAGCCGATGACTTGGCCATTGATGTTGGGCCAGTTTCGGCTAGCGGTAGGTCGAGAAAGGTGGTCATCAACAAGCTAGGGTTTAGGATGGAAGCCATGGCTGTCATGCGTGGAAGGAGGAAGAAAAAGAAGAAAGGTTGAAGACATGGGTGCATTCAGCAATGAGCTGGGGTACAAACATCCTCTTCTCTTTTTGTCTTCACTGGGGGGCGTTTAGAAGCAGACTGGGGTTCGTTTAGAGGCCTAAGACTGCCTCTTAAATACACCGTTTCATTAAAGTGCCTTTAATTGGGGTGCGCACAGAACTGGCTACGGTGCAATCAGAGGCCCAACCCTATCAATAAAACACACCGTTTCACTTGTCCTGTGTGGAGCCTTTCATGCTTTGCTTGGAAAATTACAATTTGGTCCCCTGATCTCCTGCATATTTACGATAACTTCAAACCTTCTTCAGATTTTACACTTTTGCCCCTATTTCTCCAAAATTACTTCAATGCCCCTAAACTTTATAAACACCTGAAAACATTTAATTTACACCATTAAATCACGAGCTAATGCCTGAGAATCAAGCATAAAGAGAAGGAAGTGAGGGCCAAAATCGTACCAATTTTGGTCCGATCACCCGACACGGCTCAAAACCTTAATGTGCTGGCACAGCATGGCCCGTTTAGCCGGCCGGGTTTTAACGGGCCGTGCCGGCACGTTTTGATAGCATTAGAGGCAATCATGTGATACTGAAATCTACATAAGTAAATAAAATTCAATTATTTATCTATATTTATTTTATCCGACTTACACATACACACTTTTCATTAAATAAATAAATAATTCATCATTTCATATTTTCATCTACTTTTTTCTTATTTTCTTACATCTTTATTCTTCAATCTTTATTTATTCTTTGAATTATTTTATTAAAAAAATCTATCTTTTTTTTTAATATTTTACTTTATTACACTAAAATAATAAATAAGATAAAAAAAATTACAACCAAAAATACATAAGTTAAATTGTTAAAATAATTTTATAACAAATAAATTTAATACTTTAAAAATTAAATCTTAAATTTTAAAAATAAAACTTAAAACTTTAATAATAATAAAAAAAAAATTGAAATTGGGACCGGTTTGTTATGGTCCGCCAGGTCGGCACGCCGAACGACACTACACGGCACGCCAACACGGCCTGTTGGAAAAGGACATCCAATAGAGTCTGTGATTGTGAAAAATGACTAAATTAAGATAATAAAAGCCAAAATAAATTAAGAAACAAGAAAACTTTATCTATCTTTCCACATGGTTTATAATCAAATGGACGACATGGATTAAAAAAACAATAAACCAAAATGAAACCAAAAAGTGACTTTTCTGCCGTTCTGTTCCATGGGCCATCTGTAACTACATTTCAATTACGATGAACAAAATCATGAAACAACCTAACATCAAATTTAGATTTATAAGAGAGAGAGCCATTACACAGTTTGACCACATTGAAGATGTAGGGAAAAATCACGTGCACGCAGCGGAAGCGAGACTAAAATAGAGTTTAGTATAGTTTAAAATTTTTCCATAATCTGAACCTTAACCCTCTAATTAATTAACATATAATACTAAAGATATCATACCTTTGTCGCGTGATCCGATTGACATTGCGTCGATGGTAATCCGCAAGATCTTCCAATCTAATCACGAACGTGAATCACCTAGGAGCGTGGTCTCTCTTCTCTTTGAATTGTGTACCTAGGGGTGGATTAACAAAACTTTTTCTTTTTCGTTAGTCACAACAAGTTCCAAGAGACAACAAAGAATATTCCGGTTACTTTTGAATTCACAATCTTTAGATTGAAACTCACGTGAACCTTATTCGAAATTGTGCACAAAACCTTTTGATGTAAAAGTAACTAGTGCACTATCGAAATAAGAATAAACTTTTCTCTCTATTCCTCTTGGCCGAAAATCACACTAGTCTAAGAGTTGGATTCTGTTATTCTCTAGGAAAAGAAAAAACTCTCAAGTCCAAGACCTTAGGATTTGCCGAATTCTTTTTCAAAGAATATATATATATTATGGCCGAAAGTCACAAGCCAAATAATATATATTTTTCAATATATATATCACCAATTCTGCATAATGTATAATGTATATATAAGTCAATATATATTATATACGATTCTGCATCCTTTTAATTCTGCATGCTGTTAATATATATATATTCCGCATGCTTTATAAATATATCTATATATATATATCCAGCTAATTACCATATATATTTCATATATATCTATATATTGAGGCCAAAATCCTTTACCATGTAGGATTTATGTCTTTTGACTTAAATCATAACCCTAGATAGATTTCCTTAGAATTCCAAACCCTAATCCAACTCTTTAGTGTATTTGTGACTATATAAAAGACTTCCTTATTTGATTAGATAAATAAATCCCTTATTTATCTACTTACCAAATAAAGTCTTTTATTTTATTTATACTACCATAATAGTATACTACTAAGAAACATATTTTCTAGTCATAAAAAGATTTTGATTTTTAATTAAATAATTAACTAATAAATTAATTAATTTCCATTTAATCAAGCAATAAAATAAAATAATGTTTTAGACTATTATTCTAGTCTTGCCGCCCAAACTATATACATTGGCCTAATATTATTTTCTTATTTTATTTAATCCATTAGACTTTAATTAAAAAGCCCACATGTGAACCAAACTCATTCTTACTAAAAGAAATAAGCCCACATGCCTTTCATTAATATATTAATATAATTGATCAGCCAATTAAATAAATAATGTGTAAATTATATTCTTAATATATTAAATACAATTCTAGATAGACCCATAAATTGGTTCAGTAGAATATATCAAGTGATCCATGCAAATCCATGCAAGTCCGTGTGGCGGGGCTATCTAAATTTAAGCTTTAATAGACATAACTTAATCACAATCAACAAATGATTCACTTAGATCCGATCTATTAATTTTAACTCATTCCACTAAAGAGCTAAAATTGAACTCTTAAATAAAGATAGAATAAGTAAATATTTCTCATTCGTACCCTAGACAATCTTATTGGAGATGGTGTATCCTCGTAAAGAATATTAGTAATCGCCAAGAGCTCATAGACCGCCTATAGCTCTCTAAGTTACCATATTTACTCATATGACCACATTTTGAACTTAGATATTTTGACTTGTCCAGAAGCCATGTTTCAATAGACTCTATCGAAAACTTAACGTTAAGATTCAATATCCAATACCTCAAAACATTCATATGATGATATTCTACTCTCATTTAATAAATGGAGCCACGATGTCCATATCTATAAATGAAGTCCTCTATTGATTAACAAATGAATATCACCAAACTATCAAGGATAGACTATGCTATATAATCGTACTCATTGATAACTCAAATGATATCACTTGCAACCATAAGTCCATCATTTATCTCAGGATTAAGATAGACTCTCTGATTGTCCTGATAATGAAAACATTATTATCTATTGACGGTTCTAGATAAAGTATTTCATTGTGATCCAGTTCAATGCACTCAGTGCACTAGATTCTTTTACTCGAAGACCCTCCGATGATTTTAGACTCATCATAACACATTTGATCCCACTCAAATGCTAGTAAAAGAATTCTACAACTTTAACAAGATAAAGGTGCCCAACCTTTAACTTAAGTTGTGAACATTATTTAAGACTAACTAAAGAATTGTGTCTACCTCATACATATCTAGATGTACGAACAATTCTTCTTTTCTCATAGTCTTTTGACCTTATGATTATTTACTTTTGACAATTATAATATTCAATCTATAAATGCTATAAGATTTGTTTAAATCAGAAATCACTTTATTAATATGAAAAGACTGTCAAAAACAATATTACACTCTTGCTATTGAGCATAATCCTAACAAAAGATAGAATATATATGTTGGTAATACTTACCAAACTATAAAATAAAAACAATCAAGATAGATATAGAATCCATTTTATATATACTAACTTTATTTATTACATTAACATATATCAAATCTCAATTCTCTAATGAGACAAGACATTTTATTTTTATACATGCTTCATTTTATGACTAACCAGCCAGAAAGAACAATATTATTGCTCTGATGGCTAGGAAAAAGACCAGCAGTGAAATTGGAAGAGACCTCAATGGACCTAGAATTGCCAATGGCCCCAACATCATGATTACAGCAACCAAGAGGACCATCTTGATAGTAACAGCACCAATACCTTCATTAGCCATCTTCTTCAGCAAATTGAAAAGCTCTTCTTCTTTCTCTTTTTATGTAATTGTGTGTATTGTGCTAATAAATGTTTGAAAATACATGTAGGGATTATAGAGTTCATGGTTTTTTTATCGTGAACAATTAACTTACCTTTTTTTAAAACTCTAAATTTAGCATTCTCTCCATTTAGTAATTAGTATTATTGATATTCTAGATATCAGTAACCAGTAGAGCCAATCAATATTCAATGCATGCACCAAGGCACTAGGCACATAGAGCCCTTCAATATTCAACTAGTGAAAAACTAAGATTTGTGTGTGTGTGTGTGTGTGTGTGTTATCTAATATTAACATCAGATGTTAGGTTGTTTACCATCCTTAATCTTAGATTTATAAGATTAAATATGTTAAGCAACCTAAAATCTTTAATCTTTAATCTTTATTTATTTTTTGAATTATTTTATTAAATAAATCTATCTATTTTTTACATTTTATTTTATTAGACTTAAATAATAAATAAGATAAACAAATTACAATTAAAAATACGTAAGTTAAAATTTTAAAATAATATTGTAAAAAATAAATTTAATTCTTTAAACTTTAAATCTTAAATTTTAAAAATAAAACTTAAAACTTTAATAAATAAATAAATTGAAATTGGAACCGGTTTGTTAAGGTCCGCCAAGACGGCATGCCAAATAGCACTACACGGCACGCTGACAAGGCCCATTGGAATATGACATTTAATAGAGTCTGTGATTGTGAAAAAAGACTAAATTAAGATAATCAAAGCCAAAATAAATTAAGAAACAATAAAACTTTATCTATCGTTCCACATGGTTTATAATTAAATGGTAGACCAGGATTAAAAAAAACAATAAACCAAAATGAATCCAAAAAGTTACCATTCAGCCGTTCTATTCCATGGGCCATCTGAAACTACATTTCAATTACGATCAACAAAATCTTGAACCAACCTAACATCAAATCAGAGGTGGCTCAAGAGTATCCGGGGCCTTAAATGAAAATTTAAAATGAGACTTTGAATGTGTTTAAAAAATATTAAATTAGACATGGCTAATATTAATTAAACATGTAAATTAGGTCGAGCCGGCCTAGACACTTTCCGATAAAAGCACGATTCCGCACAAATATAATACGGCACGACACGGCACAATATGACATATTTCATTTAACATACTGTGCTGGTGTTTAATTAGTATTTAGTTATTTTTTATTTGTAAAATTATTTTTATGCTTTAATTTTAGTTGGGGCCTTAGGCAACCGTCTAAGTTGCCTAAGACACCAGCTGCCCTTACATCAGATTTAGATTTATTGGAGAAAGAGTCATTACACAGTTTGACCACATTGAAGATAGAATATATATGTTGGTAACATTTACCAAACTGTAAAATAAAAACAATCAAGATACATATAGAATCCATTTTATATATACAAACTTTATTTATTACATTAACATGTATCAAATCTCAATTCTCTAATGAGAAGAGACATTTTAATTTTATACATGCTTCATTTTATGACTAACCAGCCAGAAAGAACAATATTATTGCTCTGATGGTTAGGAAAAATATCAGCAATGAAATTGGAAGAGACCCCAATGGACCTGGAATTGCTAGTGGCCCCAGCATCAGGATTGCAGCAACCAAGAGGACCATCATGACAATAACCAGCACCAATACCCTCATCAGTCATCTTCTTCAACAAATTGAAAAGCTCTTCTTCTTATTTTTGTGTAATTATGTGTGAAACAAATACTCGGTGTATACAATATTAATCTAGAGGGGGAGGGGGAGGGGGAGGGGGGGCGGGGTGAATAGATTTTAAACGTTATTACCCAATTTTCGCATACATGTCAATTTTACAAAAATGCCACTAACTAGTCAAAAAGACAAACAAGTGTAATATGGTGCGGAATGTAAATAACATTTGATGTTTACGTGGAAACCCTCACGAGAAAAACTACGGGCTGTTATATGCGCCACACACGAACCTCGAATCCACTAATTGAAATGATTACAACCTAATCCCGGTTTAATGATGTAATCCCGATCAATAATCATCTCAACTACCTAATCCAGGTATGAGTGGACCTAGTCCAATTGCTTGTGATTTAAGCTACCTGAAACAAATACTCGATGTGTTTGATATTAATCTAGAGGGGGGAGAATAGATTTTAAAAGATTTTACCCAATTTTCGTGTATGGTCAAAATTATGAAAATGCCCCTAATAGTCAATATAATATAGCAAGTGTAATATGGTGTGGAATGTAAAATAACACTTGATATTTACGTGGAAACCCTCACGGGAAAAACCACGGGCTGTTATGTGAGCCATACACGAACCTCGAATCCACTAAATGTGATAAAATTACAACCTAATCCTGGAAGTAATCACACACCTACCTAATCCCGGTATAAGTGAACCTAGTTCAAATGCTTGCGATCTAAGCAACCTAATCCCGGAAGCTACACACAAGAATTTAGTTCTCAATCAAGAGATTAACACCCTAAGTGAATATGTGAATATCCAAAATGCAACATAGAGCAAAGGAACCCTATATGCTTATCTAAGATGATGATTTTGCAATAAAAGCAATCCTATATATTAAGAACTAAATGACATGTCAAATAGCTTAGCTAATCAAGATTAAGCAAAAACCTAATTAGCTATCACAATACAACACTCAATCATATTCATCACAAATAATCTCTAACTTGTATTTAGCATATGATATAAAACATACAAGTAATTTAAAGAGATGTCTTAATATGAAAAACACTAAAATTAGATGAAGTTAGTAAAGAACATACCAAAGAAGATGTGATGATACAAAATCATGCATGGATGATTGCTAGATGATCTTTGATGCACAAAGGAATGTATTTGAGTGTTTAAAGAAGAGTTCTTTTAAGGATTTTTCTCTTGAAAAATATTATAAGGAAAATATATGATATTTTGAACTCAGCTAACTGACCTAAAAACATAGAGTTATATATAGAGAGGCCATAAGTAAAGTGTGGTCGTTTTGAAAAATCGCACCAAAATATGTCTTGTGCGCTGGCGGACCAGCGCAAAGCCAATTTTTGCACTGTGTGTTGGTCGACCAATGCATGCAAAGGGCGCACGACCAGCGGCAACCCACTGGGCGATATGCGCTGGTGAGGGCTGCGCATGACTAGGGGCACAAGACCAGCGATAGAGACCTAGACGATCTGCGCTGGACGACCAGCGCATGACCAGCGACAGAGAACTGGGAGTTCTGCGCTGGTCTGGCGCATGACGACCAGTGCACAGCCCACTCCTTTAAACCCCAACACAAAATTCAAGGGTAAAAAGGTAAAGAAAATGCATCCTAAAAGCCTAACATGATATGTCATTTTAATCACAAGATGCACTCAATACTTATGTAAGAAGAGAGATTAAATAATCAATAATGCACACATAATACAAACACAACATTCAAGAATAAGAATTATGCAAGTGTTGTGTGTGTGTACAACTACTTCTCTTCAAAGCAAAGTAAGCACTAGAAATTTACCTTTGGTGCTTCTTCTCTTAAGGTCATGAGAGCCTAAACTACCCTTACAAAAAAAACCACAAATGTGGTTTGTCTACGAAATAAGCCAATCAATAAACTGAGACCTTACACTACCTAATCCCAATAGCAACACAAGTCTTACTTCTCAATGAAGAGATAATATGCCTATGTGAATATGTATGAATATTCAAAGAGAAAATAAAGCTAGGGAACCTTAGATGCTTATCTAGGATGATAAAATGACAATTAATACAATCCTAGATATCAAGAGCTAAATGACATGTCATAAAGCTTAGCTAAACATAGATTAGGTAATCCTATGAAGCTATCAAAATACAACACTCAATCATTTCAACACAACAATCTCTATCTTGAATATTAGAAATTAATCTAAGAACATGCAAGTAATCTAAGAGATGTCTTGTTAAGTAAAACACTAATTATGTAAGATAATATTGAAGAACTTACCAAGGGATGTGTGTTGAGCAAAACCCATGCAAGTAAGCATCCTAACTATGCTAGAAAATGCTTAGATGATGTTTAGATGCATATTAGAATGGTTTTTTTTATTTTATTTGAGTGATCAAAGATGATCAAAGATGAGTTCTTGATGAAAAATCTCTCTTTGAAAATGCTCTCAATTAAAAATATGAATTTTTGAGTTATTACCTTGACCTAAAAACAAAGAGACATATATATAGGAGGTCAAATTGAAGCTGTGTCGTATTGGCCAAAATCAGTTGTCGCCGTTTGAGGTCGCCATTTGTCTCAGGGCGACCTCGTGGCGACCTCATACCTGATTGAATTTCAGGAATAAAAGTCACTGTCACCATGGTGACACCATTAAATGGCGACCCCAACAAAGGACGATAATGCCCTATTTCCACTTTGTGCACAATGTGCAAGTGTGCAAAGTGGTGAATCCTAAGGAGAAGCCAAAGGCATTCTCCAAAGGCGATCTTTGCGCAAGACAAGCACACCAACGTGCACGCGCGGACGTTTCCGAACCATCTTCGGGAAACGAATTATACCACACTTAAAACTAACATACATGAAGTGCAAGTGTGGGAATTGAATGCATCCTAATGCCTAACATGTCATGGCATTATCATAGAACAAGATGCAATCAATTCAACATGCATAAATAAAATTCATGGCTTTGCATCCTAATGCCTAAACATGTCATGGCATTTTAATAAACTGTATGCATTCAATTAAAACATGTAAGAAGAGATGTTCAAGAACATGCATGCACACATATAAAAACACACAACATACAAGAATAAGATTTATGTAAGAGTTGTGTGTGTGTGCAACTAGATCTCTTCAAAGCACGTAAGCACTAGAATTTACCTTTGATGCTTCTTCTCTTGAGGTCTTGAGAGGGCCATTGAACTTTCACCAATTCCTAAGCTACCCTTACACAGGCCCCACTTGTGGTTTGTCCACGAAATAAGCCAATCAAAATATGGGAATCCTTATAATGTATATTGTGCTAACAAACGTTTGACATACATAAAGGGATTATGGAGTTCATGGTTTTTTTATCATGATCAATCAACTTACCTTTTTTGAAAACTCTAAATTTAATATTCTCTCCATTTAGTAATTAGTATTATTGATATTCTAGACATCAGTAACCAGTAGAACCAATAAGTATTCAATGCATGCACCGGGGCACTAGGCACATAGAGCCCTTCAATATGCAACTAATGAAAAACTGGGTTTTTATTATTATTATTATTATTATTATTATGTGTTATCTAATATTAACATCCGATGTTAGGTTGTTTAACATCTTTAATCTTAGATTTATATAAGATTAAAGATGTTAAACAACCTAACATCTTTAATCCTCAATCTTTATTTATTCTTTGAATTATTTTATTAAATAAATCTATTTATTTTTTACATTTCATTTTATTAGTCTAAAATAATAAATAAGATAAACAAATTACAATTAAAAATACATAAGTTAAATTGTTAAAATAATATTATAACAAATAAATTTAATACTTTAAAATTTAAATCTTAAATTTAAAAAAAAAAAACTTTAAACTTAAAAATAAAATAAAAAAGTGTATATATATTGAATTGGGGCTAGCCTGTTAAGGCCCGCCAGGAGGGCATGCCAGACAATGGGACGTGCCGTGCCCCATTTTCATTAATGTGTTGTGCCCGGCACAGCTCAAAACCTTAATGTGCCAGCACGACATGGCCCGTTTTGCCAGCCGAGCCTTAACGGCTCGTGCCTTATGGGGCCGGGCAAACACATTTTGACAGCATTAGAGGCAATCATGTAATACTGAAATCTACATAAGTAAATAAAATTCATTTCTTTATCTATATTTTTTTATCCGACTTACACTTACAAACTTTTTATTAAATTAATAAATAATTCATCATTTCATATTTTCATCTATTTTTTATTTTCTTACATCTTTATCCTTCAACCTTTATTTATTCTTTGAATTATTGTATTAAATAAATCTATCTTTTTTTTTAGATTTTACTTTATTACACTAAAATAATAAATAAGATAAACAAATTACAATTAAAAATACATAAGTTAAATTGTTAAAATAATATTATAACAAATAAATTTAATACTTTAAAAATTAAATCTTAAATTTTAAAAATAAAACTTAAAACTTTAATAAATAAATAAATAATTGAAAATTGGACCAGTTTGTTATGGTCCGCCAGGACGGCACGCTAAACGACACTACACGGCACACCGACATGGCCCATTGGAAAAGGACATCCAATAGAGTCTGTGATTGTGAAAAATGACTAAATTCAGATAATCAAAGCCAAATTAAATTAAGAAACAAGAAAACTTTATCTATCTTTCCACATGGTTCATAATTAAATGGACGATAAGGATTAAAAAAACAATAAACCAAAATGAAACCAAAAAGTGACTTTTTAGCTATTCTGTTCCATGGGCCATCTGCAACTACATTTCAATTACGATGAACAAAATCATGAAACAACCTAATTACATCATATTTAGATTTATAGGAGAAAGAGTCATTATACAGTTTGACCACATTGAAGATAGAATATATAGGTTGGTAACACTTACCAAACTATAAAATAAAAACAATCAAGATAGATATAGAATCCATTTTATATATACAAATTTTATTTATTACATTAACATATATCAAATCTCAATTCTCTAATGAGAAGAGACATTTTATTTTTATACATGCTTCATTTTATGACTAACCAGCCAGAAAGAACAATATTATTGCTCCGATGGCCAGGAAAAAGATCAGCAGTGAAATTGGAAGAGACCCCAATGGACATAGAATTGCCAATGGCCCCAACATCAGGATTGCAGCAACCAAGAGGACCATCATGACAGTAACAGCACCAATACCCTCATCAGCCATCTTCTTCAGCAAATTGAAAAGCTCTTCTTCTTCTTCTTTTTGTGTAATTGTGTGTGTTGTGCTAATAAACGTTTGAACAAATATATATGGATTATAGAGTTCATGGTTTTTTTACCGTGAACAATCAACTTACCTTTTTTGAAAACTCTAAATTTAGCATTCTCTCCATTTAGTAATTAGTATTATTGATATTCTAGACATCAGTAACAAGTAGAACCAATCAATATTCAATGCATGCACCGAGGCACTGGACACATAGAGCCCTTCAATATGCAACTAATGAAAAACTGATATATTTTTTTTTTGTTTTTTTGTTTTTTTGTTTTTGTTTTATGTGTTATCTAATATTAACATCAGATGTTAGGTTGTTTAACATCTTTAGTCTTAGAAATCTAAGATTATCTAAGATTAAAGATGTTAAACAACCTAACATCTTTAATCTCTAATCTTTATTTATTCTTTGAATTATTTATTAAATAAATCTATTTATTTTTTACATTTTATTTTATTAGACTAAAATAATAAATAAGATAAACAAATTACAATTAAAAATATATAAGTTAAATTGTTAAAATAATATTATAACAAATAAATTTAATACTTTAAAATTTAAATCTCAAATTTTAAAAAACAAAAAACAAAAAACTTAAAACTTAAAATATATATATATTGAATTGGGGCTGACCTCCTACTAGGAGGGCACGCCGGACAATGGGCCGTGTCGTGCCCCTATTGTCATTAATGTGTTGTGCCCGGCATGGCATGAAACCTTAACGTGCTGACACGGCATGGCCCGTTTAGCCGGCCAGGCCTTAACGGGCCGTGCCTTATGGGGCCGGGCCTACACGTTTTGATAGCATTAATATTAGCATATGAAACTGAATGTGAATGTTGGAGTTGTTATTGTCATTCCAAAAACCCTTGACAACTTCCAACTGCTGCTATTGATACATTACTTGGAAGACAAGCAAATATTCTTGATTCCTGGTGTGGAACTACTGTACAAGACCAAAAGTGGTACTCGATCGTGCCCTTAAAACCAAAAAGTGTACTTTGATTTATAAATAAATCAAGGATTATATTAAAATCTTAGGGGGGTGTATTCAATTAGGATTCTTGAGGACATTTAAAGACATTATAAATCCTGGTGTATTCAATTTGGACATTTAAAGACTTTAAAAGAGTCCATATGAATCCAGTGGTATTCAATTAGGATTTCTATGGACTTTTAAAGAATCCTTCTAAATCCAGGTGTATTGAATTGGGACTTTAAAAATGTCTGCAAGAATCAATGTGTATTCAATTAGGACTAGATTTTAAAGGATATTCTTAGTTCATGGATTTTGATGGATTTTGGTGGACTTGATGGTGAGAGATATAAATATCAAATGTCATAACATGTCCAGCCTTCTCCTCAAAGATTTTGATGGATTTTGTTCTCTCTCTCTCTCTCAAAACAAAAACAAAAAGCACTAATATGTAAAAATTAAAAAAAACAGATGCATGTGGGAATAATAAGCTTCCATCCCCAGCATGTTCTTTGAATTAAAAAGGAAAAAAAATCGAGTTCAAAAAGAAAACAAGCCACATACAATAATGGAATATGTTGCAGTCACATAATTATATATATATTTTTTTTGAACAAGTAAGTGTAAACACATTTGTTATTGCCCAATTTAAGAAATATAATCAGAGTAGTATACAAAATCAAATTAACTATCTCTAGTCATTGCTATAACCAAAAAAAAAAAAAATGTTTTTAAATGCTGTAGTCCAAGATATCAAAATTTCGTACACAATATCATGCACCAAAATTGCCACATTAAAAGTTAAAAAACATCTAGGAACTATGGTAAGTAATCTTCCTATCGTACATTTCCAAATCAAGCAAAAACCAATCCCATGTCAACCTGATTCAAAAAATTTAGCCTTAACTCCGATCACCAGCGTCATTGTTGTCAAAAGAGTATCTGTATTTATTTTGATAACCATAAAAATGATGAAGCAAGGCAATTTGTGACTAACGGAAGCCAAAAAGTGTTGTGAATACAACGAACGCTTGCAACTTATTTTTCCCAAATAGAGCCGCTACATTTGCTAAGAACAAAATATAAATTATATTGCACGAGTACAAATCTTACTACCTGCCAAAACTGCACAAAACGACACCAAAATAATCTGTAGAGCCTTCAATCAAACACCAAAATGCTCACTCTTTATTAGTATTTTATTTTAAAGAAAAATAATTTATCTGCACTTCATGCAAGCAGTGTCTTTACGCAGATAAGCCATAGCCAATTTTGGGTTCAATTCAATCGCTTTATTTGCATCAGCAACAACCTCAGACTATATATATACGCAAATATAGATTGACTGGTGTATCAAATTTTGCTTATTCCAACTTCAAAGGTTTTTTTTTATAATTAGCTATAATTAGCTTACTATTGATAAGTCAGAGATAACATATCCATGAAAATCCTTGAATGTCTAAACAAATCCATAAAATTCTGAGATAAATGTCTAAACAAATCCATAAAAGTCTGAGATGGATGTATAAACAAATCAATGAAAATCCATGTGAATTTATAAAAGTCTGTAGAAATCCATGAAAATCTGTCACTTAAAAAATGTTTTTAAATATCCTCAAGAATCCTAATTAATCCTAATCGAATACACCCCCCTTAGTTTCACGGTAGACAAACCGTTTCTATTAATCTATATTTGAGGTGAAATGAAACAAATAACCACATATTGCAGCCACATGGGAATATGGGATGAGAAGGTTATTATGACTGCAGATTATAACCCATTCCATTTGTTGATATTATTTAAGATAAAAATTTATATTATTAACTTTCAAGGACATGATACAAATAAATAACTTTCAAGACTTAGGGATCGTTTGTTTTTTCCATTTAAAATTTAATAGGTCTGAATTATAATTATTAAGTTGTTTTGTTTGTTTTTTTAAATGGTCAAACAACTTAAAAATACGAAGAAAAAAAAAACAACTTAAAATAAAAAATAAAAAATCATGACTTTTCACTTAATTACAAATCACTGAATTGTATTAAATGAAAACCAAAATCCTTTCTTTTGATACTACCCCTCATATATAACATATTTCCAATTTCATCATAATTATATATGGTATAGAAATCTTTATTTTAATATATTGCTTATTTTAAATAGCTTTAAAAATAAAAACACTTCTCATATTAGTGTTTAATATCAATACTTTATTATGATATTAGGATGATGCATTTATATATTATTTTTTTTAGAGTGTTTTATGTTAGTTTTCCTGTTGCCCCTTTTATTTTTTGAAAAAAAAAAAAAACCTTTCTTTTTTTAGTAAAAATGAAGTTTGTTTGTAATCGACGAAGAATATCATGATCATATGTGTTCATATATTATTATTATTATTGGATTGTTTTTATTCCATATTATATGTATAATTGTTTAACATGTGTATAAATATAAAATTACTTATTTTCAGATAATTTTACTTTTAAAAAACAAACGTGTTGACAATACATTCATATGTGAGAGAAAAAAAAAACATGTCATTTAAGTTCAGATTTCAATCTCTATTCAGTCTTTAGAAAAATTCAAGACTGATAAGTTTTTAGACAAAAAAACAAACAACCCCTTACAACTAATGGGTCATTTGTTTTTTTGTTTGAAGACTAAATAATCCTGAATTTTTCTAAAGATTGAATAGGGATTGAAATCTGAACTTGAATGACACGTTTGTTTGTTTTTTTTTTTTTTTTTTTTTTTTTTTCCTCACATTTGAATGTATTGTCAACACGTTTGTTTTTTAAAAGTAAAATTGTCTGAAAATAAGTAATTTTACATTTATACCCATGTTAAACAATTATACATATAATATGGAATAAAAACAATCCAAAAATAATAATTATATAGAACACATATGATCATGATCTTTGTTGTATGTATATTTTCGTCAGCATGACACGTCAGCAAAGATAGCGGTTAATACGGAAGTACAGTAATTCCACGTCATCCAAAGTCAACCAGTCAATGAAAGGAACGTTGACCAAGGACACGTCACTAGGTATGGACACGTCATCAAGAAAACTAAATATGGAAGTTAGAAGCGTATGCGTCAAGTAAAGTCGTCTAGTTAAAGAGATATTAATAAGCGAAGATCCTGCTCGCCGAATATCTTTACTCGGCCAAGATTCTACTCGGCTAGAAATCTACTCGGCTAGGAATCTGCTCAGCCAAAAACGGGAAATACAGCCTTACCAAGATACGCCATATCAGGAAGAGATCTGCATAGATACAAAATCTGAGGATAATATTCCAATAAGGAAATATCCCTATTTCCTCTCCAATACCAAAGAAGTCTAATCCGGAAAGGATTAGAAGCTTCCAGAAGGATAAGCACCAAACGGGAAACGAGTCCTAATTGGTCTACTCTACCGGAATCCTACAAAGATTCTAATTAATGAATCCACCACTTATACGACAAGAACTAGGGCAACCCTAGATCGAACCATATAAATGCAACCATGTACTCATTATAAGAGGGGACATGATGAGCGATTTACACTTACATAAGAAAAAAGATACGAATCATAAGCAATTATCTGAGAGAAAAGCAAGTATTGAGTGTGTAATTATTCTATTCATAGTGAATCTCTTCTCGCCATCACCGGCACCGTGGATGTTTCCCCGCCTTGGGGTTTTACCACGTAAAACATGTGTTATGTTTGATTTATTCTTTATTTCCTGCTTTTCTACATTACTATTTTCAAATACGAACGAATCGTATCACATCCACATGGATAAAGAGGCTTTGATTATTCAACCCTAGTTTGGTTAAAGCTTTGATCTGCCTACGTGTTATTGTTTGACGGTTGACTTTTCAACGATCCAAAAATCACCGTCAACAATTGGCGCTAGAAGGAGGGGGATGAACTCAACTCCGAGGAACCCTCATGAACAGACCGCAGAAGGAATTCTGATGTATCCAACACTTGAAGCACCCAACAAACGACTATTGGATGTGTTAGGGAGTGGATTAACTACAGAACCCGTGGCAGGAGCCGTGGCCGTGACCAAATCCGAAGGAAGAATATTGCGATAGCAATACTCAGAGCTTTAAAGTATCAAAAATCCGTCCGAGGAATTGTTTTCCCATTCCGACAGCTCACGAAAGAAACGAGAAGAGAGTTGTCCAGAATCGCGGAATTGCTGACCAATGCGCACTAAAGTGGGCATATCTCCCTCTACAGAAGTCGGATTCACAAACCGTAAAAACCACTGGAAACTAGACATCAAAACCTTTCCAAGCATGTATGGTTCGCAACCCAGTTCGGTTCGTGCAATTTTTGGTGGCCCCCGCAACACTGAAGTAAGCAATTCGCGCGTATAGATTTCTGACCTGACCATTGAACACTAAAGTGAGCATATCTCCCTCTACGGAAATCGGATTTGCGAACCGTAAAAACCACTGGAAACTAGACCTCAAAACTAGGGATGGCAACGGGGCGGGTCGGGGTCGGGGAATGCTTTACCATCCCCATCCCCGCCTCCCAAAACCATCCCCATCCCCGTCCCCGTCCCTGCATTAAGAGAAGCGGGGTCGGGGGCGGGGATTCCCCATTGGAGGGGCCTTCCCCATACCCGCCCCATTCCCCGTTTAATATAATTATATATTTAAAAATTACAACTTAAAATAAAGAAGAAAAAAAAGAGTATAAATTCAGTTATATATTATAAATATAATATATATATATAATATATATTTTTTTATTTTTTTTGAACAATCAAATCCTTCAACATTTTCCCATTCATTCAATCAAAACTGGGGCCTTAACATTCTTGCAACCCATAGGTGGGCATTCTGGTACTGGAAGGACTCAATAAAACTTCGAAAATAAAATAAAAACAGCAATTAAAATTAGTATGCCTAATCTACGCTACACATAAATAAATTATTTCTCACAATGACTCTGCAAACTGGGGGGTTTCCAAGTCAAGCTCTTGCTTCATGATGCAGTTCATCAACCATTCACTGCTGAAAGTCAATATTCCTTTCTTTACACCTGATAATGCCTCTTCCATGTCTTCTTCACACGAGATAAAGATTGTTTTTGATGCTTCGTTTACTTTGTCCAACCTGTTAATTACATTTCCGCCAGCAGACCTTACAATAGCAGCTAATGTTTTGACAGGTGGTTGAACATATAAAATCAGTTATAAATATATAATATATATATATATATATTCCAACAAATCACAAAATATATATATATATATATATATATATATATATATATATATATATAATATCGGGGCGGGGATGGGGCGGGGAGTGCTTCCTCCGTCCCCGCCCCGCTTTAACTTCGGGGATAAGACTTTGTCCCCATACCCGTCCCCATCCCCGAATATTATCCTCCATCCCCGCTCCGTTCGGGGCGGAGCCCCGCGGGGCCCCGGCCCCGCGGGGAATATTGCCATCTCTACTCAAAACCTTTCCAAACATGTATGGTTCGCAACCCAGTTCGGTTCGTGCAATTTTTGGTGGCGCCCGCAACACTGAAGTAAGCAATTCGCGGAAGATTTTCTGATCTGACCATCGAGCACTAAAACAAGCATATCTTCCTCTACAAACATCGAAACCACAAGCCGTAAAAACCGTTGGAAACTAGACATGCAGACCTTTCCAAAAATATATGGTACACAATCTAGTTTGACCTATGAAAGTTTTTATGGCTCCCGAAATATTGAAGAAAGTCACTTGCGGAGAACTGTCTGATCCGACCACCGGTCGCTAAAACAGAGGTAACTCTCTCCAGAAAGCACGGAATCACAAACCGCGAATTTTGCTGCAAACTAGATGCACGGAGCCTTCCGAGGACATGTGGTCCGCGACACAATTCAGCTCGAGGAATATTTGATGACCTCTAGAACGTCGCAGTTCAGCAAAAAAGGAAAGAAATGACCCAAAGTCAATTCTCAACTAAAGCTCATTCGGCTCTTCGTTACTGACTTATCCAACAACAAAGGATCCAAGAATAAAAAAAAACTACACACCAGGTTTGGTAAGTGGCCGAGGTAAGCCAATTTACACATTGTTTAATTTAATGATTTTGTCGTTCTATTGGGCGAGCAGAGAATATACATAGTCGTATATGGTAAAATAAAAGAAAATTGTCCAAAAAACTCAGTGGAATTTAACCAAGGCTTTGATCTTGGTAAAAAGCGCTTCCGAGAGCGTTTAAATGCAGTACCGGAATTGTTCGGGCAAAGAGGTACGCTCTCACTTTCACTTATAATAATGTGAATTAGCTAATAGGTAATTAGAAACGACATAGTCTGTAAATATATATTCTCTTTAAATATGTGTACAAATCACTTTGATTTGGAGGTGCACTATTACCTTTACCAAAGCAAATTCAATCGGCAACAGGTACGCCACAATCTTTATTATTGATGATTAAAATATATTATGTCAACTGTTATTTAAAAATCCATATTGGATTGACTGAATACAATTTAGTTCAACCAAATTCAGTCTTTTGAGCATAAGTTTTGCCAAATTTAACACTCGGAATATTTGATATGCCTAATATATTGGTGAGATCGAAGATGAGTCTATAATACTTGAAACATATAATTTCTTTGATCTAGATATATTAAATTATGTCTACTTCTTCATATTGTTATACTGTCACATATAAATCCGTAGCATGCACGAACTTGTTGTATTTCTCTTTACTTTATATTACCCCTACATGTTGTCTATGCCTGTTACTCTCATACGCAACACATAATATGCATGTACAAATTAATAGATAGCATACAATGCCCGCTTAAATGAGTATGCTTACCAGCTTTTATAGCTTCGTCGCACATGGCACATATTGTCAAAATATGAATTTATGGACAATATTCGGACACTAACCATTACCAAGTATGAATGAGTTGCTTCAATTTTATCCGGTCTCATAAAAATGCATAATTATTATTACCTGTGCAAACTTCACTCACATGCACTAATAAACTGTGCTTTGACTAACCATCTGCTAAGATTATTATATTATATAGCAAAATTCATCAGGATTCGGCCTAGATAAAAGTTCTTCTAAACTTCCTGATCAAAAATGTCAATAAAACTCCAAACCGGGATGGCATCAGTCAATTACTGGATATCACTATTGGCTGTTGAAATAAGAAAGACCAGCCGAGTAGAAGAAGCTTGATCTATGAGAAATACCAGCCTGGTCTACAAGAAAGATCAGCCGAGAAGAGAAGTCAGGTCTTAATGGAATCATTGCAGTGGGTCACAGGCAGCAATCATGGATAATCATTCGGCGCATCCACAAACTAGTGTGGATCTTTTAGACACTAAGGAATTTCTGACCTTACCACCATACTCCGAAACATAATCCAGCGCGCACAAGAAAAAAAGGGGGTGGATGCGGTGTTAAAAGCGCTTTAACAAGCCTAAACCTACTTACAACAATTGCTGGGTGGCTATGGGAGTAGAAGATTTTACCGTAAGGAAGTTCGCAGTTGTGAAAGTAGTTTTTACGAAAGTCCCTTTTCCGCCCCGACAAAAAAAAAAAAAAAAACCGCTCAAAGACAAAGTATCTGAAAGCAATACAACTAAACTTCAGGTTCGGTGAGTGACCAAGGTTAGTTAATTTACATATCTGTTTAGTATTACAATTTTATCAAATCATTATGCGAAAAAGATATCCATCCGGCATATTAAATAATAAATCAAATAACGATTTTTTGGAATTTAATCAAGACTGTTATCTTGATAAAAGTGTTTTCGAAAGCGCTTAATGACATTGTCAAAATCGGTCTGGCTTGGAGGTACGTTTTGGTTTAATTATCATTACTTGTTATTATCTTGCATCTCAATAACATGATAGGATATCATGGTGCTTATTTTTCTGCTGCTAATTCATTAAAATTATAAGCTGTACACTGTATGCTTTTCTGTCGAAATATATACTTCTTGTTTATCATGCCAAGTGTTCTTATAAGCAAAGCACCCAGAATGAATCCATGGATATTGTATCCCGAACGATGACCATCACCAATACTGTATATGGATCCAACTATTTTTGTTCAGCATTACTAAAGTATATACATGTATATTTATTATTTGTGCAAATGCTGCTCACATGTTTGGCATAGAAAGAAAAGATGAGAACCTTAGCACAGGTATCGAGCTTCGTATCAATGCGCGCAAAATGAGTTTCATCTCGGTGCATGTAGAAATTCAAGCGAAGGCAGAACATTCTCAACAATGACAAAGTAAACACCAGTGAATGGGTACCCACAACCATAGCAGGCTTTAAAATACGAAAACGTCAGAGTAGCCTGAGTTAGAAAAACGCAAAAAGACCAATTGGTGCTCGCTACCATTGGCAAGTGTGACCCCTCAAAAGTGCAGGATAAGCACTCAAAAGACAGCGGTCGAAAGAAACGCTGGGGGTCGAAAAAACTAGCACTTAATAACAATATAAGTCAAAGAGGGAGACGTCCCAATAGTATGCTTAAGAACTTGGTGTATGGTCGGATACGTCTCAACAAACACTGAGTAAGCCGAAAACTCAGCAATGGCAGCTGAACAAAGAAGGCTTTGAGCCTTAAAGACTTGGTGTATGGTCAGATACGTCTCGACAAACACTGAGTAAGCCGAAAACTCAGCAATGGCAGCTGAACAACAAAAAAGGCACTGCACCTAAGCCAAAAACTCAGCAATGGCAGCTGAACAACAAAAAAGGCAGTGCGCCTAAGCCGAAAACTCAGCAATGGCAGCTAAACAACAAAAAAGGCGCTCAGCTGAACAACAAAAAAGGCCCTGCACCTAAGCCGAAAACTCAGCAATGGCAGCTGAACAACAAAAAAGGCAGTGCGCCTAAGCCGAAAACTCAGCAATGGCAGCTGAACAACAAAAAAGGCCCTGCACCTAAGCCGAAAACTCAGCAATGGCAGCTGAACAACAAAAAAGGCAGTGCGCCTAAGCCGAAAACTCAGTAATGGCAGCTGAACAACAAAAAAGGTCCTGCGCCTAAGTCGAAAACTCAGCAATGGCAGCTGAACAAAGAAGGCTTTGAACCTTAAACCAAAAATTCAGCAATGGCAGGTACAAAGCTCCAATGAGCAAGTGCACACAAAAGCAGTTGGGAAGCTTTCAAATACAAGATCCGGGCCACCTAAGCCAAACACCTTGAGGTTGGCTCAGCTCGCCAAAAATCAAGTAAAAACCCCGAAAGTGGGTAGAAACTTAGATACGGTCAAGACCCCTCGTGGTACAAAATAAGCGCTCAGGCTGCCTTGAGCCGGAAAGCCCAAATTCTTGTCTGTCAGCCGAGCGAGCCTCTGGAGCAGCTCGTAAAAAGTGCAAAAGATAATTGGCCAAAAAGAAGACCGGTCTATAAGACAGATCGGCCAAAAGGAAGAATCTAACCTACAAAAAAAAATCAGCCAAAAGAAAATAATAATAATAAAAATAATCGTTTTAACAAGACCAAGTGAAGTATCAAAAAGCCGGGACCTCATCGGAATGAAGAGACTTAAAAGCATTCGAGCATCAAATCTTAGGTGTCAACCTATTCAGCTCACTGTGGCAGTTCAACTCGCCATAGCTAGAATAACTCAGCTCGCCGTGACTATTCTACTCAGCAGGGCTTGTGAAACAAGGCAGTTTATCGAACACGATCAGAGTCAAATGCAAGTAAGAAGTTAAAATTATTCTTATACAAACAAAGTGTTTACTTTTTGCAGGAATATCAGCCGAAAGGCCCTAACAAAATAAATGCAAAAAAGGGGACAACTAAACTACACGACTGGCAGCCCTCTCGGGTTGACCAGCTATTTATCATGTTGCTTTACTCGCTATAATGACATCATCCACTCCACAGCCAACCACGTTGGTAAAGATGATAAACGACAAATAAACGGCAAATACACACTGAAAGTAATCGACACTTCACCAGAGCAGCAACATCGATCACAATTGTCTCACAATCAGTGACTTCGCCATTTAAGGAGATTATTTACACGGCGATGAAAGCATTGAACAATGGAATACTTCTTGGTCAGAAGAATGATGGTGAACAAAGCACTCGCACATACGGAAAGTAATAGAAGTACTAAAAAAAAAAATTGATGCGAAGAACAACAGAAGAAGCGGTCATGCAAAAAAGCATTAAATGCTAAAGTTTGCACTCAAAAGGGAACACGATGGTTAAAGATAGAAAGGAGGGAAAGAATTTCCCTAAAAACCAGAAGCCAAGTATGATTATAAATACTACTCGCCAAAACGAAGGAATGAAGAGATCAAGTCGCTTGTTCGGCTCGAAATATTTATAGGGGTATTGTTGTATGTATATTTTCGTCAGCATGACACGTCAGCAAAGATAACGGTTAATACGGAAGTACAGTAATTCCACGTCATCCAAAGTCAACCAGTCAATGAAAGGAACGTTGACCAAGGACACGTCACTAGGTATGGACACGTCATCAAGAAAACTAAATATGGAAGTTAGAAGCGTATGCGCCAAGTAAAGTCGTCTAGTTAAAGAGATATTAATAAGCGAAGATCCTGCTCGCCGAATATCTTTACTCGGCCAAGATTCTACTTGGCCAGAAATCTACTCGGCCAGGAATCTGCTCAGCCAAAAACGGGAAATACAGCCTTACCAAGATACGCCATATCAGGAAGAGATCTGCATAGATACAAAATCTGAGGATAATATTCCAATAAGGAAATATCCATATTTCCTCTCCAATACCAAAGAAGTCTAATCCGGAAAGGATTAGAAGCTTCCAGAAGGATAAGCACCAAACGGGAAACGAGTCCTAATTGGTCTACTCTACCGGAATCCTACAAAGATTCTAATTAATGAATCCACCACTTATACGACAAGAACTAGGGCAACCCTAGATCGAACCATATAAATGCAACCATGTACTCATTATAAGAGGGGACATGATGAGCGATTTACACTTACATAAGAAAAAAGATACGAAACATAAGCAATTATCTGAGAGAAAAGCAAGTATTGAGTGTGTAATTATTCTATTCATAGTGAATCTCTTCTCGCCGTCACCGGCACCGTGGATGTTTCCCCGCCTTGAGGTTTTACCACGTAAAACATGTGTTATGTTTGATTTATTCTTTATTTCCTGCTTTTCTACATTACTATTCTCAAATACGAACGAATCGTATCACATCCACATGGAGAAAGAGGCTTTGATTATTCAACCCTAGTTTGGTTAAAGCTTTGATCTGCCTACGTGTTATTGTTTGACGGTTGACTTTTCAACGATCCAAAAATCACCGTCAACAATCTTCTTCTTCGATTACAAACAAACTTCATTTTTACTAAGAAAAGAAAAGTTTTTTTTTTCCAAAAAATAAAAAAGGCAGCAAGAAAACTCACACAAAACACTCTAAACAAAATAATATATAAATATATCACCCTAATATCATAATAAAGTATTCATATTAAACACCGATATAAGAAGTAATTACGGTTCTTTTTTATTTTTAAAGCTATTTAAAATAATTAATATATTAAAATAAAGACTTCTATACCTATATAATTATGATGAAATTTGAAATACGTTATATATAGGGGATAATATCGAAAGAAAAGATTTTAGATTGCATTTAATGCAATTAAGTGATTTGCAATTAAATGAAAAATCAAGATTTTTTACTTTTTATTTTAAGTTGTTTTTTGGTATTTTTAAGTTGTTTGACCACTTAAAAAAAGCAAAAAAAAAAAAAAAAACTTAATAATTATGATTCAGACCCATTAAGTTTTAAGTAAAAAAAAACAAACGACCCCTAAATATCACTACGCTTGAGGTCCACAACATTGTAGTATAAGTAGTTGTTTTGGTCAGAGAAGGTTGATGTCGTAGGCACGGGAGAGAATCCAGAATAGCCGCCTTCTAGTTTGGCTAAGCATATGCTGATTATGTGCTTTAAAAACCATTCTTTTTGGACGAATGGTTGCGCCATATATTCTTCCAATAGCATCCACTGCACGCAAGGAAGTTAGGGACAACAATGTTAAGACTTGTTCATATGCCATTTTCTTTTATATGCAAATTGGTATTCAAGTCATACATATAGATGAATTTTTATTCCTATAATTCTTCAACTAGACCAAAGATTACCTGAGCCGCTTCAATTTCGGTTTCCTGCTTCTGGATGTCAAAGGAAAGGGGTCGCATCATACACATAAAGAATAAATCTGACTTCCCAAAGAATGACTGGTGGCTTTGTCTGTAAAAGGTGAGAAGAATTTAGTTTCATGAAAGTGATAAGAAGTAAACAACTGGCTACAGTGGGAAGTTTCATTTAGTTCTGTCAATTTTAATATAATGCAGCCCAGCATTTTTCAAACCGGAAGAAATTAACCAATTGTCTAGATATTAGGACCAGTGGTTTGATTTTACATGATAAAATTTGTTTTAAATGAACTTCATACCTGAATGATACTACTTCAACAAATTCTGCATCAATCTGAATCAGTGAGATACCAGTAATGTTCAAATTAAAAAAATAAGACACTTTATGACTTTAATATCAACTCAACCTGAATGATACTTACTGATGTCTCTTCTTTGACTTCTCTTACAACTGCCTTGCAGATATCTTCCCCCTGGAGATGGTAAAGCTCAAAACATACTATATGTTTATATGTTTTATATCAATAGTAATACAAAGCTTAATTGGATACACGTACCTGGTCAACAACTCCGGTCGGGAACTTCCATATACCTGTCCCACGAAATCTCCCACTATTTTCCTGGACAACTAGCACCTAGCATTGAGAATTGACTGAAGCCACTGTCAATAATAGATAACACTAAAAGACCTCCAGCACAGCAGTATAGGTCAAATGATCTTCCTCTCAAAATGAGCTTGAAATGATAATAACCATCCTAACAAAAACTATGATTGGATAGGAAAAAGGAAGAAATGAAATGTTAATGAACAAGTTAATTACATCTACTCTAATCATAAACTTGTTGTAAAGCGTGAAGTAACTAAATGAATAAAAGAAGAGGACTACACCAATCACCTTGACTTTGAGGTCTGGGTTTGAACCCTGGGAAGGGATTTAAGAGGGGAGGAAGTATTACACTTTGTGTAACCCAAACATTGAATCAACAAAAAGGGAAAAGTAAAATCATTAGATCAGGAATTCTAGAAATGCTGGGTAAGGTCGATGATGACTAGGAACCAAGGAGAGCAACAAAAATGTCAAACTTTGAAGCATACTTCCATAAAGCTTTAAGGTCTATAAAATCATTCTTCAAGAGCAGAGTTCAAGTGCATAAGCATTAAACAGGCTTTCATTTCCAGAATACATCCCAAGACAATAAGAATTGCTGGAAATAATGAACAAGGTCATTCTTGCAGGTAGTTTTTATAAGGACATCAGGGAACACCATAGACAGTCGGTCACAATCATTTAATTTATGCAAAGAAGCTTTCTAATGTACTTGCAAGCTGCTCAGTTTCATGACAGAAAAGAAACGAGAATCAGAATGGCATAATTCAGGGAAATACCTCTCTCTTTTCATTCATGACAAATGCACCAACTACCACCCGATGTGAGGCGTTTGCAGGAAGAGTATTAGCCCCTCCAGGAATCCAATTTACAAGCATTAAATAAGTTGGCTCTGCATGGTGGTACCAAAATCCTTCCTGCACAGCAAATCGGCAATATAAAGGAAAATTACGAAAAACAAAGAGCCAAACTTCGAATTCAGCATAAGCTTGTTCGGATCAAATTTTACAAAAGTAACAAAACAAATTCACCTTAACTGCAACTTCAACAAGATTCACTAGCTCAATAGGCAATTTAATCCATACACCCTTTTTGCCCTACAAAACATGTTATAAAATACAGTGATTATCCCATGTAGACCGGAAGCATGTGGAATTAACGACTCAACAACAGCCTAAACAAGCTAAAAATAACAGAATTAAAATTATCAAACAAAACATGTACTTGTATTATTGTAAATTAACAAGGATCATCAGTAGAATCACCTCTTGTTTCCAATGTGAGAGGGAGCTTTTAATTAGTGAAGCAAAAAGCTTAGAATCCATAGACTCAGTCATTTGAACAACCACACCTCCATAGTTATCATAGACTCCATTCAGCAGTTTAACCTCCTGTTGAACTTCACCATAAGCTTTTCCAGATGAAGAACTCACTGAAGCTGCCATGGCTCTGATATTCAAACGAACTCCTCCTCCTCCTGTCCCTACATGAAGTAACAAATAGCAACCCATTAAATATCTGAAAAAAATAACACCACCCAACAAAACAAATCAAGAACTAGAACCCAGAATACAAAATTGAATGTACCTCTGAAGAGTGCTTGTTTTGGAGCAAAAAGGTTTCTAGCAGCAGCAGAGAAGATGAAACAGCGATAATTGTATGTCGGATAAAGCAATGCAGCTCTAGAGACCGATCTTATCATAATTTATATATAATTATTTAAAAATTACAAGGAAATAATCAATCATTGACCCTTTACTTGGGATTCCAAAATCAAAATCTATTTTACCTATTTTAAAAACAACACCAAACATATTTACATCGTTTTCCGTTTATAAAAACTACTTTTAAAAAACGTTACCGAACACAATTACGTTTTTAAAAACACCATTTTTAAAACTTAATTTTCATTTTTTTAAATAGTTATCAAAAACATCATTTTAAAAACAATACCAAATGCGTCCTAAATTTTATCCATTCCTCCGCTTGAATTCCTGATGTGGAAATTGAGTTCCCAGTTTAAAAAAATTCCAACGTGTTTTCTTCCAGTTATGAGATGCCACGTGTGGACCCGTAAAAACTCAGAAACCCGAAGGTTAAATCGGTAAATATAGAAGGGCACAAAAACACATTTTACCTCTTCATTTTTCATTTTTTCACCTTCGCTCAAAATAAAATAAAATAAAAATTTACCGCAAAAAACAAAGTGATGGAAGTACTAACCGGCGAACGGCAAAGCGAGTTTCCGCAGCAAATCGCGCCGTTTCCGGAGCCGGTGGATCTGACGTCGGCAATCGATTTGGTGAGCGTGCCGCCGCAGAAGCTGCGTCCAATAAGGAGGTCTCCGCCGGAAGTTCGGCCTAGGTTTTTGGGTGAACAGATTGCGTACTTCGACGGCGGCGCTGCTACTGAAGTGGCCAATCTGGTCGAGTCGAATGCTGCGGCGGTGGAGGAAGATGATGAGAGTTTGGGCCCGAAGTCTAAGTGGTGTGATTTCACTGGTTTGGACGTGGTGGACGAATATAGGTATCTTTTCTTTTGTTGTCTTTTTCTTTTTCTTTTTGGGTGGCTCGTAAAAATTGTCTTTTTTTTTTTTTTTCATTTTTTGTGGTTTTTATTTTATAATTTGCTTATCTATTCAAAAGTTTACTTTTTGGTAATGGTTTTTTTCATAAAGGGAGGAAAAGCAACTAAAAGATATGGTTTTGAATTGTGATTGAAGAGACTTTCTTGATTTTTCCTCTTTTTGCATTTGCTAGAAATTTAAGCAAGTTTGGTGCTTTTTGAGTAAAATTGTATTATTATTAGTGGAGTTTTTGGGTGCATTTGTGGAAGTGATTAGTAGTTTATTTATGTTTAAATACTTTGATTGAAATTGTTGTGCAAGTATTATACATGAATTGACAACAATAAAAAGCAATTAGGTATGGTTCATCACGAATGTAGGTGTTTCGAGCTGATTACACAGCAATTGCATGATTTCTTGTTTGGTTGCTTTGTGTAATGGGGACTAAAACTCTTGAAAAGCCAAATTGATGGGATCTTTGCTGTTTTCAGCTCATCTTCGGATGATGATAGCGAAGAGGATTTATTGGTTGAAGTTAAAGAGCCTGGAAATCAAAAGAGAAAGAGGAAAACGAGGGAGAAGATCGAGACTTTTATGGAGAATTTGATGATGAGAATAATGGATAAGCAAGAGGAGATGAATAAGCAGATGATAGAGATGATAGAGAAGAGGGAGAAGGAGAGAATAATGAGAGAAGACGCTTGGAAGCAGCAGGAAATGGAAAGGATGAAAAGGGACGAGGAGATGAGAGCCCAAGAGACATCTCGTAGTGTTGCTCTCATTTCCTTCATCCAGAATGTTTTAGGCCAACCCCAATCATTGAACAGAGGCAGTGATAGTGAAAAGGACATAGTGTGTAACCAAGACTATAGAAAATGGCCAGAAGCCTGTGATACTAACAGAAGATGGCCGGAAGCTGAAGTACAAGCTCTCATAATGCTTCGAACTGCTTTGGAACATAAGTTTCGAACCATGGGCTCGAAGTGCCTCGTATGGGATGAGATATCTGTTGGGATGCATAATATGGGGTATGATCGCAGTGCAAAGAAGTGTAAGGAGAAATGGGAAAACATCAACAAATACTATGTAAGATCGATGGGGAATGGGAAGAAGCATCTTGGAAACAGTAAGGCATGCCCATATTTTCATGACTTGGATGTCCTGTATAAGAATGGCCTTGTTAGTCCAGGAATTGCCTCAAACTTGACAAATTACGACAAGGAGTAAATATGGTTCTGGCTTCACCAGTAACTTGTGTGTATTATCTTTCTGTACTTGGATTGATTATCATCATCCATTAACGTTTGTCTATAACCAATAGTTTTACTCACTGTTTGATTGATGAGTGATGTCCAAGTAAAATGCTTTTCACTTTTTTTTTTTCCTGGTTTGATTTGAAACATACAATTGATGGGGAATTTTACATCTGATTGAAACATTTCTCATAATTTCATCATTCTGCTTTTATAATAATTACTCCTGAAATGGGTTATGAATAGCTTCATTTTCAAATTTGAACTTAAAACAGATGCAAAACTACATATAATGGTGAAAGTGATCCATGTTAATCACTTCTTAGATATAATGTAATGTATTTACACCGATGCAAATTAGGGTCTAAATCCTGTAGTAGTGTAGCACTCATTTCCTTGATAGTTTCATTTTCCCATTTAAACTTAAAACTGATATCCATTTGATTTACATGCATGCTCATCATAATATATATGTATATTCACGATCGGGATGCTACAGGTTTTTTTAACCGATGCAAAATAACATTTGTATTCATATTACAAATGCAAATCGGTAAGGCATGAACAGTTTTTTTCTCCAAGTGCAAATCGTAAAAACAGCAATGGCTAGATACAATAGTAATTAATCAACGAATACCATAATGCTAGTGCAAGAGCACAGATTTATTACAAAATTGCTGAATTCTCAAAACATTTTCATGAACGAGAGTAGATACAATTTATTGACAATACATATAAGAACTTCACTTCTACTTACTAAGCACGATTGTGAAAAGAGAGTAAGTAGAAAATTACGAGCCACATGATTGGGATAATAATAATGAAAAGTAAAAGTGGAGGAGGCCCCAATGGACCTGGCATTGCAAGTGGTCCCAGAAATAGAATTGCTGCCACCAGCAGGATCATTAGAATAGAAACAACCCCACAACCATGATTTTCCATCTTCTTCAATATAATTGTTAATTATTTCAACAAAGAGAACAATAACTTGGGTTGTGACTTGTGACTTGGATATCAATGTGTATATATAGAGTTTACATGGTGTCGCTTGCCAAAGAGTGCAACTGTTTTTTGATTCACGATGCATGTAAATGTAAACAAAATTCTAAATTTCATGCGACGTTACTTTTGGCATGAACCAAATGATGATTCATCATCTTATAACCAACAAAAGACACAATCAATAAAGAAATTCTAGTTTTTATGCTTTTCCGAATATCTAGTTCTGAAAATTATAAGACAATAGTGTTTGTAGTAATTAAAATTAAATGAAATTGAAATAAACAATTATTAGTAACTTGTTGGAAAAAGAAGGCGTACGTTGAGGCCTGAATGTTTACCAAAACAGAAGACTACAACATCAATGACCTTGTGGCTAAAATGCTCCTTTTATTTCTGGTTTGATAGAAACATGCAATGCAATTGACAGGGAAATGGTTCTTCTGTGTAGGATTTATTCAGTAAACGTACATGCATATAATATATATACAAAGCTTAACATGAAATAAAATACGTCTTTACAAACAAGTGCTTCAATGGGACATACTTATGCCGCTCCAATAAATATCCATTTATATCCATTTTTAGACTTTCATCATTTTAATCTAACCTGGTTAGGTATATGAATATCCATTTATATATTATAAAAAGAAAACTAGATTATGAACTAGAAGAGGCAATTATTAACAATATAATACATATAACGTCACTCTTTTTTGTAAGCACGATTAAGTAACCACAAGAGAGTACCTACGTAAGACGAATATAATAGGGAAGATATATGATGGAAATTAAATGAAGAGAGTATGAACGAGGCCCCAACCGACCCTGCATTGCCAATGGTCCTAGTAAAAGCACAGCAGCCACCGGCACAATCATTAGAATTGAAAAGATTCTATTACTCCATCTTCTTAATCTGATTAAAAAATACAAGTGATCGGGATAATGAATTGATCAAATACTGTTATGCTAATTATTTAATAAATTGGGTTGTAATTTTGATATCAATGTATAGAGTTTGCACGGTGTCACTTGGTACATAGAGGGTGCAACTTTTAATTTGGGTCACCATGCATGTAATGCAAATGAAAAATCTACATTTCATGATCATGATTATACACTTAGAAAAAGAAAACTGGCCTGGATTATGAATAGCTAGTTTCATTTTCTTGATCATTTCAACTTCAAACATTAACAGATGCACGTCGAAGCCGTTGGCTTGGTTGGTAAGTAGTTCTTTTCATTTTCATCAAACTTTTCATTTTCATCAAACATTCACAAACGAAAAGCAGTGCCAGTACACTGTACACAACAGATTTATTTCATTCTACTTAATTTCATCATTCATCAACACGAATTTATGACAAACTATATAAGCTCTATTCGAGTCAATTATTAACTATACATATAACTTTTTAGTGAACCACGAGTGAGTAAAACAAAAATGACTACCCACATGAACGGGAAGATGAGGAAAATATAAAGAGGAGGAGGCCTCAATGGACCCAAAAGAAGCATTGCAGCTACTAGCACAATCATCCAAATTGAGACAATTCCACACCCGTATTGTTGCATCTTCTTTGATTAGAATATAAAAGTGATCAGATAGATGAGTTTGCATGGTGTCGCTTGGTTTAATTTGGGTCACGATGCATGTAATGCAAATGAAAATCTACATTTGATCAATCGACATGACTTTTGGTATGAACCAAAGTGATGATTGATCTTATATTAGAAAAGACACGCGTATATATACAGAACAAATCAATATATTTTTAGTCCCACGTACCAAATCCCCAAGGAAAGAAATTATAATTCTTGTATTTTGGAAAATAAATATATTAATTCACCATATATATATATATATATTTTTTATTTTTTACAAATTAATTCACCATGATCATCACTATTATCATATATGTTTGATTATGTTTCTCAAAAATATATAAAGTTGCATTTATAACCGTATGGAAAATGATCCATGTTAATCGATTCTCAGAAATTATATATAATTAAATTTAAATAAATGGTTTACATAACATATGTGCCCGTAATATAAAACTGAACATGTTCAAATATACAGTACGTATCTGTGTGGGCGAAAAGACAATTGTGTTTGTAATTATAAAATGTTATGATGAGTAATAAATGAATGAAGGTGGTGTTGTGCTTCTTCTTGATGATCACCTAGACATTCAATAACAGGGCTCCTCGTTCACATCGCCCTCAGTTGCCACGTGCTTCAACTTTTTGATATTGACAATTGCCATGTATCATCCACTTTCTGGTTCATTTCCATATTTACTTTTAATATTTGATGAGTGTGTGTGCGCGTTTGTGTTTTAAAGTGGGAGGAGAGCCTGAGCGAGCTGTACTGAGTGGAAAATAGATAGAGAGAGAGAGAGAGAGATGGAAAGTGGAGGCTTCCATGGCTACAACAACAACTTCCCCAACTCAAGCTCAGCTGGTAATAATTCTTCTTATCTTTTGAACATCAAATTAAAGCATGTCTAGTTGAAACAATGTTGTTTTGTTTTGTTTTGTTATAGAAATACATCATCTCTTGCATGCAATTAATGATCAGTTTTCATACAGTTTCATATTTCGAATCCAAATACCATATGTTTCATTAATTTTGAGTGATTTGCATGAAACTTCAAAATGCTTCATAGATATATAGATAATATAATGGCTCTCTCTCTTCCATCCTTTTTTTCGACTGCTCTCTCTCTTCCATCCTTTTTTTCGACTGCTCTCTCTCTCTCTGGTGTGTGCGCGTGCGTGTATGGTCAAATACATGACAGAGAAGTAGGAAAATGAAACTAGAAGTCTAGAACAAAAAACAGAGGAGTGTGTACAAGTGGCATGCATGATGCATGCAACACATGAAACAAGTGGCATACATGCATTAATCTCTCTCACTCTCTCACTCTCCCCATGCTCTTTCTTTGCCTTCACATTTATGTCAAATTAATTATACGTTTAGGCAGTTTCCAACACATGTCTTAACCAGCATTGGTTCGGTTTTGGAACAGATTTTTTTGTGTTAACCAACGCATGCATGCAACACTACACTAGTGTGACAGGTCACAGGTCCCCTCCAATTGCATGCACATTACTACATTTAATTAATGTGCCAGTTTGTTTCTCATTCTCATCATCACTTAGTTAATGTTCAACTACTAGCCTCTGTCAAGTCTCTGCCAGCTCTGAATTAACAAAACTAGGTTACTTCTGCCATGTTTTGTCTTCTTTTTTTCTCACATATAAAGAGATTTTAAGATATATATATATATGTATAGAGAGAGAGAGAGTGGACTATCTTTTCTTGGTTTTGAATGGTCTCTCAGGGATGAAGTTAATAGAGATGAATATGAGGCTATCTGAGATAAGTAATCAAACCAACAACAACAGTAACACTTCCGAGGACAATGAATGCACAGTGAGAGAACAAGACCGCTTCATGCCGATCGCAAACGTGATCAGAATCATGCGGAAGATTCTCCCTCCCCATGCCAAAATCTCAGACGACGCCAAGGAGACGATCCAGGAATGTGTCTCGGAGTACATCAGCTTCATAACGGGGGAGGCCAATGAGCGTTGCCAGCGCGAGCAGCGCAAGACCATCACAGCGGAGGACGTGCTTTGGGCCATGAGCAAGCTAGGGTTTGATGACTACATTGAGCCGTTGACAGTGTACCTCCACCGCTACCGCGAAATGGAAGGAGAACGTGGGTCCATAAGAGGGGAGCCGCTGGTGAAGAGGCCGGTTCATGAGTTCCATGCACTGGCAGGAGGTACTAGTGTTGGCGTTGCTTCTTTCGCACCTGCTGCAGCAGCGTATCACCACCATCATCATCATCGGTTCTATGGAGGTGGTGGTGCAGCCATGGGAGGAGGGTACTTCAAGGATGCTAACAACAACAACAACAATGTTGCAGGTGGTTCATCACAGGCTGCTGCTCATCATACTGTGGTTAATGGTCATCACCATGAAGCTGCTGCCTATGCTCATGATAAATGAGATTCATCTAATGCTTCTGCTTGTCATGTAATACTAACCTAGTTAGCTAAACAAGACAACCATGCATGCTGTGGAGTGTGGAGAGGGTTTCTTTTGTTTTCTGTCTTTAGCTTCTGCCTTTACTATTTTAAGACTTTTAGTTCCCTTTTCTGCTATTTATTATGTTCAAACAAGTAAGGGCCCGTCCTGCAAGCTGTTTTCTGTTTTTGTTTTTGTTTTTTGAAAAGAAAAATGAAAATGAAAACAGTATTTTTAGTTTCACTTTTGAATTCCGAATACGCGTTTGGTAACATTTACTGGAATCCGTATTTTAAAAATAAAAACGGAAAAAAGGCGTCTGGTAGGATTACCGAAAGCTTTCGAAAATTGAAATATCAATTTTTAAAATTTGTTTAATATTATAACAATTATAAATAAATGATTAAATAATTAATAAAAAAACATTTTGTAATTTAATTTAGGGTTTAACAAATTTTAACAGTTGAAGAGGAAGAGGAAGAGGAAGAGGAAGAGGAAGGAGAAGGAGACCAAATCGGCGGCGATCGGCGACGTAAAGGAGATCGGCGGCGAGACACGGAGGAAGAAGAAGAAGAAGAAGAACCGCGGAGGAAGAAGAGGACATCGGCAAAGGAAGAAGAAGAAGAAGAAGAAGAAGAGATCGGCGGAGGAAGAAGAGGAGATCGGCGGAGGAGGAAGAAGAAGAAGAAGATCGGCGGAGGAAGAAGAAGGAGATCGGCAGAGGAGGAGGAAGAAGAAGAAGAAGAAGATGACTGGAAGGAGAAGGAGATGACTGGACGAGGAAGAAGAAGAAGTCTGTGAAAAAAAAATTATTAAAATAAAATATATATTAATTATATGGAGCCCACTTATTTAATGATATGAGACCCGCTTCAATTGGAAAACAAGAACAAATACAAGAAAAACAAATTTTTTTTGTTTTTCAAACTTTCCACTTTTAACACTTGGTATTGTTTTTTATTTTGTTTTTATATTTTAAAAATAAAATGAAAAATGGTTACCGAACGCGAACGCGAATTCATTTTTGGAAAACAAAAACGAAAACAGTCTGCAGAACAGGCCCTAAATTTCATTGAAACTTCGATGATATTTTTGTAATTCTAGTTATCCAAAATGGTTTTATCGATATTTCTAAAATTTTGTTATTTAAAGCAATTAAAGCCCTTAAAGTATAACAAATAAAAGAGTAGAGAGCTCCCAGCGAGGATCGAACTCGCGACCTTTCGCTTACGAAGCGAACGCACTACCACTATGCTATGGAAGCCAACACGCCCAATCATTCCTGCATATTTTCAAAATCAATTTTCTTCTTGTTTGTCTATCAAATATGACTAGAACAAAACAACCAAATTATTCTAATTTCATCCAAGTTTCTCTCTTTCAATAAAAAAAAAATCAAATTCCGAAAATCATACAGAAAAGGAAGATAAAAAATCTAATCAAAAGAATCATTTTCATTAATTTGATATCGGGTCCAACAAACATAGAAATGGGATCGAATCATTGAAATACTTGACATTATCAAAACAAGGCAAAACTTTTTCAGTAAGTTTATACTAGCTGTCATTAGCAGCTTCGATACACGTCTTTTTTCTCTCAGATTCGTAATCTTTCTCATCATCATCATCGCACTCTTCCCCGACTACTTCTCCTCCTCCTCCTCCTCCTCCTCCTTGGTGTTCTTCCGAATCACCCTCACATCTTTTCCTTTGAGGAATCACTTGAAAGAAAGAAGCCTTCCAATCCCTTGTTTCCAAGAACTTGAGGAGTATCTCAAACACTTGATTCACAGTGAGGACCTGCACTCAGAGTCACAGTATGCTAAGAGTTTAATCAAAACATTTAATTCCCTAAAATGGGTAGGCTTGATGAGTTTCGGAACAAATAATGTACTAGGAAAAGGTTCCTCCATGATCAGTGGACACTAAGTGTCAATGGCATCTTATTATCTATTCCACCGATCAAACTTGACAAACACACGAAAATGCATCACCTGCTTACATGCATCACTCAATTTCACTTAGTCCAACATTTGCTTCGAATACAGATGTATAGTTTTATGAAAATATGCATATCAAATATTAATTTACAGTATGTAGATAAGAAAGCAAAATCAAATGATACCTGGGAGCTCGACATCTTTAAGAAATTTCCTATGGGGAGTTTCGCTGTCTGAATCCCCTGATCTTGGGCTTTCTTCATGGTTATACCTTTCCAGCGATTCCTATCCACCAACCCACCAACAATAAAAATTTTATCCGGATCAAGATCATCCAAAACATTTTCTGAATCAGCAGTAAGATACACAAGATTGTCCTTCTGGTCTAGCAATGCTTCGATGTAGGATCGATTCTCCTTCTCAATTATCCATTTATCATATCCGGGAAGCCTCTGCAACTGGTTTCCCATCTCCCCCTCACATCCTGTCAACCACAGATGTGCTGGGGACGCACTTCTTCCATTCACCGCGTAACAATACATAATCTGCACATTTTCATTCATAACAAACAAATCATATATCACGATATTAAAACAATACTGAATCAATCCCATATAAACCATCCCAAATGTAGTTTTATCTATGAACTCTAGAGTCAGTATTTTACAGTTAAAAAAATGGTTTCTTTTTTCAGTTCTTGATACTCGATCACTGAAATCTGAATTTCACTCCAAATTCAAAATCTGTTCATGATCTAAAAATAGTTCTCCTACTGGATATTTAAATACACAATTTCACAAATTTCGATCAAATTAATTTACAAGAGAGACCTGTTGAACGAGGCTGTGAATCTCGCTGGCGGTCATGAGATGAGAGAATTCAAGATCGACTATGATGTTGTGGCCGGTCTCTTTGGCATGGGTGAGTCTCCGGATCTTGTTTTGTCTCTCCTCTGACCGCTTCTCCATTCTCTCCTTCCTCAGGTCTCTCCTCGACTCGATCAGCTTCGACCTCTCCTCCTCCGTCACGCCCGCCAGCTTGTCGTCCCACTCCTTCCGCTTCCTCTCCGCCTCTCTCTTCTTCTCCTCCTTCATTCTCGCTTTCTTTTCCACTTTCTTCGCTTCGTATCTCTGCTGCTTCAACTGCTTCTTTTGGGCACTCTTTGACAGACCCACGATCTGAGGCCTCGCTTGCTCTTCCACGCCGTTTTCGTCGTTTTGGTCTGTACTCTCCATTGTTTTTGTTTTCCTTTCGCTTCTCTGTTGTGTTCAATAATTAGGGCTTTGGCTCAGGGTTTTCTTCAAATTGGGGAGGGAAATGGCAGAACGACGTCGTATGCTGATAAACTCATTCATTTGTAGGAATATGGCAGAACCATGTCGGATGGCTAAAAGCATCTCCAACTCCAACTATCGTCTTCCTTGGAGGAGACTCTCTTAGACCCCGTTTGATTTTTAATTTTTTATCTAAAGACCGAAGGATGCTGTATGTTACTAAAGATTGAATAGTGATTGAAAACTGAAAACTAGGGATGTTAAAAATCCCCATAGGTACGGGGACCTGTAGGGACCCACCCCGTTTGGAACGGGTTTGGTATATGTTAATTGGGGTATGGGGCGGGGATGGGATTTGATTTTAAAACCTAATTACTTTTGGGGTGGGGAATGGTATTTTGGTCCCCGTATGAATGATTAAGAAACAAGAAATATAATTTTGTTACAATTTTTTTTTTCAATTTATTTTCAAAATATAATTGGGAAGAAACCTTTTTCTTATAAACAATTCAAATGTAATGTTTTTTTTTTTTTCTTTTTTTATACAATTATACATGGAGATGGAAGATGTATGGTCACATTTTTGTCATTAGCACTTGTTCTTAAATAAGTATCAGAAGTTAAACTTTCAATCTTTATTTTCTTTGAGTAGATTTAATTATGATGATTTTGTATTTTAATTTTATTTTTATTGAAAAAGAATAGTGTAATATTCATACGTTTAGTAATTTAGTTTGCGATAGACTTAATATGAATTAGAGTTTATTTACTTTTTTAACTAATTTTTTTCTTCAATCATTTAATATTTTTAAAGGCCGATTGACATTTGTAATTGTGGCTTAAAATATAAGGTATATAATTATTAATATTGTCTTAATCAAACGGGGTAGGGCGGGACAAGGTGGGGCGGGTATCGGGAGCCCTCTCCCCAAATATGGATTCCCCATCCCCGCCCTAAGTGGGGAATGGGGCGGGGACGGGAATCCTAGTTATATTTGGGTTTAGGGAATGGGGATGGTATCCCCATCCCCGTACCCGTCCCATTGACATCCCTACTGAAAACTGAAAAACATGTTTGTTTTTTTTCACTGAAAACTAAATATAAGTGATAAGTTATTTGGTTTTTTAAGTTATAAATATCTGAAAATAAATACTTTTACATTTATACCCTTCTAACTATTATTTGTTATATATTTATATTTTAATATATTAAGGACAACTCTAACATGTAAATTAATTATAAAATTAATTTATTTAGTTATTAATATTATTTCAACAATGATAAGGTTAAGTTTGCAGACAACAACATAACATTTGAGAGGTGAATCATTCGACTAAATCACTGCCATGGAGGGAGAGAGATAACTAGTACCTTGGTAAGTGCCTCATATATAGCAGGCTTTGCTTATGGTTCTACAAGTGTGTGTATGAGCGAGATGATCTTGTTGTCAAAACGTACAAGAAAAAGTGTGCAAGTTTGTGAAATTGAAGCAGTCAATTGTGCGGAGTGCTGTGGTTGGCCTGGTGTTTTAGTTAACAGTTCATGAGTTGATTGTGTTGTGACGTTGATGCTCTCCTAGCATCCTAGAAGACATTGAAGTACGTTGGTGCTTTGAAAGAAAACTTCTTGTCTAGCATTTGAGCTGTTACTCGTCATTGTGGGAAAGTTTGGCTGCTTTATTTTATAAATTGTATCGTTTTATTGGGACGTGTATATAGAATACAAACCAGATGGTTGTGTTCTGGGTTTCGAGTGGTTTCAGTTTGTATCTCTAGATTTTACATCAATTGATGGTTCCATATATATATAACTTCTTTTTTTCTTACTAAAATTAACATCTCAAAACCCAAAAAAATTTAGAACTCATAACAAAATTTGTCTAAAATAAAATTAATAAAACTAATTATCAAATTATAGAAAAAGAAAGAAAGAGTCCCTACCTGAATATGCTAGGAAAATTTGTCTCAAGTTGTTTATGTTTTGAAGTAGCTAGGTTTTCTGATGTTAAAGTTCTATATAGTGAGAAGAAAAAAAAAAGTATAAATACAATTAGGGCTTTAACAAAGGACAAAATTGGAAATATATTAAATTAGTGAAGATAGTTTTGGAAGTAAAACTTTGTATTAAATTCTCTTGGATTTGTGTTAAGTGAAAAGTGAAAAGTGAAAAGTGAAAAAATTTTCACTTTTCAAAACAAGTGGTTTTAGGTGCTCATTAAGTTATTTTAACACTTAAAAAATCAAACAAAATAACTGAATGAAATACATTAAGTGTCATTCAGTGTTAAGTGGAAAAATCAAACAGGACCTTATTTATTTAAGGGCATATGTTATTGCAAGGGACCATTAAGGGAATATATGCTCCAACAATACACCCTTAAATGGCCCATTTAATAATTTTTTATTATTATTTAAATGTTAGATATTGTGTTTAAATATTATATATTGTTTGTCAATTATGAGTTTTAAATATATGGAGTTTTTCAAGATAATAAAATAATCTTAAATAAGTAGAGCCCACTTTAAGATGGTGTGAAAACACCTCTTAATTAAGGGAGTGAACTCCACCAGAACACAATTAAGGGAGCCATTTAGGAAGTTGTTGGAGTTGCAAAAATGCACATACTCCCTTAATTAAACTAAAAGATGTCTTCAAGGGAAACTGTTGGAGATGCTCTAATATCCTCCAAATATTTGCATATTCAACTAATTTTTTTTTTTTTTTTATATTCATCCCTTAAATATAGAAAATATTATAGATATTTCGGTTAAAGTATCCATATTTAAATTCACGTATCAAATTATGGATTTTCTTTGGTCTGGTTCAACTTCATTTTATTTATTTATTTTGTTCAGAATAACTTCAGTTCAACTTACATAGTTACATATTTCATATAAATCTCGTCATATATATTTTTTTTTTCTTTTCAAAATATACCAATTACTGTATTATGATAATTGGGAGAACTTTAAAACTAACCAAAAAATTAGTAGGTTTATTGTTTTTGTCTAAAATTATCATTTTTATTGTATTTGTAAACATATCCACTTTTTAGACAAGATTGCCCTTCTTTATAAAAAAAAAAAAAAAAATTCTTTTTCTTTTTCTTTTTCTTTTTCTTTTTCTTCTTCCCAGACCTCCATCTTTTTCTTATTCCCGGATGTTTAATTCATTTTGCCCTGGTGTGTTTAATTCGTTTTTCTTGGTGTGTTTAATTCGTTTTACCATGGTGTGTTTAATTCGTTTTGTCATTATGTGTTTAATTGTTTTTGCCCTGATGTGTTTAATTCGTTTTGTCTGGTGTGTTTAATTGTTTTTACATTGGTGTGTTTAATTGTTTTTGCCTTTGTGTGTTTAATTCGTTTTGCCTAGTGTGTTTAATTGTTTTTACCCTGGTGTGTTTAATGAGTTTTGCCTGGTGTGTTTAATTGGTGAACTTGTGTGTTTAAACAAAATGAAATCTGAAAATTTTGTTTGAAAAAAATCAAATCCGAAAAAATCTGAATTTTCTTTTCAATAAAACTCAAACCCAAACACAACTCCCACCATTCATAAAAACAACCACAACCCAAACTTAAACACATCCACAAATCTAAAAATTTTCAAAATAAAAATCTGAAATTTTTTTTAAGCACAACTGTGGTAGCCAAAAATAGCACAGCCTAAACACTGAGGCCCAATTTTAGAAATCCAAGAGAAGAGCCAGATGGTCTGCTAAAGCAAGCATGATCTGGCCCAACATGGGCCCAAAGCAGATCCAAACCTTTACCAAATCTGTGAAAGACTAAGTCAGTTATGCAATTCAAGGAACTGACCAAGTCAATACAATTGAAACAAATTGAGACCCCAAAGATCTCAGAGGATAAAAATCATGACTTCATCCCACGATCTCAGGATCATACAACCACTTCACTTAGGGAACACTCATCACCCGCTATAAAAAGCCCCCGCCATTTCATAAATGAGGACTCGGTTTTACAAGAGGATTCTGACTCCCATGTGGAGAAAACAAAAAGCATAATGAGGTCATCTCATTTCTATGTATTACAGATATATCACCTTCTACAAAGCCATTAGGCCAACACCCACTCGTATGACACCCACTTGCTTCAACATAATCCAAGCAACACTTAGTCCAAACAACATTTAATGCTTTTGCTGTCAAGCGACCATTCACCGGCCAACCTTTGGATTGTATTTTTGTTACTCGACATGTCGACTCCGATAGGCTTTAATGAGTTTAACCAACAAACTATTTATTCTCCGCTCCACCTCAATAAATGTCTCGGCTTAGCTCGACGACAACTCATTTGACCACCACCTATATTCTACAAGTTAGATGGCAACGTTCAAATCGAGGGCTCTACGTCCTAATTATACGCTCAGCCCAAGCGAACATAAGGCTCTCCGAACGACACCACTCAGGACTCGACCATTTTTATTTACGGTTAGATTTATATTTAATTCATTTTTATTTTATTTATTTATTTATAAATTGTCTAACTTTGGTGTCGAGCAGATTCCTACAAGACATCCCTTCCTATAGTTTGTCCTACAGGGAATCCAAAGCATACGACAAAGCATTGTTCATAGATTGCCGGTGCCCCAAACACTATAATTTTGACCAAAATTTGACCGTAGGATTTTCTGGTTCTACAACAACCACCCTTAAAAAAATAATCTGGAAAAAAAATTAACACTTAAAATCAACAACTAACACTCAATCCAAAATTAAAAATCTGAATTTTTTTAAAAAATCTGGAAAATCAACCACAACCACCACAACCACAACCCAAACTTAAAAATCTGGAAAATCAAACAATAAAAATCTAGAAAATCAAAACTGAATTTTTTTTTTAAATAAAAATCTGAATTTTTTTTTTTACAAAACCCAAACCCAAACACAACTCTCACCATTCATAAACACAACAACCACCCTCAAATCTGAAAATTTTCTTTGGAAAAAAACGAAATCTGAAATTTTTTGTTTAAAAAAAATCTGAATTTTTTTAAAAAACTGGAAAAAAAAAACGTGAAAGAGAAAGAGAAGAAGAAGAAGGAGAGAAGATCGGACGACCGACAATCGGAAAACCCAAACTTAAACACAACCACCAAATCTGAAATTTTTTGTTTAAAAAATAACCTGAATTTTTTTTTTAAATCTAGAAAAAAACAAGAAAGAGAAAGAGAAGAAGAAGACGAAGGAGAGAGGAGGAGAGAAAGAGAGAAGAATGAGAGAAAGAAAAAGAAGAAGGCGTGAGATAAGAGAAAAGGAGAGAGAGAAAGAGGGGAAAAAAAGTTTTTCCGGTGAAAATGAGAGTCAAAAGGAGAGAGAAGAGGTTTTGAAAAAAAAAATAGAGGCAATTATGTCTTTACAGTCCATTTAATGACAAAAACAATAAAAATGATAATGTTGGATAAAAAAACAATACTCCCTCTTAATTTTTGACTAAAAAAGCCTATTTCCTCTATGATAATTTATTAATTTTGAATTTAAATAAAAAACAAAAAAAAAAATTTTAATTATTACATAAATTGAAGATTTTGGGAAGATTCAAGCCTACAACCCTCATGTGGAATTGTGAGGTATATATCATTGAATTAACCTCATATTGTCAAAACAGATAATAAAACATTTGTTCCATTGAAAAAAGAAAAAAAAAAAATTCAATCACATTTAGACATATATAATATAAGTATATAACTAATACTTTTCAAAAAAAAAAAAAAAAGTATAACTCATAATAATAATAATAATAATTATTATTATTATTATTATTATTATTATTTTGAAACTACCGATAAGATTTAAAAAAAAAAAAAAAAAAAAATCCGAGACACAATCGAATTATTACAAGCATTACAAGCATAAACCATAAGACAACTCCTCTATCTCACCACACTTTACGATTAAATTGGCAAAAATGAAAATCGAACCGTTGGTATAAACTTACTTTGGGTTAGAAACCCATTTGTACACCCAAGCAGGGTTAGAGCTCAACAATATGTGTAGCCCAACACATTTATCAGATATTAACTGCATGAGCACAACTGCTCAAGCAGTTTAAATACACTAAACAACGTGTATTTGAGTGGTAGAGTGACTCGTACGATACATAAATAGAGTGTGTGAAGGGTGTTACACAGAAGAACAAAAACACTAAAACAGTTATTGATATTTATACTACGAGAGAGCTATCTATTTTAGAGAATTTGAAGCCTTATAAATCGCTTGTTCTTGGCATCGCAAATGAAAAAACTGGGCTCCAAGAACAAGTTAAAGAATGAGTAGCAGGTTCAGCTAATATATTGATGCCGTATCATCCAACGATTTCTCAAGTTATTGTATGCTCTTTGTGTTCTGTGCAGCAGTTAATTCTAAATAGTATGCCAACGCTTTTAAGCAGACAATTCAGAATTCAAACCTTTTGATCAAGAAACAATAATATGCTGACTGCAGAAGAAAACAGGCTTATGGAGAATAAACACACAACAATCTCTTATTAGAAGTCGAGCAATTTAACACCTTATGACCCCTGAGAAATTAAACACGCATATACACAGTCAGTGCACCGACTCTTCATCTTCGAGAGAGGGGGCAGCTGACAATAAATATAAAGATAATCAAGTGAGTAATTAATTACATCACTTTACTAATATACAAAGCGGAATGATGCAATTATGACTTATGAGAGATGTTTCAACCATATATTAGCCTCTTATCATCTTTGATTACACATGAGCCTAAAAGCTCTTATTATATGAGACATTGAATCAATTTCATTTATAGTGAAGAAGCTAATCTATGGAGATCTACAAACCCAGATGCAACTGCCTGATTTCGTTCTTTCACCTTTGCTTGATAAATGACCCTGCAAATTAACACAAACACTCACATCAAATCTCTACTCATGAAATGCCTCCACTCACACAAACAATGAAAGAAATTCTACCTCAAGCCTTGAACCCACATTTCACTCATCAAAGTTTCACCAGGGTACACAGGAGCAAGGAATCGGCCTGATATATTTTTCACCATCTTTTGATCTCCTCTACAAACAGATTTTATGATTGCCCTAACAACAAATCCCAGTGTGCACACCCCATGCAATATTGGCCGTGGGAATCTTCAACACGCAAATAAACTAAAACTTAGCATGATTGTGACTGAGCCTTTACAAAACTGAAACCAGAAGTTAATAATGACTCAGTTTTCCATTTACTACTAACCCTGCTATTTTTGCTATTCCAGGGTCTGCGTGCACACGGTTATAGTCTCCCGATAACCTATATAGCAATGCCTGCAGAAGAAGTGTAGGAAAGGTTCATATTTCACAAAGAATCTCAAGTGCCTTATAAAGACAAAAGTTGACAACTGCAAAGTGATAAAGATGGTGGTACATAGATGCCAAAGAATTTATATTATACCTGATAAGATTTATAGTAGCATAGAAATTAAAATAAACAGTGGTGCAAATTAAGAAATCGACCAACTCAAGCAACTTCAGTTCCAGCAATAATGGAAATCAAAGCTACATGCCTGTGATGGTTGGGTAGAATCCTCGAACACTGCAAAAGGTTGAGTTTTTGGGATTTTCACAGCTGAAACCTGGTTGCTTGGATACTTAGAGTAAGAAAAAGGTTGGGATGGTTTTGAGAAGCTGCCAGCACCCCGGATATAAGCAGTCATCCTGCAGAATAACATCTTAGGTGAGACAACAGCATGGTGATATTAGATCGGATGTTTTTTTTTTTTTTTAATTACTCACCGATTAATGCATAATAATTGGCCAGACCCCTTATCATAAGTTTTGACTTCAACTTCAGCAATAGCAGCTTTACCTGAAAATAGATAAACACAGAAAATCTCTATAGCATTCATCGAAATAACAACAGCTAAGGTCTCATCTTAAGCTCCTCTAAGTAGTTAAGTACAAAATATGCGAAATCAAGATTTTTAGCTGTAGTTTTGCTGCTAGTGGAAACAAACCTTTATCATGCAATCCTGCAAGAGTCACTTCATTACATATCTGCATCAACAACATTATAAATTACAGAAGTTATTAATGCATCTCAATTCTCAACAGAATAATAATAAAGTACAACAATCAAAACAACCAAAAAGTGCTTGTGGTGGGAATTTTTTACAGAAGCACTAGAAGGCAATGGCTTGTATATTTCAATATAATGTTGTCCGAGCAGCAGAAGACGTGGATCATATCTGATACGGGGCAGACAACAAAAGGCAGAAAGGCCAATTAGCTTTTCCTTAGGTATACCGCAAAAGAAACTAGCAAATCAGTATGATTTCAAAAGAGGAACGAAGAATTAAGTAGGCTTACGGCAATCCTGGCAGATCAGGACAACCTCCTGGCACGGATTCGAACAAAAACAAAGCACAAAATGTTGGCAAAACCTACAAAAGCCGTACACATTACAAACCATACAAATTGATTGCAATTCCTTTCAATGAACAAATTTAATAACGCTTTCTTTTTTTACAATCACCACACAAAATAAATGAAAGAATACCTGCACAAACTGCTGACCATTTTCATTGTACACATATTTGAGATCATCAACATCAACCGCGCTCTGTCCACACGCTCCAACACCCAAAGCATAAATGGCTACATCTCTGACAACAACAAAGAAGATTTATTGATCATGAAAATCCTAACTTTATTTTATAAACTACATTTACATATCAGTGTGTAAAGGGTTGTTGTAAAAATGGTACCTTTCAGTGTAAGTGAATGTTCCCTACGAGAAATTGAAATCAAATAATAATGATTAATGAAAAACGATAGATGGGTATTCTAATTTATGTTCTGGGAATCGAAAACGTGGAAGCAATGAACAAGTACCTCTGGGTATTTATGAGCAAGAAGGAGATCTGGTTTGAACTCTGAACTAGTACTATTTGCCATTAAAGAAGCAACCTTTGGACTTGGACTTGGAAACTACTTGCCCTCTTCAATTTCCAGCCCCCAACTCAGATTCGCATGAAATTGACTTGAGAATCAATGAAAAATTACGTCTTTAAACAGTTAATTTGGACACAAGATAACAACAACTGACTTGTTTTGAGTCTGGACTGTGGAGGCATTTTAAATTTAACACCACTAAACTAGTAAACGGGGCAAATTGCGTCTGGACTGTGGGTTCGAGTCTTACATTTTAATCTATAAGAGCAAATTGCAGCCAAACTTTATCATTAATAGACAATAATCTCCTCTACCGTTAGTCAAAGCTGGTCAAGTTTAACCGTCGATAGGATTTGGTCGTTACAAATATCTAAATGCCCATGAATAAAAAAAATTAAAAAATAAAAATCTTATTTTAAAAATATATAAATATATGAAAACAAATTTGGATCTCCACAGTAAAACAAATGAAAATTACAAATTAAAAACAAAATGTGGAGACATAGGCTGTACCTCCATATTTTTCTTCAAATTCTAAATTCTAAAAAATTAATAATCTAGATCATCAAAATCCAATCCAACAACATTTTCTTCGTATAATTTTTTCTTCTTCCATATGGATTCCCGGATTTTTCTTCATATTCAAGTTTTTCAGATTTTTCAAAACCAAAAAAATAAAATAAAAAATAGCTCATCTAAATCTAATCTAACAACATTTTCTTCTTCCATTGATGTATTTCTAGATTTTTTTCTTCAGATTCAAATTTTTCAGATTTTTCAAAAATAAAAAATAAAAAATGTGGCACAAGATGAATGGTGAAGATTTAAAGCTAAATCTTTTTTTTTTTTTTTAATAAATAAAAAGGCTTGAAATGACAAAAATACATTTATCTTTGTTAAGTTTGACTAACTTTGACTAATGGCAGGGGAGGTCATTGTCAATTAAATAAAAAGGCTTGAAATGACGAAAATACATTTATCTCTATTAAGTTTGACTAACTTTGACTAATGGCAGGGGAGGTGATTGTCAATTAAACATAAAGTTGTTTCTGATTGTCAAAAGCCAAACCTCATGGAGGTTAGCTGCAATTTGCTCTTAATCTAAGGTTAAAATTGTCATTTCATTAAAATTATATAATAGCAAGGGCAAAAGTGTACTTTAACCCACTCTGTTAAAGTTGACTGTTAAACTTTGGTCAAATGAACTAAAGTGATGTGTTTTGGAAAAAAGAGGAACCGACTAATATGACAAAGACGTTTAAAAATGTGATAATTAGTGAAAAAGTAGGGACTTTAGTGATAATATCCCTTATTCTACTTAATCGCCATGTGTATCACGAGTAACGACAGCCGGACTTAACTTTCGATCTCTTTTTTCCTATCTGTCAAGAATCAAGATATTATCATATTAAAAATATCCAATTAGTAAGATAATGCATCTACTTGATTAATATGATCCACCTACACATGTGCCCATGCATATTCATCCAATACAATTACTTTTAGCTTATAAAAACAAAATTTGAATTTGTTGCATCACACATATCTCATTTAAATAATGATATGCATGTAACATAATTACATAATTTGAATGAACGATATATTGGGTATGAAACTTATTTAATTATTTGTTTTGATTGTTAAATACCAATCAAGAGAAATGAAGCTGATATCATAGTACAATGTTGTTTGGTGTCAAAAACACTCATTCATTCTGACAATTTCCATATTCGAATCGTTACCATTGTACGTGGTATTTCCAAAAAAAAAAATGAAGCTAGTACATGATGTTAGTGTGTTATCGCTTTAGATATATATTTCTATGAGCAAAAACACTTTTTAATGTTTGTTGTATTTGTCCTATAAAAAACATATATATATTTATATATTTGTTGTTCTTGGGTTGTGTGTATATATTTTGTTATATATATATATATATATATATATATATATATATATATATATGAATGAATTTTTAAGTATAATGTGCTAGTCTTTTATGACTTTTGGGAGATTCTGGTTTCCCTCAAAACAAACCAGGTTTGTATTTTTGGGTCTATCAAATCGTGCTCGTATCAGAGTCATGGGACTACATGAGAAATCAAGAGTGGAGCTATACGGCGCCGTTTCAGATTTAAACGAGCTGATGAGGTGTTTGAGCGAGTTGATGAGAGTCGACTCGGAGATGGGGAGGGCTACGTGGTTTCACCAAAATTATGGGAACATCCTTGGCGTTTCGAAACGCCTCTTTGCTAGGCTCCACAAAGTGTTTACTCAATCGGGGGCATTACGGGAAGTGGTGGAAACAATGGAAATAGAGGTGGTGGAAGGTGGATTATTAAGGGATTATTTGGAGGTAGGGAGCAGTGACTTGAAGGGATTAATTCAAGTTTTTAAAGATTTAGTTTTGCAATATTCTCCTTCTCCTTCTATTGCATGATCTCTTTCTGTTTGTGTTGCCAATCTTGGTCTTGTGTTGCGTTTGTTTTTCTAGTTTGGCCCTTCTCTGTTTCTTTTGTGTTTTGTTTGGCGGAGGACCGCCTGTGGCCTCCTTGCCCCCAGTCGCTGTCGCTTTTGTTTCGTTGGGCTCTTTCAGGATCCCCTGAATAAAGCTTGCTATTAATATATATATATATGAAAATGCTTGGGTACTGACCAGTCAATACCCAAAGCATACTGATCACCCATAACCACCCAATGGGGTGTTGCCATGTAACCAAAACTTTTTCACTTTTTACATTTTTATCCTTGTTTTGAGTTACGTGGCAACCAACCATTGGTTGGTCAGCACCTTGGTTACTGACCGGTCAACACCCAAGTGTTGTCCATATATATATATATATACTACTTGAATGATTACTTTTTACCACCAAATTATATTTGATGGTATATTGTGTGCATATGTTTATCACAAAAGCATTAGAAGGTAATGGCTTGTACATTTTTGGGTTATTGAAAAGAAGTCATTTTTTGGTTTCAATATTGATAAAAATTGTAGAGACCTGTACATTTTTGGGGTTTTGTATTGATGGAAATTAAAGAGACCCAGGTTCAATATAAATATGGAGGTCAATGAAGCTATGGTGTTCGATTCTCAATAAACAATGGCAAATCTCTAGTTTAGAAGAATATAATTTTTCACTTTTTCTCTTTTGGAAAAAAAAAAATATGAAAAGTTTGCCAAAAAGAAAGACCAAACTCGAAAATTGAAAATCGATATCCGTATTCTACTATTCTGTATCAATTATCATTCAAACCATTTTTGTTTCTTATTAATTTTATATATTTTAATATTTTTTTTTTCTCTATTATTTGTAATATTTTTATTATAACTTAAAAAAAATTATCTTAATTTTAATATTATTTTATTTTTTTACTTTTATTTGATATTTTATTTTATAGGCTGTTTGCATAAATAGCCTTTCTCAATGTTTAGTTTCTAGGAAATAGCTCATTGGTGAAAATATTGCAAATATGGCCTTTCTTAATGTTTAGTTTCTACTTTCTAGGAAATAGTCTTTGTAAGATAATAATACCCTCTACAATTAAACCCTGCAAAATAGCCTTTGAAAACATTTCACATTCGAGTCGTCATACCGCATGTGGAATATAAAAGATAAATAAATAAATAAATAAAAAGCTAGGTTTTTACATGATTCGACATAAGCCTACATTTAGGGATGGGCGTGGGGCCCCACCCCCACCCCCACCCCCACCCCTAAAACCCTATTTGAGGGAACTGGGGATGGGGGTGTTTGGGGGAACCTTCCCCCACCCCACCCACATCTCCCATTTCCTTCCATTTTAAATCTCAATTTCCAATTCGAAATCCGAAACTTATAATTCGAAATTCGACCATCCCAATCTTTCTATTTATCATGTTTCAATATCCAATCCAAAAAATAATCAAAATATCAAATTTAAAATATATAATTTGTTTAATTTAATCCAATTAAAATAAATACAAATACATCTAGTAATAGAGTATTACAGGATAAAATTCAAAATAAAATAAAATGCTGGTGTGGTTTAGATTTATCACTAGGGTTAGAGACTTGGAGTTAATTTTTTTTTTTAAATAAAAGAAAATAAAATTATATATATAATATTTGGAGGACACGGGAAAATGGAGCCCCCACCGGCCCACCCCCATTTAGGAATTGGGGATGAAATTTTCCTCCACCTCCACCCCCACCTCCACCCCCAAACCCCATTTGGGGGTGAAATTTGCCCTCAAATTGGGATGGGGCCCCATGGGGGTGGGGCTACATGAGGGAAATGCCTATCCCTATCTATATCCACGGACCACAGAGCACACTGACACTCAACTTACACTATAAATATATATTTACACCAGTGAAGCAAACACTCTCTCTCAATTCGTCTCTGAATATATATTTTTCCCTCACAGTCTCACACTCCAACCCTAGCAATACAAAAGTTTAAATAATAAAGCCCATGTTAAAACTCTCTCCTAAATAAAACTCGTCTCAAATGCATCTCCTTCTTTTTTTAAGAGTTCTCTCTTAAAGATCTACAAAAGAAAGAATTACAATAATTCAAGGAGATCAATTAATGTATTAATGGATGGTGACAAACTTTTCGATAAACAAACGTCTTATGTCATCCATATATACATGGTTAATAAAATCACGCAAATATTAATTTCATAATGCATTACTTCATGCGTTATATTCAATATTATCGTTTTTTTTTTAAAGAAAATATTATCATTGCCGATGTATTTAATATGGATTTGGATTCTCTCATAAGCTAAGCTTCACCTAAGCTTTTAAGAATCTAAAGATATGTGGTAATTATATATTTTGAAATTATAGTTAAGACTTAAAATAATACAATAATACAATAATACAGTATTTCTATTGTCAGTTCGTCCTGACAATAAATATATTAGGATGAAGAATGTGGACCACAGATTATGGAGAAGTTTTGATAAGTACATACACTTTAAGTCAAAGTATGTAAATCTAGTGATCCACATTCTTCGTCCTGATATATTTATTGTTAAAACGAACTGATAATAGAAAATATGTACAATAATATATTAAAAAAATGTATATTTCTTAAGCTTCCTGTATATAACTCCGAACTTGGATCTTTACAATTTCTGTGCCGTTCGGTACCCTTTTTTAGTATTGTTTTTTTGTTTTTAAATATTTTTTTTCTATTCTCACAAAATATTTAAAACTTTTTTTTTAAAGTTAAAACGTGTGGATATAGAACAACAAATTATTGTTCCCTGTGTTTTCTATTCACATCTCCACTCTCTTTGCTCATCTGATAACATTTTTTTTTCTCTCATCCAACGTACAACTAAGAGTTCTCTCATCTAACCTACAACTATGAGTTGCAGAGGAAGCTGGTCCAGATTTCTCTCCACGGACTCTTCCGGCATTGTCCAGTCTTCTTCCTCTATCATCACACGATCATCCACTGTTTTCCAAGTTATAATCAGTGGAGACTTCTTTGGAGGTGGAGCTGATGCATCAGCTACTGGCCTACTGCTGATTTATTGGTCTATGATCTATTGGAAGATAATATCTCATAAATTATCAATTTTATTTTTTGAAAGACCCGGATTGAAAAGCTTCATTTTATGATCTATAAATAATTTTTCAAAAATTATCCATTGTTTTATTTTTTTGAATGACCCAGATCGAGAAGCTTCATTTTGACATTTTTTTTCTCCCTTCAAAAAAAATATATGCCTTTACCTAGATCCAACTAATTGCACATTCGTTCTAGAGCCCAAGTTAATTTTATTGAATTAATGATCAATAGCAGAAACTCAAGGATAGTGAGACTGCAATTGCCTTATTACAGGCCTCAAAGGAACAATTTTTTTAGAGTTCTACTTCTGTGTGTTCCAAAAGAAAAAAATATATTATTTAATTATATAATTTTAGTGAGTTTTTTTTTTTTTTTTTTTTTTGAATATATAATTATAGTGAGTTGATAATAGTTATTGAAAATTAATTCTAATTTTTACTTAATTTTCAATTGACAATTACTACCGAACGTGTTTTTTGTTCTTATTCTCGAAATATTGTTTTCACCGATTGCTACCAGACATGATCACAATGTTTTCAACTCCTAAAAATATAAAATCAATTTATCGATTTCAAATGAAGATATATAAAACAAAAACAAGAGAACAAAAACATTACTGAACATGACAATGCTTCCCCTCCGCTTTGCTTTTACTTGCATTGTGTTTTTCTTATTTTCTCTTTGATATTGATTATTTCAATTCTGCTTTAGAAGGAAAGAGGTTTCCAATTAGGAGTCAGGGCTGCCTTTTTTTGGGAAGGGCCCGGTGATCATGAATTTAGCAGTAAATTTTGAACTGTTGAATGCGAGAGATAAATACTAATTTTAAACAAAATTGATGCTTTAATTTTTCCAGAGATGTAGTCAATAGGTATGGAATTCAAGTAAAGTAAGGATGATTAATTTCATAAAGAACTCTGGTTTTTAAGGTGTATTACTTCTTACACTTTATGTAATTGATCCTCTCTTTAGTAGGTTGTTGCAGATTTTGTTTTTATTTTTATAATCTTGGCCAACTTAAGACCACCATATGGGATTATTTGGATCTTGTCTTCAGCCAGGTAGTTGTTGATGTGGTTAACATAGGAAGCCACAGCCCTCTCGGATTCATTAATAGCATGGAGAGTAGTGGTTGCAGTTGCCTTTAGAAATGAAGAAGAACTCTTTGAACCACCCAATTTCGCCTTTTCATTGCCTTGTACATTTAAAAATGCATGTTAATTAACAAAACCCTACAAATTGTTCATCTACTTCCGTTCATCATAATCATAAACCATCATCAAAAAAGAGAAATATCAAGATATGCCATGTATTACTACCCATACAAAATTTGGAAGCTTTCATGATGTGTTACTAAATGACTTTTGAATTGTTAGGTTTTGGCTCGTATTCTCAAGTGAACCCAATCAGAACCAAATGAGACTCAACTGAAGTGAAACTTCCTAGAGACGTGGGAAAACCATTGGAAGTTAGAGATGGTGTTTAGGGGAGGTTTGAAGACCAAGAAGAATCGAAGAATGAAGAAAACCGATGTGGGCAACGTTGTGGGTTGGACAACAGTTCCCACAAGCGGTACAACGTCGTGCCTTACGCTGTGCAATTGCTCAGCGGTCAAATTCTAGTAAGGACAACAGTTTCTCTAAGACTTGGCGCATGGATCGCGGTTTTCTGAGTGGTCAATTCCAAGTGACTTGTAACGGTGTGGGGTGAACATGACTCGAACCATAGTCAATCATAAGCACGCGTGAAACGGAAAATCTTCAATGGAAAAGGAAGTTATTTCTTTGGGGAAGCTCTTGTGCATAAAGGAAACGAAAAAGGAAAGAGTTTGTCTTCATGCTGAACAAGAAAGTTGTAAGTTCCTCATATTTTAATTGGCTTATTCATTGACAAACCATATTTGGGATTTAAATATGTAAGGGTAGACTATGCCTTCATTTTGCTTGATCAAGCTTTAAAGGCACGCTTAAGAGCACTTCAAAGGTATATCACTTGTGCTTAACTATTTGAATAGATTAGTTGCACACACACACTACTCATGCATATTTTATTCATCTTGCATTTGTGTGCATCCATTATATATCTCATAATTGCACCTCATTGTTAGACTTAGGTGTGGTTGTGTGTTATGCATTTCGTTTCCTGAAGTATGTTTAGAAACGTCCACGCTTGCACGATGGTGTGTTTGTCTTAGCGCGTTGTGTTTCCACTAGAGAGGTCCCTTTACCCTCTCTTGGATTGGTCTTGGGTTGCATGGTTTTATACCATGAGTTTGGGCAATCTTGTTGCTGTCCAAATCTGACCTTTAGCCACTCAAATAACCATATCTTCTTCTATAGACACCAAAACCTCAATCCATAAAAAGGTGTATAAAGTAGACTTCAATATCTTTCCAACGGTATATTATATGAAATGTTTCGATATCATTTGTTCATGTTTTGGGTCGCTGGAAACTAGAGTTGTTGCGCTGTCTCGTTTTCCCGAGAACAAAACAACCTTGGTGCGACCTTAAAGCAACCTGACCCTACTTTTTCTTGTAATTTTCTTAAGAGAAAAGTGACCTTGAAGCGACCTAGCCTCCAAGTCACCTTTAAGTTGCTTTTTGTCGCCATAAATAAGTTTTTTCTTATCCAAAACGTCGTAGCTTTATTTAGGGCTCATATATATATATATATATGTTGTCTTCTCTTGTGTATGCTTTCAAGAGTTCAAAATCACATCTTTGAAAGAGAGAGAGTGTTTCCCAAGAAAGAAAAACTCCTAAGAATTCACCTTTACTTAACCAAACACATTCCCATGAGCATCTAGCATCATCTAAGCATGGGTCTTCCTTGTTTATTTAACTAGATAATTTGAACATATTCTAGAACTTCTTATTTTATCTTTTGTTCATATTTGACTAGGATTAGCATTTATTTTGTGATTAAATGCTTGACTCTATTACTTAATATTGTTTTTAACATGCTTGAGTCTTTGTTTGATGGTTTAGATGTGTTATTTTTTGATAGCTTACATCTAGGTCTATATTGCCCTTTTAGCTAAATCTTCTTGCTTTGTATTTAGATATTAATATCTAAGATTGCTTTTATTGCCATCATTGAATCTCTAGATAAGCATTTAGTGTAGCCAAACATTAATTGCATTTTAGATATTGTCATATATTCACATAGGTTATTTTCTCTTCATTGAGTGTTAAGCCGTGTGACTAAGTGGATTAGTGTACAAACAATTGATCTAGAACCACTATAAAAGGCTTACGGGTAGTAGTGACGGGTTAGTGACCAAGAATGGTGTGACTAGAGGTCAACTTAGGTTGAACATCATTAAATATAATGGATTTGAGGACCGTGTGTGGCTGGATGGATAGCCCATGAGTTTTACCCAGTTGGAGGGTTTCTCACGTAAATCAATCATTATGTTTTTATTGTTTTATGCACATTTATCATTGTTTGTTTGATTGCTAGTTTATAGTAAAGTTGTTCAAATTGATTAAGTCAAAAAGTTGGTAATTAATCAATTAAAACCTATTCATTCTCTCTAGGTTACTTTAGACACATAATTTATATTTTCAAAAGTCTTAAGCGTAAATGAGTAGGATTTTGCGTGGATCAAGAAGACTTGTGCGTGTAGAAGAAGATTTCCTTGGTTGGTTTCTAACTTCCCTAGTACTATAGTATAAATACATGTAATATTTATTTATTGAGCGTGGAGTCAAAGAAACACTTGTAACATCAGATAGTGGGTTTGATTCGAAGGGGGACCCATGGGAATATCTAGGGAGGGAACCAAGGGAGTATTACTAGATCAAGTATGAGATCTGTGGATGATATTCAGGGGAGACCTATGGGATATTCGGGAAGTACTCAAAGGGATCCGGTGAGTGTTGTAAGGTGAGAGCCATAATGTAAAGCTCATTGTGAGTTTAGGGGCTCGGTAAGGCTCGATGGTTTGGGGTTTGGGTTAGAGTGAGAATCCTGGAGTATATGGTTGTAAAAATTTATCATATAGTGGAACTTTCTCTGTCGTCTTGACGACCTGTGATTTTTTCCATGATTAGGGTTTCCACATATATCTTGTGTTGTATAATTGGCTTATATTTTCTCTCATCTTATTTTTTCTGCCAGTAGACGTTTATTTGTTATGTATGGGAATATTAGGCATGTCGTTTCCGTATTCATCGGTCCAATTTCCAACATGAATCTCATCGTTTGCAAAGTCGCAAAGTCACAAAGTTATAATTAAGACACCAAATAACTCAATCAACCAAAACAGAACAAAAATAAAAAATAAAAAATCAAGAATATGTTTTAAAAATTAACATTCAAAAGAGAGAAAAAAGAAAAGACCTCAAGTAAACCTATAATGTTTCCATCCATCAAACATATACAATGATTAATTTATTGGCAACATAAACCAATAAATACAAATAAGAAAATGAACAAATAAGCAATTACAAATTATTCCTCATAAACATAAATGACAACTCACCTGAAGGAAGCTTTGAAGTCGATTTCTTCATTCATGTCTTTATAAGACTCTCCCAAGATAGCCTTAATCTCATCCTCTTTAAACATTTCAGATAGAGCCTTCAACATCAACCACCTTGATAGAACTTGACGGCTGATTCCAAACTTCTTCACTAGGTTCTTTGCATACCTAGCTTGAGATATGAAAATTCCATCATTGGTGAAACCAAACACGATATTGTCAACATAAATTTGAGCTATAAAAAACTCATCTTTGTCAGTTTTGATGAAAAATGTTTTGTTAACATTACCCCTTAAGTAATTATTGTTAATAAGGAATTGAGTGAGGTGCTCAAACTAAACCCTTGGTGTTTGTTTCAACCCATATAACATCTTCTTAAGGCAATATACATGTTTAGAGTGGTGAGGATCCACAAACCCCTTAAGTTAGTCAACAAACACTTCATCATGCAAGTAGCCATTGAGGAAGGCACTTTTAACGTCCATTTGAAACAATTTGAACTTGCATATGCAAGAGATGGGTAAGAGAAGCCTAATGGACTCTGTTATAGGTGTTTTTCGTCAGCATGACACGTCAGCGAAGATAGCGGGTAATGTGGAAATATAGTGATTCCACGTCATCAAAAGTCAAATGTGAGACACGTTATCAAAAGGGTCAACATGAATGCGTGACATCACCATATGATGGGCCATCTGCAGATGGAATCTGGTTGGCTAAAGACCTGTTCGGCCAAGGGTTTCAATCAGCCAAGATCTATTCCACCAAGAACATGCTCGGCCACTCGACCAGGAATCTACTCGGCCAAGATTCTACTCGGCCAACATTCCACTCGGTCAGAAGTCCACTCAGCCAAGATTCCACTCGGCCAGGAATCTGCTCGGCCAAGATTCTACTTGGCCAAGATTCCACTCGGCCAGAAGTCCACTAGGCCAAGATTCTACTCGGCCAGAAGTCCACTGGGCCAAGATTCTACTCGGCCAACATTCCACTCGGCCAACATTCTACTCGGCTAAGTCTGCTCGGCCAAGATCTATTCGGCCAAAGGAATCTGCTCGGCCAAGAGTCTACTCGGCTCTGCTCTGCTTTGCTCGGCTCGGCCAAAAATCAGTACTTAGCCAAAAACGAGAAATACAGCCTTACCAAAATACGCCACATCAGGAAGAGATCTGTACAAATACGAAATCTTAGGATAATATTTCAATAAGGAAATATCCCTATTTCCTTTCCAGTACCAGAAAAGTCTAATCATGAAAGAACTCTAAGCCTCCAAAAGGATAAACACTAAATGGGAAACGAGTCCTAATTGGTCTACTCTACAAGAATCCTATAAAGACTCTGATTAATGAGTCCACCATTTATACGACAGAAACTAGGGCAACCCTAGATCGAACCCTATAAATACATCAATGTATTCATTATATCAGGGGGATGATCATAAGCAATTATTTGAGAGAAAACGAGTATTGAGTGTGTAATCCTTATATTCATTGTGGATCACTTCTCGCCGTCACCTGCACCGTGGATGTTTCCCCGCCTTAGGGTTTTACCACGTAAAATATGTGTTATGCTTGCTCATCTTTTATTTTCCTACTTTCATTACGTTTATCTTTAGGTTTCTCCAACCTAAATCGTTGACCGGTTGACCATCGAAAAATCTGTTAGGATTATGCTCAATAGCAAGAGTGTAATGTTGTAATTAACAATCTTTTTCATATTAATAAAGTGATTTCTGGTTTAACAAATCTTATAGCATTTATAGTTTAATATTATAATTGTCAAAGTAAATAATCATAAGGTCTAAAGACTATGAGAAAAGAAGAATTGTTCGTACATCTGGATATGTATGAGGTAGACATAATTCTTTAGTTAGTCTTGAATAATGTTCACAACTTAAGTTAAAGGTTGGGCACCTTTATCTTGTTAAAGTTGTAGAATTCTTTTGCTAGCATTTGAGTGGGATCAAATGAGATATGATGAGTCTAAAATCATCGGAGTGTCTTCGAGTAAAAGAATCTAGTGCACTGGGTGCATTGAACTGGATCACAATGAAAAGCTTTATCTAGAACCGTCAATAGATAATAGTCTTTTCATTATCAAGACAATCGGAGAGTCTATCTTAATCCTGAGATAAATGATGGACTTATGGTTGCAAGTGATATCATTTGAGTTATCAATGAGTACGATTATATAGCATAGTCTATCCTCAATAGTTTGGTGATATTCATTTGTTAATCGATAGAGGACTTCATTTATAAATATGGACATCGTGGCTCCATTTATTAAATGAGAGTATAATATCATCATATGGATGTTTTGAGGTAATTGGATATTAAATATCAACGTTGAGTTTTCGATAGTGACTATTGAAAACATGGCTTCTGGACAAGTCAAAATATCCAAGTTCAAAACGTGGTCATATGAGTAAATATGGTAACTTGGAGAGTTATAGGCGGTCTATGAACTCTTGGCGATTACTGATATTAATCACGAGGATACACTATCTCCAACATGATTGTCTAGGGTATGAATGAGGAACATCTTCTTATTCTATCTTTATTTAAGAGTTCAATTTTAGCTCTTTAGTGGAATGAGTTAAAATTAATGGATCGGACCTAAGTGAATCATTTGTTGATTGTGATTAGGTTATGTCTATTGAAGCTTAAATTTAGATAGCCCGCCAAGATCCCCAATCCACACGGACTTGCTTGGATCACTTGATATATTCTACCGGACCAATTTATGGGTCCATCTAGAATTGCATTTAATATATTAAGAATATAATTTGCACATTATTTGTTTAATGGGCTGATCAATTATATTAATATATTAATGAAAGGCATGTGGGCTTGTTTCTTTTAGTAAGAATGGGTCTGGTTCACATGTGGGCTTTTTATTTAAAGTCCAATGGATTAAATAAAATAAGGAAATAATATTTGGCACATATGTTTAATGTGGGGCGGCAAGGCTATATTATTAGTCAAAAATATTATTTTATTTTATTGTTTGATTAAATGAGAATTAATTAATTAATTAATTAAGAAACAAAATCTTTTTCTGATTAGGAAATATGTTTCCTAAAATTATACTATTGGTAGTAGTATACTAAAAGTAAAAGACTTGTTTGGTAAGAAAATAAATAATTAAGTTTATTTATTTAATCAAATAAGAAGTCTTTTTATTAAGTCAATAAAGAATAAAAATAGTTATGAGTTGTATTAGGGTTAGGAGTCTAAAGTTGATGTGAATTAGGGTACAACACAAATCCTTTTTAGTAGAGGAATTGCGGCAACCCTAAGTGAACAACAAATAGATTTCGGCAACCCTAAAAAGGAAAAGAGAAGAAAATTCGGCCACCCTATATAAGAAATAATATAGGGTTCGGCCACCCCTAAGTTTTTACTGGATCAATTTCTTCTTCTTCTCATACTCATAGAAAAGTGTTTGATTATTCTGCCAAGACAAAAAAAAAAAGAGAAGAGATTATTCTTTTGATAGTACACTAATTGCTTGTTCATCAATAAGCTTGTGTGTACAACATCGAATTAGGTTCACGCGAGTTTCGATCAGTAGATTGAGAACTCAAAAGTGACCGGAATAATCTTTATAGTCTTTTGGTTGTTTTGTGACTAACAAAAAGAAAAAGAAAGTTTGTTTATCCATTCTCAAGTACGCAATTCAAAGAAAAAGGAGACCACGCTCCTAGGTGATTCACGTTCGTGCTAGGATTGAAGATCTTACGGATTACCATTGACATAAGTCAATCGGATCACGCGACAAAAGGTATTCTACTTTTTGTTACTTTATATGTATGTTTAATTAATTTAAAGGGTTAAGGTTCATCAAAGGAAAAATTTTAAAACATACTAAATCTATTTTTAGTCTCGCTTTCGCTGCGTGTACTACGATTTTTCCCTACAAAATCACCGTCAACAATTGGTGCTAGAAGGAGGGGATTGAGAACTCAACTTCGAGAAACCCTCATGAACAGACCACAGAAGGAACTCTGATGAAGATCCAACACTTGAAGCACCAAACAAATGACTATTGGAAGTGCTAGGGAGTGGATTAACTACAGAACCCGTAGCAGGAGCAGGAGCCGCAGCCGTGACCAATTCCAGAGGAAGAATATTGTGAAAGCAATACTTAGAGCTTCAAAGTATCAAGAATCCGTCCGAGGAATTGCTTTCGCATTCCGACAGCTTACAAAAGAAAAGAGGAGAGCTGTCCAGAATCGCGGAATTGCTGACCAATATGCACTAAAACGGGCATATCTCCCTCTACATAAGTTGGATTCATGAACTGTAAAAACCATTGGAAACTAGACATCCAAGGCTTTCCAAAAATATATGGTTCGTATCCTAGTTCAATCTGAACAATATTTGGTGGCTCCCGCAATATTGAAGAAACCAGATCGCGCACAGATTTCTGATCTGACCATCGAACACTAAAACAGGCATATCTCCCTCTACAGAAGTCGAAATTGTAAGCCGTAAAAACCATCAGAAACTAGACATCTGGACCTTTTCAGAAATATAAGGGCGTGTTTGGTATTGTTTTTAAAATGATGTTTTTGAGAACGATTTTTAAAAATGAAAAACGTGTTTTAAAAATGACGTTTTTAAAAACGTAATGCGTTTGGTAGTATTTTTGAAAATAAGTTTTGAAAATGAAAAACAATAAAAGCTGTTTGGCATCATTTTAAAAAATAAGTAGAAAACTGAAAACGTGTTTGGATTAACTGTTTTTGAAAATAAATTGAAAAAAAACTACTAGTATTGAGTTGATCATGTGTGGATGAATATAATTTTTTTTTTAAATTATATTAATTGATTCTAAAATAGATAAATAAAATATTAATGAACTATACATCTCTCTCGCTCTCTCACGTATGTTTATATATATATATAATGAAGAAAAATCATGAAACATTCTTTTATTGTAAATATTTTTTGAGATAGCTTATACTTATAAATATTCTATTTTAAAGTCATGGTAAGAGTAATAAAATAGTAATGAGATAATATTTGTTTTGCCATTCAAAATAAATAAATAAAACAATTAAGAAAACATGATAATCTTTATATAATTAAACAAGTGAAATTGACTGATGAACATAATATTATATAATACTAGAATACAATTCATTGCATATGTCTTGTATAATCATTTCATAATGTTGTTGCAATTGCATCAATTGTACCATTCATTTGTGTAATATGCCCTGGAGAAAGATCGATATCAACTGTTGCCCTTTCTTCATTTTCTTCCTCTATTATCATGTCTTCTACTTGAAATTCTTCGAACATCCTATCAGAATGAGATGTTTGTCTAATATAATTATGCAATACACAACATGCAATAGGAATTAATCGTTGTCTACTAATTCGATAATTTGACACGGTTTTCAGAATTGTAAATCTAGCCTTCAAAACACTGAAACATCGTTCAATCACGTTTCTTAATGATGAATGCCTATAATTAAACAACTCACTTGGCCCCCTTGGTGATCTATGAGGTGCACGATAGTCACGTAAATGATACCTCTCACATCTATAAGGAGCCAAGAATCCTGGCATGTTTGTATACCCAGCATCAACAACATAATAAAATCCTGTAAGAAAACATTTAAGTTATTTTTTTTATTAATTACAATACATTAATGAATTAAAAATATGATTGTAAACTACAAGCTAGTTATACCTTCATTAGGAAAAGGGAAATTATTTTCCTCTCTCATTATTGCATCTAGGAACACTCTCGAATCATTTGCTGTCCCTTCCTAACCCGTGTATACAAATGTAAACATCATATCAAAAGAACAAGCACACATGACATTTTGAGTCACTTGAACCTTCCTACCACGAAATGATGTTTGTTTGTTTGCAGGTGCCCATGCAGCAACATGAGTTCCATCAATAGCCCCAATACAATTCTACATTAAATATATTTATTAATAAAAAAAATATAATTTATGTGATATCTATTGTAAATGCAATATATTTGTTACTTACTTGAAAATATGGATAGTATTTTGGGTTCTCCCTTATCTCGGGTGGTGTCTCCCCTTGAGTCGATGGACGAATTATGTGAGGCGCCAATCCACATATAGCTTTCAAAACACGCTTAAATTGTCTGTGAACTGTTTCTGTACTATGCTGAAAACGTTCTGCAACAATACGTGAGGTGACACTATGTGCCACTATAAATAAAAACATTGCAACAGCCTCTTGTACAGAAACTTGTCCATCATTCTGTATCAATTGGTGATTTTCTAGAGTGGCACATAAAGAAATAAATACATGTTTGTCCATGCGCAATGAATTATATATCCTACTAGGATGCCCATTCAATAATTCTTGCAAATATTCAAACCCACTTAATCTAGAGTTATGGCATGGAGTTTTTTCTATATATGTGCTCCAATACTCATATATGTTAACTAGGTGTAGCATGTGTACCGCTAGATCTTCAATTGAATCATCTGAATCATTACCGGAATTTGTACCGAAATTTGTAGCCATTTACTAGTACCTACATCAATTAAATATAAGTAAAATTTAATAAAAAACACAAATAATAATAAAAATATAATAAGAACATCCAGAACATTTTTTTTCACAATAATCCAGAATAAAGATAACATGAAAAATTAACATACACAACACATGAAACCACAAAAAGTCATACAATACATCACCTAACAAACATCACAACAAACCTTAGAACAAAAAAAAAATAAATAAAAAATAAAAAAAAATAAAAACTATAGCAAAGCAAATACATCTTCTAAAACTAAAACATAATTAGAAAATAAAACAGAACATCTTTCTAAAGACGAGATAACCACATCCTTCTCCTCTCATCAGTCATACCAAGAAAAACTTTTCTCCACTCAATATCCACCACCTTTTGAACAAATTTCATGTAGGTGTCATGATCAACCCCTATCTCCTCTATGATCTGTAAACACTCTGTTGTTGAATACTTCTCAGGGGCTGAACATGTTGACTCATATGACTTAGACTTTTGAAGTTCAAACTTTTGCGACATAATTGAACTATAGATTTCCATATAATTCTCCATTTTCTCCCAATGTTTGTTACCACGACTGCTATAGTATTGACCTCCGGATTGTCGAACCCTTTTGCCTTTGCTACCCCCACTTGGATGTTCTGATTCATCAATATCCTCAATATTATTAACATGCACTCCACTATTTATGAAATTTTCCTCCAATTCACGTTCTTCATCTGAGCTAGGAGGAATTTGGTTTGATGAAAAATGCATCTGACCTGTAGCAGTGGTGGTATTAAAAATCTCTCCAAGAATGTCATTGTGTTCTAATCCTTTCTTTCTATATGGCTTTGCACTTGGAACCCTCTAGAGAAAAAAAGAAGTCAAATTAATCTATGTCTTGATATTGTACTTTATTTTATAACAAATTGTGATAATAAAGATACTCACCTTAAGGTACTTATTCCAAACATCATCAGGAGCCGTCACGGTGTTTGAAATTGGGTCCCATCCAAAACTAGTATGATTAAGTAAATCTGAGAACTCACGATGCTTCCTTCGAAAGCGATTGAACTTCGCTTTCAGTTTTGGAATCGTATATCTTTTCCCAGTTTCAGCAAGCACTTCATCATCAATAACACCCCAAACCTTCTTAGTAAAAGTCGATGTCTGCAAATCGCCTTTTTTCACATGTTCATGCATTATTCGAATAAAAACTGCCTCATTATTTGCGGTCCACATTTTGTCATCACCATCACCACCATGGAAGGCCATTTCCTTACCAAGAATAAAAGGAAAACTCCCAAGTGGGTCAACTTAATATCCATCACAAGATTAAAAACCACAACTACAAAAATTTAGGAAAACAAATACAACTATACAACATTATAAAAAAATAAAACTGGTAACATAAAACAATGAATCACAAACCAACTTAGTATTTTACCCATACAAAACGTAAAACTATCAACATGTAACTTTTAGAAGAAACAGGAAACAAAATTGATGGGTTTCTTTATCTATTTCTATAAATTTTTGCATTAATTTGTGATACCTGAATTGATCTCAGAATTATATGGCAGCAACATATATGATTAATTTCGTAAGTGCAATAGGGAAAATGAGTATCGGATAAATGTTCTCCTAACAAAAAACAAAAGGATTCTTGGCATCATATAAAGTTCACAATTTTCACCTGCAATGTCCAAATTCCTTTAGGACCTTGAAAGTCAGGTATACCACAAGACGTTGATATACCCGCACCTGTGAACACCACTAGATGCTTACTCTGCACATACAAACCATTTAAAGAAGCAAATCAGCATAAATCGAAGATAAGTATCCATGTTACCAATAGCATGTGTTCTTGCAGGTTCAAACCTTTTCAATTAACTTGGCAAGCTGTTCAATCTGCCATTGCAAAAAATGAAACCAACTTGAAGTTAGAATAATAAACAAGAAAATGAATACTTTTACCATCTCATTTCACAAAATATAATCACTGAAAACTTGAGAAGAGCACAATTGCACAAAAAAAGCAAACATTTGGAGAAAATTTTGAACAAGCAGTTACATTCAAGGGCATAACACACCAACAATCATTTCCCCCAATTCTTAGCTCCATCTAGAACAATGTGATCCACGTTGCAGAGAAATTCAATCTCAAACAACCTATGCGGAAAGCATGAATCAATCCATTTCCATTCTTCAACTGCAACGTATTTATGAGTTCAGTACATTTCTAGCATAATCATGCAGTAAACAATTGATCATCATATTCCCAATTAACCCACCACAATTACCACATATACAGAACAACCAAATCATAAAACCAGTACCAAGCCCACAAATTTCAGCTCCTAACACAAAAAAACCAAGCAAAAACTCACAACTACTGAACTCAAATGTCAATACCCAGCAACCAGATCTCATCAAACAACACATGATTAGAACATCTTGCAAAGCAGACTCACACTATATCTAAGCAGTAGTCTAAAATGCATAAAATGCCCATCCCAAACCAAGAAAAAACGCAAAAACAGCAATAAAATCACAACACCAGAACATGTTTACAAAAATATATATAAATCTGCACATTAGCACCTCAAAGATTCCTAATTTACTTGTCAAACACCTTTGACAATGAAAAATAACATAGAATCTTTTGTCAAAAAATCTAAATAAAAACAAAATTCATACCAAAATAAAACTAAATCTAAAATTCGTAGCAACTCCATAAATAAAATAACTAAACATACACAAAATTCATACCCAAATCATAAAAATAAATAAGAACTCAAAAAATAACAAAAGAAAAGTCAATTTACTAACCTGGAGAAATAGCAAGAGATGAGAGAATACTTGCTACAATCTCCCCAACCCATCTTCTTATAGAGATTGTTAGAAGACCCAACACAATTTTTGAGAGAAAATCCAGTCATAGTGATCACGGGATTGATTTTTGAGAGATTTTTTCAGATTTTTACAGAGAATCTTCACTGTGTGAGTTGATTTTACAAAGACCTGCAAGTCTGATAGAGAATCTTCATGTAGGATATTTGAATTGAGAAGGATGATGAACTGAGAAAGAGAGGTTTTTTTGTCTTCATATGGTCATTGTGTGAGTTGATTTTAAGATTGGAAGTAGAAATTGGAGAGAATCTCTCCTGTAGAAGATGTGAATCGAGGAGAAGGAAAAATTTTAGAGAATCTCTCATGTAGAGTGTTGAATTGAGAAGAAATGATGAACTGAGAAAGAGAGCTTTTTCTTTTGTCTTGTATCGATAAGACTGTTTTTAAAACAAAGGAAAACAAAAAAAAGTTGTTTTTTTTATTAACGTTGTAATTGGAGAGAATCTGTTTTTTGTTTTGTAAAACGTATTTTGTAAAACAAGTTGCCAAACACTTTACAATCATTTTTTGTTTTTAAAAATGAAAAACAGTTTTTGAAAAGGGATCCAAACACCACCTAAGGTTCGCAATATGGTTCAACCTGTGGAATATTTTATGATCCCCAAAACATTGAAGGAAGTGATTCGCGGAGGATTTTCCAACTTGACCACCAGACGCTAAAACAGAGATAACTCTCTCCAGAGAGCATGGAATCATGAACCGCGAATTTCGCTGTAAAATAGACGTATATATCTTTCTGAGGATATGTGGGCCTCAGCACAATTCATCCCGAGAAATATTTGACGACTTCCGAAACGTTGCAGTTCAGCATAAAGTTTACCTTGTCGTGTTAGAAACCGAGCCCATCTTGGTATAAAACACCCAATGTCCATTCTCAACTGAGCCCACTCGGCCCTTCATCAATGATCCAATGGTAAAACGACTACTCCAGGTTCGGTAAGTGGCTGAGGTTAGTCAATTTGCAGTCTAATTTTATGATTTTATCTACATTGTGCAAACTAATATGCATAGTTACATAAATAAAAGTGAAAACTGACCAAATAATGATTATTCAAGATTTAATCAGGACTTCGATCTTGATAAAATCATTCGGATTCGAGGGTATGTTTTCACTTAATTATTATTATTATTGATATCGTCTTGCATCAATAACTGTATAGAATATCAGGATGCTTAAATCTTATACTATGAATACACTCCTAATTTGTTGAAATTAGAAGTTACATATTGTGCTTTTCTATTAAAATATTTGCATGGATTGCCTTGACTTGGGAGTGCATTGTCGAATAGATTCAGTCGGCAGCAAGTATGTAACATGATTATTATTATTCTAGATTAATAAGAGTAAAACATACTGATTGATGTTTAATATTTGTGATACTTTGATTAACCAAACAATAATTCGATTGAGTTTATTTGAGACTTTGATCTTGATAAAAAACGATTGAATATTCATTGTCTAATAAAAATTACCAAGCTCATGACATACATACCTTATTTAGCATATAATTGTTTTGGGCAAATAATACATTACGAATACTACATGGTTGTCTGTGTCATTAAAAAAACTCGTTAAATAATAATGAGGTGAGTAACACTGCTAGAGCCTAGATGCAATCGCACTAGTTGTTATATGCACCCTCCATGTGTAATGCTTTTTCACTTGTGATGGGTTGTTCATTTAAATGTTGTGGAAAAGCTAACTCCATGCTATTAATAGTGTTGTGATTTGTTAAATTACGATGTTTGAGAGTAATTATAGTCTTTTTTTAATATCTTTCGAGTAAGTGTTATTTAATAAAATTGATCAAGACTTTGATCTTGGTGAGAAATGCTTCCAAAAGCGTTTAAGCAGTACCGAAGGCGTTCGGATAAAAAGGTGTCAAATTTCGACACTAATCACTAATCACTAATCATTAATAGTACCATGTATGAGTTGATCGCTTCCAATTATTTGGTCTCATTAAAATACATGATTATTATTACTTGTGCGAACTTTACTCACATACTTGGTATAGAAAACAAGTTGAAAGTGCCAGCTCAGGAATCTAGTCTTGCCTCTGCGCGCGGGAATTGAATTTCATCTCAACGCGCTTAAAGGTTTCAAAAAAGAGAGACCATATAGCCTTGGTGACCCGATCGGAGAGGGAAGAGTAGCATTGGCCTCACATTGCCAACTACCTTCATTAATCCAGCATATCTTAATAAAGAAAAAGGGGTCCACTCGGCTCTTCATTACCGACATGTCCAACAATAAAGGATCCAAAGTAATACGCCTTAACTTCAGGTTTGTAAGTGGCAAAGACTGTGATCTTGATAAAATCACTTTCGAAAGCATTTAATGACATTGTTGAAATAAGTCGGAGTTGAAGGCACATCTTTGTTTAAATGTTATATTATTACTAATTATTATTGTTGACATAATCTTGCAACTCAGTCAATAACTTGGTAGAAAATTGTGGTTCTTATTTTTATGTTGAGAACCTACTACTAATTTATTAAAATCATGAGTTGCATATTGTATGCTTTTCTATCAAAATATATACTCGTGTTAAAGCGGTGCGTAAATTACCTTGATTTGGAAACGCATCACCGAGCAAATTCAGCCAGCAATAGGTACGTCATATAATTTTTATTGTTGTGCGAATCATGTTGACCAATTTGTTCTTTAGATCAAATGAGCATGAATTTGGTTAAGTTTAAACACTCTCAAATATTTTGATTTGCCTAAACAGCAAAATCAAAACAAAATTATGAGGTGTGAAATGTTGAGTTTTTGTGATCAATATGTGTTAAGATATTTTCACTTCTTCATGTATTATTTTCACGCGAGTACACTGTACATATTGTATAACCTTTGTGTACTCCTCAATAAATTGCACTCACATATTACCTCTGTATGTTTCCCTAACATATATTCTTGGATGCCAAAATTCAAACACTAATCATCAATAATGTTTTATATAAGTTAGTTGTTTTTATTTAATTTGGCCTTCTTATATACGTAACTATTGTTGTATGTGAAAATTTCACTCACATGCTGGGTATGGAAGTCAAGGTAAAAACCTTGGTTTAGAAATCGAGCTTTACCTCTGTGCGCAGGAACAAACTCCATCCCGGCGCACTTCAAACTTCAACCAACAACCGACTATCCCTCGGTGACTCAAATAAGGATGCTTTCCGAAAATCTTCTTGAGCGGACATGTTAGGAGGAAGACTTTGAGGAAAATATTGAGGATGAGAGCATCCAATGATAAAAGTGATCTAGGGAAACATAAGACAAAGTATTATACAAAAGCACAAGGAAAGAATGACTTGCAATTTGAGACTCAGAATGAAAAGGTAACCAATTTCGGATACCTCATCAAGTAGAGTTAAAGGTAAAATCTAAATTATCACTTAGTTACTTTTTATTCGGCCTATAAATCAAATCTTCTTGGATTTCATAACCGTACATTGACGAGGAGGTAAAATGTGGGAAAACACTTTTTTCACCCTGGTTTATTGAAATTCTTTACTGCACTTTTAACATGATGCACAACACATGTAGTATGTGTATTTATTCTAGTATTACACCCTACTTACATATGCTATCTCTATGTTTCTTTCATACATAATAAATACTATGCATGTATATACCTGCGAAAACATATACTAGTTTTATTAGCATACTACATGGTTTTTGTATGCAAAACATCTAGCAAGTCCACAGGTATTCATCCCCAACATCAACCAACACCAATAATGTGCAGGGATCCAACTATTTTTTCAGCATTATTAAAAAATATATTTGTGCGCAAATGTTAACGTGTTTGACAGAGAAAGACAAGCTGAAAACTTTAATTGAGATTAGTCTCAATACACGTAAAATAAGTTTTATCTCGGTGTATGTAGAAATTCGAAGAAAAGGCCAAAGGGGCCAAAATCTTCACTAACATAGGCCGAAGGGGTCATCTTTGGAGCGTAAAGCCCGAAGATAGTACTCGGGAGCCATGAAACCGCGAAGAGCGAGTGGATAGTGTTCGAGGGGCGGAGAAGCTAAAATAGCATGCCCGCCGAGCTAATCAGATACGAACGTATCCTTAGTGAAAAGGCAAACCTGAGGCACTAGGATACCTGGAAAACAGGATACCTAGAAAACTGCTCGGGGCACCGCCGGAATATGTCTGGTGAGATGCACAGCTGTGTTGGCCGGTATACACTACCCCAACGATTCGGCAAACCCCTGTAGCAGACAAAACCAAGAGACCTCCTAGGTGACCTGTGCAGGGGACCTAAGTGTATGGTCGTGGTGAGCCTCGACGTAACACCTGGGTAAAACTGACCAGTTTAATGAGACACTTGGTCGGTCTGGAAATGATCAGTTTAATAAGATACTTGATCATTCTTGAAGAAAAACTGATCAGTTTAACGAGACACTTGGTCAGTCTGAAGATGACCAGTTTAATGAGATACTTGATCATTTTTGAAGCCAAACTAAGGATAATATATTTGTTCAGACCAAGGTAACTAGATACTTGGATAAACCAATCAAGTATAACAAAAACTTGACCCAATAAAACCAATGGATTACTCAAACTTAATGCTAGTTAATGAGATACTTGGTTAAATGAGTTACTCAGCTTAAACAAAGAAACCAATGTTACACTCGGGTAAAAATAAAACAAAATATTTTTATTATTTACACATTTACGAGTGTGCAGGTATACCAAATTGATCAAAAAGAATAACTGACTGGGTGCAAATAAAGCAATGTCAGCTCAAAAACTGATTGGGTGCAAATAAAGCGCTGTCAGCTCAAAAACTGACTTGGTGTAAATAAAGCACTGTCAGCGATCCGGCCTTGTGGAAAGGGGTAAAGATTTTTCCGCTTATATTGCATCTGTTAAGTTTAAAATATGCAGGTACAAAGCTCCAATGGGCAAGTGCACATAAAAACAGTCAGGAAGCTTTCAAACGCAAGATCTAGGCCACCTGAGCCGGACGCCTTGAGGTTAGCGTGGCTCGCTAAAAATCAAGTAAAAACCCCGAAAGTGGGTTGAAACTTAGATACAGTGAGTCAGGACCCCCCGTGGTGTAAAATAAACGCTCAAGTTGCCCTGAAGCCATAAGCGAACACCTGGAACAATTTGCAAGAAGTACAAAAGCCAATGAGCAATTGCAAAAGAGACAATAATGAACAAAGTCGAATGCAAGTAAGTTATAAGTCAAAATTGTATTTATATAGATAAAGTGCTTTCTTTTTGCAGGAGTATTAGACAGAAGGTATATAAAAAAAATTAAAAATAAATAACCGATCTATAAGAAAGATCGGCCAAAAGGAAGAATCAAACCTACAAAAAAGATCAGCCGAGAAAAAGTTCAAATAGACAAGAAAGATCCAGGCCAAACGCTTGAAATGACCCGACCAAAGAAGAAAAGAATGGCTACCCAGACAATGTGTCAAAAGCGTGGCTCCTACCCTGCACTTCGGCATCAACTCAAGAATAACAACGATGCTAGGGGGTAGATTCCAAGTAACATGAACCCCTGGAGAACAAAAGTCCCCAACTCGCCACGACCAAAGAAGAAAAGAATGGCTACCCAGACAATGTGTCAAAAGCGTGGCTCCTACCCTGCACGTCGGCATCAACTCAAGAATAACAACGATACTAGGGGGTAGATTCCAAGCAACATGAACCCCTGGAGAACAAAAGCCCCCAACTCGCCATAGGCATATATATATGGTAGTGGTCTCAGGGGGTGGATGCTTTGAAGCACGATCTCTATAGAGCGACATCTTACCTTGCCAAGAGCGACGACATATACCATATTTTTCTCAGATTGTGAGGAAAGACACAGCTCAGGGAAACCTTAATCAGTTCCTCTTATGACATTCAACCTCGACATCTTCAAGCTGTCTTGAGCCCTAAAACTTCAAAAGATCGTTAGAACTTGCCTTTAAAGGATACGACAAGAAGAAAAGATGTTTTGGATAGAAGCATTCTCAGCTATTCAAGTCCTAGAATATATTGAAAGCAATTTGGAAGATTTCTTGATCAAACCCGTGAAAACAGCATCTGTTGATGGGTCAACGTCAAGAATTAAACTGTATCATCTCAGAGGGAACTGGGTTTCGAGCCTTACATGGTTGGAAAGGTACGGAAGTTAGCTTTCCGTAGAATATTATGGTTTGTGATTTTGAGTTTTCTAGAAGGAGTTATGACCATTTTACTACTCAAAGGTCAGCCTAGAATTTCTACGCGGGAAGCATCTGTTGATGGGTCAATTTCAAGAATTAAACTGTATCATCTCAGAGGGAAATGGGTTTCGAGCCTTATATGGTTGGAAAGGTACGGAAGTTAGCTTTCTGTAGAATTTTACGGTTTGTGATTTCGAGTTTTTTAGAAGGAGTTATGACCATTTTACTACCCAAAGGTCAGCCCAGAATTTCTCCACGGGATTTTGAAAATAAAGCATTACGGGCTGCCTATTCGGGAACGAAGGTCGTAGGCGAATTTGCTATGTTTTGGAAGATTAATAAAGGCTGAAAAGTCACTTTAACTCAGTTTTAGTTGATCCTAAGTTTTCCATGTTCGGATTAGTTGAGATTGGATTAAAAATTCCTAAAGATTAGAAGGGTTGTGCTTCCTATTTTGAGTCACATTGGATTAGCCTTATTGGAGGTTGATTATGGAACTAAGAGGAGACCTAATTCATGCATGTTTAAAAGGAATTATATAAGGAAGATCGGATATGCAGCAGCAGTACAAAGAGGATCCGAGCATTAGTAAGATCTGCTCAAAGTAAAGGGTCTAAGTGAAGCCGAGAAGGGGATCCGAGCGTTAGTAAGATCCGCTCAAAGATGGATCCAAGCAAAGCTGAACTAGGCTGAAAGAGGATCCGAGTGTTAGTAAGAACGAAGCGAACAAAAGGATCCGAGGAAAGCCGAACAAAGTTATAAAGGGGTCTCACATTCGCCCAAGTGAGCGAAAAAGATCTCAATAATCAAAGCTTGAGGAGACAAGGAAGTTTATCGAGCGCGACCAGAACCAAATGCAAGTAAGAATTTACGATTATGTTTATACAAACAAAGTTTCCTTTATTGCAGGAATACTAGCTACAAGGTCTTGAAGAAGAAAGGTATACCAAATACCAAATATATATAGTGCAAGTGCGCACCGAGGCATCACAGAAGTATACAAGGCAAAAATTACAAGAGGAGTTAAAGAGCAACCAGAGGCTCAACAAATGTCCGACAATTGTTCAAACATCAATTGGGTCGTAACTTGGACTTAGGCTGAAGTCGAGCAACAAAAATCAGAGAAGAACTATTCAAATCCCCTTCGATGAGTCACCAAGAACTCATCTCGCAAATTTGAGGGGGTATTGTTATAAGTGTTTTTCGTCAGCATGACACGTCAGCGAAGATAGCGGGTAATGTGGAAATATAGTGATTCCACGTCATCAAAAGTCAAATGTGAGACACGTTATCAAAAGGGTCAACATGAATGCGTGACATCACCATATGAGGGGTCATCTGCAGATGGAATCTGGTTGGCTAGAGACTTGTTCGGCCAAGGGTTTCAATCAGCCAAGATCTATTCCACCAAGAACATGCTCGGCCGCTCGGCCAAGATTCTACTCGGCCAACATTCCACTCGGCCAGAAGTCCACTCAGCCAACATTCCACTCGGCCAGAAGTCCACTCGGCCAAGATTATACTCGGCCAGATGTCCACTGGGCCAAGATTCTACTCGGCCAACATTCCACTCGGCCAACATTTTACTTGACCAAGTCTGCTCGGCCAAGATCTGTTCGGCCAAAGGAATCTGCTCGGCCAAGAGTCTACTCGGCCAAGATTCTGCTCGGCTCTGCTCGGCCAAAAATCAGTACTTAGCCAAAAACGAGAAATACAGCCTTACCAAGATACGCCACATCAGGAAGAGATCTGTACAAATACGAAATCTTAGGATAATATTTCAATAAGGAAATATCCCTATTTCCTCTCTAGTACCAGAAAAGTCTAATCATGAAAGAACTCTAAGCCTCCAAAAGGATAAACACTAAATGGGAATCGAGTCTTAATTGGTCTACTCTACAAGAATCCTACAAAGACTCTGATTAATGAGTCCACCGTTTATACGACAGAAACTAGGGCAACCCTAGATCGAACCCTATAAATACATCAATGTATTCATTATATCAGGGGGATGATCATAAGCAATTATTTGAGAGAAAGCGAGTATTGAGTGTGTAATCCTTATATTCATAGTGGATCACTTCTCGCCGTCACCGGCACCGGCACCGTGGATGTTTCCCCGCCTTAGGGTTTTACCACGTAAAATATGTGTTATGCTTGCTCATCTTTTATTTTCCTACTTTCATTACGTTTATCTTTAGGTTTCTCCAACCTAAATCGTTGACTGGTTGACCATCGAAAAATCACCGTCAACAGACTCTAAACAGGCAACCAGAGCAAAGGTTTCCTCAAAGTCATTACCCTCAACTTAAGAGTATCCTTGTGCAACAACCCTGGCCTTGTTTCGCACAATGTTACCATCCTCATTAGATTTGTTCCTAAAGATCCACTTGGTATTAGTGTCCTTGGGTTGAGGAACAAGAATCCAAACCTCATTTCTTTCAAATTAGTTCAACTCTTATTGCATGGCAAGAACCCAAAACTCATCACTCAAAGCCTTATTGACCTTCTTGGGTTCAATTTGTGAGGTGTAGAAAGTATAACTAATTTCATTAGCTAATTGACACATAATCCTAACACCAACATCGACATCTCTAATGATATCATTTTTGTCATGAAGATGTCTAACCCAAGAAGCTGGTTCAGAAGGGTTCAAAAGGTTGAACATCCTCTTCACTTTAACTTGACTTCACTTCATTTGAAGTCTCACCACTCTTCTCCAAAGGGAGATTATTGACTACTCCCTCATCTCCTTCATGATCACTAGCACTAAGCTTATTGTCATCTATAACAACATTGGAGGACTTCATCATAGTTTGAGTTTTCAAATTGAAGACTCTATAGGCTTTGATATTGAGGGCATAACCAAGGAATATTCCCTCATCACTCTTGGTATCAAATTTTCCCAAATGATCATGGTCATTCGAAATAAAACACTTACTTCCAAAAGCGTAGAAGTAGCCAACATTAGGTTTTCTACCTTTCCAAAGCTCATAAGAGGTTTGTCTATTACTAGGTCTCAAGAACACTCTATTCCATATGTAGCACTCCTTATTGACAGCCTTGGCCCGAAGGTTTCTAGAAACCTTATTGCTAAGCAACATCACACGGGCCATCTCTTATAAGACCCTATTTTTCATCTCTACAACCCTATTTTGTTGAGGTTTCCTAAGAGTTGAAAATTCATGGGAAATGCCTAAGCCATTACAATAATTTTCAAACAAACATTTTCAAATTCTTTCTCATGATCACTTATAATCCTCTTAATGCATTTAATGTGAGAATCTTTCTCATTTTGAATTTTTGTGCAAAGGATTCTAAACTTATCAAAAGTTTCAGATTTTTCTCTAAGCAAATAAGTCCAAGTAAATCTAGAGAAATTATCAACACACACAAATATATATTTCTTACCCCTTAGGCTTTCCGTTTGCATTGGACTCATAAAATCCATGTGAAGAAGCTCCAATGGTTCTTTGGTGGCAAGATGATTTCCCTTCTTGTGTGCTCATTTGGTTTGCTTGCCTTGTTGGCATGGCCCGCAAACACCTTCAATCTTCTTCCCAAGTTCGGGAAATCCACGCACCACTTGGTACTTCATAAGAAATAGCTATTTTTTTATTATATAATATGATATGATACCTTGGTATTCTTTGTGGATTGCATTTGTGTTATTAAAGTGTTTGAGTAAAAATAATAATTTTTCTTCAAAAATAATTATTTTTAAATTAAAAATATATTTATTTAGAAAAAATAATAATAAGAAGAAACTAAGATGGACTCATGAGAGAAGTGTAAAATAAAAGTATTACATGGGTTCAAGTGTTTGCAATCTAATACAAAGTTGTTCCTCTATTTGGGTTTGTCTATTTCTCTCTTCTTGATTGGGTTTGATGTAAAATTTCAATTCTTCACATATCCTAGTTGTTTGCTTCAATTGTGTATGGAAACTTAGCTTCTTTTATAATATATGGCTATTACTAATCACTGAAACTTAATGTTGTATGAAATCTTCCTTGTCTAGAGATTAACTTTTGTCTTTGCATCTCTTAGACCTATAAATTTTCTACTTATATATGTGGGCTTCATATTAATTTCTTCTTAGACAATGATTGTTGTGAGATCGATAAATGTTAATATTTGACACCCTTAGAGCGCGTTTGGTATCGTTTTTAAAATGGTGTTTTTGAGAACGATTTTTAAAAATGAAAAGCATGTTTTAAAAACGATGTTTTTAAAAACATAATGCATTTGGCAGCATTTTTAAAAATAAGTTTTGAAAACGGAAAATAAAAAAAACCGTTTGGCATCATTTTAAAAAATAAGTAGAAAACTGAAATTTGTTTGAATGAACTGTTTTTGAAAATAAACTCAAAGAAACTACTAGCATTGAAACTACTAGCATTGAGTCAATCATGTGTGGATGAGTATAATTTTTATTTATTTTTTTATTTATTTGTATGAATTGATTCTATAATAGATAAATAAAATATTAATGAACCATACATCACACACACACACACACACACACACACACACACACACACACACACACACACATATATATATATATATATATATATATATATATATTAATTATCAAGAAAAATCATAAAACATTATTTTAATGTAAATATTTTATAAGATAGCTTATACTTATAAATATACTATTTTAGAGTCATGGTAAGAGTAATAAAATAGTAATGAGATAATACTCTGTTTTGACATTCAAAATAAATAAATAAAACAATTAAACCGGAGGTTCAATAACATCCTCAGCACCAGCATCTAAAGCTTTGTCAAAGAGCTGATCTTTGTTAACATAAGTGACCTTTATATTTACAACCCGTGCACGTCTGAACTTGAACGATACAGATCCTGGATCTGCCATCTTCCCTCCATAGTCCTTCACTACCTCTCTAACAGCTGCCACAGATCGAGAAATTTTATCTGTAAGGACCTCAACTACCATACTCACTCCACCATAACCATAAACCTGAAAATATTAGAAGTTTTTTACTTATAGATCCAAAAAAAAACCCTCCCAATGAATCAAAGTCAGAAAAGATATTGAGAATATCAATTAATAAAAACTACTCCTCAATGGCCAATTATCACAATAGCATCTAGATAAAAATAGTGATGGAGTATATAACAACCTCATAAATATTCTCAACGTAAGCCTATTGTCCCTTCTCAATGGCTCTTTTAATGTTGCGCTCCAAAATTTCCTTAGGTACATACAGCTCCTTGAATTTCTCAAGCAACGCAGCCAGAAGTGTATTTGATGCTGTATTTGGACCACCTTTCTTTACACTGCATCAAGCCATCAACCAACACAATGGCTATGGCCTATTAGTCTATGATTTACTTCCTTACTTTCTATTTTACTCATTGGCATATTAAATTCAAGAGCCTTTAAGTATAGCTCAAATGTTATTTTAAGTAAGCGTACTATGAAAAAATTGATAAAATACAAAAGTAACTAGTAAATAACATAGATTTCAGGATCCCTTAATGTAGTATTCACAATTGGAAACCTACCACCAAATAGATTATATATAATAACCGGTAAATAACATAGATTTCAGGATCTCTTAATGTCAAAGCTTGGCTATTCCATTCCAAAATCAATTCCAACATTACCCCTTGTACCAAAAATGCAGAGGACCCATACAACTTGCATCAGGTTACTATGGTAGTGCTAAAAGATATTGAACATATCCACTGCTTAGACCAAGTAAAGAAGGAAGTAAAAATCCAATTTTTCGAATTCAATTGATGCCAGGAATTTTGTCAGGTTTTTCATCAAGCAGTTGGTGTTCAAGTGAACTTATAAGTTTATTCAACACAACTTAACAATAAATCAATTGAAATGCAGAAAAATCTGATTCTAGTTAATACAAATGCAACACCAACTAAAGCAAGCAACCCCATATGCAAAATAACAACTACCTCATCAAAAAAATTTATTTCTGATAGAACATATCACGATTTATATCAAACAAAAAACATAGAGCAAGTGAAATCGAGACCTTTCTGCCAGCAATTTTGCAAGAACGTCGGCCCATACACACAAGAGGGAATGTCTGTAAAGTCCTCACTTGAAAACTCTCGTATTTCACTTCATATAATGAAACCCAAGAAGTAGATGATGATATCGATGACAACAAATTGCCATTAACAAAACCATGTTTTAAGAGTGCAAATGAGTAAGTGGAACACTTTGAGGATGCCCCGTTTGTGATTCTGTGAAGCATCGAACCAACTGCTCTCAACGAAGCATGTGACCCCATTTTTCTTTTCTTTTCTTTTGCTTCTCTTCCTGTTTCAACCGGAAGTGCGTCTTCACTGTGTGAGTTGATTTTACAAAGACTGGAAGGCTGATTGTGAATTGAGAAAAGGTTTGATGGAAATCAGAGAGAATCTCTACAGTAGAATATTTGAATTGATAATCGAAAAAGCTCTGTTGAAGCTCCATCGATGAACTGGGAAAAAGAGTTTTTTTTTTTTTTTTTTTTTTTTGTCTTGATAAGGTCAGAGTGTTTTTAAAACAATAGAAAAAAAAAAAGTTGTTTTTGAATCTGCTATTATAATCGAAGAGAGACTATTTTTTTGTTTTGTAAAATACATTCTCTAAAACAAGTGGCCAAACACTTGTACAATCATTTTTTGTTTTTAAAAATGAAAATTAGTTTTCAAAAAGGGATCCAAACACCACCTTAATTCCTTTGTTCTATATTATTTTCTTGTGTGAAATTGGACGTTTTAACGTGTTTGTTGAGAATGTGTAAAAGATAGCTCTTAAGATAAGTTGAAGACAAAAATGTGATTTTAGTGAAGTTTGGAGAAATGCCTATGCAGCCCTCGTCCAACTTGTGAATACAACAACTTCTTCCTCATATTGAACTAGGTAGAGATCCACATATATTTGGAAAGCCCTAGATGTCTAGTTTCCAGCAAACTTTACGGTTGTCGATTTGAATTTTTTAGAGGAAGTTATGGCCATTTTAGTTACCAATGGTTAGAGCTGAAAAGACAATTTCAGCAACAATTGCGAGCATTTGTTAGCAATTCCTAGTAGCAGCAACCACTGGTGGAAAATTCGAATTGGTCCAAATTGCACAGAAATTCTCAAATCAAATCCTAATGACTCTAGAAAACTAAAAGATGTTTGGGAAACTTCCTAAACTCAATTAGAAGTCAATCAAAAGAGGAAAACCAAGTTAAGAAAGAAATCTTATTCCTTGATCCATAAGAATTTCTTATTTGGTGGATTTCCTAAAAGAAAGAGAATTGAGAGCTCACAATGAGAAGTCACATATAAATACCAAGAGTTTTCTACAAGAGAATAAGTTGGAGATTGAAGATTTTATCAACATTCTTTTCTTCTACCTTTCTTTAACTTAATTGTTTTTATTTTAGTTTTGTGTAGCTAATTTTCTCATAGTTATGGCTAACTTGAAGCCCTAAACATGAATTCAATTCCATAAACGCGTGTTATGTTTTAATGAAGTATTATTTCTCAACATCATGACTTCAATTTCTCTATAAGAATTGTTTTCCTATTATTTTTGTATATCTTGTTTCTTTGATTGGCCATCTTTAGAGCATGATATTAGGATATATGTTGTAGGATAAAGTTTGAAAACATGATGAACATATTCTTGCATGCAACAATTAATTGATTTACGGCCCAATTAAAGGAAAATGATTCATGAATATCCTAGAATAAATACCATGTTTTATGGTTCATGTGACATTAATATTCTCTTTATTCTTAATGGGTTCTGATTATTAAATATAGTAAATACCCATACTAGGTTATAATTTGGAATACAAATAATTATGCAAATACCATGCAATCTACATACTAACTAATAGAGAATCAATACAACTTGCGCGGATACCCACTGCCTTGTTGTGAATATCTTCATCATATTTGATATCTTTTAATTTCATTATTATCTATGGATTGGATGATTGTTTAGTGGTAGATAGGAGGTCCTAACTAGTGTTTTTCTATATATTTTTCCTCATTAGTTTTTTACTTTGTTTTATTTATTGTTTATTTAATTTTCTTAGTCTTAATAATCAAATTAAAAACCCCCTTTCATGTGTGTGCGAATAGAGTATTTGTTTTTATACTTTTACATTATGTTTGGTTTGATGGAAATGAAAGGAAAGGAAAGGAAAAGAGAGGATAGTGGTTTAAATGATTGTTGTTTGAATGGTTATGGGTGGAAAGAAAAGGAAAGGATAGTGGTTTTATTTTATTTACGAAAATACCCTTCTTTTAACAATATGAATGCCAACAATATATAGGGTTATTTTTGGGATTTTTGAAAAAATTATTAATAGTGAATTCCTTTCTCTCCCTTTCCTCCCAAATTTGGATGGAAACTAAAGTGTGTAAAATAGAAAGAAATTATTCCCCCCATTTCCTTCTATTTCCCTCAATTTCCTTTCTTTTATCTCTTATTTAACCATCCAAACAAGAAATTAGAAATCCCCCCAAATCATTTCCTTTCCATTCTCTCAAATTCCTTCAAACCAAACATATTGTTAGTTAGATTAGAGTCCAAGAGTGTCTTAGATATAAACTCACCATTTTAATAGGTAATTAATTCACCGTGGGAACGATCCTTACTTTTCCACTATGCTATCATTTACGATTTGTGCACTTGCAAGGTTTATAATATTTTTGTTGTCTAAATTGACACCAACTACTTTGCTATTGCATTGGTTTAACCTAATTTTTCTGGTATATTTTAGATCAGATCAATTTATGTTAAGTTTAACTTATCTAGTCTACATAAAGTGATTGATTGATCATTCTATTTGTTATTGTTTATGCGTTTAGCACATAGACCAAATCTTCTGATTTGTGTTGAAGTCTTGCTAATTGGATGTGCCGAATAAAGCAAGCAAACAAGTCAAGAATCACTAGTCAAAGGCATGCGGCCTACAGGTATATTAAGTAGTGTATAGTCTGATAGTGGTTGGATTAGGAAGTTATACCAGAGATTGATAGAGAATGGTTTGGTAATGTGTACCAACATAAGGTAGTTGTTGGGGATTCTGAACTGATGAACGCGGAAACGTCATACATAATACTCGCCCATAACTCATAGCAATTAATAACGTCAATATAGTAGAAAAATATATGAGAGAAAATAAACCAATCACAGCACAAGATATACGTGGAAAACCCAAATCGGGTAAAAAACCACGGGCCATTAAGATGATAGAGAAAATTCCACTATATGATAAATTGTTACAACCATATACTTCAGGATTCTCTCTCATACCTAACCCCAAACCACGCTCATAAGATCCTTACCAAGAACCCCCTCAATATCCCCTATGTCTCCCTTGAATATCACCTACGGATCTCATACTTGATCCACTGATATTCCCTTGGATCCCTCCCTAGATATTCCTATGGGTCTCCCCGGATCTCACCACACACTCTCTGATGTTACATGGTGTTCTTTTGCTCTCCACATTCAACCTAATTATAAGGTTCTATTTATACTAGTTACAAGAAGTTTAAGATAAAAGGAAATCATACTCCTAAACTTATAAGACTTACTTGTTCCATATAAATACTATTTCCTTTTATGACAAGTCTTTTAGTAAAGAGTAAATCCTTTGTCTTCAAGTACAAGAACTTCTAGAAAGAGAACATTTCCTTTTTCGTGCAACATTCCCAATCTCAACAAAATACATCGTCTCCGCGATATGGGTCGTGATGTGCACCTTGCTTCCTACATAGCAGAACACTTCTAGAACCGACTACTCCGGATACCGCGGCCTGTGTCTCTTACCTCCATTGCGGTCTGCACCGCGCTTGATCCTCTGGAATCGACTGCTCCATATGCCGCGGTACACGCGCTTTGTTCGCACCGCGGTTCTCACCACGCTTCCTTCTGGAATCTGTTTCTTCAGTTCTTCTTCTATCTTCAACCTCCCTTAAATATCACATTCACATCTCTAGAAAGTAACACATCAGTTTAGTCTTGTTTGGTTCACATTTGGTTCGCTTAGGAATACAAGTCAAAACCTAACAATTCTCCTATTTGACTTGAATTCTCAAGACCTTTGTCCACAGCCATGATTCTCCATACCGAGAATTAACATACCCCACCACAAGGTATAAACACTTAGAAACGAACCATCCTAAGATTTCTTCTTCACCTTTTTTTTTGTGTTCGTTGTTCTAGCACCTTGTCGAAATAACCTGCTGAAATTGTGGTGCAACTTCTAAAGTCAGATTTCTAGGGAGTTCGTCAGCCATTCTGACCAATGCCTTGTGCACGATTATGGACCACTAGAAGCAACATATCATCTTCCATGGCTAGCGGGGAAAAACTGCCAAAATGATAAACATGTCTTTACATCACCCAAACCCTGTGAAAGACCTTCTGTCCTTGCATCACATACTTGGTGAAAGACTTGCTATTGGAAACCAGGAGTGCTTTGCCGGATAAGCCCCATACCACACCAGAGACTTCGAGCGTTCTTTATTTGATACACAATTAGCTCCTTGTGTCACCTAAATTGGATCTCCATAACTAATACCTGCCACCACAAGCCAAATTTCTCCTCCATAAATATTCTTCTTTTCATCAAACCCTAACGAGTTAGAAACCGTCTTCAAGACGTATCTCCTTTGCTAAACCATAGTAGGCAACCATGATCATCATCCCAATACCACCAAGTCCTCCATACGATCTCCCGTAAAGACTTTGAAAAAAAATCACCATCGCCAACCGAGGGCTCTGATACCAATTGTTGAGGATTCTGAACCAATGAACGCGGAAACGTCGTACCTAATACTCACCCATAACTCATAGCAATTAATAACGTCAATATAGAAACAAAATAGATGAGATAAAATAAACCAATCACAACACAAGATATACGTGGAAAACCCAAATCGGGTGAAAAACCACGGGCCGTCAGGACAACAAAAAAAGTTCCACTATATGATAAATTGTTACAACCATATACTTTAGGATCCTCTCTCACACCAAACCTCAAACCACGCTCATAAGATTCTTACCAAGAACCCCCTAATATCCCCTATGTTTTCCCTAAATATCACCCACGGATCTCATACTTGATCCACCTGAAACAAAAATTATACGTGCGTGTCTAATAATACAACCTAGAAGGGGGGTGAATGAGTTGTTAATCCGTTATTACAAAAAATTTCGGATTAGTCAATATTACAAATATAACCCTAATTCACCAAACAATAAAATCAAGTATAAAATGCAGAAATTAAAGAACACTTGATTTTTACGTTGAAACCTTCAACAAGGAAAAACCACGGGCTGTTATGTATGCCACACACTGTCTCCGAAATCCACTACATGAAAAGACGGTTACACCCTCAAGTGACTCTCGGACTCTCACCTTAGATAACCTCAAGCTATGGACACTATCACTCACCACTCTTGGTTCAATCCCCAGTGATATCCCCTGATACACTATTCTTGGCGTGAGCACCCCCTAATCTACCCGTAGGCCTTTTACAGTGGCACTTGACCAATTGCTTGAGCACTAAGCCACCTTAGTCACACAAGACTTACTTCTCAATAAAGAGATTAATAAACACCTATGTGAATATGCAATGATATCCAATATGCAATCAATGTTTGGTTACATTAAATGCTTATCTAGGATTAAATGATGATAATAAAATCAATCTTAGATATCAAAGTTTGCTATATGACATGGCATAAAGCATAGCTATGTAAAGGATAACCAATCCTAGATACAATAGCTATCACAAACAATCTCAATCATTTTAATGAGATAAATTAGCTAGATGTTAAATAAACATGAAAACCTAGCTATCACAAAACAACTCAATCGACACATAATCTCAATCTTGTAAGTAGAAATTAATCTAAAAGCATACAAGTTATAAATGAGATAAATTGCTAAGTAAAAACACTAAGGTTAGATGAAATTAGTGTTCAACTTACCATAATATGTGTGTTGAAGAAGACTCATGCATAGATACATCCTAGATGATGTTTAGATGATGTTTGATGCACATGGAATTGAGTTTGTGTAATCAAAGATGAGTTCTTAGATGATTTTCTCTCTTGGAGAATACTCTAAGTTAAAAATATGATTTTGAACTCATTTTTTCGACCTAAGGACAAAGAGACATATATATATGATGTCCAATTGAAGCTATGTCGTTTTGGAAATTTTTTAAAAATTTTCCGTGCAAACTGTTGTACGTATGGTGGATTTTCGGTGAGTTACCAGAGGTTTTAAAAACCAATCAGGTGCCCGCTATACGTAGGTCGAGTGAACAGCGGTTTGGGCGCGACAGTGCATCAGCTTCAGTTTCAAGCGCCTCAAAACATAACCAAACGACATCGAAACCTTTTGTATGATATATCGTTGGAAAGGTATGGATGTCTACTTTTTACTCTTTTTTATGTAATGACATTTTGGTGTCTATAGAAAAAGTTATGGTCAATAGAGTGACCAAAGGTCAGAAACGGACAACAACAGAGTTGTCCTATTTTGGTGGTTACTTTGAAGATTTCAAAACCAATCCAAACGGTAATGAAATATTACGAATAATATACCGTTGGAAAGGTATGAGTGTCTAATTTGTCCAGAATTTTACAAAACTTAATTTTAATCTTTTTATAAAAGGTTATGGTCACAAGACCATACAAAGGTCAATTTTGAAAAACATTTAAAACATTGAAATCCAGTCTTTTGAAACTAGACACTTTACTCCAAACAACCAAACCAAAACTAACACTTATTCAAGGGAAGAATATGACCTTCTCAAATGGTCAACCATCGTGCAAGCACGGACGCTTTTGATCACTCAAATGGAAACGAATTACTAGACACTATCACACAACAAAATCCAACAAAGAGGTACAAGTGTGAAGTGTGAGAAATGCACACATAAGAATTGAAGCACAAATGCAAGATGAATAAAAAATGCATGAAGAAGTGTGTGTGTGTGTGTGTGTGTGCAACTAATCTCTTCAAGAGGCAAGTCAAGTGATTTACCTTTTGCTTTTGCTTTTGCTTTTGAAGTCATCGGGGATGCTTGGAAGCTTGCCAACGAGGACTTAAGCTACTTATTTACAAAATCATCCCCATGTGTGGTTTGTCAACGAAATAAACCAATCAAAATATGAGGTACTTACACAGTTACACCACTGATATTCCCTTGGATCCCTCCCCAGATATTCCCATGGGTCTCCCCGGATCTCACCATACTCTCTTTGATATTACATGGTGTTCTTTTGCTCTCCACCTTCAACCTAATTATAAGCTTCTATTTATACTAGTTACATGAAGTTTAAGATAAAAGGAAATCCTACTCCTAAACGTACAAGACTTATTTGTTCCACATAAATACTATTTCCTTTTATGACAAGTCTTCTTGTAAAGAGTAAATCATTTTCCTTCAAGCACAAAAACTTCTAGAAAGAGAACCTTTTATTTTTCACGCAACATTCCCAGTCTTAGCAAAATACATCGTCTCCGCGATATGGGTCGCGGTGTGCACCCTGCTTCCTACACCACGGAACACTTCTGGAACTGACCGTTTCGGATACCGCGGTCTGTGTCTCTTGTCTCTACCGCGGTCTGTGTCTCTTGCCTCCACCGCGGTCTGCACTGCGCTTGATCCTCTGGAATTGACCACTTCGTATGCCGCGGTCCATGCGCTTTGTCCTCACCGCGGTCCGTGCTAAGCTTTCTTCTGGAATTCGTTTCTTCAGTTCTTCTTCTATCTTTAACCTCCCTTAAACACCACTTTCAACTTCCAAACGTTATCCCACGTCTCTAAGAAGTAACACATCAGTTTAGTCTTGTTTGGTTCACATTTGGTTCGCTTAAGAATACAAATCAAAACCTAACAGTAACTAAGAGTGAGAGACTATACAATCAACTTGAGAGTGTACTTATCTCTTCAACTAGTGTATTTTGTGACGAAAGTGGCCAATGCGGTTTGGTCCCGTAATTTTCACCTGTTGAGGTTTCCACTTAAAAGTATTATGTCAAATTTCTTTTTCTTTTAGTGGTGTAATTGTAGTTGAAATTTGTAATTGGTTATATTCCGTTGAGTATCTTCATGAAGAATTTCGTATAATCTATTCCACAAAATATTAGACTCGTACTTAATTTGTATTTAACAATATCTGATACTATCACGACCTCATTAATTCATGCCCGATCCACAATAATAATTACCTTTATAACTGAACTTACCATTAGATCAAATAGTTTAATATTTCACCATGAACGTAGTCCTAAATAAGGAAATTGATCATATAATCGACAAATTACAATAAATTGTGTTAATTTATAGTATAACATCAATTACTCCAATAGATACACAGTTTGACGTATAATGAAACTCACTTGAAGTTCCCATCATTATTATCATATTTTATAAAAGAGTGTCGATATTGACACCCATAAATATAATAAGCATACCCATATTTTAATAAAAAATTTAATTACAAAAACATTCTAAATAGAAATTTACCAATAAGGACAAATTAGTTTAATTAAAAATAAATCAAATACTATGTATACCCATTAATTACACACATATCTTTAAATATATCACTTTATTAAAAAAATAATAATAATAAAAAAAGAAAAAGAACTAAACCTTAATTCTATTAAGTATCAAAATCTCCCATTATTATATAACAAAGCAATGAAAAAAGAATTTTCAGAGGATTCTGATCATATAAAGGTACGTATTTTTTTATTTTTTATTTTTTATTTTTGTTATGAACTCTATCAATAAATAAAAAGAGAGAAGTAATTTTTTTATTTTATTAAAAAGATAGCAGTACATATCCTATTGTTGGAACAGATCGACTGTGCTTTCGAGTCCAGAGAACTTAAGAATTTATCATTTGTATAAGGATAATGATAGACATCTAATACTTTTGTCCATCATTTATATCCAACTTGATGTGGCAATTGATAACACTTCCTTATTAGCTGCCACATCATCACACTTCCTTAAATCTAGTACTTTAATATTAAAAAAAAAAAGTGATGATGTGGTGATGTGGCAACTGACATGAAAGTGCACTTCCATGTCAGCTACCATATCAAGTTGGATATAAATGATGGACAAAAGTGTTAGATGTCTACCATTATCTTTTGTATAAATAAATTGTAAAAAAAACTGTCTAGTAGTACAAATCCATAATAATCAATCAAGATTATTTATCAGTAAAAAAACTTAATTATGATATTAAAGATTTAAACTCCAAAAGTAAATGTTAGCAATAGTAATGTTAAGATAATTTAAAAATGATAAATCCATGCAAAATTTAACCAGACCAGAGCTTGCAACAAACCAAAAATAAGGACAGTCTTTTTTTTCTTTTTCTCATGTTTGCTTTCAAGTTGTTCTAATCAAAAATATGTTATGAGAATCCATCGTATATTTCCCATCTTTTACTGATAAATAATGTTGATTGATTATTAAAAAGAAATCTTTATTTATCGGTCGTTATATAAATAAACTGTATTTATATAGGATAGCAGTACATATCCGGTTTCACCAGACTGTATTTTCGAGTCTGGAGAATTTAAGAATTTATCATACGTGAAATTGGGTGTGTTAATAATTTAAGAGAGTTTATAAATAAATTGTATTCAAATTAAAGCATTCATTTAAATAAGGATACTATTGGCATTAAGATGTGTACTTATAGTAATGTTTAAATTTTAAATTTTAGACATAAGTGTATTTATAAACATAGGTATACTTATCATATATATATATAGGTGTCAATATCCACTCCCTTTATGAAACTCACTTGAAAAACTTCATATGATTTACGATTGTTATCGTATATCCAGTATTCGAAAAAAGTATCGGTTTATGAGAACCCTAGAACATGTTACATCATACATGTACGCTAACACGGAGGACTATTATGGAAAGTATCCACTACGAGAAAACCCTACGGAAAATAGTCAAGAATGAAGGAGCACGTGAGCAAAAATCGAAGATATAAAAATCAATCAAAGACTTGGGAGTAGATTTCACTTACATTTAGAGCTCATTTCGACTTTGTTGTTCGAAATCTCTCTCTCCTCTCTCTCTCCACAGACGAAACCAAAAACAAAAAAAAACAAAAAAAAAAAAAAAACAAACACACGAAACAAAACCCTCTTTCTTCTTCTTCGTCCAAATTGTAATGTGAGAGAGCTAGCTAAGTTACAGCTCCCGGAAATTGAAAAACGACGCGCCGTTTTGTGTTAGGGCGGAGAGAGGAATGGCCGACGAAGCGCTTCAGCAGCAGCTCGAGGAGGTTGGATCGAAGCTCGAGACGCCTCCTTCTACCAAAGACGCTCTCGTCAAGCTCTTGAAGGTTTGCATTTTTTAGAAATTTATAATTTTTTTTGCGAAGTTTTTGTTTATAATTCGAATTCAGCTGGCTTAGGTAGCTAGCTTGTTTTGTTTGCGGTGGTTTGTTCGTTATTTTTTATTTAGTTTATGTTTGGCTGCTGAGAGAGTCACGGAAAGCAAAAGATGCGAGAGAGGGATTATCCTAGCTTTCGTGTTGTTTTGGTAGCTGAAGGGAGTGAGGTTTTTGCATTAGGGTTAGCTGAGAAAGAGAGTATGTGGTTTTGTAGGTTTACATGAAGAGAGGTTTAATTTGTCAAATTTTCATCTTTGGAAGTGAGAAGCGGAGTTTATGGTGTATTTGGTCGTTTTTGCTGGTTGAATTTGAAGCTGGTTTGAGTCGTTTGACCCTAAGTTGTGAAACTAGGGTTAAATTCATGTGTCTACTTGAGACTTGTTGATACGGTAGGCATGCTGCTTATTTCCATGCTGAAAAAAATTGGGATTTCCAAGAACTGAATTAGTTTCATAGGTTTGCCTAGTTCTTCTAGACTATGAAGAATACGAGAATGTCCTTATTTATTTGATTTGGTGTCTCCCACTAAGATACGGATAGCAACTTTTTCGAGGTAAAACGAAATCATGATTTTGATGGAAAGATGAGCATATCAGGTTATATTAGGATTCATTGCACCACTTTTCTCAAATTGGCTGCATTGGTATTTGGGTTTGGTAAGCAAGTTCTCTGATTGAAAGAATTAGCAATAAGTTTGTGAAGATTTCAGCGCTTCTGATTAAATTTGTATGTCTGGTCAGCCTTATGAGTTATGATGTTGCTTAAACCATCTTGGGCTTGACCTTGTACGTTATTCAATTTGAGTTTGGGCGTGGATCTTAAATTTTATGTCACAGCTGCTCTACATGCACTTATTTAGGTACCTAGGCAGGCCCTAGGCTATGCCACTGATCTGAAGTTTGAACATTTATTGTGGATTTCCTTCTTGCCAAGCCTGATCCACCTTAAGGGAGAATATTGCACCCTAGATTTGTCCAATATACGCTGGCAACCTGGTGGTAGTTTTGATTTTCGGCTTGGTCAGGGCTGACATTAGGGGATAGGGTTAATGGAGCCTGAAACAGAGGAATTTTGTTGGTGTGATTTGGTCTAAAACTCAATAATTAGTAGTTGGATTTGTATGGTACTGTTTTTTTTTGTTTTTTTGTTTTTTTTGTTTTTTTGTTTTTTTTTTTGTTTTTTTGTTTTTTTGTTTTTTTTTTTTCAGATTATATTTTAGGAGCTTAGCGGATATCTTGTGTAAGACTTACAAGTGCTTCCTTCAATATGGAATGATAATTGCAGAGACTTCTTTTGTGCTTCTTTTCTTGAAAATACTTTTTTTTTTTTAAATCTGATGGGAAAGTAGAAAGATATTTTTATTTGTGAACTTTCTTTTACCTATATGAGGGATTCTCTATTTGCCGTCACCAAGCTGTCATGAGGCTGTGGGAAGTGTGATCATAGAAGAAAATATTATGATTTTCTGCCTTTGATATTGAGCTCACAGGGTCATGACATTTAATATTAAGACGGTACCTTTAATTATATTCGTGATTGAAAATAATTATTCCATCATACTTGGCTACTTGCACATCATTTTAAATGCCCAAACTTGAGGATTCATGCAATTCAATGTCCAAGGTTGTCATTCTTATTATATTACTTGGTAATGTTGTGCATGTATGATGTATCTTCTTTTCAACCTGCAGCAAGCTACAAAATGTCTTTCTGAGTTGGATCAATCACCACCAGCTTCAGTATTAGAGGCAATGCAGCCTTTTCTTAATGCAATTGTGAAGCCAGTATTGCTGAAGCATCAAGATAAGGATGTCAAGCTTCTAGTAGCAACATGTATTTGTGAGATAACCAGGATTACTGCACCCGAAGCTCCTTATAGTGATGATGTTCTCAAGGTGAATTTCTTTCTCTTAGGGTTGCTGGTTAATGAAGTTGATTCAATCATTCTCTAACTATCAGTAAATTTTCATATTCAATGTTTGTCTAATTGGTGTGGGATCTATCGGCAGGATGTCTTCCAGTTGATTGTGAGCACTTTCAGTGGGTTAAAAGATACCAATGGTCCATCATTTGGAAGGAGAGTTGTCATTTTGGAGACCCTTGCAAAATATAGGTCATGTGTTGTGATGTTGGATCTTGAATGTGATGATCTAGTAAATGAAATGTTCAGCACGTTTTTTGCTGTTGTCAGGTTTGTTTTATCAATAATTAGTTTATTTTTATCGTAATTTAGATTGCGAAAAGTGTTGTTCTATAAATGCCTCTACTGGACCCTCAATGATGGCTGTTTATGTTTGTGATTTTATAAACTGTGTGTTTATAAGTTGTTTTGTCATCATGTAAATTTATCAGCTTTTTTCCCCTGGAAAATACTGACTTGGTTACTACTGCACTGTAATCTACTCCCCGTGCAGTGATGATCATCCAGAAAATGTTCTATCATCAATGCAAACAATCATGATTGTCCTCTTAGAAGAAAGTGAGGACATTCGAGAAGATCTTTTACTTGTCATATTGTCTATATTAGGCCGTGACAAAAGTGTAAGTATTTCATCTATTTTAAAGCTTATGAGAATGATTATTTCTCTTCCAGTGTGGGATGCAATGTTTTTTCTTTCTGCCTTTTTTTTTTTTAAGAGTTCCTTGTGTTACTTTGAAGGATAATTGATTTCTTGAATTTACAATGACAGAATACTGCAAGGAAACTTGCTATGAATGTTATAGAGCAGTCTGCTGGAAAAATTCAAGCTGGGATAAAGAAGTTCCTTGTCTCATCGATGTCAGGCGATAAGCCAGAAAATAGTCAAATTGACTACCATGAAGTTATTTATGATGTTTATCGTTGTGCTCCTCAGATCTTATCAGGAGTTGTTCCCTACCTCACTGGAGAGTTGTTGGTAATTGCAAATTTTGTGGTCTAACTTTTCTGTTATATAAGTTTAGAGATAACTAGATTATGAATGGCTTCTTAGTATACAAGTTTCAATGTCTGCAGACTGATCAGTTAGACACTCGTTTAAAGGGAGTGGGATTAGTTGGAGACCTATTTGCTTTGCCTGGGACTGCTATCCCTGAAACATTTCAGCCAATCTTTTCAGAGTTTTTGAAAAGGTTGACTGATAGAGTAGTTACCGTCCGTATGTCTGTTCTAGAGCACATCAAGAGCTGCCTGTTGTCAGATCCTTCCAGAGAGGAGGCTCCTCAAATTATCTGTAAGTGCCTTAATTTATTACAAGATTATTGTAATTGTGCTCTGCTAACTTGTAGTGGCTCAACATTTTCTAGCTGCCCTCTGTGATCGGCTCTTGGACTATGATGAAAATGTCAGAAAGCAAGTTGTTTCTGTAATTTGTGATGTGGCATGTCATGCTCTAAATGCCATTCCAGTTGACACTGTAAAACTAGTTGCAGAGCGTCTCCGGGACAAATCTGTATGTATACTTTTTGCTTTGTGTCCATCTGTTGTCATTTGTTTTTAAACTATCCAGTCCTTTTATTCATACATGATTTCTTTCCCCAAAATTTCAGCTGCTAGTTAAAAAATTTACCATGGAGAGGCTGGCTGAGGTTTACAAGGTATATTGCCTGAAATGTGCTGATGGTTCAATTGGTCCAAATGAATTTGATTGGATTCCTGGGAAGATTTTGAGATGTTTTTATGATAAAGACTTCAGGTAAATATTTCAGTTCACATGTTCGTCAAGTTTGATCACATTGGCTTCTGCTTTCATCAGCATATTGTATGAGCATCAAGCAAAGAAAAACTAGGAGTATCCTCATGCTTGTTTTCTTATATGCAAAGCTAAAAGGATATTGATTATTGAATTCAGCATATTTTAATATGTTCAATTCCATTTAGCTTGTAGAATTTGGCATGCTCAATGAAGTGGAGAAAATAAATTATAATTTGATAAAACTTTTGTCAGAGGCTTAAAATAAATTGGAAGGGTTTATCTCAGTGAATATAGTTTCATGCTCAGACTCTTTCTGGCTCTGATTGTCAAAAGAGTTCTGGCTCTATGAAGGTACTATATAGGCTCATATGCTCTATCGGCAGGACAGCCTTTATTAGCGTGTCCTGCTTGTAATCTGTTGACTTAGACATGTTTTAACTCTTCATTGGTCTTTCCAGATTATGCTTTTCAAATTAAAACAACAAAGACAGTATCCTCTTTGGTGCAAGTTTATCATCTACATGTTGAGATTAGGTCTTTTAATCTATCTTCTTGTTGGATGCGACTGGTGTGTAGCAAGCTCAAGCAAAAAACAGGAACAAAAAAAAAAAAGGAAAAGAAAAAAGAGAGAAAAGAGGAAGAAATAATGCACAAAAGACTTGGTACCAAATTTTAAAATTGTAATAATCTGCAAGATTGTGAGAATTTGGTGCATGGTAAAAGCTTTTGTGGTGTTTGCTCATCTCATCTCATCTCAGGCTTGAATTTTGAAATATTCTCAGTTATGTGTATTGAATTTGTTTTCAACATATTTATTTGTTCTGCAGATCAGATACAATTGACTCTGTTCTATGTGGGTCCTTGTTTCCAACTGAGTTTTCAGTTAAAGATAGAGTTGGACATTGGGTGAGAGTTTTCTCAGGATTTGACAGAATTGAGATGAAGGCTCTCGAGAAGATACTGGAGCAAAAGCAAAGGTATGCTACAATTGCTTGTTCTTGATGTCAGGCACCATGACTTTGGATGAACCCTTTCTCTTTCAGTTTTGTGTATTTGATGGATTGTGCACTGATTTTCAGGGGATTTCCTCTTGGATTGCAGGTTGCAGCAAGAGATGCAGAGGTATCTTTCCATTCGGCAGACGCATCAGGTTCGCGAAATTAGTAAATTGCATTACTAATGCTGAGGAGGATAAGTTGATCTGATATGAATCATATGGAATTAAAATAAATTGTTCTCATTTAAATGCAGGATGGGGATGCCCCTGAGACCCAGAAGAAAATTTTGTTCTGCTTTAGAATTATGTCTCGCTCATTTGCTGAGCCTATGAAGGCTGAGGAGAATTTTCAGATTCTTGATCAATTGAAAGATGCTAATATATGGAAGATTCTGGCAAATCTACTTGATCCAAACATTAGCTTTCATCAAGCTTATACTGGTCGGGTAAGCCATGAGATACTAGCAGATCCAGATGATTTCATAGTATGTAGTTAACCTGGGTGGGAGATTGATGTGGGAGATTTGGTTGGCACTAGATCTAAGGCCCTTATATTTGTTTGTCTATGGCTGTTACCATTTGGTAATCATGCTATAGTATGGACACACAAACTTATTTTAGATGTTATTTACAAGCAGGTTAGTAAGAAGTAAAAAGATAAATGGCAAATTAGGTATTTATGCATTTGCTGCCACATTAGCAACATGATTATGTCAGTTTTTCATATCCTTATACCACTGTTGTTGTCACGTGTTGTACCAGCACATTTGTATCAGTATATCAACCTGGATTCTAACTTTTACAAATCCTGCTTCACTTGATCTCTGCCTCTGAGACATTTTTCACCATCAAGGTTTTACAAGCTTGGAAATCACTTATTACTATATGAAGGCCACATACTACTCTCGAATGTCCCCCATTGCCATTGACATTGTGGCTGCTGGCTCCCTTGTAACCTTTGGCAACTATTGACAACATTACAGTCATTGCCTTGAGCCACGTTTTGCTTCTGCTCCAACCATCAAAGTTGCCCAAACTAAGGCCTCATATATACCCTCCGAATCTCTGATCGGGGCGTTTGCCATCATCCACTCTGACAACTATTAACACTAACATAATTATCACTGTCAGCAATGTTGTGCTACCATCCCGACCACTGTAGCTACCACTGTGTTGTCTTTATCAACATCCCATCCGCATCACTCTCATTGCTCATAAATGTGTTACTTGAATATTAATAATCTAATTCATTTTGAATGATCCTATCTTTTGAAAGATTTTTTTCTGTATATATGTTTTCTTGTTCTGCAGGAAGAGTTGCTCAAAATACTTGGCGAAAAACACCGACTGTACGATTTCCTGAGCACTCTCTCTATGAAGTGTTCTTATATACTTTTTAACAAGGAGCATGTCAAAGAGATTTTTCTGGAGGCTTCTTTACAAAAATCTTCTGGAAATGCCCAATGTACTCAATCTTGCATGGATATACTGGGGGTAAAATATGTTCTCCTACATGTATTTTATGTGTATGATAATCATATTCATGTGTATATATTCTAATGTTAGTTTGTTCTTTGGCATGTGCTTGGCTTGCAGTTTGTTTTGCACATTTCTATTTGGATTTTGTTTTTATTTTCTTTCTTCAACCAATGCATCAACCTCTATGATCTACCATATTGTATTCTTTCTCTTGCTGATAACTTTACCGTATCTTGGGGTTTTAAAGCAATCACATCACATGAGTTAAGAATTTTGTGGTGTTGTAATTTTTTTTGTGCCACTTCTTTATGGTTCTTATTTATTTTTTCGTTATCTTTGTTCTTATTAATTTTTTTTATCTTTTCTTTTCCTTTTTTTGGGTTTGGGTTTTAGTTGTAAAACAGTATTTTGAGTTTGAAATATCTTAGCTTTCAAATTTTACTTTGTTAGAGTTTTTTCTATTGTCCTTTTTTTGTACCCAAAAAAATTCAAATCCTTGTTTCTAATTGTTATATGTGATGAAATTTTAGATTCTTGCGCGTTTTAGTCCGTTGTTGCTGAGTGGCACTGAAGAAGAACTAGTTACTTTTCTGAAAGATGACAATGAAATAATAAAAGAAGGTGCTTTGCATGTATTAGCAAAGGCTGGTGGGACCATCCGTGAACAACTTGCAGCGTCATCCAGGTGCAATTCTTGATTTTTTTGACTTGTAAGGTCCAGTTTGTTGCTTATTCTTATTATTTTCTTGTTTTTTGCTTGCAGTTCCATAGACCTTGTATTGGAAAGACTTTGTCTAGAAGGTAGTCGACGACAGGCCAAGTATGCTGTACATGCGCTTGCAGCAATAACAAAGGATGACGGGCTTAAGTCTCTTTCAGTTTTGTACAAGGTTTTATATTATTCTTTCATGCTTGACCAGCAGTGTATATACTTAATCAAGTCTCCTGTAATATGGATGCTTGTGATATATACAAAATTTGATCTTTCCTGTTTCTTTTTTAGAGGCTTGTAGACATGTTGGAAGAGAAGACACATTTGCCTGCTGTACTACAGTCTCTGGGATGTATAGCACAGACTGCTATGGCTGTTTTTGAAACTAGAGAGAGTGAAATTGAAAAATTCATAAAAAGCAAGATTCTGAGATGCAGTAATGTATGTCTGCCATGACCCACTCCACTTCTGTGATATTTCTTCCTAAAAAACTTAATAATCACTAGTTTTTTAATGCATAAGCATGTTTCTCTGTTTTAGAAAGGAGAAGACAATACAAAAGCATGTTGGGATGACAGAAGTGAACTTTGTTTATTGAAGGTTGGTCATTTTTAGCAAGTTTTATTTTAATTTCGTCATTTGCTCCCACATTATAAATATTGCATTATTATCTGTCTTACTGGATACTAAAACTATGTGATTATATCTGATACTGGATCGTCTATACATGCATTACATCTGACTTTTTATGGGTGGTGCTACAGATATATGGGATTAAGACATTGGTTAAGAGCTACCTACCAGTCAAAGATGCCCATCTTCGTCCTGGTATTGAGGACCTTCTTGGAACCCTTAGAAACATACTTTCTTGTGGTGAAATTTCAGAAGACATAGAATCGAGGTAAATAAATATCTTGGGAGTCTCTCCGAACTCTATTTAATTTTAATACATTTTCTTACTTGACTGGTTTACTTAGAATTGATTGCTTATTTGATAATAAATGAAATTTCATGTACAAGTTTTTGCCATTTTACAGTTCAGTTGATAAGGCCCACTTGAGGCTTGCTTCTGCGAAGGCAATTCTTCGTTTATCGAAGCACTGGGATCATAAGATACCTGTTGATGTCTTCCACTTAACCATGAGAATACCAGAGGTGAGGTCATTAAAGTTTTTTTCTCGGTTTCTAATTTTGTTGATATTATTTATTTTTTGTGTATGTATTAATTGTTTTCTTTTGCCTTCATTTTGGGTCCTGTAGATTTCTTTCCCTCAAGCTAAGAAACTATTCCTGAGCAAAGTTCATCAATATACTAAGGATCGGCTTTTGGAAGCAAAATATGCCAGTGCCCTCTTATTTAGTATAACTGAAGCTAACCCACTCGACTTTGAAGAGGTATCTATTCAAAACACTGGTTTAAAGTAGTTCTCCACGTTATGCTTGCCATCTTGGTAGGATTTTTTATTATTATTTTGGCTAAATTTTCGTAAACCATTGAAATGGCAGGAGAAACAGAACTTGGCTGACATTATACAGATATGTCACCAGATGAAGGCACGCCAGATCTCTATGCAGTCTGATGCAAATTCCTTGACAGCATATCCTGAATATATTCTCCCTTATTTGGTTCATGCTCTTGCTCATAATTCATGTCCCAATGTAGATGAATGCAAGGATGTAAAAGCATTTGAACTAGTATACCGGTATGGTTACAATTCACATTTATTTGTTTTGACTTTTGAGTATGATTTTGGACTCTATTTTGGTGCTATTTTAAGGGCAATGGACATAATTTTTCAGGCGATTGTACTTCATCATTTCTTTGCTGATCCATAAAGATGAAGATGTCAAGTCAGAAGGTGGTAACAAGGAGAAGGAGAGTATTTCTGCAATCATCTCAATCTTTCATGGCATTAAGTGCTCGGAAGACATAGTTGATGCAGCAAAGTCGAAGGTTTGGGAAGAAATTTATCCAACTTAATATGTTTTCGGTTTATCATTATTTTCAAGCATATTTAAAACAACTATAAGAACTCAGGAAAAATGTAAAACTCTAAGCTTATGTATATAATCGTTTGAATTTCAGAATTCACATGCTATTTCTGACCTTGGCTTGTCCATCACCAAGCGCTTAGTCCCAAAGGAAGAGGATTTACAAGGGATGATCACGTTGGTCTCTTTGCCGCCAGTGCTGTATAAACAAAATGAAAAGAAAGAAGGCGATGACTCACTGGTAAGTTCTCCCCTGGTTAAAATCCATGTTTCTCTTGCTTCATCAAATTTATAGAGGATTAATTCTTGTGGAACTGAAAGTTGCTGATTCACTGTTATATATTAGGTCATAGGTGGTTAATTTTGTTGTAGCTCTTACCTTATTTCCGTGTTACTTGCGTACTCTTCAGTTGTCTCTATATTTTCAGTAGTTTTTCAAAAAAGACGTGTTTTCTCTGGTAATTTTGACTTAAAAACATTGTTCCATTGGAATTTATGCAGTATCTTATCGTGTGAAGCTTGTCACTGCAATTAGATGTTAATAGCAGTAATCAGAATAAGTGTGGCCTTGCCCATGTGCTTTCCTTACAGTTGGATTACAATTACAACCTCTTATAACGCCAATTTTTAATCTGTATAAAATGATCCATCAATTACCATTTTGAGACTTAATTATTTATTTGAAGAAGAATCAATGATGATGGTTTATGCTTCCAACTACTTGGCAACTAAATCTCATTTTACGATTTGCTATATCTTGGGCCTTGATTTTAGCTTGTTGTCATCTCTGTTAACTCTTTTACATGTTTTGCTAGGCAAGTGAAGGGAAAACATGGTTGGCTGATGAGAGTGTCTTGACTCACTTTGAATCGCTCAAGTTAGAAACAGATGAAATGGTTAGAGTTCCACCATCTGAAGAAAGCTTTCAGCATTATGTGGGGATATTTAATGCATAATGCATCTGTCACTCACTTTATATGCTATTTATTTTTCACATCAGGTTGTTTCTGAAGCTGTGGAGGATGTGGCTCTGGAAGATGGTGAAAGAGATGGAAATGATGTGCCTCTAGGGAAAATGATACAGCGTTTAAAATCTCAGGGAACCAAGGCTGGGAAGGCCAAAAAGAAAAAGTCTTTACCAGCTGAAGTGAAAAATGCTGAAAATGATGTTGATATTTTGAAAATGGTGAGGGATATAAATTTGGATAATCTTGGGTCATCTAATAAGTTTGAATCAAGCAATGGCCATAAACACTCTCCGAGTAAGAATACAAAATTGGATTCTGAGCATCAAGAAAGTAAAAAAAGAAAATCTAGTGATGAAACACCTATTTCAGTACCTAAGCGTCGGAGATCATCGTCTGCTTATAGTGGTTTCAGATCTCCAAAAAGTGCTTCGAAGGCTGCTTCGAGAGTTTCAAAGGATGACGCACCTCAAGCTAGAGTTTCCACATCTGAGTCTGCTGAAATGGATGAAGATATTCATGATTCAGAAGGTAAAACATCAGTGCAGAAAAGAAAGGCGAAAAACACTAAGTCAGACTTGTTGGTATCATCCTTTGGAAAGAACAGAACCTTCTCATCTAAGCGTAAAGGAAAAGGCTCTGATTCAGATCAACATGATGAAGAAAATGAAGTTGGAGAAGCAGATGATGATGATTTGGAGGTGAGTTCTTCTATTTGTCAATTGCTTGGGAGGTACATTCACTCTGTCTTGTGGATAGTTTGCTTGAATTTTAACTTCTTTTCTACCTCTTCTTCAGACTTCTAATGTTCAACTGGAAACTAATAAGATCAAAACAGTTAGTAATTCAAAATCTCCTGCTGGATCTACTGGATCTAACAAGAAGCGGAAACGAAGAAGCATTGCAGGATTGGCTAAGGTCAGGATCTCCTTATCCTTTTTAATCTATGTGATGGTGTTTTATCATTGAAGCTCATCTAAACACTACATATGGAATAGCTATTATGATTCATTTTGCAACTATGACACAAATTAGGATTCTAATCCTGAACTTTTTGTATGTATTTAGGTTATAATTATTGTAATATATGACAGTATATTCAATCAGCTGCCTTCTAAACACCTTTTCATCCAATTATTGCTTTCTTAATATTTTTGTACTTCCTTTGCCCTCCTCCCTTTCCTTTTCCCACCCTTTCTTTTGACTCGTTTGTTTCATTGATTGGCCTGGCCTTACATGTTTTTTTGAACTGCCAAAAAGTGCACTGAGTGACAAAGTTCACACTTGATTTTTTTCTGCTCCCAATCTCATAGTATCCATGGTACTGCTCTGCAAGTGCGGTATTCTACATAAGTATACTGATAACATTTTCTTATATTCTTTTTAGAGGTTTTTTGCTTAAATGTAAGCCTTCTCTATAAGTTACCTTATAACATGTCATTGTCTGACCTAGTTGATTTGTTTCCTCTTCAGTGTACATCAAAGCATGGTGAAATTAATTACGAAGACTTGATTGGTCACAAAATAAAAGTTTGGTGGCCCATGGATAAGCAGTGAGTATTAATTTACATTGCACGTGGCAGAAAGTGTTTTTTTTTTTATATTTATTTAGTTGTTTTTGTAAAATGTAAAGCTTTCTTCGTTGTTTGTTCATATCACTTATAATAGAGTTATGTCTTATATGGATACTCGGTTGATGCATCTTGCTAAATCAACAGGTTTTATGAAGGCACTGTCAAATCTTATGATCCTATAAAAAAGAAGCATGTGGTAAGCAACACCTTATCTCTCTCTCTCTCTCTCTCTCTCTCTCTCTCTCTCTCTCACGTGACACACAGTTTCTAACTTGGAACTATTTGATGTCAATAATTTGTCTTTTATTTTTAAAATGATCTATAAGGTGTAATTTCTTACCATTAATATCCTACTATAGATCTTATACAATGATGGAGATGTGGAAGTACTTAAATTAGATAACGAGCGGTGGGATCCCCTTGACATGGGTCGCAAGGCTAAGAAGGTTTTAACATTTTTTACCTTGACCTGAAAGCATTCAATTTTTTTTCTATTTTATTGTGATGCAGTGAGTTGTTGCTTAATCCAAAATGTCTTATTGCTTTTTTCCTTACCTCTTATTTACAGAAGTCAAAGTCAAATTCTGTTAAGCGTGCCCCTACTACAGAAGTGTATGTATATTCTTTAATGTAGTTATTAAACAATTCTCATTAAAATTAATTAAGTCTTTTCATAAAAGATAACTTATGTCAAGTTTGCAAATTGCGTATCTCTTTGCGGGTGTTGTTTTACCATCAAACTTATTCTTGCTCTTATGTTCTATTCATTTTATTTCATCAATTCTTTTGCAGATCGCCTGGGCAGAAAAACAAAATTTCTGGTGGTTTGCATCAGAATAAGAAATCAACAAAGATGTGAGCAAAATCTTGCATTTCTCCTGCAACTTTGCAAATGTTTTTTTTATACTATTCTGGGAGTTAAAATTAATTGATGTTTCATTTTTTTAGAGTTAAAGGGAAAAGAACCCCAAAGAAAAACTTGAAGCAAGGTTCAAGTGCATCAAAGACCAAATTTATTGAAGCTGAGGACATAGAGAAAACTGACATTTCAGGTCCATTACAGTTCCAATACAATTCTTAAGATGAACTCAAGTTATTTGTTCTGTCAGTTTCATCTGAATTGCCGAGACTTAAATGCTTGCACAACTACTAGATAGTGTATCCTTATCTGTTGGTTCATAATTTTATTGTTTTTGGTCAACCAGATAATTCTCAAGAGGAAAAAGTCAACAGGGAAGATGAGAATCTAACTGACAGGGAGGAATCTGACAAGGAAGTGGAGTCGGTTTCCCCAGAAAGACATACTGAAGATGCAGAAGCAAGCCCAGATCATGATGCGGAAACAGATGAAGAAGATAAATTGGATTCTGAAGAAAAACTTGACGAAGATGTAGGGACTGTCCTGCAAGATGAAAAAGAATTTGACGAAGGCAACAAAGAGGCAGATGAATCAAGCAAAGACTCAAGTGAGGAAGCTAATGAAGAGGACAAATCTGATTCTGAAGAGAATAAAGAAACTAACGATGATGGGAGTAGTCCTACAAATCCAGAGAAATCTGAAAGAGAATCCTCGGTATCTCCTGCTGACAACTCTGACGACGAGCCTCTTGTACTTGCCTCTGAACTTTGAATTTACTATATGAACGTTACTCTAGTGTGGATTTGAGATATTAATTCCAACTCTTGTCATGTGCAGAGCAAGTGGAAGCTCAAAGTAGGGAAATCAGTCTCAAAGCGGTAGGGCAAGCAGTTTGGGCTCGGTAGCAAAATGAAGGAACAACATACAAAGATGTGTGACGCCACTGTATTATAGTCCCGACTCCCGTGCCATCACTCTAGCAGAGGGTAAAAGAATATGAATGCCATATAACTTTGTAAACATGCTAATAAAATGTCTTTAGCGTCATGCCCCGTTGGGGGCACGAACGAAATGTAAAAATAGCAGTTAGGCATTCGAGCATGTTTAGGTAAGAATGTTGTTAGTGTTTGTTTAAAAATATTTGGGGCAAGGATCCTTTTGAAATGACCCTGTACTTGTACATGTAGATCGTCTTCGCAGTAGCCATGATTGATGATGATAAAAGTAGATAGACCACATGTACAGCTACAAGTTAGGGACAGTTTGTATGTTAGTTTTTAATTTGATCCATGTTTGATACCTTCCATCCATCCAAGTTATAATCTGATTTTTCCGCTTTGATTTTTTCTTATTGGGTCAGATCAATAGTCTCGTGTTAGGAACATATATTTTTTTGCTATGATTTGAAAATGAGATGCATTTCATTTGCCAGAGAAGTGTTATCTCCAATTAAATGGAATTCAATGTTAACAGATCATGATATCTAGAGAAGTTGCTGGGAAATTTTCAAGGAATCGATCAGTTTGTGTTTTAAGTTTACAATTAATTTAAGGTTTTGGAGAGGACACCTCATAATCTCAATAGTATAAAGAGTGTTTGGTATGACATCTCTATTTTTTTTTTTTTTTTTTTGGGAACTCAAGAAGAGTTTTTTTTTTTTATATATAAGCTACCTTATAAACCCTTTGTATTACAGATTATATATGTTAATGTCTTTTCTTGTAATTGACAACAATAAAAGATATTGATCAGACTCAAATTCAAATCCAAAAATGGTATCTCAATGTCTAACCAAACCAATTAAATTAGGATATATGTCTATATTTATAGAAAAAATAATAATTAAATGTATTGATTTCACTGGCCAACCTCATATCATCGTTCAAACAAAGAAAAATATATTGTTGAACACAAAACCAGTTACCAGGTCAAATAAAAGAAAGAAAAATATATTGTTGAACACAAAACCAGTTACCAGGTCAAATAAAAGAAAAATGGGAGAGTGGAAGACCAAGACGTGGTCCAAGTCAATTAGTCAAGTACTGAGGTACACGTGTCAATGAAGGACGCAAAATTTAGACCAAATTAATAATAATAGTAACATGAAGTTGACAGTTTTTAACTTTTAACGTTTTGTAGAAAGAAAGAATCTCACTTACTTTGGTTTTATGGTGGTGACTGGTGGGTAAGGTTGTTTTAGACTTTTAGCTGATTATGTTTCTGGTTATTATAGAATCTAGAAAGTGCAATTGTGAGTTTCAGTTAGTGTCCGTAGAGAGTAACAAAATGTTGGTAAAGTAAAGTGGTTTTAAACCGGTGTTACTCCTGTCTTTTCATATATATATATATATATATATAAATACTGGAATATAATATCATTTTTTTACCTTTATCTTTTTCTTTTCTTCTCTCCTCTGCTTCAAGCCTTCAAACTAACCAGGTTATCTCTCTCTCCCTCGTCATGGAAATTTTATTTTGTTTATTTCTTTGATTACTTTATGTGATGGCTTTATAATTATGGAGGTACTTAAAAGGGTTGTTTATATTCTTGTCAAAATTCCATGGTATGTTAACAACAAATTAAGACTTTTAATCAAGAAATATGCTTGATCCTATTCCTATATATGAAGCTGTGATGAGAGTGTTTGTTTTGCAGTGTGTGATGGGGGAGCAATTGGGACAACTGAAAGTTAGTGTTGTGCAAGGTAAATCATTGGTGATCAGGGATTTTAAGAGCAGTGATCCTTATGTTGTTCTCAAGTTGGGAAATCAGGTAACCGAAACTACTTTCATCTCTATTGATCTATATATATATATATATATATATATATATGCTTTGTCTTATTTATGCAACCAACTTGTGAACCAGACTGCAAAGACTAAGGTTATCAACAGTTGTCTTAATCCAGTCTGGAATGAACACCTCAATTTCTCTCTTACTGAACCTGTTGGACTTTTGTCTTTGGTATGTTTCTCACCTTAATTATATTGATTATTGATCCAATCACGGACCTGTTCATGCCTTGCAATTCAATATGACACTTGTATGGCGCAGGAAGTATTTGATAAAGATCGATTCAAAACTGATGACAAGATGGGAAAAGCTTTTCTCAACCTTCAACCAATCGCCTCTGTTGCTAGATTGAGGCATGTTGTAAACATTTCATCATCCAAGGAGACGGTGTTAAGGAAGATTGTCCCTGATTCAGACAACTGCCTTGCCAGGGAAAGCTCCATCATCTGTATAAATGGTGAAGTGGTGCAGAATGTTTGGTTAAGGCTTTCTGAAGTTGAGTCAGGGGAGATAGAACTAACAATCAAGCTAATCAATTCTCCTCTTGTTCCTTCAAGATAGTCCATTGTGTAGCCTAGGCCTAGGTTTCTAACAAGGAGGAGAAAAGTTGAAGGGGTCTTTGTTTCTACAACTTTCTTCTGTAACGTTACAAAACAAAGGTCCATGAAATTATGTACTTTGTAGTCGTTTTTTCTCCAATGTAAACTCTTTCTCTAGATGTTTCAAACGTTAGCAAGTGTAATAATGTTTAGGTAGATTCAAATCTGGTTTGAAAATGGAATGAGATTAGCTACTTTAATATGTGTAATTTGAATCAACTTATAGCTATTCATTGGTGCTTTTTTTCTTCATTTTGGTTGGATCTTCATCTGACTAATATTATTCAAGTACTGTAAAAAAGAAACAATCAAATAAAGAATGGAAACTGTTATTATTGACAAGGTCAATTGTAAATACTCTTAATTGAATGACAACAAAATCATATATACATTCAAATCAAGCCAAGTGTGCAATTTGCAAGGCCTGGATTTGTTAAAAGAATAAAGCCAACTCTCTCATTCAATCCCCATGTAAAAAAATTCCATGATTGAATTGCATGATTTGGCCCCTTAAGCTGCACTCTTCCACCTGAAAAGTAAAACCATCTTTTTATAAGAATTCACTCATATAGTCATATATAATGAATCATTCTTTTTTCTGTAGTCTTTGGATGGAAATTAATGAAAATGTCTTTAGTAAAGAATTTTTAAGCATTCATGTAATTATAGTCATTTTTCATGAAGCATAGTGCAAACCTGAAAAGCATGTGTCTTAGACAACAAATCTCCACATTCTTCAATAAGAGCTTTTTCACCACCAGTCACCTTAGCAAGTTCTGATATCAAAATTTCCATTTCATCTGCCTGCATTTTGAAAAGCATTTTGTTAAAGAAAATCCCAAACACATACATGTAAGCAAAACTTTTCCTCACTATTTTACCATCAACTTTGTTTAATTTCACTCTCATCAAACTTCATTAGTTATTAAAGATAAAATTGTTGACAATGTTTCAACACAAAGTCTTTGTAGATTATAATATAGTTTAACTACTCTTCATTTGAAGAAAAATTTAGGTCCTATGATTCTACAAGAAAATTTCACTCAGTATATCCCACCTTTGGTACAAAGCTTTGAATATTGGAAATTAAAATCTCCATAAGCTTTGCAGCAGAGCTCAATGCCTCCCCTACTTCTCTGACATCAACCTGCCATTTACACACATATCTCATGGTCAAACAGTGAAAAGCAAGCAATGCAAGAAACATGAAAATAAAGACATTAATTCAACTAGAGAAGAGAAGCCAAGGACAGAAAATGTCATACCTTGATATTCCCACCAATTGGCAGTTGAAGTGAGGTGTTCAACAAAGCTTGAATTATCTCTGATAAAGAAACTGAGTAATCACCTTCAAAAGCACTCCATTCATCCAAATAAGGCATCTGTAATATATATATTACAAGAAGAAGTATTGTGAATCTCAGACTTAAAAAATATAATTTATATATAAGAGCAGCACATGTTGAAATGCAAGGGAATCAAAAGACATAAGCCATAAGCAAGCAGCCTCACTTGAGCTTCAAGAATTGCTGATAGAGTTTCCGTTCTCTGTAGTAGCTCAAGTTCAACGCGTTTTCTTTTCACCGAATCATATAAATCTGATATCTTGAGCCTAAGAGAGTAAAGCATTCTCTACAAGTAGAAACAAACAAAAAAAAAAAAAAAACAAATTAGCCTGAAATTTTTTTAGGATGAACTTGAGGTACATATAGAAGGATCACTGACAGAAATTTACAAACAACAATATGTTCTTTACAAGTAAATTGAAATTAAGATTAAAACCCTTATTTGTTCAATTGGAGGCCTAATAGCGCTAAACATGTACACAAAAATTGACGTGTGAATGTGTTTAGAGATAAAACACTAACGACTAATTATACATAACGGGCAAACTATTCATATAGAAGTATATGCTAAACTAACAACGGTCAAAAGGAAATCCATTGCACTTCTTTGTCATATGTTCATTCAATCATTTTGCTGTAAAATTTCTGTGTCCTTGTATCTATTGCTGCCTATTTGTCATCACTCATCACCATATATATAATTCTCAAAATTCCCACTTTTGATGAGAAAAGTTGCACTAAACATCAAACATTAAGATGTCCAATTTATGATATTGAGGCTTCCACACACACAAGCCTTGACATCCTATAATTGTTTTGAATTTTTAGAAATGTGCTACAAAAAATCAGCCTTGATTCTAACCTCAGTTTCTCTTGTCTGAGCTTGTCTGGAGGCCTCTTCCTTTGCATTAGCAAATCTCCATTGCAGATAGCGATTGTGAAGCATTTTGATAGCATGCATGTCTTCCTGCTGATTGGAAGCTTTCCTTCCTCCCTTCTTGGCTGCGTCTGCTCCTGGTTTTACACTTGCTGGTGGAACTGGTGGCAGAGAAACACCCCCCATTTTCAAAGAGTTGGAGAAAGACCTTGACAAAGCAGACGTGGACAGATTAAGGGAACGCGAAAATGGTGTCGAAGCAGCATTGATATTGTTGTTACTGTTCCTCTCACAGAGCAATCTAGCCGAAATAATTGGCAACATATCTTTCTCAAGAGGACATTGTGACGAATTGATCGAATTCGTGTCTTCTTGGGATGATAAGGACTGTAAAAGCTTGGTGGCAGCTGTGGCGGTGGCTGTATTGTTGGTGCTGTTTGACCGTTGAATCAGTCTACTTGATTTTAACAAAGTTGTTGTTGATGTTGTCAATGTTGGAGTGTCTGGTCTCGAGCTTCTTCCAGTAAATTTGCCTCCGTTTTCGTTGAACAGCTTCATCACAGAACGCGGCGGCGGCTGTTGCTGTTGATGAGGTCTCCTTTGAAACTGAAAAGGGGATTCCAAGCTCCGGGCGGTGTCGATAGGGCGATGATTCTCGTCGGTCACACCTGAAGAGCTCATCAACTGATCTGTCTCTTTACCGTCCTGGTGCCGGCGCTGTCTCTGCTTGATCAGCGGCGACTTGGCGGACACCAGATTCGGATCGCCGCACGATGATGATGATGTTGGCAATGCCACCGGAGACATGAACCTGGAACTGACCTCTCTGACTCTGGGACGCCGATGAGGAGGCGGAGGAGGTGGAGGCGCCGCCATCGCTGGAGTAGAATTAGTGTCTGATGTTGTGTGATCAAGTGGATTCATGATTCCTTAGATTTTTATTAGAAACCGATGATCTCCGGAATTGGCTGTGACAAAGATACCACCACTATTTCGAGCAGAGAATAAACTAGCCGTTACGATGTGAGCAACAACAACTAGTAACGGTCCTATTTTTCAAAAACCGGCTTTTGTTTTACCTTGTTCAACTCTTTTTCCTTCTCTTTTTTTAATTTAATTGTACATTTTATCATAAGGTTATTGGTTTGAGTCTTTTAAACAAAACCCCAAATTTACATAATAGTTAAAATAAAATAAAAAATTACATTTTCTCTTGCTCCTTTTGTCCCCCCTGCCATGATGCTTTGGGGAGATATAGGTCAAGGAAATTAAGACGTTCAATTTATAAATATTTTTCTCTTTTTTCATAGCCTTACATACAGTTCTATTATAAAAATAAATAAAAAACACAACTCAAAACTCAAATCCATCTCTTTGATGCAAATATTAATATATCATTGAATTTGACATACTTAATAAGGTTTATAAATGTTGTGTTCGCATCTTAATTGAAATTTTAGATTAATTCACTTAAAGATTGGAAATTATACGATCTAGTCTCAATTGAAAAACAATTATAGGAGCCCACAAGATACCCTTTTCATTTCTTATTCTCCGTTTTGGCAAATTAGCTCTTTCATGATTTTTGTGGGGTAATTTTTAAGTATCAATTTTCTTAGAAAAAGAAGAAAAGCAGTCAAGGCAGAAGGCCCCATTCAAAAAATTAAAAAGAGAACCTTTTTTTGCAAAAAATGGCAGACAAGCACAAAAGCTAAACCAAAAAAAAAAAAAAAGAGTTCTGATAATGGCATAATTCATGGGTATTTTCACCACATCATCTCCATGAGAGAACAAAATAGATGCAATGAAGAATTACAATTACAAACTGTAAGCACTAAGCAGTCGAAACTCAAAACAGACAGATTTCGACATGGCTGAATCAAGTATGGGGATATAATTCTATTCATGTATTTACTAAATCACGTGTACAATCAGTATCGTCCATGCTTTCAAATAAATGTCTCCCTATGGAACTTGCATTACTGTTATCTTGGTATGTAGAAGAATATGGAGGTGAGAGTAATATGTGCATAGATCTACTTCACTCTTCCATAAATCTTCTTTACCGTGCATTGCTCCGTTATCATCTTTAAGCTATCTATAAAGTTGACTTCATCGATTACCTATGTGTTCCTCGTATGATTGTTAGTCGAACTTAGCCACGGCCACGGAATGTCCCCAGTCTTGAACTGGGCATTGGATCTACAAGGCAGCAAATTGTTTAAAATTCATCAGAAGCAATTGTGATGGGAACCTAAACATTCATAGCACACAAGCAAACAAATATAATTATGGTATCAAGATGAAACAAGTATTAAATGCGTATAGGTCATCAGTTGCTTGTGAAAAGGTTAATAGAGGTGGTGGCCATTTAAACGATTTGGTCAATGTAGCACTAGTAAAGGACATAACCCATCAATGTAACAGTAAAATACAGATGAACATTTCTTCTAGGTTCTAACAATGAAAGTATTTATCAAAACCAAACACCCTGTTAAACTGAAAAGGTAAATAATGAAAAGGAAGTTAATAGTAATTTTTTAAGTTTTAATTCCAATATAGTCTCCATAAATTTGCATTAACGGAAATTTTCAGGTAGTATAGGTCAACCTTATGTCGAAACAGATGCAACAGATAGGTTGATGCAGTGAGAAGTACAAAATAATGCAGTAATGTTACCAATACTTCCTAGGCAGGAGATTCCATTAAGCATATTTTATACAAAAGACGGGTAGAATCGGTCTTACCATCTTCTTCATCTTCATCTCCATTGTGACTAGTAAAAAATGGGGTCAGGTAGTTCTTATCTATTGCTGTGAAGGACGCCGCACTGCAATAGTAAAGTTCATGAATAAAACCAATTAAATGCTTAATGAATGTAACAACAGAAGGCTTTTTAAGTCTCATGATATAAGGAAAATCTTTAGATGTTACCTCCTGTGGAATTCTTTTAATTTCATCTTCAACCGGTTCCCTGATGATGCATCCACATCATAAGAGGGAGCAATGTAACCATTGTTGCCATCAAAATTCTGTGGACAAATATTAGATTTATATATTAAATACTTAAAAAATTTACTATACCACCCTAAAAGCTGCAGTAGTAACCAATAAGCATTCAAGTCCAATAAATCTGAGAATTTTATAGAATTTCTGAATTTACATTAAGCTACTAAATTAATTTGGCAAACTTACTTCAGATAACGGGCTTTCATGGTCATCACCTACAACCTGTAAAGCTTCCAGCATGGTACCAGTTGAACCTCCAATCAGTAACACCTGAAACATTGTTTAGAACTTTAAGTAATTCATTGGAATAAGTACCATATGCAACTTGCCACACATTCAAAACTTAGGATTTAGGGTCTAGACTTCATCAAAACCAAACGTAGAAAATTATAGTTCCACGTAATTCAGGCTACTTTTTATGCCATGCAATGCATGAAAGTAATTCTAAGTAAAACAATAAGCAATAAAAATAGAAGTTAGACTGACAGGACCTGGAATCTTTTATATGCAGCTAAGTGGCTAACTACCTAATTTCTACTATCTTATGATAGGCAAATGGCATTAGTACGTGAACATTCAACGAAAGTATATCTAAATCACAACGAATGAATAAATTAAAGAATTTATTGATCTAGGTAACAATTTCAAAGGATTTTTTTATGTACAGTTCTATTTTAAAGATAGAAGTCTTGCTTACTGTCAAAACAACTATGGCAGTGGTTGCAGTGAATATGGTCTGGCCATGTCCTTCTGGAAGATCATGAACTGATTGCAAAGCAAGAGCAAAAGCCATAGCTCCACGAAGTCCTACCAAGACCATAGTTTGTGAAGGATTTAGCAACACAATTGTGTTCAACTCTTAACTAATCAATGTCAGAAACTAAAAAGATAAAGAAAATATTGTCAGCATTTCTGTTCTTACCACTGTACCAAAGAGCTTTTTGATGTTGTAAAGGAATTTTTCGGTGTGCAGGACGAGCCAAATTAACCAAATATCCACAAGAAAAGACATTTGCTGCCCTACATAAATTGATTGTACAAACTGATCAATAATTACACTATACAATATTGTACAGAACAATAGTATTGGCATGTACTGAAACGGCCCTGTACAAGTTCATAAGTTTAGTGCAGCATGCATACCTTGCAACTCCAATGAATAACTGAGATAATCATATCGCAAGTTAAGGAATAAAAAAAAAAATCAGCTAAAGTAAATTTCCTAACGTTTGAGTCAAGGATACAATGGAGAAAAAAATAAATCCGACGTGTGACCAGCTATGTTTTTCCATGGCAATATCAAAGCCCATGTAAATAAATCTGAAAATCGAACAAGTAAAAGTCAAGAAAAGTGGAGTTGTTGCACAGACAGGAAAGAATAATTACTTGATACAAATTAAAAATAATTAACCCTCACTTACACAAATGTCTCGGCCAATGATGATATCAGATGGAAAAATGCTTGTACAAATTGCTGCGATTTTTCTGACAAATTTGAGAATGTATAGCGCTTCATGACCTAAAACAGGATAACATTTTTCTTACACCACTTCAACATGTGATAGGTGATCGCAGTAGAAGGTGAAACTAATAAATCCACTTACAATTCCTGTGAACAATATTGACACAATACCAGAGAGGCCAAGACCTTCAGCAAGCATGTACCTGAAAAGCATACGACAGATTTATATTAAATTAGCACTATAGCACCATGAACTGAAGAAAGATTCAGAATATGAAAATAAATGACCCAGGAGAATGCTTACGAAAAATATGGAAAAAGAACAAAGAGACAGCACTCCAAGTTCTGAAGACTGAACAGAGAATAAAACCAACAAATTTTGATCAAAAATCTACAAATAGAAAATGAATTATCAGAAATCTAGAAAAACTTATATATGTCAGTACTCACTTGTCAATATCTAAACCGGCATACTTGAAAAGGTTCTGGGAATTAAGGTTTTACATTCTAACAACTATTAAGTTCATGTAGAGAATATGGGTTATAAATAAGGATCGACCAAAAGGATATCAAAGCAGAGATAAATCCAACTCCAACACCTGCAGAGCAATAAATAACACATTTTCAGTAAAATCAAGAAAAAGCATAAAAAAATTTTTTTAAAGAAAAGACATGATGACACAAGATCTACAAAACGGCTCTTAAGGCTTAAGCAGGTGTAAAATCTTTGCTCTCCCTCAACACATAACATGAATACAAATACACTGATTTTTAGTAAATTGCAAGACAGAATGAAATTGCTACCTGCAGACATAGAGCCAACAAAGGTCTCAAGAAACCTGACAATCACCATAAAGAAGTTTTCCCCGGATGAAGCATGACTTCTCACTAAGGACATTGTCCTGCACAGCAAGTACTGCTTTATGTAAAACAAATTCCTAATCATTTTCTGACCATTTAAGGCAAATGCAAATGCTCTACATACCGGTACAAGGATATCGCCATCTACCATTTGCTCAAAGAAAGAAAAAAAAAAGAAACCACCCAGTAAGCATTCTTCAAATTAAACAAAAGATTAAATCAACAAGAGCATTGAGACATCAATGATATAGCAACAAAAACTTACCGCATCATTTAGAACAGATTCTCCAAATACCAAGGCATAGAGATTCATATCTGTGCCTAACTCCTGCAATTAGGATCAGAATATGTAAATGTGACCCAAGAAAATAAACAAAGATACTTTACCAAAATATTAAATGCTTAAAATCTTAAATGGTATATCCAAATCCCTCATAATAGCCTGAATAGTTATTCAAGAGCTCATGTCCAATAAAAATCTCAAAAAATAAAGACCACACTCACAGAAGATAACTATGAAATTTGTCCCTTTTTTTTTTTTTCTTTTTGATTTATTGCTCAAACCCATTTATCCCAAAACAATATCTACAAAGTGAAAATCACCTGCCCAAATCTTTCTAGGGTATCAATTCAAGTGTTTCAATTATGTTGGTTTTTTTAGAAAATAAAGTATTTGTTAATGAACAAACTGAAGTACCCCCTTTAAAAGGAAAAAAAAACAAATATATGATAATTAGCAGTCTCCAATTGATCTAATGTACAATAATGTAAGGGTTGAGCCTAGGTTTCAGATTTATGTCTCTAGAACAACCCCAACTACAGGCCCTACAGCAACTCTTGACTCCAAGAAACTCACAAATTTGAGATTTCTTGGTTTTTGTCTAGGACAAGGAACACAATGGGGCCCTTGTGAGTTTGTAACAGACTGCCGTAAAAATTTGAAAAAATGGGTTGGGAAAGACCATGCATCTGACTTGTCCAGAGTGTGCACTGAACTATCATATCAGGCCTACATTAGATTTCCATCACCACGTGTCTCATCCATCTTATCGGTCTTGTAAACCCTATCTGGCTTGGATCGGTAGTGTACCATTTCCACCTGGGTATGTAATGCACTAATGCCTTAATTCTGTATGTTCAATGCTTTGGGAAACCCAGAGCAAGACTTGGCACACTTTCTTTCCCATTGCGAAGAGACCTCTCAGAATGGAGACTGCCGTCAAAATTTAAAAAAAATGGGTTGGGAAAGACCATGCCTCTGACTTGTCCAGAGTGTGCACTGAATTATCATATCAGGCCTACATTAATCAATAGAATTAAGAATTTGAAGATTCTCAGTATGATTGTGGTACAATGTAATTTGGTTTCATCACAACTGTATACAACACTTTACCAGATCAATTATCTAGCCTAACCATGTAATAGATAGAAAAGAAGAAGTAATCACCTGAAATATTGACAAAACAGTGACAGGATCTGTTGCTGATATAAGAGCACCAAACATCAGACACTCAACAAACGGAAGTCTGTACATTAGGTACATGAAGCCACCTAGGTAACTATAACAGAAAGCAGCATGAAAACATAAGGAAAAGGAAAACCTCTCACACTGGAAATCTCAGTTGTTTCTCGATAACAAACCACTTACACTAGGATACCCGTAACCATGGAAGCTATAAAGGTTCCAAATATAGCAAATGTTACAATGGCTCCAAAGTTAGAAAAGAAGGGTTTCTGCAAAAACCGCAACCATGAGGAGACGGACCGCTAAAAAAGCGAAATACTAGGCAGTTAACTAATAAAATATAAGCTGAAATTAATGACACTTACAGGTGACAAGCTGAACCCTGACTGAGTACGAAAACAGAGTTAAGAAAAACAAAATGACGAATCCCCAATTCAAATGGAAGCAATATGTAAACTTAGCGTGCATGTGCGTGTGCGTGTGTAAATGATGATAAAAATGTTATTTTTAGTGAGGATATAATATAATGGGAGGCAACAGAAACAGGAAGAAAAACTCTTCATGGAAATTGAACCACGTCCTGCCAAATAAAGCGGAAAACAATTATCGAATTAGCTGTTAATGTTTAAGCATCACATCACAAAACCTCAAAACCAAACCAAAAACGGAAAGCAAAACGCACAATACCTGATATTAGTTTCTGTATTAGAGATGTTAGCAAGTGCACCTACTATCAAACCTGTAAAGCAATATCAGCAATTCAAGTAAAAAGAAAAATTACAAAATTGAAAATAGAATTGAAGCGATAGAGAATCAGAGAAGGAAAGAGAAGGAACCTATGAGAAGAGAAGCGCTGGCTTCGGGAAGATAATAGAATTTGTGGCGGCGGAGGACGTGGCCAAGGACGAAGGAGAGAACGAGCATCATGATCTGGAGGAGTATGCCGACTCCGGCGGCTTGCTGCTCCTTTCCGGGACTCCCTCGCGGATCGTCCGTGGGAGATATCTGCATATCCGCCATAGCCATTTCGAAATGGCCCCCTTTTTAGAAACCCTAATTTGGATTTGAATGGTTTTACTTTTTTTTGTGCTCAGATTTCTAACAATTTTACTCTGTTCTGTTTTCAAAACACTGAAATGTCTTCTTCAATGCTCTTCATCTTCTCCTTCCTTTGACTTGTATTTTTATTCTTTTGTTGAATTTCAGTTTTCTCCCTATTTTGCAATTAAATTAAACTTAAACCCACTCTATTTTCTTTATCCGAAATAAACTACTGCAATTTTATAACATCTATAAATTAATAATTTGATTAAATTATAAAATAATACATTTCTGAATTTTCTTTATACGCACATTTTATAATTTGCTAAAATTTATATATAAGATTGATGATGATGTTTTCATGAAATATGCTTCTTCTTCTTCTTCTTTTTTTAGAAATTTAAATATAATTGGTTACCATTTCTATTTTTTCATAGTTCATTGAAAGTTTTTTGGATTGAATTCTCCTATTGTTATATGAAATAAATAAATTAGTATTTGTATCAAAATAAAAAAAAAATAAAAAATTAGTATCACCAGCTAACAGAGGCGGGCATATGAGAGGGCTGCCTCGGGCTGTAGCCCGGTAGCCCTCCAGAAAAATAAAAAATAAAAAAAATGGATAATTACATAAAGCCCCTGAGGTTTAATAATATTGCACTAATATGATATTTTGTCTATTTAGTGAAATGTAACTATTTTGTTTTTCAAAGTAAATTATAAAAATACACAAAATATTATGACTTCTAATATTATATAATTAAGCTATTTGCAAGTTTAAATAATTTTTTTAACTACAAGTTTAAACAATTGTTTGTGCATAAATTCTACAATGTATTTCATATTCTAAGTAGTCCATTATTAAATTGATGTCATCTTATTATTAAAATAAATAAATAAATACTTTCATCAAGAATTATATATAAAAAAAATTATTCTTAATCAATAGGTAGTATGTCTTGCACTTCATTATATCAGTCTACATTGAGGAATAAAATAACAAGGGTTTTCTCTACAGTATACACTGAATTTAATAAATTTGGTGCGAGAATTTGTGAGCCATTAATTAAGCATTATAATATATTGTCTAAACAAAAGTAGATAGATCCAACTATTGATAGCTAAGGAGTTAACTTTATAATGTTAGTGCGTACCGAGAAAAAAAATATACTCTATATATATATATATATATATATATATATATATATATATATATATATATATATATAATTTAGCTTGGGCGGCAAATTTTTTCCTGGGTTCGCCCTTTTTTTTTTTATTCTATGGAGGCATTCAAACCCGACTATAGTATTGTCCGAAATCAACCTCCTCGGGACAAAGGCAGATTGTGTATCCAAAATGACACTATCTAACACCATTCTAAAACGATTTGTGATAACCTTGGCAATAATCTTGTAAAGCATGTTACAAAGACTAATAGGACGGTAGTCCAAAATTGAAGTAGGATTTTGAATTTTTGGAATAAGAGAAATCACAGTATCATTAAAATCCCTCACAAAGCCCCCCTCATCCAGCACACTTAAGCAAGTTGCAGTAATACTACTATCAATAGTCCCCAAAATTTCTGGGTTCGACCTTGATCACTAATGCTTTGAGTGTTTCCTTATGCTGTTCCACATAGCATACTCTAAAGTTGTTGTATCATCACCAACTTCATCATCAATAATAGTCTCGGTAACATTGTCAATATATATATGATCTTAATTGATAAATTAATTAATATCTAGATTAACTAATGAATTTTTTTATATGATCCGAATGATTTATGGATGTTATATTGTATGTATTTTTAAAAGAGTTTTTATAATGTTATAACAAAAAAAAAAAAAAAAAAAGAGTTTTTATAATGTGGATATTGGCATTAAAAAAAGGTTAGAACAACCAATAGTAAATTTGTTGTCTTGAAATTCTTTTTACGGATTGTCTGCCCTTTGAGAATTATTGTGTATTTTTATAAGTACCTAATGGATGATGCAACAATTTTACCGCATGCACGTTTTTTAAGACCAAAAAAAATCAAAATATCTTTATTTAAAAAAAATATATATTACGATAATTTAGGATTTAGAGAATGAGACAAACTCGATCAATAATTCATTATATAGGTGTGATGGGCAAACCATTAGATCAACCTATTAAAATCTATCAAGGGTTGAAAAAAAGTATTTTAAAAACTTATATTTATTTATTTAAATACAATAAAATGCATGCGCATTGCAGCATTGATATATTAAAAGAATATATATAATTTTTTTCAATTAAATTTTATTTTATTGTTTTTATTTTCTTTTATTATGATATCGAACATGTAAGGAGCCATTCGAGGTTTATTGAGATCAACCACTACATACATGGACCGTACTCCGGATATCTATTCTTAAAAATGGGATATATCTAATTATCTAAAATTTTACATATGCTTGTAAAATGTATACAATACTACACAAATCCCACAACAATATGATTAATCAAACCCAATGCGATAAGGCTTTTCCTCCTTTGTTCGTTGAGTCAAGAAGGACTCATCAGTCCAAGCCCAACAGAAAAGGTTTTCGGCTGCTTGAACTTTCATTGATCAATGGGCCCATATTATCCACACCTCACTAGAGGTCGGCCCTCGAATCCGGTTGGACCTGACACATTTACAAAACTGATTACAGTATATATGAGATAAATGGTTATTCGGAATGAAAAAAATGTGAATAGGGTTTGTCAAAAGAGGTCCCAGTGATATGATGAGCTTCTGTGGATGTGTATGGGGTCCCAAGATGCACCCTTATAAGAGATGGTGATTTCATAGCCTTTTCTCTCTGTCCAAACACCAGATAAGAAACTTTTCTATTTTTTAATTTGTACTGCTACCCTGTTTGATCAAAAAGAAACTACGGATGAGAATCAGTTTCTCTTTTATTAAAAAGCTGTGTAAAAGGTCAACACCACATACACAGAGAAAATTTCCGATACACCGGAAAATACCATAACAAATTAGAACATTTCATAACCTTATGGTGCAAGTATGAGGGATATACCACCGGATTAACCTAATCTCGTCTTAGATGATTTTGAAATTAAACTGGTGACAATATTGATATTATTATTAGGGGAAATATGTTGTGGGGTGCCACGTGTAATGACCTAGTTCGAACTTTCTCTTAATCTCTTATCAGTATAATTTAATTTAATATAAATAGCAATAGTAAAACTAATGGATACAAGAGATCGAATGAAGAGAAGAGAAGCTATCAAATGCATTATGCATTATGCATATGCTTGACATACGACCAAATCGATCAACCGTGTAAGCCCAACACCCAGGGGGGTTAATTTATATTTATTTTCTATAACACGGAGGAGCCGTTTAAATCATACAATATAATTCAAAAGAAAATAATACCAGTGGGCATGTATGGAGCTTTGTGGACTCACTGGATGATATATATAAGCCCAATAACTTAACTTAGTATACAATTTTTTCATACGATATCGATTCTGTAATGTTATAGTCTTATAATGGTCACTTTTAAAAGAGTGACTAGACACTCTTACAGAGTCGATCGATCCCCTCAAACGACAACATAACTATTATATTGTTTAGTAGTTATTGGATAGCTATTATTTTTTATTTTAATATATTGTACCATACATGTCACCAAAGGAAATTTTTATTAATACAGTAATAACAGTAGGATAACAATGAGTTTTTGGGTTCAAATTTAAATAGATAAACAAAACTGATAAGGATTAGGATGTCAAATCTCCAATTTTATCGGAAAAACAAAGTAGAAGCAAATTTGAGTTATTGACTACTAAAAGATCAGTTTTTTTACTTTATTTTAAAGAAACGCAACAAAACGGAAATGAGTAATATTAGACATCCCATCTTATATCCTCACTTTGTATCCCAACTGATGAGGTGTAAACATGTTGAGAAGTGTCCTATATAATTCCTAAATCAACATGTTTACGTAAACTGATTTATAATAAAACAGATCTCAATCCGTTGGATACAGATACACGGCTGAGTTTTGTTATCCAGTTGATAATTGTGTTGGAAATTAGAGTCACCCAAGTAGTAGTGCAAGTAAGGTCGCATACTATAAGGTACGAATTATGTTATATGCATGTGGTCAAGCTCAAGTCAAATTCAAACCTCAAGAAGTAGAATAAACCAACAACTTCAACGTCAAGTACAGCTTGCCAGACCCATGTGGATGACCACACCACAGATTGTGATCACAACACAAAACCTACAAATTTTGGTAAAACATACTTATATATGCCAAACTTTATTACTTTTCATCATCATCATCATCAATTAGGTGTGTATATATATATATAGAGAGAGAGAGAGAGTATGCTATATATTCCCAAATGATGTGGCAAGTTAGTTAGTCATCACCACACATAACATGAGATGATGTTGTTAATGAAAAAACCAGTTGCCACATCATTTTGATTGAAATTTGGATTAAATTTTGGGTTGTATAGCATTAGTGATATATATAGTATCCTGCTTGTATTGTATTAATGCCGATCGAATATAACGATTAACATTCAAATACATTTTCATATTCAGCTCTTTGATTTACGGACTAAAAGCACGAATATTCACTACAAAAAAATGGACTTATTGCCGCAGGCAAATCCACACAAAATCTGTGGCAAAAAGCATTTTGCCACGGATTTAGGACGTTGCAAATACGGCCGTGGCAAATACATTTGTCACGGATTGTGCTGTGACAAAAAGAGTTTTGCCGCAGTAACTGTCCCGTGGCAAAAAGGTGTTACAAGATGTTTTACATTTGTCACAGCTAGTACCCGCGGCAAAATGTGTTGCAAAAGTTTTTGTATTATTTTTTTTTCAGCTGCATATATTTAAATTTATTTTGGGATCTTCATTTTTTAAAGCTTCTACTATATATTATATTTTACTAAATACAGATAAAATCTAATACAAAAAAAAAATGGTAAATATTTGCCCCAAGATAAATTCATAACCCTAATTTCCATTGCATTAACAAAAGCAATTTGCCAACTGCAGTATATCATCAACAAAAAGAAGAGTAAGCTAACATTACATCAAAAAGAAGAGTACATATGAATAATGCATTGAAATTCAAATTTCTAGAATATTTTCCGAGTTTAGAGGTGATCCATAAATCCTCATGTTTCACTACACCATCATCCAACAACTTTTTCAATGCACAAACAATCTGCATAAATCAAAAAAAAGATTCATAAGGTGAATGAACAATTTCTCACATAGAGCATGATCAAATTTCAGTCATGACTAATCCACATATCAAATTTCGACATACCTAATCAATGTCCACTTGATGATTGACGTGGTTGGTGTGTACTTGACATGGATGCTACTTATTTGACATCACAGCAATTTCAGGAAGAAAACCCAACAATAAGGCATGTGCACGCAGTCAGAGCTTTGCGAAAACAGCTTTCCTTTTCTGGATTTGAGCTGAAACTGCCTCCGTTAGATCATAAGATATAAGCATGGCGGAGTTCCAAGTAGCAATGTAATCTAACCCCTGTTCGATAGTCTGGTCTCGGCTTCTCAACAACACTGCTTTCGTCCCAGTTACCGCCAGGGGAGATTTTGCAGCTATACCTGCCAAAAGCAGCAGCCTCTCTTAGGACAATTTTCAAATTCAATATATGATTCTAGAAAGTAATTGTTTCTCAAAACAACTACACACAATCTCAGTTTCCTTGTTCGAAAGTATCCAAACTCGTTTCAATCTAGTTCTAAGCAATTCTTATGGTGCTACAAGAGCCAAATATGAGCAAAAGGCCAACTACAAGTCTATATTATACTACGTGATTATCCTAAACAGCAACTTAAGGAACATATTAAATAACCATAACTAATAAACACAATGATTAAGCAACAGATTATATGCTACAATAGAATATGAAGTCTCGAATTTGTCTCGAGTCAATTAATCCCAAACTCAATGATAAAAACTTAAAAAGAGAGAAAACAGGGGAGGCTACGCAGAGCCACAACAGGGAGCCAAAACAAAACCCCATAGAAACAAAAGGCATCAGAGATCAGCTATAATATATATTCCACATATCAATAGCTTTCACACAAGCACAAGAAGAAAACTCAAAAATAAATAAATAAAAATCAACAATCTATAATTTCCTCTATTTCTGAGCAACTATATACACTACAAAGCCAAATCCAAAACCCAATTAACTCAAAGAAACAAACCTAATTTTCCTTTGACAATAATTCCTGGCTCTCAGCTGCAAGCTGACAATAATTCCTGATTTTTCTGCAAGAAAATAAGATACAACAATTTCACATGAAACATACGGTTAAAAATCTTTCAAATGCAATCAAAAAATACTTCAGAATCAAAATTAATCAATTTGCTAAGTAAATCCTAATATCTTAAATTTCAAGCAAAAAAATTAAAATTAAGAAAAATTTGTTCAACTAAATTAAGAAAACTGACGCGAGAGAGATGAAATATCTGTTCAACTAAATTAAGAGAACTGAAGAAGGCGAAGAAGATGAGGAATCGAAGAGGAGAAGTTTAACGAGGTGAGAGAGAAGAGTGAACTTACAAGTATGAAGCGAGAGAGAAGAACCGCTGCTGCTGCGGACCGGTGACGACGACGACGACGTCGAGATGAGGCGATGACGACGACGACGGCGACGAGTAAATGATTGGTGGCCCATGAAGTGGTTTTTGATCGTGATTTTGGGATTTAGGGACTTAGGGATTTATTTTTGGTTTTTACTTTTTAGTTATCACTTATCACACATATTCATCCGTGGCCAATAGGTGTGCCAAATATTGACCACACCGGTCAATCTATACAACATCTGACAATTTTTTTTTTTTCTTCATTTTTTTTTTTTTTTATAGATTATTCCCCACGGATGTCCATCCGTGGCAAAATAGGTGCGGTAAAAGCCACCTTTTCTTATAGTGATATTAATACATCTAAAAAGTAAGAATTCGGATTCGGAGATGATGCTGTTAAAATTTGATCATCTAAATCAGAAAGCCCACATTACAGAGATTGAGATGTAGACGGCCAGGTACATATATGTTGGCATGCATGGACATGGATCTCTTATTGTTCAAAGATGGATAGAGATGTCTAGATTATCTAAGCATCACATACTTACTTCTAATTGTTTTATATTTGACATATATTGAAGAGTAATGAATTCATATACCCAACTTGCTTCTTATAATTAATGAGATTTCATACTCCTTTGGGACCTCATTCATGAATCATGATCATACAGTTGTGTAAATTAAATCTTCTTTTAAATTCTTGTCCATCTCTAGATCTATATATAAACCAACCCTGAAAATGAGTTTCTGCCATACAATCTCTTACGTGTTAACAACCGATCACAAAACATTAAATTGACTTGAAATCGATACTTTTGATTAATCAAATTGCTAAAACATAAAGAATGTGTTATGCATGCTTTCTCTTTGACTAACTCAAGTTAGGGATGTGCATTTTCGGTTTGGTTTGGGCTGAAGCTCAATGTCAAACCAAACCAATATGGATCGGTTTGGCTATATTTCAACCCAAACCAAACTAATGTGATTTTCCAAATCAATTCAAACCAAACCAAAAAAGGTCGGGTTGGTTTGGGTAGGTTTATCGGTTTAGATTTTGAAGATTAAAAACTAAATAAACGAAGTGAAGTTTATCTTTGACCGGATCGAATGAGATGAATCATAGGTAAGGAGAAAAATCACCTAAAGAGGAATTTTTCACTAAATTCACAGTATAAATATCTATACTCTGATAACACTATCTGTGTTCTTCTAACTCTGTGTTTTCTTGTTGAAAAAAATTTCACACACACCAATTTCAAATTATGCCAGATTAGATGAAAAACACGTTGAATTGTGTTTTTAACTGTTTTAGCAGTTTTCTTAAGATAACTGCTCATGTAGTTACTTTAATAAGTGTATGGACTTGGGCTCTTGACCCTACTTTAATAAGAGGCCCTATTTGGCCAATCTGTTCATTCTATCTTGTCTGATATAGCCAAGTCTAGCATGCCAAGTATCCACCTTAATATTGGCAGTGTTAGTAGAAGCAATTAATGAAAACAACCATCATTATAATTAAAACCATCTAATTTGGTATTCAATAAAATAAAATCATTTAGTAAATATCCAGTAACTACACAATCAGAATTTAAATAAATATCCATACAATCACTATGATAGTTCAACACATATCCTAAACCAAGAAGAACAATAACTGAAATTAAATTCCGTCTAATCTTTGGAGCATGCAAGACATCATGGAGATAAAGTATTTAACCACCATGCAACACTAGCTTGCAAGTGCCAATACCCTTCACTTCAACCCTAGAGTTGTTCCCCCACGTAAATCCATCTCATTCCCTAACTGATCTGACGGAACTCTACAAATGATCCTCTATCTCTAGCTACATGTTCTGTGGCTCTTGAGTCTACAGTCCATAAATAACAAGATTCAATGAGTAGAACAGTACTAGAAACTAAAGTATAATTTTCAATCATTGAATTGGGTTTTACCTTATTCGGCTCACTACACTCAAGAGCGAAATGACCCAACTTGCCAAAATTATAGAAATTTACCTTGGCTTTGTCCTTCTTGACCCTAGCACGCTTGCCTCTTTTACGTTTTCCAATCTCAGTTTTCTTGAAGTTATGGTTAAGTGATCGGTCTAATTTTATACTTATATTTAGCCCTTTTTCCCTATGTAATAAGCTTGTCTCTTGAATCATTTTGGTGGTTTGATGTGTTTGTTGAGCCTATGTAGGTCGCTTTCCATAGAAGTGATGTTGGATCTTATTGTGGAAGAAATGAAGTCAAAAGATGAAGAAAAAGGGCAAAACTGTCTTTAGCCGCGGTCTATACCGCTGCTGAGGCATGTGCACCAACAACGACCTATCAAGCGGTTGATAACAGAGGATTGCCTATGATTACCGTGGTCCATACCACCCTGCATGCCCAGACCTCCATAACGGTCTACACAACGCCACATTCCAAAGGCACACCACTTGGAATACCGCTGCCAAGGCAACTTGTCCGCGCAGTGGTATAAGCAACGGTCGTGAGTGATCCTTGTTCTCTCGGGACAACGTGGAGACCTAATTGAAGAGAAGTATATAAAGGGCTCGTGTCTTATTTTCTAGACACAGACACGCAAGGGGATTAGACCTAGAACACCATTCTTTCACATTCATTCATTCAATTGATTCTTTCATTTAATTCCATCCATCCTTGGAGGATTCTTAGAAGCAAGAAGAAGAAGAAGAAGAAGAAGAAGATTGCAAGACAAAAGCTCTCATGACCAATATGGGTTTTCTCTATAACTCTTCTATGTTTTTATCTTCTTCATTGATATGTAACTAAACCTTTAGCTAGGGGATTGATGTAACCGATTTTGGACAACTCTACGTAATCAATTAGTCTATCTTTCGTAATTCAATTGGGTTTTAGTCTTGTTTATTGAATTAATTGCTCTATTATACCTGCTCTTATTATTTTGTGACCACAATTGATACGAATTTGTGGTTTAGTTTATCCATGAGATTAGGATTTGTATGTGGATGAACTTTTCCATTTAAATATTAATCACAAGCTTAGTAAATAAGAAAATTGATATATGCATGACCGTGCTATGTTAATTTGGCTTAGAGTTTTGTGCAAAACAAGGGTTTTAACAATTGCTTATTACATGACCGTGTGTGAGTAATGGGAAGAACCCTAGATCATTATTCTGTTACTTGTTATATGACCATGTGTGAGTAATGGAAAAGATCTTCGAACTTAATTGATTTATCTTGAAAATAAGCCCGTAAACTAGATTGAAGTGTTTAACGAGACTGATTGTAAGCATTGAGTAGTCTAAGAAAGGTGCATCGATTCCCTAGTATTTCTCTCCATATATTCATCCATTGCGTGATTTGAGATTAATTTTAGTTTTTAGTTCAAGTATTCATAATTTAGGTTATTCTTAGAATTCAACATATTTTCAAAACCAAGCATTATGCAATTTAGTTTTTCGCATTTAGCATAAATCCTTGCTAGATTAATTGGCTTTCGACTAGTTAACGAACTTTCTTATTAAATTGAATACAGATTTTACTGCATCAATTTTGACGCCGCTGCCGGGATTGGTATAGATTCCATTAGTTGAATCTAGTTAGTTTAGTTAAGGTAGTAAGTGTCATTAGTTATTTAATTTTAATTTTTAGTTTTTTTTTTTTTTTTTTTGTCATCTTATTGTTGGGATTTATGCCCTAAAACTTGTAATATGTAAACGTTATAAATTCACTAATAAAATAAGTACTTATTTCATTCAAATATATCAATTCATATGCTTATATTATATATGCAAACATCCAAGATTGCTAGGTATAATCTCAAACTAAGTATATGAATGTTATATACAGAGGAATTCAGTTTGAGACATGCAATCTAAATAGTCCGTAGAAAGAAAATAAAGCTAGATACTTTATTTGTGGTTAATCTACAGCTGCGGTCCATTCCGTATTGTACAGTAGTCTTATCCTAGACTACTCGTATGGTGTTATGAGAATGAAGACACCTTATATGATGTGATCATATAGGACTGGGCCACAATCTATATGAATCTATCACTAAGATCCGTTAGTTGAAAAGATTCATATATATCGACTAAATGATGGCTATATATAGGTGATCTAAATCTTGAGTGTCTTACTAACTTCTTCAGGTTAGATCGTGGTTTTTGATTTACCATGGGTGAGATCGGAATATCATTCTCCGTCAATATCTCCGTATCTTAGAATCACGGTTTGGCTTGTGGCTGGGAAGGTATGCACACAATAGTGAAATCCACTCATTCTTGCGAGAAGTAGAGAAGTAGTTCCCTTAAAGGTTGATTCGGGGCTTGAACGATTAAGAGCGCTTTCCTTCTTCTGTAAAGGAATGGAGGATATAATCATTCAAGAGAATCAATGGTACTTAAAGGAAAAGATATAATTAGAGACATATAACAGACTTTATGACCTAACTCTAATTATGAACTACTTGTGGAGGATCATACCATATGTAATAGCTATATCAATGGACACTGATAAAATTGGTTGTGTAAAACATCTACAGTTACGAGAGTACAACCTTGGGTTTTTAGTGGAATAACTCCAAGATTAATAATTGTGAAATATTAATTAAAGAGTTTAATTAATTTTTCTATGTATTATTGAAGCTCAAAACTGTGGGTCCATTAGGTCCTCTTACTAGCCCTATATAATTGATAGTAACAAAGACTCACGGAGAATTGGATGGTCCAATTAATTATGTTACGAAAGTAACTTAAATATATTTTGGGAATTAATTAAATGATGTGATTATTTATTTAATATATTATTTAGTTGTTGAATTAAATATTATTAAATAATATGATTATTTAATTCACATAATAATAATTAAGAATTATTAAATTGTCATATGGAGGTTTCAGTTTCTAACCTTGACAAGAGCAATAAAATAATAAGTGATTATTTTTATTTACTCTAAATAGGTCAAATGTTTAAACCCTAGTTAAAAGTAATAGTTAAAAAGGATTTAGAATTCTATTTTAACTTGGATTACTAAACCCTAGGTTCCTAGTATATAAGATATATTTGTCAAGAAAAAGAAGATTTTCGGAACCCTACAGAGAACAAAGGTGGGCAGCAACTATAGAGGGAAAAGAATAAAGATTTTTTTATCTCTCATACAAGAGTTGGCCGAATTCATCAAGGAGGAAGCAAGGTGTTGTCTTCCGGTTCTCTCAAGCCTCTATTTAACCGCTCCCGGAATCCGTAACGTGCCCACACACAGTTGCTAGATCGCGAGACATAGCTAGGAATGCTTAGTTGTATCCAAGGAACTTAAAATCGACATATCCACCGATATATCCACCGATATATCTATATTTTGGAGGGACCGATATCGAAACAGGGACCGATTTATCCACCGATAGAGAAGAAATTGGTGTAGATCGTGGAGCTACTGTTAGCAAATCCTTTTTTAAATTTTTTACCGAATATCCACCGATATCGATAATATCCCCGATATATCCATAAATTTAAAAGCCCGATATCGATACCGATACCGATATTTTATTCCTTGGTTGTATCGGATCATAAAGAAGAATCGAAAAGAAAACGAAGGAGTGTTCTTCAAAGGTATGAAAAAAAATATATATCTTCCTCATATTCGTGTATATACAAAAGGTCTCAAGAAGACGATAATTTTTTTTTAAAACCTATCGTTCTTAATTTATTGATTAATTTCAATTCTTTTTTCCACTGCACGACTTACACTTACTTCGTGGTAGTTGTTGTTATTGGTTTTCAGGTTTTACAGGTACATGAACGGATGTCATTCGCTTGGAGGTAATATAATCCCTGTTAATGACGAGATTGACCGGGTAGGCCGGGTCGCTAGACAGTTCGAAGAGCTAGATCCTTTGTTGAGGAGATGGAAGAACGAGGTGTTCAAGGTGAACGAAAAGTTCAAGATAGACAGGGTGTTTGAGAGAGCCCACTAGGTTCTCCAAGACGTGCATTAGAGGATGATATAAGGGCAATGAGAGAGTCAGGGCAACCTATGCTGGGAAATCAACCATCATCGATTGTGTTAGATGCCGTGGTAATGAGATTTGAGCAGATGAGTATGTACTTGAATATGATGCCATCTTTTCATGGCAAGGCAATGGAAGATTGCCTCCAGTTTATGAGAGACTACCAATCTATCGTGGAGACATTTCTGATAGGTCGATTAATAGAAGAGCAGTTAAGGATGTGGTGTTTCCGATATTGCATGAAGGACAAAGGCAAACAATGGTTTGGTTCATTAAAGGCAAGATCTTTGTCATCGTGGGACGATGTGTGCCAAGCATTTTTCAACAGATTCTTCCTTGCCTCAAAGATAAAGGAGATCCGGATCAAAATTGCTAGTTTCAGCGAGGAAGATGGTAAGTCTTTCCATGAGGCTTGGGAAAGGTACAAAGAGCTTTTAAAGCAATGTCCCATTCACATGGTGACCGAAGAGTATAAGGTCCGCACCTTTTACGATGGGTTGACACCCTTTACCCAAGCCATTATTGACAACGCTTGTGGAGGTGTCATTACAAATAAGTTCGCATTAGAGATTAATAAGATTTATGAGACATTGGCTCTAAACTCCCAACATAGAAGTTCGACGGTCAGAAAGGGAGGAAAGTATGAGGTTAATCAAATGACAGGGATGGAAATTCAAATGGCAAATCTCGCTAAATAGGTACAAGCTATGATGGCCCAGAACATAAATAAACAACAAGTAGGGGTGAACTCAGTGCAAAATGGAGACGGGATACCTTTTGAAATAGAGGAGGTTCAAGCTTTTAATTACCAAAGAGGGAGAAACGACCCTTACTCAAATACTTACAATCCTGGATGGTGTAACCACCCAAATTTCTCCTATACCGACCCTAACATTGCTTTGAATGGTCATCAGAACACTCTACAGAATACTCAGGGAATCAATCAAGGAGGGTACAACAAAGGCAATTACCAAGGCCAAGGGTCCAGTAGTTAACCTCAACAATGGAACAATGCTACAAATAGAGAAAATGCTACATATCAGCTTAAAAACCCATCCTTAGAAGAACTTGTGACATCCCTTGCTTAGAGTAGATAGCGCATATAACAAAGAATGAACAACTTTGAGGTATCTATGAAAAAGTTGGAAACACAGATGGGGCAGATAGCCTACATAGTTCACAGGACTAAGCTAGGAATGCTTCCTAGCCACTCTGAACAAGCCAGTGCTGTAACAGTTTTAAGAAGTGGGCGAGTGCTGAACAAGGAAGAAGTTGATAAGCCGAAGCAAAAGAAAGCCAAGGAGTCGGAAGAAGTAAGTGGGGAGGACATTAGAGTAGAGAAAGAGGAGATAGTGGTTGATTCAACACCTCAGAAGACCTCTTTTTTACACAAGGCACCAAACCCATACATTCCACCAGTTCCATTCCCAAGGAGGTTAAAAAAGGACAAGCTAAGCAAGTCGTTTAAGGATATTTTTGACATCCTCTCAAGGGTGAATGCCAACCTTCCCTTACTTGATAGGATAGAGAAGATGCATGCTTATGCTAAATTTTTCAAGAGTCTTCACACCAACAGATAGAAGTTTGGTCATAACCATCAAGAATACATAACGGGAAATGCTAGTGCAGTTATAGAGAAAGAGCTTCCACCCAAGCTTAAGGATCCGGGCAGTTTTTACATCAACATCACAGTTGGGGGTGTCAAGCTCGAGAAGGCGATGTTAGATTTAGGTGCTAGTATGAATTTGATGCCTTACTCCATTTACAAGCAGCTAGGGTTGAATGAGTTGAAGTCGACAACGATGTCACTTCTGTTAGCGGATGGTTCAGTTCGATATCCGATGGGAATTGTGGAGGATGTGTTAGTTCAAGTAGATAAGCTCGCTATTCTAGCAGATTTCGTAGTTTTAGACATGGATGATGTGAGTAAGGAGACAAATATGAGACCTATCATTTTAGGTAGACTATTCATGAAGATGGCAAGAACAATCATTGATGTATATGAAGGAAAGCTTTCTATGACCGTTTTGGATGAAACGGTAGAATTTAAGGTCTTCAAATCAGATTTGTAGGACATTAGCTCAATAGCTCAGCTGATTGTTTTGTTGTGGATACACTGCAGTTAGAAAACTACCCAAGAAATAAGAGCGAGTTTTTTTGTCACTATTGAGGACAAATGTGAGAAAGATGTCCGTATAGGAAAGACTTGTGAAAAACAAACGTCATCGGAAATCAATAAGCTGAAGAGTGAAAATGTCACCTTAATAATGGAAGTGGAGGCCCTTAAGAAGGAAAGGGATGAGGCAATCAAGAAGATGGAAGAACTTGCAAGGCTAGTAGAAGAGCAAGAGGAAGATTTTGCCCACAAGACAAGGAAAATCCAAAGGTAAGCGAAGCTGAAAGACAAAACAATACATGCCATAAATGAGGAATCATGCAAAAGTGAGAATGCTTTGAGAATAGCAAAAGTTAAGGAATGCAATTACTTAGTGAAACTTGAAAATGCTGAAAGCACTATCAAGATCCTGACCAAGGAACAAGGCGTTAAGGGTGAGATTTTAGGGTTTAACATCATCAAAGGAGATTCAAGTCATCCCAATGCAAATGTTAATAATATCACATGTGATTTTTCATTTTTTTTCCTTACAATTGTTATTTTTGCCACACTAGGGGTCATAAAAGGGCTCAATGTGCTGAGTTTATTGAAAATTGCAAAAAGAAACAAAGCAAGCCTAGAGGAAAGCTGAGGAGAATTCGGCAAGTTTGGGTCCGTAAGGACAAATTGGACCAAGTAAGAGAAACTATCATTGATGAGAAGAAAGCCCTTGATAAGAAAAAAATGTCCTAAACTCCTTGACACAAATGGTGATAGTACGAGTGGAGAGGTCGCTCAGTTGAAAGTCATCACGCTTACAGAGCCGTAGTGCTTTCATATGTCTTGCCTAGACGGTAAATAAAACACTTGGTGGGAGGCAACCCATCCAAGTGCTATTTTCTTTCTTTTCTTTTCCTTTGTTTCATTTGAGTCGGTAATTAGTGTGAGTCTTATACACTCTTTGAACGAAAATTGAATATCGTTTAACGTTTAATTTTGAGCTATATTGAAAGATGTTATTGAATTAAGGTTTGGAGGTGTGCTTAGTATTTTAGATTAAGGGCAGATGTGTTTTATGTGTGCTTGTTTGAATTGATCAGAATCAGGTCTGGGCTGCATATTTGTGCATTACTGCGACATAAATCGCTCCATATGCACTTGTCCAAACGGCGGTAAATTGAAGACCTAACATACCTAGGATTTTACATTGTACAGATCGCTTCCTAGACACTTGTTTCAACCGCAGCACGAGCAACACCAAACTTCTGGAATGGTTCGCTCCTGAGACCGCTCCCTAAGCACCAATGTCCACATGGTGGAACCAATTTGGAGCAACCTCTGGAGTTTTACGTAGTATATACTGCTCTTGGTGCAAGTGCCTGAGAAGTGGTGTGCGCCGCGGTAACTTAAGTAAAACGGTGCATTTTGATCATTCAGATAAGCAAATTTACACATTACCGTGGTGCAGACCGCTGCACAAGTGATGGATAAAATTGTGTTATAAAAACCTAACTCGCAAGTGCATGGATCGTGAGATAAATACAGCGATAAGTAGGGATCATTCCCACGAGGAAAAGAGATTTACCGATTAAACTAGTTCTAATTAAAGCTAAGCAATTAACAATATCCAAGAGATTTTGATTGATTGATTGATTGATTGAGAACCAAATTATCTAAGAAAGCAGTTAACAAGAATATGTGAATGTGATCAAGAGGTGAGAGGACTAGGTTATCAATGCTCCCCAACTACATTTACTCAATGCTTCGAATTGGCTTTGATAAAAGATGTTAATCAAGTTAAGGGTTCGTTCTTAAATTATGTGTAATTAACTTACGAGCATATTAACAGGCATAATAAGCTTTACCACACATCAAGTTAAAGAGCAATGAACCAAAACTTATGAGCATATTAACAGGTATGATAAATTTTATCCATTCAATTGAAAAGTAATTGAGAGTGGCGACGTAACACACTCAAACTCAATCATTAAATTATCAAAACCCTAGATTCCTGCTGAGCATATTAACATGCATGAGCAATAATAAAGAGTTATGATATAAGATGAATTAAATGAATCAAAACTTGAATTAAGAAAATATAGTCAATTTTAACAAAGAGTATTCATAGAGGTTCACATTGATTCCCTAGTATAGAATTAGTTACACATCATGAAAATAACAAGACAAGAGATAGAGAAGATAAAACCCATTGAAAAACTTCAATAAATTCTTCAAATCTTTGATGTTGAAATCTTCTTTGTCTTCGAATCTTCTATGTGTCAAGATGAATGATAGAATTGTGTGATGAGTTGTGTAGTGAATGAATCTATGTTCCGGAGGGTGAGCTAATGTTTGAGAGAAAAACCCTAAAATCTTCTCAATATATATAGGCTTCCAATTCCTAGACGTGAAAAGACACCTTGCGCTGAAAGGATTTGTCAAACCGCTGCGAAAGCCGCAACTGTATCGGCAGCTGTCTTCTCGTTGTGACGGAGCAACGCTGCTGCTTTGAGAGCGCATTAGCAGTGGTTGGGGCAACGGTCTCTACTGCTGATGGAACGTTGCTGCACCGATGCTGATATTAGGAGCAGTTTTGGAAGCACCTTTGGCCTTTTGCTAAGAAGCCCCTCGGGTCCTCTTAAATAGCACATTTTTCCCTGATATTCTTCAAACAACTCAATTGGATCCAAAAACCTGAAAATGCTCAAACACATAAATTAAACCCCTAAAAGACTCGAGAAATAAGCAAACGATTGGAGGAAAAGGGATCAAAAACATATACAATAAATGACCGATTAACAGGCAACGTGTCCAGATTGCGGTAGGGCAAAATTTATGGGTCTCTATATAAAGGGACGCACAACGGGTGGGACTCATTCGTCCCACTGCTACTGCGTTTTTTCTTGCCCACTTTCTCCCCACTTTCTTCTCTTTTCTTCTCCATAGCCTCCATAGCTTCCATTTTTCTCATTCAAGGACAAGGTATGTACTCTTTTCTCTTCTATCTTGTTTCTATTGCTTATTTTATCAAGCTATGCTCATATATTTTACATGAAGAGTAAGAGAAGTTTTAGAGAGTGATTTGGTGATTAATTTTGAATTCCATGTCTATATAACCAATGTGCTTCGTTTTAATTGAGTTATTGAGTATGATTAGTTTATTTGGTTGGGTTTTTACTTGCCGTATGTGGAATTTCGAATTACATTATTGATAGGGAGAGTTGGATGATTTTGCTTGGTTAATTGATGCCATGAATTATATTGAATGCTAAGTTATGCTTAAGGAAGTTAGATGGACTATGAATTGTTTATAACTTAGTTGTGCTTGGGATTATTTGACATATATGACATTGATTGTGTGAAACTGGGTTCGATTTTTGAAACAAATTGCTGCCGGTTTTTGTATAAATTTGGTGTCCTTATTTTGGGTTGTTTTAGCAAAGACTAACTTAGGGAAACGATTTCGAATCAGTGCGGCCGATAAAGGGAAACAAAATGCAATATTGAAGTAAGCACAACACAAGGATTTTAGAGGTCGTCTCGACAAGTTCCAAGCACGGCCCTAGATTATTGAGAGGGGCATTGATGTCCTCAGTTTGGCACAGACGCCTATCCCAGAGGCTGTGGTCACCCATCAGTGGGGTGGGTACTTAGCACGCTTTCCAAGACCGAACATGAGTATTGTGGCGGAATTCTATGCCAGTGCTATTTCGGAGAGGCTCATATCTAGGGGCCTAGTGTTAGTTTGAGGCGTCGAATTCTACATTACCTCGAAGGCCATCAACCAGTACTTTAAGGCTCCATATGTTTTTATCAAGGGAGGTCGTGGCATTGAGGTTCTTGATGATATTGACCCTTATAGGAGGGAGATTAGCTACTATCCTTAGGTCAGATGGGTCGGATCAATGGGATCAGCTAGTGAAGCTATACCAACGAGATTTGCACGTAGATGTGGCATTCTGGAACATTTTCCTGACATCCTCTCTGATGACCTCGTAGCACCACATAGATATATTTTACGACTATGCACGTTTGTTGCACCGCTTGAGGACAGGTGGTCCGATCAACATTAGTCAAGTGATTCAATGCCATCCATGATGCTAGTAAGCATGATGAACAGTCCATGGTATTTCCATGTTTGATCACTTCCTTCTGCAGACAGGCCGGCATTGATGTGAGCGAGGGGTTAGAGGTGTATGTTCCAAGGTTAATGAACCTAACCTACTGGAACCAGCTGTTGGATATCTATGGGTTACCTACCATCGATGCCTACGGGGAGAGGAGACGTCACCGGGAAGAGCTAGAGGCACGAGAGGCTAAGGTAGTAATGCAGTTATAGGATCAGCCCATAGGGATTGAGGCGTCGGATGCCGCTCAGCCAGATGCTGCCCAACCAGGAGGTGACCTATTTGGTTCTCTTTTACAGTCTATGCAGTCCCACATAGATATGCGTTTTAGAGAGATTGAGGGACAGATGAACACTCGTTTTGACACTGTCGAGATGAACATAGAGGCGTTGCGCGTGATGATGACTAGCCGATTTTTTATGGCTGGCGACAGTAGTGCACCATTCCAGACCCCATTCCCTGACCCATATTATACAGCTAGTGGATCGGGATTCGAGCAGCAGGACTATAACTAGAGGACCCCGATCGTGCATTTTGATGATGAGGAGCAGCTGTAAGATGACCAGATAGACTCCGACCAGGCCACAGATATAATGCAGCATTCCGATAAGGATGGAGAATATTAGTAGGATATGAATTTTCTTTTCTTTTTGAACTTTTATTTATTTGTTTCTTTGTTTTCATGTTAGATATCTCTGTTGTTTCTTTGGATATTGCAGATTTACTCCCAGTATTAGTGTAGTTCAGTTTTTGATTGTGTCTTTCACCACCTATCTTTTCTTGATTGTCAACATTGAGGGTAATGTCGAGTTCAGGTTTGGGGGTGTGACGTCTTGAGTCTAATTTTTTTTTTATTTTTAGAGTTTGTCGTTCTTGCATTATCCATGATAAGATTCTTTGATTGTGCCTTAGAAATGATATGTTTTAATCACTGGGTTTAAACTAACATCTTGCCGCTTAAAGTATTGCATTATAATTTCAAAAACTTATGACATGCTCTTGATATGATAGTGGATAGGATGCTTAGTTGGATAGTCATAATTAATAATGGAGACTACCCATGTGAGTTCACTAAGCCAAAAAGCGTACATAAATGACATGATATGAGGGAGATTTTGTTTCCACTCTTTAAACACTTAGTAGGTTCTTAGCTTTAGATTCGATCTCTAGAGGTTGAACATTAAGCATTATGGAACATTCATCATAAAAGGTTTCACATGTTATCTTTGATCTTGAGTAAGACGAACCAGTGGAAGTGATTTTAGACTATGTGTGCTTGAACTACTTAAAAGACCTCTAATATTTCCTACCCTTATGTATGTGCTCCATAGCCCTGTTAGAAGCCAAACACTGAATAACCTTTTTCTTTCTTCACCATAATAAATGTAACCTGAGTAAGCCTATGTTATAGCCATACCTTATAGCTTGGGATCATGCTTTGAGAATGTGAAGGAAATACTATAGTTCTGCACATGAAGTGTGTACAGAAGTTGATCTGAGACCAATGAAGGAGGAACTGCATTCAATCAAAAAATGTATGTCTGAAAATTAGCAAAGTGTTGTATAATTCTCTGATTCGCAATTGAAAAAAAAAATTACCACCAAAAGAAATGGTGTGTTGAGAGAATCAGAGAAAAGATTGTTATGAGTGCAATTAAGTCAATTAAATTGCAAGGGTTGTATTTACTCAAAAAGGAGTTTGACAAAAGTGAGAATGGTAAATTTTCGATGAAGTGGACATGAGTGAGTGGCATCGTTCCATTTGCAATGAAGACCAAAAGATTTGTGCAAAGCCATAAAGGTAATTGAAAGCTCTCATGGTATGGTCCCAAGTTTTTGAATTCTTTTTTCCCATTCTTTTTTAACCTTCACCCAATAGCCCCATTACAACCGAAATGAAAAGTCTGATTGATCTGCTGGTTATCCTTGCTATGAAAGTAGAGGTGAATCATGTGTTTATCTTGTTCATAATGTTCGATTCTTTTCGTGAGATCTTTTGCATACAAATCAAGCGTTCTTTCAATGATATATTCATATGCGATTATAATTTGAAACTTTTTGTGCATAACTTCTTTCGCATATGCTTGATGAGTGATTTGCCTATGTTCTGTGCGAATTAATGAGCGATATCTTGTGAGGATTAGAGTCGAGGTGAATTACATCTATGGGATTCGGCGAATGTGTTTTTGATGCTAGAATATCTTGAGCTTGGGCTTTTCAATTAACTTGAGCAATGCATTCAGCTTTGTGACTCAATGTTAGTCTTTACTTATTGGTTTTTGCATGTATTGTTTCAATTTGGGCACTAATCGATTGCATCTCGAATGATTGGTTTTTGCGGGATATGTTTGTGGGTGTCATAGATAAGAACCCTTAGGAGACAAAACTCCTCCTACTAAAGGCTTGTAGCATACGCTCAATGCTATTGTGCTCCTCGCAAAAGTGGCTTAGTTTGAATTTTGATTTTAGTTTAGGTTTGATTTTTCTTCTTTCTAGTTATTTTGTTAGGTTTTGCTCGAGGACTAGCAAAAGATAGGTTTAAGGGTATTTGATCAGTAAAACTCTATACTTATATTTAGCCCATTTTCCATATGTAATTTGCTTGTTTCTTGAGTCCTTTTAGTGGTTTGATGTGTTTGTTGAGTCTATGTAGGTCGATTTCCATAGAAGTGATGTTGGATCTTATTTTGGAAGAAATGAAGCTAAAATATGAAGAAAAAAGGCAAAACTGTCTTTATCTGCGGTCCATACTGCTACCGAGGCGTGTGCACCAATAGCGACCTGTTAAACGGTCAATAACAGAGGATGGCCTCTAATTACCGCGGTCCATACCGCCCTGTATGCCTAGACCACCACATCGGTCTACACATCGCCACATTTCAGAGGCACGCCGCTTGGAATATCGCTGCCAAGGAAACTGTCCGTGCAGCGGTATAGGCAGTGGTCGTGTGTGGTCCTTGTTCTCTTGGGACAACATGGAGACCTAATTGAAGAGAAGTATATAAAAGGCTCGTGTCTTATTTTCTAGACACAGCCACACAAGGGGATTAGACCTAGAACACCATTCTTTCACATTGATTCATTCAATTGATTCATTCATTTAATTCTATCCACCCTTGGAGGATTCTTGGAAGCAAGAAGAAGAAGATTGCAAGACAAGAGCTCTCATGACCAATATGGGTTTTCTCTATAACTCTTCTATGTTTTTATCTTCTCCGTTGATATGTAACTAAACCTTTAACTAAGGGATTGATGTAACCGATTTTGAACAACTCTATGTAATCAATTAGTCTATCTTTCATAATTCAATTGGGTTTTAGTCTTGTTTGTTAAATTAATTGCTCTATCATACTTGCTCTTATTATTTTGTGACCACAGTTGATACGAGATTGTGGTTTAGTTTACCATGAGATTAGGGTTTAGATGTGGATGGCCTTTTCCATTTAAATATTAATCACAAGCTTAGTAAATAAGAAAATTGATGTATGCATGACCTTGCTGTGTTAATTTGGCTTAGAGTTTTGTGTAAAACAATGGTTTTGACAATTGCTTATTACATGACCATGTGTAAGTAATGGGAAGAACCCTAGATCATTATTATGTTACTTGTTACTTGTTACATGACCGTGTGTGAGTAATGGAAAGGATTTTCGAACTTAATTGATTTATCCTGAAAACAAGCCCGTAAACTAGATTGAAGTGTTTAGCAAGACTGATTGTAAGCATTGAGTAGTCTAAGAAAGGTGCATCGATTCCCTAGTATTTCTCTCTATATATTCATCCCTTGCATGATTTGAGATTAATTTTAGTCTTTAGTTCAAGTATTCATAATTTAGGTTATTCTTATAATTCAACAGATTTTCAAAACCAAGCATTATGCAATTTAATTTTTCTCATTTTGAGTAAATCATTGCTAGATTAATTGGCTTTCAACCAATAGAATCATCAATCTCAATGAACAAACTTTCTTATTAAATTGAATACAGATTTTACTGCATCATTATGACCCTTCCCTTTTCCCTTCTAGAAGTTCTTCTTCCCTCATTTCCGCTTAAAGCTCGAAGCCTTGTGCATGCTGGATTCAGCCATGTAAAGATGACATGACGGGATATTTCATCAAAGGTTTTAATGTTATTGTTGTGGGTCATGTTGATCTTCATGTTTTCCTAGCTATTTGGTAAAGACTGGATCATTGCCTGAATTTGCTGCTCATCAATCAGGGCATGACTTTCAAACTTCAACTCACGTATCATGTTTGACATTTCTCTCAAGTGCTGCCTCATATTATGATTTGGGCGCTTCCTGTAAGTGTCAAACTTGATTGTAAGTCTTTTGAGTTTAGTAGTAGAAGTACCACCAAACTTGTCTTTCAAAGCTATCCACATGTCCAGTGCGGTTTCATACCCCTCGTAATCACACTTGAGGTCATCAGTCATGCTGCTCAGCATCTTTATGCGAGTGATATTGTTCTTTCTTTTCCAAGCTTGATAGGCCTCCATGTCCCTCCTGTGTTGAGCAGTGTTACCATTTTTGTGGTTCAACCATGGTGTTTGTCAGAGTCTCAAGATCCTCTTGCTCTTCAAGGATTAATTGAACCTTACGGTGCCACATATTATAATTGTCACCATTCAGATTTTGATCCCAAACTTCAATGGCTTCATTCTCTCTACATACTCAACCAAATTTTGTGATTAAGGTGGCATTCGAAAGGTTTTTATCTCTAGTTTCTAATGATACAAGTTTCACAACAAATAGTGATCGTTTGATCACCCTAGGGCCTTCCCTAAGTTACAGGTTTGTGTCTCTATTTCTTAGGTTTCAACATTAAAAAAAAAAAAATCATGACATTTTATCATAAACATGTAATTTTACGGTGAATTTAAAAACAAAATAATAGAATTGACATGTTTCACATATAGTCGTACAAAAACTGTAAACAATAACATTAATATATATAGAGGGAGAGATCGGGGGATACAATTTTTGACACAATATTTGACACAATTTTGCAACCATTGGATCTATAAGATTTGAATGGTTTAGATTTAATAAATTTATTTCTTTATTATTTCATTCTCCTTTAAATATCATTAATTTCTTTTTTTCTCTCTCTCTCATCTCTCATAAATTCACTTTCCAAATTAAAAATATAATTAATATTTTCTATTCTTCGGTGATATTTACCTTTATTTTCAACCGTTGCTACAACAACTCAGCAAAAATCCAATGTTTTTTTTCAAGACATTATTGAATAAAACGAAGGAGGTTTCAAAAAAAAAAAAAGAGGAGAGAAATAAATATATACAAATATACAATTCATCCTAATAGCATAATAACTGGAAAAAAAAAAAAAGCATAAACAGCTGGAGGATTCATATATATTTTACTCTATGTCTTGTTTCATAGTTTACTCATATCAAACTCAATGAGTTTCGATTAAGCTCTCTCCTAATCCACGCGAATTTGTCACTCCATAGAAAGACTTATTATGTGTGTATTTAAAGAGAAAGAAAAACGTGAGAGACAAGAGAGAAGAAAATTAACAATGAAGAGGAAAAAAAATATAGGTAAGGGAGAGGAAGAGGAAATATTAATTAGATTTAATTTGGAAAGTAAATTTATGAGAGATGAGAGAGAAAAGAAAAGAAATTAAAGATAAATAATGGAGAAATAAATAAAATAAATAAATTTATTAAATCTAAGCCATCCAAATCTCATATATTTGATGGTTGAAAAATCGTGTCAAATCTTATGTCAAAAATGGTGTCCCCTGATCTCTCCCGATATGTATATATATAGAAAAAATTTCAAGTTAGTACATCCTGATATAACTTCATGAGAATATTGAATATGAGCCACTCGTTTTACATACTTTGACTCAAGTGTGTATACACTTGTCAAAACTAGCGGCTCACATTCAATATCCTGATAAAGTTATATCATGATGCACCGACCAGATCGAGACTGTATATATGTATATAGAATAAACTTGCTTTTATTCTATTAAATAAAAAATTGTATATAGTGTAAGTAAATAAAACAGAAGTATATACAGACTATAAAAATATATATTGCTTTTAACTATGTATAAAAGAAATATATATATATATATATATATATACACAGAGAACATAGAATACAGATAATAAAAAAATTGAACCCGAAAACATCTCAGTCAATGCTCTGTTACCATTGAAGATTAAAAACTAAATAAACGAAATGAAGTTTACTTTTTACCGGATCAAATGAGATGAATCACAGGTCAAGAGAAAAATCAACTAAAGAGGAATTTTTTACGCAATTCACAGTATAAATATCTATACTCTAATAACACTATGTGTTCTTCTAACTTTGTGTTTTCTTGTTAAAAAAAAAATTCATACACACACACCAATTTCAAATTATGCTAGATCAGATGAAAAACACGTTGGACTAAATAGGAAACGTATGTGAATTTTATATTTTTAGTTTCACTTTATAAAATATTTTGGGTTGGTGAATTATTTCACTTAACCTCAAACCGAACCACCTTTAATCGATTTGTCCAAAAAAACAAACCGATATTTTATGGGTTGGGTTAGTCGGTTTGGTTCAGTTAAGTTGTTTTTTTGAACAACCCTGATTCATGTAAGGAAGGAGTGTTTGTGTCATTGAGGGATCCAAATGTGTTGGCATGTTCCATCAAACCTAATAGGACATTTAGGGTTTGGGCTTGGGGTTGCCGCACCACATTTTATTATTATTATTATTCATAATCATTAGTGAAAATTACCAACAATGACCAAATATATTATAGGAAATTCGTTTTTAACCACATGCATACTTTTAATTGTTTTTAACCATGTTTTTGAGAAATTACTCAAAAGCCCTCATATAAAAACCCCCCTCAAAACACTCTCTCTCTCTTTTCTCTCTTTTCTTTCTCTCTCCTCTCCTCTCCTCTCTCTCACCGATCTCTCTCTCTCCCTCAAAGCCACCGCCGGCGTGGCCGTGCGGCGTCGCCGAGGGCCGACGAAGGCGTCGCAGCGGGCCGGTGCCCTTCTGGGCTGCACGACAGCGCCGTCGTCGTGCAGCTGGGTCGTGCGAGCTGCTCCTTCGCGAACGAAGGGGTTGGCCGTCGTCATGCAGCGCCGTCATCGTGCAGGTGGGCCGGCGTGGTCGTCGCTGCTGCTGCCGTCCTTCTGCACGATCGCCGGCGGACAGATCTGTAAACCAAACAAAAAACCTAAACCTAATCTGAATTTGGGGAAGAAGAAGAGGAAGAAGAAAGAGGGAAAAAAAAAAAACTTTTCATATTTTCAATTTAGTCCAGATTTCAAGTTTGAATATTTATATTTTAGGCATGATTTCAAGTTTTAATATTTCCATTTAGGCAAGATTTCAAGTTTGTGTATTTCAATTTAGTCTTGATTTCAAGTTTGTTTCGAGGTTTAAAGAACACTATTTTCAGGGGTACTCTGGTAATTCATGGTACTAAACTGAATTTTTTTTAAAAAGGTGGTTATTAACAATTAAAAATTCAAAAGTGGTTAAAAACAAAAGTATGATAAGTTAGATGGCTAGTTATGGTTTTCTCTCTTATTATTATTTATACCGAAAAAAAAAATCATTTACAATCAAATCATTGCCGCAATTAATAAATGTAGCTAATTTAATTTCCAAACCTAACAATATGGTCTGTGAGATCAAAAGAATTCTTATTGTCAACCTTTTTTAAGATAGATAAACACCACATTCATCTTAATTAATTTGAATATATATATATATATATATAGTGGTTCTCTTATAAAGATCATCTCATAAGGGATCCTTTATTTTAATTTCAGTAAGGACTTTAACAAAATCACATTAATTTTAATGAATTTTGATTTGAATTTTTTTTGTAAATGATATGTTCAATAAAATCCACATATGAATAAAATTTGAGAATTTTTCAAGCAATACAACTATTTTTCTTGAATTTTCCTATATTTCGCTCATTTTCCGATGCCTTTATATTTAACAGAACCGGGATAAGTAGTTGTAGTGCTTGAAAAATTCTTAAATTTCATTGATAGGTATATTTCATTAAACTTATCATCTAAAAAAAATTCTGATCAAAATTCATATAAATCAACGTGTTTTCATCGATGTCTTTACCAAAATTAAAATAAAAGATCCATTATGAGAAAACCACTCTATATATATACGGTCACATTCACAACAGTGCACACTGAGGTAACCACATCAGTCCTAATACATGTGGATCACTGATTATGGAGAAGTTTTGACAAGTGCGTACACTTTGAGTCAAAGTATGTAAATCTAATGGTCCACATCCAATGCACTGATGAAGTTATATCAATGCGTACTGACTTAAACATTTGTATATATATATATATATATATATTTATATAGTCTTTCTATTGTCAGTTCGTCCTAACATAAAATATTTCAAGACGAAGAATGTGGACCACAGATTATGGAGAAGTTTAGATAAGTGCATACACTTTGAGTCAAAGTATGCAAATCTAGTGGTCCACTTCCTTCGTCTTGATATATTTTACATCAGGACGAACTGATAATAGAAAATCTGTATATATATATATACATACAATTTTTCTATTTCTATTGTCAGTTCATGCTGATGTAAAATATATCAAGACGAATGATGTAGACCACTAGATTTGCATACTTTGACTCAAAGTGTATGCACTTGTCAAAACTTCTCCATAATTTGTGGTCCACATTCTTTGTCCTGATATATTTATTGTCCGGACAAACTAACAATAGAAAAACTATATATATATTACTTCTTTAATTAGGATCATATATGAAAATAATGAGTTAAGAGCATATTTAATGCAAATGTGGCTTGTATACCAATAATTGTTAATACAGTAATAATGTCAAGAAACTTGCTTCTTATATAGCATAAAGATAGACTTGATGGACAATCAACTTAAAATTTGATCTCCAATGTTTCTGTTTAAAACACATTTTTTTAATAACGTGTCCAATTTTTTTTCTTCTTGTCTTCATTTTTATTTTATTTTCTTACCAAAAATAGATGAAAAGCTAATGTCAATTTTAAATACTTACTGCGAAAAAATAGTTGTCTAACAGATCGTCTGAAAGTATACGGTCATGTTGACAATGCTTAATATTTTTTATTTATTTTTTTACTACATCAGCTTGAATATGTACAGCTGTATTAGAGTTACATTTACTACTATTTATCCTACGTGGCATCTTTTTTTTTTTTTTTTTTTTTCACAAGTTAGTTACTCTTGCATTGAAGATACTTTAAACATCAATTTACACGAATTATCACATGTAATAATCTTTGAGACCGTACAAAAAATTTCAAATTTGATCATACCGAAAAAACTTATTATTATATTTTGTATATGTAAGTTTACATTTTTTTTTTACAACAAAAAAACAAGATGAAAGTATTGTATAAAACATTATATGATTTGTTGTTAGCGAACAAAGTGGAAAAGTTGCCGGATAGAACACAAACAAACAATAACAAAAGAAATATAAGAAGGAAGAGATACTCAAATCCAATCACACACAACACAAGAATTTTATGTGGAAACCTTAAATAGGGGAAAAACCACCACCATCAGGACGACAAGAGAAAATTTCACTATGTAGTAAATTGTTACAACCACACACTCATGATTCTCTCTCTAAAATAACCGAAACCCGATTATACCCAATGTCCACTCTTTGAGATCTCTCTAGTATTTGCTATTTTGCTCAACACATAATAACCTAGTTATTATGGTCTATTTATATGATTTACAAAGAGTTTAAACCTACGAGAAAATCTCCTATGCGTACAAGATTTACTTGTTCCATATAAATACTATTTTATTTTATGATAAGTTTTCTTGTAAGGAGAAATCATTTTCCTATAATCATAAGAACTTCTAGAAACAACATATTTCCTTTTCCACAAATATTTCCTGATTCAACGCATGCTTGTGATTGACTATAATTCGAGTTGCGGTTGGCCACCCACTTCCTAAACCGTATTAATGTCATTGGAATTGACCGCTCAGAGAACCGCGATCCACGCGCTGCATCACCTAAGACCTCTGTCCTCACCATTGTGTGATGCATAGCGCAAGGCACATCGTTTCCTTTTTGGAACATGATCGCTGTCAGTACCGTTGTGCGATGCACATTGCAAGGCACAACGGTTTCCACTGGAATTGGACCGTTGTCCTCACCACTGTGCGTTGTACAACGCAAGGCACATCAGTTTTCACTGTTCTTTGTTTCTCCAGTTCTTTAAGGTCTTCAAGCCTCCCTTAAACATGATCTCATACTTCCAAACGTTCTTAAATCTCCAGAAAGTCTCCGCATTGGTTGAATCTTTGTACGGTAACCATTGAAAATTCATGCCATATCCAACATTGTTTCCACGGAATAATATTTAATTTTCGGGAGTATATATAAATATATACATGGGATATTTGGTCATTTTCACGTATGATTTTCATTGTCTAGCGAAATGAGAAAGTAATTACCTAAATTAGGCAATCAACAATCCTAATGTCGGCAAAAATGATGGGGCTTTGTCATTCTCCAACAAGCATTATTCTTTTTCTACAGCTATCCATAATTACCACAGACCATGCATGTCCGTCCACTCACACATTGCCAATATTTTCAACCCCATTTTCAAGATATACCAAATTATTCTTTTATTTTCTATATTACTAGATCAAGAGGTGTGATCTTGTAGGAATAATGAAATCTTGGTTTCATTTTTTTCCCAAAAAAAAAAAAAAAAAAAAAAATCCTAAGTAATCTTTTTTGTTTTTTTTTTTGTTTTTACATGGAAAGTAAGTAAAATGCTTTTAAATATAGCATACATTAAAAAAAAATACTCAAAAATAAAGTACACAATGATTAAATGTAGAGCTTGATCTTTATATCTTATATATTGGAGTTTAAATTTATAAAAAATATTGATGGACATACTGGAAATATGGTCGGAATTTAGGTACGTGGACAAAACTTTGCATGTCAATACTGCAAAAATTACATTTGTAGAAAATTAGAAATCTACCATGGAATGATGGAAATGGAGGCTATAATAATAATAATAATAATAATCAGGTATAAAAAAAAAAGGGTTTTTTTGTCAATGAAAAAAAAGGGTTTTTTTGTCAATGAAAAAAAAAAGAAAAAAAAAAAAAGACAGGCAAGTGAAGTGAGAAAAGAACCTCACAGACCGCAGACATGTTTGGAGACTCAAAGCCCTTTAGTTGAGGGACACAAAACCAATCAAAAAATTATTTGTTTTCTAAATAAAAAATCAAAATAAAATAAGAACACCCTACTTTTACTTTTAAAGCTTTGCTTTGACCCATCTCTCTCTCTATGACTATCTTGCCTAATAGTCCACAACAAGCACACACCCAAAATTTCTCATTTTTATACTCTCTCTCTCTCTCTCTCTCTCTCTCTCTCTATATATATATATACAAACAGGGCAGTATATGTATATTACAATTAAGCTATCAAGGAGCTTCCTTTTTCTCTCTGCCGGAGGAAAGAAAAAACTAATAATCTGAAAGAAAAAGTAAAGCCCCTGAGTCTTTGATCCTTCAAATCAGGTATTTTTTTTCTTCCAGTTTTTCTTCCTGGGTTTTTGCTGTTTCACCCTCTACTCTTGATTTTTGATTCTGGGTGTGTGTTGTTTTTCTGGATCTGTGGAGAAAGCAGTGATTTGTTGATCAAGATCTGTTTTTTTTTTTTTGTTGACTTGAGTTCACCTTTGATGATCATGTTCATGTTGTTGTTTCGGATTGATTTTCTTTGTCCTGCTTGAGATTACATAGCCAAGGTTTGTCTGGAAACTGCATTTTTTTTTTGCTGAGGAATTGACTGACTGATTTTATGTATGTTTTTCTGGTCTATCTAACTTGTCCTTTTTTTATTTGTATTATTTATCTTTTTTTTTTTTTTTTTTGTATTTTATAATTTTGTTTTATCATTTATGTGATATTATGATGTGTTTTTTTAGGAATGATTTCCAATTGAGTTGGATAATTAAATTAATTTTATACTTTATTTTTTTGATATTTATCCCGTGCTTTAGGATCAAACAAGGTCTGCATGTTGTTCTGTGGCTGAATCTTTTTTTAATTTAGTAATTGGGGTTTAGGATTTTACTGTTTGCTGATGAAAGCTTGCATCTTGGACCCATTTATGATTTATAGCAAATCTTTTCAGTGTTGTTGTGGCTCCTGGAGTGTCTATGTTTGTGATATGAGATGACTTTTTGCATGACTTTGTTTATAGATTTAATTTTCCTTTTCTTTTAACAATTTTAGATTTCAATATGCCTTTTACACATATTAGGAAGTTGTAATTCATGTCTGTGAAAATGCTCTATTATTTTTTGGTGGTTCTCTACTTCTCTTACCTTATTTATGTTGTGTTTCATAGATAAATTGTTGCCGTTGACAGAGTTGGGAGGAGAATTGTTGCACTTCTGATTGGTGGTATAATGCTTGTTGTGGAGGGTGCAGACCAATGTGTTTGTTGGATCTGATGCATATCTAAAGCTCTTTGCAAATTCTAATGGCCTCAAAAACTGTTGTGAAGGCTTCCCAAAAGGAGCAACAAAAAACAGCTAATATTAAAAAAATCGAGGCAAATGATCCCATGTTTTTGCCTATTAATGGTTCGAAGACAGGCAAAGCTGAGCTGATTTCTGCCAAGCAATTACCAAAATCAGTAGATAATATCCCAAAGCAGACTGTGGTAGGAGCTTCTGGAAATAAAAATTCATCAAATTCTAATCAAAAGGGGCCTGTTGATTCTTTGATTGAAAAACTTAAATCTAGTTCACTTGGTCTTCAACAAGAATCAAATGTAGTAGATTGTGTTGTGAGTGAGACTAGGGTCTCACAGGATGTTTCTATTGATCAAGAAAAGAAGACATCAGAGTATGGAAGCGTGAAAAATAGTTCGGTTTCTGCTAAAGTTAGTGATGGAGCCAACAGTCTTGCAAAAACAAGTGGAAGTGCCAAGATTAGTGATCGTCTTGATTTTGTTGAGAGTGGCAAGAGCAGTATGTGTAGAGGAAGCACAAGCAGTGATGTGAGTGATGAGAGTACATGTAGCAGCTTCAGTAGCAGTATCAATAAGCCCCATAAAGCAAATGATATGAGGTGGGAAGCCATCCAGGCTGTCAGAGCTAGAGATGGTGTTTTGGGATTGAGCCACTTTAGACTGCTGAAAAGGTTGGGTTGTGGGGATATTGGGAGTGTCTACCTGTCGGAGTTGAGTGGAACCAAGTGTTATTTTGCAATGAAAGTAATGGACAAAGCATCTTTAGCAGGTCGTAAGAAGCTGCTTCGGGCTCAAACAGAGAGAGAGATATTGCAATCTTTGGATCATCCCTTTCTTCCAACTCTTTATACCCACTTTGAGACTGATAAGTTCTCATGTTTGGTAATGGAGTTTTGCCCTGGAGGAGACTTGCACACTCTTAGGCAGAGGCAGCCAGGCAAACATTTTCCCGAGCAGGCAGTGAAGTATGATAACCTGACTTCGAAATAGTTGATTCTCTTAATTTGTTGCTAATGCATATTTTGGTTCACTGAGCTTGAATTATCAATTGTTACTTTTTTTCTTCATTCTCATTCTTTTAAGGGGTGTGTGTTTCACAATTCATGAAATTTAGAAGCATGCCACTGGTCATCCCTGGATCCCCCTTTAAAGATCTGGTGCAATGATAAAAAACTCAAGAGATATTAATGTTTGTGCTCATTGGAGCACAGATGTTGGTACTCTTTCAGACAGTGCTAGAAATTCTCCAACTGTACTGCTGTGTTTCTTAGATTCTCTTTTGAGAACTTACCAGAGTCATCAATAGTACCACATTTGAGCATGTACTTGTATCCTTGTTTTGGGAACCTACAGCTTCCTCACATCCCATAGCCTTTGTTAGATTGGCACCTTCTTGTGGTTCCATCTACAGATTGAAGGGATCAATTATCATGTCAGTGGCTGCTTTTAGCATTCACAGATTCTTTTGTTCCTAGAACAGTTTACCAAATGCCTAATCGGGACATCATTCAGTGATCATTTTAGTTTTAAAGTGATGACATAGTTGAACATGTGGGGTTAGTCTAATTATGGTACGATTTTTCTTTTCTAAATAAATAATTTCTTACATTACTATTTGAGTATTTGGGAGTCTTACTTTTTGCAGAACCCTCAAATGTATGGGCTTTATGAAAGGGGTAAATATAATAAATGTGTAGATTTCAAATTTGATGCTTGAAAGATGTCAAAAAAGCTTCAATGCTCTATACTTTACTCATGTGACCTTACATAGAGCCTTCTATGAGGATTAGTATGCTCTACCAATTGTTTGTGTATCATATCTCTCTACAATGCTCTGATGCAACTCTTCCCTCTTCTCTCTGATGAAATGGGGAGGCTAACCAAGCAGCTTTCACTATTAGGTTGAATACGTATCACTATGGGAGCATGGCTATTAGAAATATTGGGGTAGAATTTAAAGAAATAAATCTAGCTTGGAAGTCTTTAAACTACAATATTAATTGAAGTCCAATCATCTTGCATATGGAATCAAATTGTGGATGTCTGATTGAATACATATTTATATTTGAAAGACGAAATCTAACCCTTCTTATTTGGAATTTAGCCCAAATGACTATTGTGGCTAATCATTTCCAAACTATAATACAATTTGGCAATATTATTGAAGTTACAATTATTAGAAGGCGAATCATAAACTTGAGAAAGATGTAATCATTTATTATGAAGGTTGATAACATATTTAAAGTATCAAGTGTTCAACACTAGAATAATGCACTGCTTTTTGTTTCTTGAGGAATTGTTTCCTAATACCATGGACCTATGGATAGATCTACTCCTATTCTTGATCATTTATACAAAGCTGAAATGCTATGTTGTTTTCTTTGGAGCTTAATCACAATTGTTGAGCTTGATGGTAACAGTTGCAGTTTCTTCATTTTCAGGTTTTATGTGGCAGAGGTTCTGTTGTCTCTAGAATACCTTCACATGCTTGGTATCATCTACCGTGATCTTAAGCCAGAAAATGTCCTTGTGAGAGATGATGGACATATAATGCTCTCGGATTTTGATCTTTCTCTTCGTTGTGCAGTTAGTCCGACTCTTATTAAAACTTCATCCCTTGAATCTGAGCCATTACGGAAAAATCCTGTTTACTGTGTCCAGCCTGCTTGCATCGAACCTTCTTGCATTCAGCCATCGTGCGTCACTCCTACATGCTTCTCACCTCGCATCTTTTCTAGCAAGTCTAAGAAGGACAGAAAAACTAAAAATGAAATTGGAAACCAAGTCAGCCCCTTACCTGAGCTCATGGCAGAGCCAACTGAAGCTCGGTCTATGTCGTTTGTTGGCACCCATGAGTATTTAGCACCCGAGATAATTAAGGGTGAAGGTCATGGAAGTGCTGTTGATTGGTGGACTTTTGGGATCTTTTTGTATGAACTCTTGTTTGGTAAAACCCCTTTCAAGGGATCTGGGAATCGAGCCACATTATTCAATGTCGTGGGTCAGCCTCTTAGGTTTCCAGAATCACCTGTTGTCAGTTTTGCAGCCAGGGATCTCATAAGGGGATTGCTTGTAAAAGAACCGCAGCACAGATTGGCATATAAGCGAGGCGCAACTGAAATTAAGCAACACCCTTTCTTCGAAGGAGTGAATTGGGCATTGATACGATGTGCTACCCCACCTGAAATCCCGAAGCCAGTTGAGATAGAACGAATACCAGCCCCAACACCATCAACTAGTGAAAAGCCTCTCCCTGCTGTGGCTGCACCTACCCAGAAAGGTTCAGATAATTATCTGGAGTTTGATTTCTTTTAGTAATAGTTGGTATTGATTGCAATTTGCATATTGTTTTCTATTTCCAAACATCTCAAGGATTGTTGGTGATGAGGATAAAGTCTTTTCTTATTGACAGATAATGGGAAATTGTATGCTTGTTTTTTGTTGTTGCCTAGTAAACAATATTGCACATTTGTTGCTTGGACTTTAACATTCAGGTTTTGAACCAGCAAGTGCATCAGCAATTTAGGCCACCTGTGGGGAAATAAGCAAACTTCTAATTTGATCTCACAAATATGATGTGATTTACAGAAATATATACCTTCATTAACTTGAATGGATACTGTAAGTCTGTAACTACTTGATGGTACTATATGTATTATTTATTCATCAAATGACTACAAAAGAGTATGCTGCAATTGTAAGACCTAGGAGTTACTATTTCTTTCTTCTGTTGTAAATCTTTACTAGTGTGTCTTCTTTAATCAAATAAACTTAGACTTGAAGCACAGGCAAGCGAAGGAATCGATGCTTTGATTCTCCTCCAGGCTAGACATGGGACTCTGCGATGGCGACTCTGTCATCTGATCAATCACTTCCTTTCCTTCACACACTATCTTAACTTCACAAGTCTCTGGTGCATTGTGCAGTATCTGATCAGCTATCACACTTCCAGTTCCTCTTCTGGACTTGGATTTTCTTAGTAATGAAAAAACAAACAAATGAGTAATGACTAACGAGTAGAGCATGAAACTTGAAATTTGTTAAGAATATGGGTGTGTACCTTAGAGTTGATTTGGTGGTTCCAACAACCAGTTTCCTTATGTTAAGAATTGGAATAAGGTCCTCAAGAGCCTTGGCAACTGCATCACTCTCAACAAGCATAGTATCTACCTCAACCTGGTAATTAGAGCATGCGTGAATAAACTTTTGAAGGAGTTCTCTCCTCTTCCCTCTTTCTTGTGCCATGTACTTCTCCACTTGCTCTGGATTTACTCGACTCTTAGGTAAATTTCCCACTATCAATCATCAAAACACAACTCTTAGTATTTCTAATTAAACTTTGTCACCTGCTTAGCATATTAGTGAAGTAATCAAGGGTTGACTCTACAAGAAAGAGAACTCACGTGGAGAAGGAATGTGTTTGATTTCCGGGAAAACATGGATGAGATAGATTACGGTGGATGGATTGACAGCATGTTTGAGGGTCCATCGAAGAGCATCCATGCTTGACTCACTCTTGCCAACAGCAACATATATGTAATCAAGAGCTTGATGATCAGTTCCATGTCCGTGGACATCAAACGAGAACAAACTGCCTTCAAACAATTCTTCCTTGATGGGTTCCAGAGGCAACCCATCTTCAATCTCGAACAGTTCACTTGATTCCACTTCTTCAATCTCACACACACTGCTTGAAGCACCATCTTTGAAATAGTACTGATGATGCTGATAATGATCATATCCTCCACCTTGATTCATCTCTGTTATAGACACAGACATTTTTCCTCTTAAACTTATCAACCAAGGTTTTTACATATATATATATAATACATAGTCTCCATTCCAAATTCCAATTATGTGTACAAATCTCTCATTGACTTTTCTCCTTTTCTCCTCTACATTAAATTATATATTCAACCATGACGTGGATTTTTTTATTTTTTATTTGACAATATCTATTAATTTGGGACCATGTATTTTTTTGAAAGCTTTCGCTATTGGTAGGATTCGAGCCGCTGATCTGAGAGTCATTTACCTAAACCCTAAGCTCGTCCATCTACCAGCTGAACTACGCCCATGTTGGCTCCATGAAGTGGATTTGACGGAACCTGTCTAGATCAAACACTATAAACGACTGTCTGGATTAGGATCGGACGGTACGAGATTTCATCTAAGTCATTGATTGATGTATTCTTATATTCTACGAAATTAAAATGTTTTGCATATGAAAGTACGAAACCTGGAAGGAATATGCGAATACAGTAGAGGGAATCACACCTTTTCATGACCTTGAAGAAGCAATAACACACAATTTAAAGTCAATGTATTTGTTTCAAGTATTTTATTTGCATTATTGATCTAAATATTATAACAACACTACACTTAGGACAATAAGTGACACATATATTATAATGGGTTCAAACAATGTGATTAAGGGCCAGTTTGGTATTGCTTTTGAGAAGTTAAAATCAGCTTATTTTAAAATTTTGACATAAAATAATGTTTGGTAAAACTTCCTTCCAAAAGTGATTAATTTATAATTTGACAAGTTTTGACAGTGATTTTGAGAAGTAGGTGGGGGGTTACTTTTTGAAAGTGATTATGGAATAATCTATTTCAGCATTTAATGAATCTTTTAAAATATCATTATTATCCTTATGAAATCAAATTAAAATAATTTATATACCTTATTTCATCTTAAAATTAAAGATTCTAATTAAATATTGATTTGATTTATAAAACCTTTAAAAAATATGTTTATTATTCTTATGGATTTTTTTTTTCTAATTTAAATATTCTACTTAAATATTGATTTAATATATATAATTAATGAAAAAATAAAATAAGATTCTAAAATCATGTCTATTTTAGTCATTGTAACTAATTTCAGCACTTTTGAAATAAAATTACCAAACATACGTATACTGCTTTTGAGGTATACAGTAGTTTTAAAAGTATAATTAACCAAACATCTGCTGATTAATTTCACAGCTGATTATTCCTTCAGCACAGTTAACATTGATTATTATAAAAGTTACAGCTAGGGGTGGGCATGGGTTGGTTTGGGTTGGGTTTGACGATACCCAATCCAAACCATTATTTAATCGAGTTATTTTTTTACAACCCAAACCAAACCAATTATAATGTTAAACCAAACCAATAAAAATTGGTTTGGTTCGGGTTGGTTTGGCGGTTTAAGAAAATAATTATATATATTTTTTATTTGAATAAATATAATAATATCAATACAAGCTGTTAAACTCATTATCAATGAGATAAATAATAATACTAAATTTAACCAAAGTGCGTAACAATAATAGTTAAAAAAAAAATCCTCAAGTGTAGAACACATAAAACTTATTAAAAAAAATCTAAACTGTATTGCTTAATGTGTTTTTTTACGAAACAATAAAAAAATAGTTACTTATTCTCAATAAATTTATTTAGTGCCAACAACTTCGGATGAGATGAAATAACTTTAAAAATAAATAGAGACCAATAACCTTGGAAATAAATATAATATAAAATTAGGTTAAATTTATTTTTTTATATGATAATTTTATATAATATATATATATATATATCAGTCTTTCTATTGTCAGTTCGTCCTGACAATATATATATCAAGACAAAAAATGTGGACCACAGATTATGGAGAAGTTTTGACAAGTGCATACACTTTGAGTCAAAGTATGCAAATCTAGTGGTTCACATTCTTTGTCCTGATATATTTATTGTCAGGGAGAATTGATAATAGAAAATCTGATATATATATAAGTATGTAATGGTTTGGGTTGGGTTATACGGGTTGATAAAACACAACCCACAAACCAACCCAAACCAATCGGGTTACTAAAAAATAACCCAATCGGTTTTTTTTCTTTAACAAAACCAAACCAACCCGCTTAAATTGGTTTGGTTTGGGTGGGTTGATCGGTTTGGCGGTTTGGGTGCCCACCCCTAGTTACAGCAATAACAAACTAGCCCTAATTAAGATCATCAAGTCTATACTAATTAAAGTTTGATTGTGATCATCATCATCTAGCTTTGTTAAAGTTTACGATAACCTGCCGTTATTAATTATACTAATTAACTTACTATAAAATCTATGAAAATTTTAGTACAGTTTAGGTGAAGAGAAGATCTACAATTTTTTTTTTTTTCCGTAATAAATCAAAAACTGTGGACGATATGATGTTGGTTCAGTAGTAAACCCTTCACACCTGTACCATAAGGTTGTTCGAGTCCTTTCTCTCCGCTAAAAAAAACCCCAAATTTATGTAAAAAAAATAAAATAAAATTCAAGTGTGACGCTATAAAACTAAAAGTGATTGAAGAAGCTTTTAATTGTGCGAGAGCAACGAGCTGTTTTCTGAAAGATTGAAGCAATAATTTGTGTCAATTTACAGCGGCCTATCAATGGTATCTATCTTTCCGTGTTTCATGTGTTTGTTTTATGGGGTTCTTACAATTTCGTCCCTACCTAATTTTGAAACGTCAATTTTATACTTGTTAATTTATGTTTCATCAAATTGGTCTTTATATAATTAAAAATAGTCCATTTTAGTCCATTTGACCAAATTTTGGACGGTTAATGGTTACAGAATTAGTAAAAAATCTATTTTGCCCTTAGACATTAGTTGACCAATAATCTTTTTTTAATTTTTTTAATTTTTTTTTTAAAGTGGGATGTTTAAAAAAGAAATAGATTTTGAAAAAGAAATTGAAAGGAAAAAAAAAAAAAAAAAGATAAAAAAGAAAGGTGACTTTAAAATAAAAACTTTTTTTTTTTATTTTTATAAAAACGGATTTTATTTATAAAAAAAAAAAGAACTATTTTTTTTTTAAAAATAAGAAAGTTTTATATATATAAGAAATGAAATTAAAAACTTAAAAATAATTTTTTATTTAAAAGAAACGAAATTAGAAAAAAAAAAAAAAAACCTTAAAAATTTGGGAGATCCAGAGATCTCCATCAATGGAGATCCCTGCATCTCCATTGATGGAGACGAACTCAATCGATGGAGTTTGTCGTCTCCATTGATGGAGACGACGCCATTAATGGAGATGACGAAGATGACGAACTCCATCGATGGAGATCCAATCACTCCACAATTATTTTATTTTTTTAAATTTCTTTTCTTTTTTTTTTTAAAAAAAACTTTCTTTTAAGTTTTTAATTTCATTTCTTAAAAAATGTTTTCTTATTTTAAAAATTCATTTAAATGAAAATAAATCAATTTTTTTTTTGCTTATATATATATATATATATATATATACTAATACTATACAACCCAAATAATTAATCTAAATTTCAGAAATGGGCACACATTATAGGCATATCTATAGCATACTAATACATATCACCACACTTTTACCATGTGTATTATTATGATTGAAGTTATGTTGCTAATCGATTATTACTGATTTTTTTCGATTAGTCAATATTAACAATAAAAACCCAAACATACAAATAACAAAAATCAAGTAAAGTGCGGAAATATAAAGAATACTTGATTTTTACGTGGAAACCTTCAAGAAGGAAAAACCATGGAACTAGCCACTTAAGCCACAACAATCAAGTATATGAAAAGACGGTTACACCTTCAAGCGATACATGGACTCTCATTCTCGATAACCTCAAGTTATGAATATTACCACTCACCACTCTTGGTTCAATCTCTAGTGACATCCCCCGATCCACTACTCTTGGCGTGAGCATCTCCTAATCTACCCGTAGGCCTTTTATAGCGGTACTTGGCAATGCTTGCCAACCAAACCTTGGTTGCAAGACTTACTTGCTTGTGCAACTTCACCAAGAAGCCACAAGACTTTGACTCATTGAAGAGAATTAAAGTCCAAGTGAATATGTGACAATATTCAAAATGCAATGAAATGTAAGACCATACACAAAAAGCCTAACTAGATGTTATAATGCATATTAATATGTCAATTATATAATCATATTATTTAATAATATTGAAGTCATCAATTAAATAATATATTAATTAAATAATCATATCATTTAATTAATTCCCAAAATATTTAAGTTACTTTCATAACACAATTAATTGGACCATCTAATTCTCCGTGAGTCTTATTACTATCAATCGTAAAAGGCTAGCAAGGGGACCTAATGGACCCATAGTTTTGAGCTCCAATAATATTTAGAAAAATTAATTAAACTTTTTAATTAACATTTCACAATTATTAACCTTGGAGTTATTCACTAAAAACCCAAGGTTGTACTCTCGTAACTGTAGATGTTTTACACAACCAAATTATCATTATTTATCGATATAGCTATTACATATGGTATGATCCTCCACAAGTAGTTCATAATTAGAGCTAGGTCATAAAGTCCGATACATCTCTTTAATTATATCTTTTCCTTTAAGTACCATTGATTCTCTTAAATGATTATATCCTTCATTCTTTTACGGAAGAAGGGGAGCACTCTTAATTGTTCAAATCTCGAATCAACCCTTAAAAGAACTACTTATCTACTTCTCGCAAGAGAGAGTGGATTCCACTATTGTGTGTATACCTTCCCAGGTACAAGTCAAACCGTGATTCCAAGATACAGAGATATTGATTGAGAATGCTGCTAACCGCCTTTTTTGGCAGGGGTCCAAAGAAGAATTTTTCATCCATGCCAATGTCATTTGATTGTTGAAAGAATGAACCAAGGTCCTGAGGATCACGCTACCACACTATCCCGGTATCTCGCTACCGCATGATCTATGATACACAGTATCCCGATGTCGCACCACACCGGTATCTCAGTATCCCGTATCCCGTACCCCGTACCCCGTACCCCGTACCCCGTGCCTGGTACTCGGTACCCCGGTACCACGTACTCAAACCGGTCCTCCAAGCACCTCCTGACCACCTAACATAGAAGACGTTAACAAGAGAGGTCGTAATGCACCATTTGTCAGATTACCAAGGAAGAAAAGATCAAGCTACAATAACAGACTGAATACAACAACATTTAAGTAAACAAGGAAATTGCCTTGTTTCCGCCATTCAAGAGTCTCATTCAAAAGTGGAGTCAACTCTTTCAGTTCTAAAAGGAATCACTTGATTCCAAGGAATCACTTGATTCCAGGGAATCAATCCCATGATCTTCTCGTCTATCACCGTGGAACGCCCCGTAAATTGCTAGGTCATTAGACTGAATTTTGGGGAGTGAACAGCAAGAAATAAGACCTATATATATGACATGATAATCAACAAAAAAAAGGAGACTGGATCTTCATTTTCCAAAAAGACTTGCGGCTTCTTCCTCAACAAGGCTTCCTTTTCTTATTCTTTTCTACTGATTAGAGAAAAGGGCCTACGCCCGCCTATTATTGTAAGCTCACTGGAGCATTTATGTTGTATTATTCTCCTACTTGTGTAAGCTCCTCGGAGCACGCCTTATTGATAAATATATAAAGGATCTCTCTCCACCGGATACTACCTAGGGATTTTTTCAGCATATGATCATGCATGATGTTTTTTCCCCCTTGGCCAGTCCACCTTCTACCAAAAGAATTGTCATTCTCCCTTTTATCTATTTTATTATGCATGTATGTGAGTTAG